>STHA01000005.1:35328024-35528735 GCA_016170025.1 Anopheles vaneedeni
TATCTGCTCTAATCGATCACGCATGGTTTGCATATTTGCATGAGCTGTATTTTGCTTCGTTTTCAAAAAACTTTCCAGACTCAAGATGTCCCAGAGACCCTTCCTTACACTGCACAGTATACGGCAATTGGATACGGTGCTCCTGGCTAAGGTTATCCGGTGGTTCGAAGTTCAATGCCGCAAAAATGGGAAAGATCGTGATTTCACGCTTAGCCAGCAGATGACCCCATAAAGCATATTGAACTTTCAGCCAGTGGGTCTCAGCTTCGTACCGTTGGGTTCGGTGCCAATTTCTTCGTTCGAGAATTGCTATCGGTGAAGTATCTCCAGAAGTCACCAGTTTCCTGTCTGCTTGCTTCTTTTTTTTCTTTTGCTGTCTACAAACGGAATTGATAAATGTGGACACATTCCATCGCGTGCTCTAGAACTGCTTGTTCCGTGGTGGAAGATGCTTCGAGAAAGCATCTCCCCGTACAGGGTAGGAGATAACCGCCTATCGAAGACATTCGAGACAGAGACCACATTCTCGAAGTAACTGTTTGGGGAATAACGTCTTCCTGAAGGACGCGATCATACGCTTGCAATAACAAAGGAATGACGATGGAATTTATTGTTATTTCATCTTACGATCGTAATATTATTCATGTATTCATGCATTAATCTACAGTAAGTTAAGGTGTCGCTTTTAACCATATTCCTGGGATCGCGATCTTGTTCGTATGAAGATATTGTAATCGTTTACTATTATTGGCATAACGACGTCTTTTTATTTCACTAGTCTTTAGTTTACTTTTATGACATTATGACTTTTGACTTCAAAAGGCGGGTCGCGAAGAGATTCAATTCCACGACCTTCAGTGTATTAGATCGATCGTCAAGGTACGAACGTATGGTATTGATCCATTTCAGTTTGTGTATTGTTGTGTTGATGATTTTTATTTTCGTACTAGGTTTTCTTGGTTTTTTCAACCATTACTTAACTTTTTTTTAAAAAGCGTTAAAATAGACTAAGAAAACCTCAAGTGGCATGCTCATCCCATTTTGTCCACAAAAGGGCAAGAATGCAAAAAAGACCACCGTACGATAAACAGCAGCAAAAAGAGTATTCAATCCCTACAAAGGATTAACATTTCACTGACAGAACAATTCCACGCGGATGTATGTGAGAAGGAAACGAAACAAAAAAAACCCTCACTGTTTCCGGTACTGTGATCAAGTTCTTTCCTTCGGGGCGGCAACAGTTCATTATCCCTATTACGGGTCAGAACGGTCAGAAGCGATCATCGGTTCACCTTTTGACATTCGGTAGACGTAAATCGGTCTCACCTGAACCTTGAGCGGCCATGCGAATCATCACCAACCGGCCAGAGTTGCTGGTTCCCAATGGGGATTGTCCATTTCTTTTATTGAGGAGTACGTTTATTAACGCGTGGTTAAAAATTGGTGCTCTACGTGCACGCACGTGTGTGTCTCGTTTGGCGTGATGATGAATTGATTAAGCATTGTACACATTCATTAAAAGGCGTGTGGTAGGTATACGCCCTTGTTTTCGTCGTTGTACGCAAGACACTGGTTCGTAGTCTTCCTTAATGCATCGCTGTCAGCAATATAATCACAAGACAAATATTTGATCACTTATCACACGCGACACGGCTAGAGTGTAATTGATGCTGCTGGACCACAGAAGACCTTCTCCGTCTTACGCTTTTCTCCGTTTGTTGTCACTTTATTAACAATGAGGCAAATAGATTGCTTTTGTGTTAGGTACGTACAAAGCCCTGAGGTGCTTTCGGTGGATGCATGGACCAAGAACCCAAAATGCAACCATTCTCGACCGTAACGCGTCACACACTGGTTTGACGCGATTTAGTGGGGATTTCAAATTCCGCTTCGCTTGTTTGTAATGGAGCGAGTGCTGCTTCTAACATTATTTACTGCACACGGTAAGATCAGGGTCTAACCATTAATTGCATGCTGCAATCACCGACTGTGACAGAACGATCCGTGCCTGGAGTGGAGGGAAAAAGGTGTGTTTTGTGTGGAATTCGAGATCTGCAAGTGTCTAGAATTACTGAACAAAAGGTCACTTCTCAGTCTCTTAAGGAAATTAATAAAATAATTTCGATAAGACGTTATTTAAATTTAAATCATAAAATGTGATTACTTCCTTCAGCACTTTACAGTTGCACGTTCCAAGTGCTTATCAATTCGCTGACTTTGAACTACATTCGCCGATCAACCCATATCGAGTTAAAACCGGACCGTCAAGGTGTACGTGTGCAACGATGTCGATGATGCACCAGCAATGTTTGTGCCTTAAACTGCAGCCTGTGCTTGCAAGGCTAGGTTCACCATTGTTTACTACCTCTCTTATGCGATGGTGATATTTTATCTCCCTTGATTTACATCACGATCCTTCTGGTGTAAGTGTGTTCTAGGGCGGTTTGTAGAATACTCTTGCTTTTCTCCATTCTCTTCTCTCCAGGATTTCCACAGCGGATAGGACCCTTTTGGGTTTATGAATTTCTGTGTTTCTAGTGAATGTGTTCCATATAAATCTACTACTTCGTTGCTAAACAATACACAAACACTATTGGAACACAATAGTTTATGTGAACGTTTGGTACAGCATGAAGTGCCGGAAACGCCGCAATTGCTAGACGAACCTCCCCAAAGTCAGGATCTTCCGGTAGAATACGCAGAAATCGGGAGTTATGGGATTTTCTGTCCATCCACAAAACTGTTTGGTGAATGTTAAACGGATCTCACCACAGTGCGGATTGCTCTCCAAGGCGGGACGACACTCGTACACGAGTACGTCCACCCATAAATCATGAGACCGGGCATGATGATGCTTGAGAACGTGCCGCCAAACTCGAGTCGCCGTGTTTGATGCAAAATTAATCGTCCCAAGCGTTTGCAAATGATGCCGTGTTGCTTTTGCATACATAAAACATGGCACTAGAGGTACGTCACGTCATGTCTGCCGACTGATGCTTCGTTGCTGGTTAGAAGCGCGTCATAGAGAGATTCCACTATTTTGTGGTGGTGTGGTATCGATAATCCTTGCTAAGCGCCATCGTTCCGTTGATGGGAGGAGATGAATAATGAAACAAAAAAGGGAATTTTGATAGTAGAAGAACTGCGTCAAGATGTGGCATATGAGTAAGGAATAATTTTGCTTATTAAGAGCTACTCATTATTTATATTTTAATGTTATTCTTGACACATGTTTGGTATGTAATAAATTTGGATAAAAACAACAACAACATGTCATTCAACAGGTCTCGGCATAAATTATGTTGGCACCTATAAAACTTTATGGTTTTATATTTCTCAATGAAAAAAAAAACACACCGTTCTTAACATAGTCGGTTTTAAAACGCAGTCCAATCAAGCGAATTAAATACATGAGTGCTTTACAGAAACAATTCATCGCATTGATCATACGATTCAGTTCTCATGTGCGCTTGACGCAAGTAGTTAAATCGCTGAAAAATTGACGTCAACGTTGTGGAATTTGTTTAGTTTTAAATATTTCAATGAGGCTATCCCTTCATAATTGCGTTCTAATGGGTGTTGAGTAATTTAAAAAGTCCTATAAACTTCTTAACTGAGATAAAATGTATAATCTTGTTGAGAATTAAAAATAATATCTCATCAGAAAGATGTGGAATTTTATGACAAGTCTCTGATTTTCTCTATGTACATCCGATACGTCTCGAACGATCGACCTTGACCGTGAGTGTATAAACAAAGTATGGAGAAAAGTGGATAAATAATCGGTACGTTGAATTATTGCACAGTACAGCTACTCGTGGTATAATACGTTAAAGATCCTCCCAGTAGATGAGGTGATCATCTTCCTAGTACCCGTCGATCTTGAACGATCTCACCGTACGGTACGGTAGGATAATTACTGTTGCTCGCATGGACACCGTTACACCGATAAACGGTGCTTACGAGTTACCAACATGCAAACACATCGAAGACGGACGACACTTTACGACGGCAACTGTACACACATTAATGTCCGCTCGGTTCCGTCCGCTCAAGGCTGTGAAATAATTTCGCCTATCGAACTACCGATCGTTGGCCCACCGTACAAAACGGACACTTCCTTAGCCTTCAGCCACGTCACAAAATGGGAAGCTTTTCCAAACCACCAAGCTTGGTTTTGTTTAGGAATTTTATGTAATGGTAATAAAAACACATAGCTAAAATAAACTGATCTTATGATCTCCATCAGTTGGTTGTGGTTTCGTGAATGAAGCCATTTTTCGGGTAGGGTATTTTTATGACGAAACCTTGACAGTGACCAATCATATCTAACCATTAACCGGATCGGTTAATTCCTGATGCTATTCAAATGTTCAACTCACCGAAAAGTGCCGAAAATGTAAAGACGGTTCGTAACTTCCGGTACGCATTAACAAATTGTAAATGGCAAACAGCTGCACTTATCGCTGCATGAAGTCCAATTGAAAACGCAACCATACGAATGATCGATGATTGACTTGTTCGCCAAAGCAGTAGATTCGTATTGCGAGATTAATTATTAAGGCAAAAACAAACACAAAATTAACACCTGTGCTAACCAACAATTGACGGTACGGTCAAGGTGAAAGTAATAATCGGTCCGGTATGCAAAATAAAGCCATTCGTTTTGTAACAGTACTTTTGTTTCTATTTGCAAAAAAAAAAAACAATAAATTCGATTTTTGTGTTGTGCACATTCAATTGAGTAATTGTGTTGCACGCTGTGATGGTATGAGGAAACGGATTCTTTCCGGATTGACAGAAGGAATTAGCAACCATGTGTTAAATATTCGATATGCCAACGAAAACGCCAGTGTTAAGATGTTTCTCAGTATGTGACGTTTGTTGATAGCGATAATGTTGTGTGAAATGTGAGATATATCAAGAACAAAGCAAACGATTATATTTAACAGTTTGATAAACTCTAACTAAACAAAAGAACGTCTTTTTTTGTTCTTTTTCCTTTATTTTAGTATGATATAACTTGTATAAAAAAAGATTCATTTTTTAAATTAATTTCAAAATGACTTATTTAAAAACTTACTATTTTTTGTGATAGATGAGAAATTAAAGAGCTTTATGCACTAAACCGAAACTAAGTTATTAGGTTCTAAAGGAATTTAAACTTTAATTGAGAGAGGTGGTTCAATAGCCTTGAGACTCGATGATCGGTCTAATACACCAACGTTGGTGGTTCGAATCTCGTTTAGACCCAACTTTGGCTATGCATCAACAACAATGTTTAGCTAAGCCTAATTTTAGTCGGGAAACAAGAAATTGCAGGATCTTCGATGTTTGTTGATTGTTGAAGGTGTCTTTTACGGTTTATTGTTGAAAAAGATATCTGGAACTTCTGTTAGAACTTGACCTTGTTTCATCATTCACTTTTGAACTTTTTTAAAAATTGTTTAAATAGCCTTTCGAAGTTCCATACAGCACGGATAATCCAACACTCGATTAAAAGTCTAAATAAGTCAAATTTTAACGACTTTAGGCTATATGTTGTGGGTCCTTATTTTGACTTTGATGTGATTATCATAAGAGCAAGAAAAAAGGAAAATTAACCAAAACAGAATCTTCTTTAACAAGAAACCTTGATTGTTTATCTCTTCCTTTATCCTATTATGCAACTAATATTCTGATCTGTTCGTGACGTTTCTCTTCCTCATTGCTTAAAAACTTCATTTACATCATGATAATACTCTTTCTAACTCGAAATAATAGGATTCCCGCCCAAGTCTCCCGGTGGAGCGGTGTGTTATAATCAGTTGATCCCATCCCACCCTGGATGGCCTTTTATCACACTTGCTCCCTCTGTTACCCACCGAGCAACCCTTGATAATTTGATCGCGTAATATTTTGTTTTACGCACCGATGCACCACCCTAGCAGTGGAGTAGTACCTTTTTGCTCTCGTTTTTTCTTTATGCAGCCGGTGTGCATTAATCAATCATGACGGGCAAGCGTATAATCAATCGTACCTAGGTAACCCTAGAACGGAGGGCATTTTTAATTGCGGCCCACCCGGACACACTAAATTGAGCGGCTTGTTTTTTGTTGTTGTGGCTGTTATTCTGGGCGTTCACAGCCGTTTTATGTGAGGTAACCAGGGTGCAAGATCGAATCCGAGATCCATCATTAAACGTCACCACACTTAAAGTTGCGTTCCAATGCAAACAAGCTACTAGTTTGTGTGTGTGTGTGTGCAAGGGTGGGTCTAGGGGGAGGACCGTAACCTGTCCCGAAGGGTCACAAGAGGTTCGTGGGAAAACAAACGCACAACCATTTTACGACCATTGACCGAAGCTGAGCACAATGTCAATTGTGACTCCCTCCCGAAAAACATGTCATTTGACCACGCTGACAGGTTGCTGACCATACGCCAAACACCGTCGTTGTGTGATGGGGATCATTTTTACTGCTGATGTGGACATTAGCGTACGAGCAGCCCTTGAACTTGTTTGCTTTTATCAGACCCGAACCGATGGCCCGGTAGCGATGTACTTGCTGTTTGCCAGACGAATGCGGAAGTAATGCGATAGTGACCAAACGACACAGTTTAAAGTATCCACGCAGCGGTAGAGTGGATCCATTAGGAATGAAAAGATTAGTTTTTTCTATCTTCTGTTACAAAAAAAAATCCTCACTATTGCAACTTGTGTAAGGATTCGACATAAAAAATTTATAAAAAAACCGTACATTTGCTTTTGCACCAAAAGCTCTTCACACGAGCAGTCGAGGAAGCGTGAATTTTGGCATATCATTTTAATGTCGGTAAAGGTGTTGGGTACTATTTCTGGTACGAGCGTCATCATCATCGGCGCCTTTTAGAGCGTTTATTTGCAATTGATGAAGCATCCGACACACACCTGCACAGCTGTCATTGGGAGTTCTTCAGTTTCCTTCTTTTAGACAGATGGATAAAACATACAAATTATCAAAAATTGAAATCTTCCTCCAAACCCGTCATTTGCCTTTTAAAATGTGCTCCACCTGTGTATCCTGCAGGTTGCGTCAGTGAAACGCTTCGATGGCGTAATGGAGTGGAATTGCTTTCGGGTGTTCGGCAAAGCACTTCTTCCTGGAGTGGTACAATTGAACTTTTAAGCATCGTCTGGACCCACGCATTAGAAGGCAATAACCACATCAGAACAATGTGTGTTCCAGCAGATTTGTTTGCTGCCATTGAAGAATTCGGTGCTTGATGTATTGCGGTTTAGACAATCTTGCTGGTAACGTGATGGACGTTACACGATCAAAGCACGGTGAGGTCTTTAGCACCGATGATAATGAATTGTGCGGGCTTTTAAAAAGTGATTTGCAAAGGATTAGGTGAGTGGTAAACCAAAAAAAAAATTGTTTGATGAAACCTTGAAGATGTCCGCGCAATGTTGGTTTGGTGCTGGATTAATGCCGCATCTGTGTGCACGATTGTTTGTTCTAGATTTGCAGGATACGAAGCGAACGATGATGAATTGATGCTTTAACGACTTCATTAATCACGATATTTTCACACCAAGTGTCACTTGTCTAAGACGTAATTCATTTTAACCATATTGAACACATTAGCTTTATGTTTTTGTTTTTTTTTATGTTTTTTTGTATCACTTACCTATTTTAAGTGAATCGACATTAAAAACTCTTAACTATTTTTATCACTTTCGATATTTTTCAAGGTCACAAATAGTAACTGTCTAACTGTTTGAATGGGAATTGGAAAAAAAATATTTAATTAATTTATATTGGTTTAAAACATTTAGCACAGTGGTTTTCAATTGTCACATTATTTTTTGTTTGTTCATTTTTGTGAGAATCTTTTTTTTATTTTCATTGTGTGATCGTTTATGGATCTAACGGCTACACTTTCAATTTTTTTAACTCCATACAACTTAAAGCTCACTCAACCAAACAACACTATACGATGAAATATCTGGCAAACGAAGCGTGGAGTGTTCACGATAATATTAATTATTTATTTTTCATCCTCACAGCAAACACAATCTCCTCCCTACTGACTACGCACCGGGTACTACTCGATAAGCAAATCCACAACACGATCCAAAAGCACACCGTCGAGAGCGAAACTTGCGCGCGCGTACGCAAGCGAGAGATCACCACACACAACAAACTGTCGCCGGCAACGATCGAGAACAGAATGCTGATGTTGCGTTCGTGCTGGGTGCTTCATATACGCACCTCACGCAGCCACACGATTCCCGACGCGGAGCGGATTATTCTGAACCGCGTGGTTCTCTCACCGGTGAGGTGAGGTGTGATTTCAACCCCGAAGTTTTCTATCCGCTAGCAACAGCCATACAGCGGTTCAGAGGTCATCGTGTTTGGACGAACGGGGCCGATACTGTAATCAGGGAGAAGCTGAGCAAAGGGATAAAAATTACACTAATTGTCCACGCCCGTTCACGAGCGCACGCTTGCCCGAGCCCCCCGGAAGTCGGTGGAACTTCTCCCTCGGCCGATGGCGCACGTCACGTTGGAAGCAAATTAAAATGTTTACACATGAGCGACACACACACGGTGCTGCTTACCAATGAGTAAGCGCGAGCGGGTAATCGATCATGGTAAGAAGATTTCTTTCTTTCGAGCGAACGATGCCAACGAGCAGCGATGGTACGGGCAATTTAAAGGATAATAAATGAAATAGTTGCTTCTGTTGTTTGTGATCTTTTGCATATGGAAGAAGTGAGACGTATTTAATTTGAAGTTGTATGTGTGTTATTTGATTTTTTTTTAGTTTGTCTTCAAACAATAGTTCAATTGGCTGTGCTGAGTGCAGTGTGGCCAAAAAGGCCTTGATATTTGGAGGAAAGCAAATGTTGGCATTGGTGCAATTGAATCTAGAACCTTCTTATAATTAATGTTACCTTGCTACCGAGCTGTAGAATTACTCTCCAAATTATGTTGAGCTTCTTTCGGATAAATAATACATCAACTAATAGATTGAAAGTTTAACATTATTTCACAAAATAAAATATATGTATACTATGCAACTTAAACGAGTGATTGAAGTTTATAAATTTGAAGAATGTAATTGTTAATATTGATGCAAAAAATTTATTTAGCCTTATACTAACTCTTACAAAAATGTAACATTTAAAAAAATATTTATAATTTTCAATCATTAACATTAGTAAACTATGTACGAAACTCTAATTTAATAAATACCCATAAGAAATTCAAAATCTCCATATTAACGCTTGCTGCAGAATGCTACATTATAACCGTTCGAAATGACACTTGCGCTGAACTTGAACTTGTTTTCCCCACCTTGGAGCAAAGCGCAAATGGAAGCCGAAGTGCCGTCTCTACTTCGTGCAACAGCCGAACGAGCACGTGGTACCGAGCGCAAGCGGACGCATGGTGTTTTGTTTCGCATATGATTTGTCTGGCGTTGGTATTGGTGATGTAAGGTAACTCTCTTGGAGAGAAGGAAAAGTTTCTAGAGCAAATAAAAAATGGGGTTTAAAAATTAATACAGATTAAAGATGAAGTAACATATAAATGAAAAATAAAAAAAAGCTACAATTATACATTTTATTGGATGTTCTATTTGGAGCAAAGGGGTAATAAATATTTGTTTGCATTAATATTTTAACAAAAATATTTATTTTTTTATTCAGTTTTAAGAATGACGGCATCTCTAGTTTTTATTCTAAATATGAGTAAAAATCTAAACACTTTTGTTTGTTTTTTTTTTTTTACAAATCAATTCTTTTTTTCTACTGTGTTCAATTTAATGCAATTGTCTAAAAATGCTCAATAAGTTATCAAAAAATAAAAGCTTATTGGAACAAGTATAAGTCTACTTATTTATATTGAAATACTTTACGTTATTCCATGAAGTGGAGCAGTTGAAATGAAGGGCAATTTTTTGACTCAGTATTAATTTTCTAACTTTATGAAAAACTACGGCTTTGCGATTACATTTTCTACTAGCTAAAAAATGTCTAGTCAGCATCAGTTAGGTTGGGTACTGACAAAAAGGTGGGATTAGAGCCAATGAGAAGTAAGAAGAATAATATAGGGAACAAAAAAACGAAATAAGATTGATAAAAAAGCCGATGTAATTTGTTCGCTCGGACGTTGCGTCTGCTACATTGATAATAAATTAAAAAGCATCTACGCTTATCAACACACCAGGCAAACAGAGGTATCCTATCCTATAGGTTCTCCAACTTCCTTCCATTATCGATCATACGATAAGATGTAAAACCATTACTAACGAACATTGTACATGTGTGTGAAAAAATCAATACTCATTCATCTGTATTTATTTTTATATCATTGTGAATATATATCACTTTTTACGAAACAGATGATGCATACCTTTACTTACTAATCATACTATTCCACTCCATTACTGGTTTGTAACAGCTCGATGTCCACGTTCTCCACTCATCAATATTAGCGATGAATCATTTCGCCTAATCGAGAGTGTAGTACGCACTGTCTATATAGCATGAATCATTTCCTATACGATAAGACGATAAGACAGACACTTTATGTGTAGTTGGTGACACCGTTTGATCAGTAGCATCTGTTTTCCCTGCAAGAGACCACTTTCCGGTTGTTAACAAACCCGGATTGGTGTGAGTAGTGTTGGCTTTGTACATGTGTAATGGTGCGAGCTACTCCGATATCAGACCGTTCTTATCAGTGTTTAGTGTATTTATTTTACTTGTCCAGCAACAAACCGCCCCGAAGAGTTAGTCGACGACCGAAACACAACCGTACCAGGTCCCACTTGTGCGAGCGTCTGAAAGAAACCGTTCCGTTCTAACGATTCGTTAGTTTATTTTATATTTTCTTACCGTTTATTAACATCCGCAGTACAGCATGAACACAGGTAAGCAACAGTTAATTTTGTAGTGTGAAAAAAATGTTGCTCAGTGCGGATGAGTTTTTGAAAGTAACATCATCTGTTCAAACAAACTGTGTAGTTTTTTTTTGTAAAACACTCTTGAGGAAAATCCCTCTTAATAAAAAAAAATACATTCCGTTTGCTTAAGTGCACCATGTAGTCACGTAACTTTAAAGTGTGACAAAGATAAATAGGAACGGTTCGTTATCTTTTTTCCGCGCAAAAAGGTGTTGACTGCAATCGGTCATACCAACGCTCCATTGATTTCTTATCACCGACAAAAGGGCTGATGAGGGTTGGAAACATAAAGACCGCTATCGAACATAGAGATCCGATATGAAGGGGGTTTTTGCTTCTTCAAATGTCCATTAGAGACCGGGAACGGTGTGAAAGGGCGTTTTCACTGTTCAATTTGCTTATCGTTTCGGGTGGACTTTTGATTGCAGGATTTAACTGGATTCCGTGGACTTCGCACCAGGGCATACCACCGGTAGCGGTGTACGCCGGAAATGATCAGGACGGTTCACCGATCTATGTTGGCCGAGCGTACCATGAGGGTGATCAGCTACCGGCAAAGGTGATTCCTTCCAAACAGGCGGCATACGTTTCGCACAATGGAATGGAAATTTTCAAGACACACTTTGAGGTACGTTTGCGTAATGGCAGTTTGCGAGGGAAGAAGAGATGAAGAGATGTATATATTACATTTTTGTTTAATAATTTCTTAAGGTCCTTACGGGTACTGGATTCACCTGGGTCGGTAGTGGAAATGGGCATGTACCAGCTGGTGCTGTTCTGGCCGGTAGTACGACCACCGGTGAGCAGCTGTACGTTGGACGTACACATCACGAGGGCAGTTTGACACCGGGTAAGATACACCGGTCTCACGGATGTCTCTACATTCCGTTCAACGGTGCGGAACAAAGCTTCCTGTCGTATGAAGTTCTCGTTGGACAGCAGCGTTGTAAGTGTTATAAAACCCCAATAAGAATCCCCTTTCAAGAGTTCCTTAATTAATCAAACGGTTCCGTTTTCATAGCGACCTGGCAAAACTGTTCGGCACATGCACCGATGCCACCGAACGCTATCCTGGCGGGACACGATTCGGACAGTTCACCGATTTACGTTGGACGGGCGTACCACGAGGGTGATCAGCTCCCGGCAAAGGTGATGCCAACGAAGCAGATCGCGTACGTCTGTCACAATGGCATGGAAATTCCGAAACATTCCTACGAGGTGCTGGTCGGTGGTAACGTAACCTGGATACCGTCCGGATTCGGTAGCGTACCGCCGAACGCTGTCTTTGGTGGACGCACTTCGACTGGCGAGGCGTTGTACGTTGGCCGGGCACATTATATGGGCAGTTTGACACCGGGTAAAATTCACCCAAGTCACCAAACGCTCTACATACCGTACGGTGGCAGTGAGATCCCGATCAAGAACTACGAGGTGCTGATCGAAAACTGAGCATTGTTTCCAGTGGCCCATTCTTTCCGGGATAAAATGGTCGAACTAGTGTCATAAATGCGTTTGTAGTTGTTTTTTTTTTTCAATTTCTATTTGATCATCAAACACACACACACACAGACAGACAATTATGTAGGTTGGGTTTATGAGAGTGGGCGATCATCTTTTTGTCTTCTTGGGGATACGTACACGGAAATTGCACAGTTGTCCATTAAAATGTGCAATCCTTTGTCGTGTCGGGATTTTTCTTTACCTGATCCAGCAAAACGAGCTCGTAAGTAATGATCGTTCCGGCCATCTGTAGGTAGAGAGATGTAATCAATAACAGTGCAATTACAAGCTTCAATAAATAAATTCCCGATTAAAAAGGTGCCAGCCTAATGCTGCTTTATCAAACTAAAACCCCCCCGGGCGAGAGATGGTGACTGTAATCTGATAAAGCACCACAAAGCCCATTTAACCTTTGTTTGCGCTTCACTGAAAGGACCACTGATAACGATTCGTTCGTGTTTGATTTACCTTTTGCGCTTGGTACACTTGAAAGCCTTCCATACAAACACGCTAGCATTGCAGGTGAATCAACCGATAAGTAATGTCAATGACGGCGGTACTTCACCATTGTGCAACGCTGCATCATTGCGTCAATTGATAAGGCTTGGCTCTCTTGGCTTATCCAAGGCTCGCCATAAGACTAGCTGCTGTTGAATTTCGTTTTATTTAGTCATTTTATAGCGAAAAGCTTACCGCTAGTATTAATGGCCTTCGAACGAAGAAGAATCGCTTGCCGGAGAGAGCATTCTCGGATGTGGCCACTGCGTCACAAAGCCGCCTTAGATCCAGATTCCAATTCGAGCTGGGAAAGCGTCGAAGCGTTTCCAGTGGACGTTCCGAGGCTCGGCTTATTGAGGACACGACGAACAGCATGAGAAAGCAGCGACACATGAGAAATCCGAGCGAATACCAGAAGTAAACCGTGGTCACGGTGGTCGCTTTAAGGCTGGAAGGTAATGTAAGAATGTGTAAACCTTTTAGCGCCTGTTAATCGGTTGCATGTCGGTGGTTTAGTGGTAGTGGTGCTAGTTCGTCACACGTTCAGATCGGGGATCAAATCCCATTTTCGGTTTGCTCTTTTTTCAAGGACACTTTTTAGAGGTTGCAGTGCTAAATAGGTGATTAAAGTATCAATTACTCAAAGCTGTTAAACAGCTGCACGGTGATGAAGAACATATCGTTGGCGCAGCTAAACAGGATCAGCTTCGAGAACCGCTCGTCAACGAAAGCGACCAGCTCGGATAGCCGCACAAAGTCTAGCCGCAGTCCACGCCAGACACCCTGCGTTTGCGGTTGTCCATCGAGACGTTCCAGCCGCTCGTTAAACTGCACGAACCGTCGCTGCAGCCCAAGGCTGAGGCAGATGATGAACACATCCACATAGTGCCAGCTAAACTTGGCGATTCGCATCGTCAGCTCGATTGTCCATCCGACCACCGGGTGGTACGGGATAACGTGCAGCACGTACGGATGTTCCCGGTGGAAGAAATTCTTCCAAAACCCGCTCCGATGCGGACAGTAGCGTATGTGAAGCTCATTCAACCGGTACGCCGACACGAAGTTCAGTGTGTCCTCAACGAATGCAAAAAACATCACACTGAACGCGAGCAGATGCACCTTGCGGTGGAATGGCAGTGTACCGGCCGGTGGTTGATACGGTTCACTCCGGAAAGGTAACTCATCCACGTACCAGCGGCCCATAATGTGGGACCAGTTGCGTGCCAGCAGCATTAGTTCGACCATGTAAAACACAATGATGCCGTAGTACACGAGTGAAGCTGTTTTTGGGCGGGAGTAAAGTGACAAAAAATAAACCCGAATTGAAGGTCTCTCTCTCGAAGAGGGGTACTTTTTAAACGCATCCTACTTACAGGCTTGCTGTACACCGAACGAGGGCTGTTCGACCGTATATGCAGCCAGCATTACGATAAGCGTCAACATGACAAAGAGCGTGACACATCCGTACACGAACCGTACGGAACGGTAGCGCATCGTGACGGTTCGCGGATCACTGGCCTGACCGTAACCGATGATGGGCATGAGTGAAAACAGTTGTCCCACAAAGATGACCGCTGCCAGTGCCTCGTGTGTGCTGCATTCCCGGCCTGGTGCACCTTTATCCGATGGTTCCGCGGCCAGCGCGGTCGAAGGTGTTGATGGTGGTACACTTGTCAAACTGCGAACACTCGGGAATCGCTCAACAGGAGTCATGTTTGGCATGGTACAAAGTGAAACTAAGCTCTCGGTGAGATTATCCCGGATATAAGCAAACAAATGGTGACACAAAACACTTGGACAGCAGGAGATATCCTGCTTATGGCGGAAGTTAATGAGGGGGGACAACTCGTCTACACTTCTAGAACGCAATGCACAAGAATTACTCCAACCTTGCTGAGCTGTCAAGCCGAACTATTTGTCTGTCGGACAAACTCAGCTTACAGTGTCCTTTGCCGTAGCGTTAAAATTGAATATTCGTGACAAACTAATGTAAACAGAACAATTATCCTGGTCGTCCGGTCAACTTTCACTTTACGCTGGGAACCGGCACAGATGCTTGAACTGGGCCTCCATGGTCAACCAATGGTATCCGCTGGTAGGATATATCAACTCCCACC
The DNA here is from genome assembly GCA_016170025.1 of Anopheles vaneedeni. Taxonomy (NCBI): domain Eukaryota; kingdom Metazoa; phylum Arthropoda; class Insecta; order Diptera; family Culicidae; genus Anopheles; species Anopheles vaneedeni. Next base: position 35,343,075 of record STHA01000005.1, read on the forward strand.
ATGATGGATCCTTTGACCGTGACGTCAGAGGACAAACCCGTTGCGTTGGGTTACTCGGGTATTGTTCAAGCTTCAGATTCCCGAGTGATTGAAAGTCAACAATGGAAGGGATTGAAGTTTGCCGGGTCAAAGGCGTACACCGTTTATGATTACGGTCCAATGTGTGCCTGACTTTGCCCACCAAGCCGATCGTTATAAACCAATTATGTTGACCAGTGCTGGAGCGTTTCGTAGGGTAGATTTATCATCCAGCGCGTTTTTGGGAGGGCCGTTAGAGCATAAGAGCATTAGCGAAACGGAAAATCAGCGAACCTACGGTGTGTAAATATTTGACGGTGTAATGAGGTGCTAATTATCGCATTAAAACGGAACAACGGTTTACAACAGAACGGGCTGCTTTCGAAGTCATTGATTGTGATATTCTAAGCGATAGGAAGAGTATAGCTTTTTTCCTTTCTATCCAGTTTTTTATTTCAAATTTATTTACTTTTTATTTAATATTCTTGCTTAACATCTGCCATTTGCTCTTTTAAATATTGTAAAACTATTAATTCTTTGTTGTCTTCAACATTTCGCGTATTTTGGAATAATATATCAACAAGTTTCAATTCAAGTTCTGAGATTCTCAGATGCAATTCAAGTTCTGAGATACATTTAATTAATAAATCATTCAGTTTGACATGTAAGGGAAACTTGAATATTTCTTTACCTTTAACTCACGTTCATTTAGAAAAATATGCGACAGTACTTAAGAAGCCAGCCACATAATTAGAAATGTGTTGTTAGAATTAGCAACTGAAGCCTACCGATTCGGAAATACATTGTGAAACCCAATCGGAAATGAAAAGTGTACCAAATCTAGAAGACGTTTAATCCCATTAAACCTGCAAGGAAGGGTCCTACAACGATTCGAATATTCGTTCAGATATTAAAACTCAAACAATAATCGATGTCTACAATTTAGGCTGCTAAAACAGTTTGTCGACGGATCCGACCTGAATATTTAGAGTGAGGAATCGAAGTAAATGCTACTATTTGTCGTAAGTGAGTTTTAGTGAATGAATGAGAATTGTGTACCGAAAACTAGTTTTGGTTTAAGCATGAAAACAATCTAATAAGACTCAATACCATACTAATAGCAATACCAAAATCATGCTTGGTTATCTAATAATATTTCATGCAATGGTCTCCACAAATTCACCAATTATCGTCAATTGAATTGCTCCATATAAGGCATTTTGCAGACGAAAGTCAACACGAGACAGAAGGATGCGTTTAAGCCTTTGTTCTCGAATAAGGTTAAATTTAACAGATCCATATTTGTGGAGAGACCGAAATATTTTCTGGCTGTTTATAAATCATAATCAGGGGCCATTTAAATACTGAAAGAAGAAAAACCTAACAGAAAAAGATGTCCTTGATTCTTGCATTGCTTTCTTGTGTGTATTTTACAAATTACAATTCAGTTTTACGTATTGCAAACTTGTAATTTACACTTCCTTTGGTCTTTCTTGCTTGTCCTGTGTCACGTTCCTGCCATTTTTTTTTTCAACAACTGCACAATCCGTATAAAGTTGTCACAGTTTATATAAACGCTGATTCCTCATAGCAATGTTATCAAGGGAAAGTAGGACTTCAGTGCACTGGGGAATAAAAATTAATTTTATCTCAGAATATCATGTTACTTATTCTTTAATTTAAAATACAATAAACAACATAGTTATTTTTGCAAACATATAAAACATTTGAGTGATGATTTGACTGCTGTATATTCATCTAAGTGGTGGGCCCCGTGGTATAGATAGTACCGCCGCCGGTCTCTATACGACAGGATCGTGTATCTAATCCCATCCGGGGGACAGTACCCAGGACTGACTATCCTTCTACTAGAGGTAAATATAAAGTGAATAATAGCCATAAATTTCAGCTCAAAACCTCCAGTGGTTTTATAGAGCCACGGCATAGGAATAAAAAATGATTATTTGCTTTATTTAAGGGCAATTTGTCATGATAACAACATGAAAATGGCCAACATTATGAGATGAAAATAAAATTTCTGTTTCCCTTCATTTTATTGTTTCATTCTTTCACAAGAAACATACAACTTGTAAGCAATGTATGTTTCCATCCCCTACCACCAGATGGCGCTATGTGTATTGCTCGTGTCAAACGTGCCTTGTTTGATGTCGCATTTAATGTTTGATTACTAATTTGCCTTACGTATGATAAAAAATATTGTACTGAAACTATTATGCGCTAAAGTGGGTTTAAAAATGTTTCTAAATTGAATAAAAAAACGTCTCACAACCTGAGACATAACTACAAAAGCGCTGCGTGAAAAAAGTGCGCTCCCAAAAAGTTCATCGACTTCTTCAGCGTTGTAATGCTTTATTTCTCTTCCGTTTTTGTTACGATTTTCGGTCTTTTGTTTTTTACCCATTTCCGTTTCACGTGCGCCCGAAACGCGACATCATTGGACTTCGCATTTTTTGGTTTTCGGTTTGATGCCACGCGAACCCGCGGCATCGGATTTCTTCATCATCATTATCATCAACGGCATCGTCGGCATCATCGCCGACCTCGGGCGCGAAGCGGTACGGAAGAGACCGCGACACAATCGCCACCACACAAGTGAAAGACGGCCGACGCGTAGTCCGCAGTGGCGTTGAATGGTAGAAAGAAAAACCAGGTCGAGCAGCGGAACTGTGCACGATGATGAAGCTCCCCGACGGAACCGACGGAACAGTGCGAGCATGACTTGCGCAATAAAGCCAGCAACAAAACGATACCGAAACGAACGAACGAACGACCGAGCAGAAAAGGTGAAGCAAAAGGCCTACCCAAGGGTTTGATGTTGGCATGGCACACGGGAGGGAAGCAAGAAAGATTCTATCTTACGGTCGATTGAAACGGAACGGAGCGTGGGACGCCGTGGCGTCACTATAGAAAGTGCTTCCGAAACGAATACCCCGGCCCAACGATGACTCCGATGACGCCGATGATGATGATGATAATGATGAGGCTGTTGTAGCACAAGAAAGCTAGAAGGTAACCGTGCTTCTTTTTTTCCACTACGCCGCCAAACAGCGCACTGGGAAATGACGTGTTTCTTCTTGCTCAATTCAATTGTATCGCGTCCCAATTCCCTCCGTTCCCGTGGTAGATACGATCCCCAGCAAAGGTTTTCCATTCCGGTTCGTTCGGTTGTGATGGTACCTTTTCTTCACGTTCCCTGTGCTCCCTCAAGGATGGCAAGTTTGAGAAGTTTTTTTTTCTTCTACTAATAAAAAGGGATAACAGAGTGCTCCAACATGAGAAGGCTTAGGTGTTATCATGCTTAGGAAAGGCGCTTTTGGGGATTTTGGAGTGGTGCCGAGTGCCCCGATGGGTGGAAGTCATTAGTTCCATCTGGTTAAGATGTTGTGGATGATAGAATGGGGTAGCTTTTGGTAGTACTTTGCAATTCGGAATCAATTGAAATCAGCTTTAAAATGTTGATACGGGAGGGGTTTACACACAAACCCATCACGAACTGATTTGAATATTTAAAATCACTAAGTAGAAAAACTATTAGTAGAATCTTTATGAAATTGATTGTTAAAGTTGATGTAGGATATATGAACTACTAACGGGGTTTAATATATGGCTTAACTTCCTTTATTCTCGGAGTTTGAGGACTTTGGAAGTCTACTGCTGCGCCAAACTAAATAAAAACTTCTGGAGAGTTTTGTTAAACAACTCCCTTACTTCATTGGCTGCAATATCTTGGTGGGGGAATTTTTAATCTTGTGTCATTTAATTGTGATGATTTAGTAGGAACATGCTCTCGAGAAGTAGCTGGGTTTCCTTGATTTTCTTGAAACTTTCAAATGTGCCTCGCATGTAATTTCTTTCTAGAATCCATTGTGATAACAGCTTTTCTATGGTTCTTTTTCTGAACAGTGGTTTATTGGTGTTTAAGCAATTTGATTGAAGAGTATTCTACCATCAGATCTTCTAGAAAAATTGATATCATAAGATCAACTATTCTCGAAAACTAATGTCACTTCACATTGGGCCGAATTATGTAACACAACTACTTACTGTATTTGTTTTTCTTTCTTATTTTTCATATTTTTCGTTATTCGTTGTTGCCTGAAAAATGTGAGAAACAGCAAGAATACGATTAATCGATGTACGTTTTTCACGCCATTGTTTTGGCATAGTTTTTTCATTAATTACACATTTGACTATTAACTGACAATCAATGCCTTATCAGATAAATTACTTCCTTGGTGAAGTTTTCGCATGTGATTGGATCTATTGGATATATAGAATACTCCAGTATAAAATACCAATTGACTGGTAACACTCCGTGTAGTTGAAAGATCTCTGCTTTCGGTGATAGCTGATGATAGCCACTACTTAAGAAGCAAAAAAAATAAAGCAGTGAGCAGAGCAAAAAAAAACTTGAAAATTCTTAGATAAAGCAAGTTTCTAAAATACAGCATACTCCAAAATACGAAATCACTTCGTTAAGTGATAGACTTAACGAATTGAATCATTTTTAAAAAAATTTAAATCTTCTCATTTGACTCTACAACCCTTGTTGGTCAATCTTGGAAAATGAATGGAAGTTTGAAATCTGACTTCATCTATAGCTCAATTAGTAGTAGTAACAGAGTGTACAAAAGGTTCAGTCTAATCAAAGATAAGAGACTTTGTTAATTGTTAACAAGCTTTCAACCAACGCTGTTATAAGTTACAACTAAACCTTACATTTTCATTTATGTAATAATTATTCATGGCGATAAAAAGTTTATTATTGATAATTTTAATAAATAAAAGTTATACCGCGCAACAATCGTTGACTAATTTAGTGGCGCCATCTAGTGGTGGCTAGTTCATATACAAATTTGATTCCATTCCAATTTTGATCTACATGAAACGTGTGTTATCCACTTCGCAACAGTTTAAATCAGATTCCGCATCTACATTCTACATACGTTCCGACGATTTTCCTGCTCCAAAAAATTCCAACATCATCGATTATGATTTGGCCAGCGAATAAAACAGTCGTCAATCGTCTCAATTGATCCACTCCGCTTATCTACCATATCATCTTAACCCCATTCCGCTTTCACCGTTCGTGCCTCACGTTAGCGTCTTACCAGGCAACGATAAGAAACGAGGGGTGCCATTGAAACAAAGCAATTCACGCATGCCGCTGTACCGGCCATCGTCCAGCGTTAGCGACCGAAGGTGTTGTTCGAGTGATCGAAGTGCGCGCGCGTTCGCGCATCTAGTCGCCGGGGTACAATCATGTGGACTGTGGCAATTTTGTGCTGGAACCGTGTGCAAAAATCTCCGCCAAGTTTTGCGCACGGCACACCAGTGCGACATGCGACATTTTGGACCGGTTTAAGTGCGTGTAACGCAACGTTCGCAGGTGCAGCATAGCGCGACATAGAGAACTTAGATTTAGGAATAAAAAAAAATGGTTTCTAGATTATTACACGTATAGTTACAAAAAAATAAAATATTTAAAACAAATTCCGTTAAATAGAAAACAAATAACATATTGATATAAATTCAATGTATTATATGAGCAATCAAACTAAAACATCAGAAAAACAAATCGAAACAAAACACATAAAGAATGGCTTAAAAACCATTAGTTAAAAAGGCAAGCAATTTAGACATGATGAACTGTCTCTTTGGTGCATCCAAATCCCAAGGAGGGAGTCATTTTTGCCTGCGGGGTTTAGCAGCAAGTGTAGAGAGGTAAGATTGCTGTCTATCAAACGATTCGAATAACCTTATCAGATGCCTATAAAACGACCCGATGTTACATTCGGCAGCAGTCAGTATATCGCGAGGTACGACCAGCCTCTGATCGACTCTGTTCTCAACACGGTAACGTGAAGCAGTGACGTGAAGAAGTGAACCAAGTGTAACCATGTACCGTTGGGGCGTATGGCAAGCTCTACTGGGCCTGGTGCTAATCCTGATGACCGGATCCGTGTGGATACCAATGGTCAATGGGCACGAAGAGCACGATGCACACTACTGGAAGCATATGGCACACGAGCTGCTGTTCGAGAAGAAGGACTATACGATGCAGAAGATTGTAATTATCGATTGAGTTGTTTCGTTTAACGGTTTTATGTTGATGAGAGTGTGTCTGTGTGCGTGATTGTAATATGATGTGCCGTTCAGTTTAATGTTATTTTCGATTAATTGAAAGTGATGAGAAAAAACGGGTGAAATTAATGAATGAATACTTAACATGAATGAAGCAATTTGTCCCTAATGGCTCATGATAAGGTGTTACACAAAGCATGGCGCAAGGTGCGATACTCGGTACAGGGTTGCTTTATCGTGATATGCAGAGATATGACAACAATACATAAAACAACCTTCTTGCAACTCAATGCTACTTCAGTGAACGATTCATATCAACAGTCTAGTAATTGGCGTTGATCCTGTTTACAAATCATCGATCTAATTTCGATAACAAACTTTCAGAAGCATTTTACAACGACTTACTTTCTCTCCCCGGCTTCAATTCTTATCGTGGGAATCAAGTGGATGCATTACGGTGGACGCAAAGAAATTGAGTTGAATGACTGTCGTTATCAGCAAGATTTGTCGTAATGTTTGGTATAATAAATAGTTATTAATAGAAGTACATTTGTTAGGAACGGACTAGCGATCGGTTACTTGAGCTGTCTGTGTTTTAGCTCCACTTACATCGCTTGTTTAGCGGCCAATCTGAAAACAAAAGACCATTTAAACCTTTTTAGACTACAGCTGTATGATTTTTATTCAACTTATTTATCTTGTCTTGATATTTTGTTTTTAGTTTAATTATTCTTCTGTTCACGTTTCCCATTCCTTTTCTAAATAAGTATGTATGCAAGTTATTATTACTGTTTACATTTTTATAATTATGAGCGCTTTTTGTCTTGTTTTGCAATTTTCTCTGTAGAATACAATTTTTATTATCATTATTAAAAGTAAAAAGGAAATTTGTATCACTCGTGCTTATTCGTGCTTCGTACACACCGGTGTGGTATATCGTTTCGGTTATGTAGTGCAAACTGATCTTGTTCATCAGCGCATTTCACCATTTTGCATGCGATTCGAAGTTTATATGACCAAAGCGATATGCGGCACCGTTGGTACATGAGTCATCATGTTCAAATGTGGATTGTGTTACATGTGTGAATTTAAATTGGAAACAAAATTATTAAATAATTGTTTTTTTTTTTTATTATTTAGTTTATATTTCAAATGAGAAAAAAATGACTACTGCTGTTATCAAATTATTTTCGATATTTTCTCATTTTTTCTTTATTCTTTTTTCTTTTTATGTGTACCGATGCGCTTGAATGGAATTTGCCGCAGAACATTGCCAAAAACATCATGGTGTTTGTCGGTGCCGGCATGTCCCAACCAACCGTAACAGCAGCCCGGTTCTACAACGGGGGTGACAATGAAACGTTTGCCTTCGAGCGTTTAAAATGGAGCGGAAATGCGCGGGTAAGTTTCTGGGGACGGGAAATTTCTGGGATTGGGAGAAAGCAAGTCGGGGCATCGTACCAATTTCTGTGCATCGGAAATATTGAGAGTAAATCGGCACTGGGAAACAAACCACTTCGATGCTGCTCGGTTTGCAATGGGCAACGGGTTCGTGAGCATCAGCATCATCAACTACACCGGCAACTAGATTGCAGGTGGGGGTAAAGTGTAGCTATATAGCAACCGTGCTGTTCCAAATCTGGTTCTGGATTCGATTGCACTATTCGTTTTTATCGATATGATGATGGGTTTTTTAGGAGATACGGTATTAACGAACTGGATTGTATTGGAATTGATATTGGAAAGTGGTTGCTGCTTGGTTATAGTTTTGAAGAACAGATTCGATTATAGGGTTTAGAAACATAGTGTAATCACTTTAATTTGCTTATAGATTTTTTTAAACTAATTGTGTAATATGTTAGTAGATGTTGTTGACTAAAATAAAATAACCAAACTGGGTAGTTAAACTTAATTACAGCTTTTCGAGGGTATAATAATTAACATGTTCCCTGAGTTGTTATTTTATTGGAGCTTGAAATTGGCTCTTTCAACGACGTTTTGACATGTTAAACAAAGCTATTGAACGTCGCTCGAATGTAGTTCCTGACAACACTGTTGCTATGGATTCGATAGATGCAATACTACTGCTTACGTTTCTAAACCATCTTCTTCTTCTTCTTGGCTTAACGACCTTACAAGGTCACGCCTGCCATTTCTGGCTTACTAGACTTATTTTACCACGTAGCCGGATAGTCAGTCCTTGCTACGGGGAGACGGTCCGGATGGGATTTGAACCCGGTCCGGCCGTGTGGACTGGCGCCGTTTATCACATGCACCACCGGGCCGCCCCCGTTTCTAAACCATCTTCCATATAATTCAACGGCTGACCACAACAACATCTCGATGAAAATGTCGATAATACCATCGAAAACCCTGTATGAAAGTTAAATAGTCAATAGTAATTATTAGCATCAAAAGTAAAATTCATTTACAAATGAAATCTTGCGATCACACCAATAGAGAGTGAAATGGTTTTGCTAACAAAAGATGATAATTCCAATTAACTATTTGGTGCATTTAAAATCGAACACAAATGCCTGCAAGTTTTGATATTTGTAGTAATATAGCTCTTTTCTGCCTATTATCACGTACTTCTAGGATTTTTCCTTTGTAGTTAGAGTCCATTAACCTTAGAACATTCATCTGTAATCAGTCTGTGGAACTGAGGTGGAATGGCTTGAATATTAGGTTTATTGGTTTTTTCAATTTCAATGCATTTTTGTTGAAGCTTAAGAATAATTTTCTATAAAAGTCTTCGAAATTTCTGGTTATGGGTTTTACAGTTAATATGACAAACTGCATCAGCAAATCACCTTTGTGAGCAGTACGGGTAACCCGACATCCAGTTAAAAGATATTCGGATGATATGGGTTTCAAACCCTGCAAAGATATTAAAGAAAAATCGAAGAATTCCCCAACTCAACCATTTAGTAAACTTTTATTAAATCCTGTTAGACCTTAAACTTTGAAATATGGATATCATTCCTATTTTTTCCTAGAGCTGTTTTACACAAAAGTGCCAAGCTCTCAGGCGAGCGCATCTTATCAAAACTGGGTATTTTTGTTCGTCCCGAATAAAACTTTTTATCTGTGCTATTTGAAAACGTTCCATTCATGCTTTCCAATTGAACTGGAAAATGCACAACATGCCAAAATGGGTGGTGAAAACATATAAAAGGAACAAAATCGTATACAATTAAAAAAAGAAATCCTACACTGTATGGACGGGGTGGGAAAATTGCATAAGAGCTGTCTCCCCTGAAAGAGGAGTCCAAAAAAAGAAGCGAAATCATACAGAACCGATGGTTTCAGTTAGCAAATCGATTGGGGAAAATGTTTTCGATCGCAAAAGGTTCAGACACGATGAGAAAATAACAGGAGAGAAGAGAGAGAGAAGAAGCAATTGAACGATGACATGCTGGAATGGGGGAATCCCGTGCCCGTTACGGTTCTATTCTATTTTTCCGGTTATTGATTGGAAACACATGGTTTTTGGGAAGCACACGTGGAGGAAAAAAGTATCGTGAGGCACTATACCATGATTTGTAGCGTCATCCTTTCCCCCGTTTGTGTAGGGTAGTTTTCGAACAAAATTTCCCAACCAATTCCAACTCCAACGCCAAAGGATGGGGTAATAAATTGACCACTTAGTCGTGCAGGCGTGTTCGGGTTCGGGCAAGCACAGGTGGGTCCAATGTCGATGGACCCCCGATGTTCCCAAGCTAATGGGGATGGATGGATTTGTTTTTCTTTCAGCTTTAGCAGAAGGGAAGGATTATTGTGCTCTAGCTAGAGGCTTTCTAATCCATTGTGCGTCGTTTCTATTTTCATTCTTTTTGTCCCCCTTCCGAACAGACATACTGCGTGGATAGTCGGGTACCGGACAGTGCCTGCGCTGGGACAGCCTTCCTGACGGGTGTGAAATCAAACTTCGGTACCGTGGCCATGGATCCGACCGTCCATCGGGGCGAATGTACGATGGATCCGGCGAAAAAACTTGCCTCCATCGCTAAATGGGCCCTCGAGGCGGGCAAAGCAGTTGGTAAGTGTTTGTTGGTTTTTTTTGTTCCTATTCGCACGACAATATTTTCACTTGCATCTAGGAAATTTTGCTGTAGGCAAGGTGGAACCTCGTGTGTGAATTTTCCAGTAGGAAAAAAATGTGTGATTTATCATCTTTCAATTGCTTATCGCTTTGGTTCAATTGTTTGTTCAATCGTTGCGAAAAAAAATGTGAGAAAAACTTGTAGCAGTTTTCTAATAATAATCTCACCTTCAGAAAGCATGCGCAGTTTGATTAACTATTTTTTAAAAGGGGATCGTTTCACTGCGCAGCAGAGAAGCTGAGCGACTTGACTTACCTTTCTCCGAAGGGAGGGTGAAAAGAGATCGAGAAGAAACGAAGCGTAACTTAAGTTTATTTTTGTTTCCATCTAGTAATGTTCATTGGGTGGTAACAACTCCCATATTGTCTAGTGGTTAGGATATCCGGCTCTCACCCGGAAGGCCCGGGTTCGATTCCCGGTATGGGAAATAATGATCTTTTTTGGCTTATTCGAAAAGGATTATTTTTTGATTTGCTTAAATTGTATTTTCATAAAGGATCCAATATAAATAAGCAAACTAAAACATGGAGTTTTGTGTTTTAGAAAACTGAAACTTAATTTTAACGTTATCGAAGAAAGTTTGATTGGTTTCCGGTTACTGGAAAACCATGAAATAAAAACAAAATACAAGACAATTCAGTTATACTCCATTTAGTTGTTCCATATTCCCATACAATTTTAAACGCTGCACTGAACTTGATAAACAGAAACTATTAGTTTGTTTTAGATGTATTAAAATGCCAACTCATACCCTTGTAAATATTTTCCTGATTGATAGAGACCAACAGGTATTGTTCAGCTTACGCATTGTAACTTATTAGTCAATTCGGAGGTTTTTAAATCGCGGTTCGCCATCCTCGCCATCGATCCGCCATTGGTGTCACGACTTTGATTCTTTCATTGATCTGCCGCTGACATAATAAAGACCTAAGTTACTTACACGATTCTAACACTAAGGATTAGATTCGACTACTTCTAGTAGTATACAAGGTCCAAGGTACAATGGGCCGAGGTAAATCTCACATACTCCTTCCGAATAACCTCCTTTCTTCCTTATTATGATTCCCTTAATTATACCAAGAGACGAAACAGCCACCTGAGGTCTGTTCTCTATAATAATACAAACATCTCGCACCCACTTTATTATTGAAAGTGTATTTGCCCTCAAGTAAATACTTCAAGTCACATCGCAGGTCCAGATTCAACTCCTTTATTATTTGGTCAATGTTTAAAAGTTCATTACAAATACAAGTTAGTATCCAAATGTAATTAGAATTTCATGTACACTATGTTAGACAAAGGATTTGGGATTTTTTCCTAATGACTAAAATGGTTTAATTAATAAAAAATAGAGAAACTCTTGTTTTCGAGCAATATAGTGTTTTTTCGTCCCCTTGATAGCCAGTAGTAGTTCAAATCATTCGAATCATCCTGAAATTCTCTATACAAATCTAATATTAACGCTTAATGTTCAAATACTTCAAACATATTTTTCGTAAACTTCATGAGATTCCGTACAAAGTTCTTTGATTTCTTGAGGTGAAAAATAATCAACTTATCATCGTGTTATCCACACAGGTTTTGCGACAACCTCCCGTGTTACCTCCGGTTCAACCGCAGCCCTGTATGCGAACAGTCCGGATAGCAATTGGGAAAACGATGCTGACGTTAAAGCGGCTGGATGTAATGCGGCCACCGTTCCGGACATTGCTCATCAACTCATTCACGGTGACATTGGCAAACAGTTCAAGGTATGATGTGAGGTGAACATGTTTGAAAAACTCTATTCTGTGCTTATTTCAATTTTATTGTGTATCTCTTGCTGCAGGTTATTCTCGGTGGAGGACGTAAACATTTTATTCCAACTTCCGACACGGACACTTCCGGTGCAAGAGGATTGCGAACCGATGGTAAAAACCTCATCACGGAATGGAAACAGTCGAAAGAGGGAGCAAGAAATGCTACATACATCACAACCGTGGTAAGTAAACCTCCGTTGCGCACCTTTGCCTTTTATTCACCTTGGGCTTGTTTAAAGCGGTTCGATTCGTACCGCATTCTTCATGCCAGTGAAGTGCTTTTGCTCGTCTCGATCCGGTAGTCGTTGGCGTGTTGTTAGCTGGAAAATCCATTAACTTCAACTTCGCCACATTTTTCATTCGCTTATGACCTTACCAATCGGGCCCGAGGGGACAAGAACAAGAGCGTCGATAGTAGCTGGTGAAAAACTTTTATGACTACGATTTCGAGACTCGGTTTTCACTGTATCGAAACGGTTCCACAAGTGATTGCTAAGGGTGGGATTTATGCTGTTACCCACGGAAGAATCCGATGCAAAGGGACTTCCCATAAAAAGTGTGTTTCCAGAAAATGTTTCTACCGAAAGGAAGGAAATTTATTTTAAGAATTCCAACAACATCACGTACAAGATCTATTACCATGAGCCAAACTTTGTCACTGTAGCTTCTTTATAAACACTTTAAGCACGAACTTCACGAAATGAAACATTATTAACGATAACAATGTTCATGTTTTCTCACAAAACAAAACGTGAAGCGATTTGTGCGGGATTATTGTGGTTGCAGGTTTTAATCATTACAACCAATGCTTTCATCTTCGAGTCTCTCTCGGTCTTTATTCGGTTAAGCTCGCACTCGTTTCGAGTACTAGCTTCCCTTAATAAAGACATAATCCGTACCATTTTTGGCACATCGCAAACGGAAGAGCCGATTTCCGATAAAATCCTCCATGATTTATGGGGTCGCCTGTATGCGATTGGGGCATGGGATGGAATGGCCGGGGGGTTTTTTTTTAAATTCACTCCGTTCGTTTCAACGTACTCGAGCTTCAAACTGCCAACTGGGGAGTAATGATTGCGTAGACGACGGTTACCGTAATTTATGTTCGTTTGCAAACGATCTGAAGTGCGACGTTGGAGCAAGATTGATGAATGGCATTCTGCATAGGAAATGTTGGTGTTTTTTGAAGAAATTTCTTTACGGTAGATTAGCATTTTAGCTTTATTCGTGAGTTTTGTTTACTTAGTTAGCTTTTTTGTAAGAAATATTTCTTATTTTTTCTTGTCATGGAGTTTCAACTTTTCTCTTTTTTTCTTGTTTAAAGCGGTTATTTTACCACGTAGCAGGATAGTCAGTCCTTACTACCCGTGGCCGAACCGGATGGGATTTGATATCCGGTCCTGCCGTGTGGACCGGCGCCGTTTATCACATACATCACCCAGGCCGCCCCAAGGAGTTTCAACTTATTTATATTGTTTTCTTTAAAGTTGTTTGTATTGATTTATCACTTTATACTTATTTAGTATAACAAACGATATCGTTGGTAATATTTTCAACCATTTTTTTTATTTTTATTACATGATTACGGATTTAGCCATATTGTAATATTTTCAATCTAATCACTTTAAAAAAAGTTTTATAATTCTTTTTATCTATGTTGTTATTTTTTCCTTTTTTCAAAAGATTTTCTGGTTTAAATCTCGTTAAAGTTTAGCACAACTTGTATGAATCGTATGAACATCGTTATCCGTTAAATTAATTAATGCACCTAGTGAAACCCTTTTCCGCCGTTATGCTTTCCTCCCATTCGGGCTAACCAATAACTATTCAGTATTCTGTATATATTTTTATCTTTATTTATCGTTCAATCTATTCGTACAATAAACCGGCGCCTACAAACAGGCCAACACGCAGAATAGCAAACGAAGGAATGGCATGAGTAAAATATAAAACCCCAAACATATTCCAAACATCGATCAGATGGCCCGGCGTTGCAAAACGGGCCTACCTTATGCACCAGGACACAGCTTTGATTTGATTTATTGGTCCCTCCCGCCCTGTGTGTGTGTGTGTCTGTGCTGTTCGAACGGTGTAAAATGGCTGATATAAATCATTCGGCATGTCAATTGCCGCCACTGGCGTGCATAAAATTGGCACAAAAAAAAAAGTTAAAAACGCAACAGCGACAGGGCTCGAGGTGTGGATGCACTGGTCAATTTAATTCAAAGATATTTGTGCATTTTGGTGGAAGCGGGTATGTTAAGGTTGGGGTTTATATTTTTGGTAAACGAGAATGCAAACGAACAAAAAAAAACACAGTTTGAAAAGATCCTGTGAGTAGAGACAATGGGTGGAAGGTGATGTGGAGACAACTTCCGTTGATGGTTTTTAATTTCGATTTGGTCGTGGATTTTCGCTTGCGATGGTCAAAACATATTTTTCAAGTTAATGGAAGAATCTGCTTTTAGGGCAGTGTATGAATGAAAATAGGTTTTGTTGCTTTTAGTTGGAACACTCAGTTTTCTTCATTGCTTAAAAAGGAGAAGAAGACTTTAAACAATCTTAGGGGCTTTTGTAAAGGTTTTAAAACATGTAATAAATATTAGGAAGTTTATTTTGACATGTGATTTATTTTATATAAAAAGTCCGTTTTAGTTTGGACAGTATAAGTCGCTGATAAAAATACTTATATTTGAATGGATATTCTAGACATGGAATACCCAAAAACTTTTCTGCGTATTTTAATTACGTTTTTATATAAAATTGAAAATTGTTTTTAAATATAAAATTACTAAGAAAAAGATTTCTTTACATTATTAAAATTTATTACAAATAGCACAAAAAAATACGCACAATTGTTTTAAAATTAGTTTAAAATTAAAGGACATTTTTTAAGTGCCTTATCTAGCAATGGATCGTGCAATGGATCCGGATTTCATTCGAATTTGAAATATATTTCGTATTCTTCTTCTTATTCTTATTCTTCTTCTGCTCGGCGTAATACTCTCTAAAGGTCATATGCCAGCCATTTTTGGCTTACTAAACTTATTATTACCATTTGATCTGATTTATTACTTATAGCAATACAAATTTTTATACAGAAAAATATAAAACCGTAGAATGCCATTCCAAAAAATATGATAGAAATTTTGATAGAAAGTTTAAATAATTTAAATTATAATTTTTGAGAAAGAATGTTTGTCAGTTAAAAATACTTAATTTCAGCTTACTCTTCCTCTATAATTTCAATTGCGTAATTTTGTCCAAAACTTGCTTATATTCGACTGTTCGGAGCAATTTCATCAAAAGCAAAAAAACAAGAAGGTTTGGGGCACGTTTTACTGCACCGATCGAACGAGTTTCGATTCGCAATCGAACTGCTGCACCGCAAGTGCATCATCACAAACGCAGCAGCAGTTACCCCACCACGTTCCAGAAACGTGGCATTTCGTGTGAACGAAACAAAACGGACAGAACGAACGGGTTAAAAAGCTGAGCAACGAACCTCAAGCGGCGGCATTCGTTTGGCCGCGCCCGTTTCCCCAGTTGGTTGGTTTCGCTGCACGCGCGCGCTTCGTTTGAAGGTGGACGCCGTTTGAAGTTTATCGTCACGTTATGCTACGAACGAAAGGCGACACCGTGGCGAACGTGTCCAACAAACGTGGACCGGCTAAACAAAAAAAAAAAAAAAAGAAACACTTCGAGATGCTTCTTCACTTTATTCATTATTATTATTTCGATCGGTTCGTTCGTTCGTTCGTTCTTCCGTACACGTTCAGGGTCAGCAGGGGACTGTGAGCCGTGGTACAACACTGCTGCATTCTAATATTTGCGACACACGATCGGTTTATTGTCAATCATTCGTGTCCGGACGCGGGTGTGCTGATGGTTATCAGTGGTTTTTTCGTGCACCCTTACCACCCCATTACCGCATGCCTTGAGGGGTTTATGCAGTTTTCGAACTGGTAGAATTTATATGGAGTTTCGGGTTTACGATGGAAAGATGATTCTGGTTTGTGTTTTTTTTATGATGCCACAACCGTGCGTCGTTTGTGGCACATATGCGTTAGCGAAAGTGCCGGCTTCGTTCCAATCATCCTTTCCAGAAGCATAAAAATAAAACCATTTGAATGAAGAAGAAGGATAATAAATGCTCACAAACATAAATTCTTTAGGATTTTATGCAAAATGTTCGGAAGTGAAAACCATCGGATGGGTTTATATTTTTATGTTGATAAGTGTTGATAAGTAGAAAAAGAAAATATAAAAATAAATCCAAAAATCCCATAATTAACTAAACAAATCAACATTTAAAAAGATCAAAACAAAATACTAAAAACTCAAGCTATAACTGAGCTCAAGCTATAACTAAAAACTCAAGCTTAAATTATTTAATGGAAAATAAATGGAAAAACATAAAAAAAAAAGAAAAAATTAGCAAAAAGAGAGAAAAACTTAACTAGAATACAACATGTATTTAATTTTAGTTTCTGTGACTTAAACAACAGTTGTTAATTCTAAACTTATCGTCTTACTTAATTGCTTACTTTTATGTTAAAAATTCATTTTTATTTCTTTCATCATAAACTTCTTATTAGTTTACACCGCATCTTCATTAACCACAAAATGGATGTGACTGTCAGGAATTCTCTTTAATTGACCTCGCCATCGAACAATTTCACCAGTTGTTGTTTCGAATCGATTTTGCATTCTTACGACTCTGCGCCACCAAACGCAGGCGGCACGCTAGCAGCAAACAGAGAAAATTCATTAAATTTGATCATTGCCATTAATTAACGTTATAAAAAGCTTGCCGAATTCTCGCCGTTCAGCATTTCAACAGTACCTGTGCTGGGCACGGGAATGAACCGCAACTTTTATTGAGACATAAAATACTCCCGGCCCAACACCATAGCAATATTCCTGCCTCATGGTTGTGTGCCTTTTTTCTGCCTTTTTGATTATTGCTCACCAACAGGACGGGGTGAGTTTGGACTGGAGCAGTAACACACGCCGAACCGTACGAGCAATGCGGTAAAACTGTTTTCTTTAATCTCTTTTGGTACTTTTTACGCCACGATATTGCACACGGCATGTGCAGCATCCGATTCCGATGGGGAACCAACTCGCGTGGAGGTGGTGGAAGACCATTGCAGGGGTTTTTTTTCCCCGGTTTGGTGGATGATCGAGATTAGACCGGAGAAATCCAATTAAAGGCCAATGTTTACACGAGGATAAGAGTGCGGTACTTGTGGCTCTAATCCGACCAATGTCTGTCCTGGGCACGAATTGTTTCTGCATCGATTAGCTGTAGTTGATTGCTGTACTGAACGGGATGGAGCAGAGAGAAAGAGAGAGAGAGAGAGAGAGAGAGAGAGAGAGAGAGAGAGAGAGAGAGAGAGAAAAAGAGTCACTTTACCACACTTTGTTTGCTGCGTCAGTGCTTCTCGTGTAAGCAAACTTTTGGATGAATAATTTAAAATCAGACTAGAGCTGTGCAAAAGGTTCGCTTGAAAGCGAGTAGCGAACGGGTTCGAATTTTAATCGAATTATAATTCATCCGGTGTGGAACCTTCGAATCGTCAGGTCACTAAGCATTTTAAACAAGAGCTAGAATCGTGATGTAGAGATTATATTTTTGTTCATCAGTTAAAACTCTCTATTGGGTTATGTATTCACTTGTGTAATCTTTGAATGTATCCATATTATTTGTTGTTAAGTTAACGACTTACATAAGTGAGTTGTAAAAAATGAAATAAGTAAAATAATTTCCTTAAATTTGTTATTTCATTTATTTATTTCGTAGCTACGGCTTGTGTTGTGCAAAAGACATACGTCATTGGATCATAAATAACGATTTAAAAAACCAATCACCTGTTAGTATTATTATTCCCATCAGAAACTGAAGCTAGGGCGACCCGGTGGTGTATTTGATAAACCTCGCCGATCTACACGGCAGGACTGAGATTCAAATCCCATCCGGACCGTCCCCCCGTAGCAAGGAATAACTATTCTGCTACGTGCTAAAACAAGTCTTGATACGGGCAGGCCGTTTTAACTGAGCAAAAAAACTGAAATTCACATTATATAGCTATAAATTCAATGTGCAAAGCATCCTTAAGCTATCTTTAACACATGATAGGTTTTTTCTTTGGTCACTAGCTGGGTCTTAAGTTGCGGTCCATATAACAATCAAATTTATTTTACTTTACTAAAAAAGTGCAGTCATCCAGACAATGGTTCATTAATAGACAAGAAACATAATAAGGAAGACTCTATGACTATGGACTTTACGACGGACAGGAAAAGACTACTAACATCAGGCCATCTAACATCTGACCGAGCATTTGAATGTTGCGGAAAAAAAACCTTGGTTATGATCATTGGTTTTTTACGGTCTCAATCGTTTTGAATGTTGCACTTTCTCGGTTATAGTTTCGTTTGACTGAAATATCTCATAATACCCTTCATCTATTAGACTATCTAGTTCTGCAAACAAACAACAGTTCTGACCAAATCAACAGCATTTACTTTCTTTCTTGATAATCTAGTTCATATGGTACAAAAATACAAATCTACAGAGTAAATTTTGTTGGCACTTAAGCGAAATTTTGAAAAAAAATATGCCAAACAATATACATATATGTATATATACCGACTATTTAGCATAAACAAGTACCGACAATCCATTCAAACTTCTTTTTACTCCTAATCGTAAATTTTCAAAATGACTGTCAACTACTTACTTTCTTTGAGTAAGTCAAGGAAGCAAAGACTATCACGATCATTCATCAACTCTAGTACTCTTAAAAGCTTCAAATCTTTGACGAACTACAGCTATACTTAAGTTACTTTCATTGTCACTTTTGAGCACGTTTTCGAAAAGGATATTCGACTCCACAATTGTGAAAGGATAAAAGACAAAGGAGAAATACTGGACAAAGATATACGTCAAGATAAAATGAAGTAGTCAAAGTGCTTAAAGCCCTTCAAATGTTTTAGACCTTTTTTAGGGAAAAGTAGTAATAAAAAGTATATGATTATTTCCTTAATTTCTCATGATGAGAATTGCATTTAGCGCTTTATAAGAGACTAAATTACCTATCATTTAAATGCTCAATTTGCCAGTAGAATCTTACACAAACCTAGACCTTAATCCAGACCTTAATCAAGAGAAGCCCTCACATGAAGGGTAACGTAAGCTACTCCCTTTCAAAACTACAATTTACTTCATCTCATTATTCTGTCGATAAACGTCTGTTTTATATCATCAGTGTACGAATTCCTATCTGATTTACTCACCATATTGAAACACACTATAAACTTTAAAGTAACCTAGTGTCCCTTATTTGATCACCAAAATTTAAAGCCAATTCTGTCCTTCAACTGCACCAACGACATTTTCGCAAAAATAAAATCCCTACTGCAACACTCAGTTTCAAACGAACTATACCTGCCATGTGACACTCATTCACGCCATCCCATTACACGAAATTAAGCCAAACCAGCATCACCATCGATAGTAGAATTAAAGTCGCCCCGTTCGATGGGTCCGAATCTTAATCAGTATTTTAAATATTTATTAAATTTCTTCCCTTCATCGACCGTGCTGCCTCTCGTTCACCTCCGTCCATATCTAAATCATCCCTTCTTTAAGCGTACCATTAGGACATCAACAGTCTGACGCACTGCCATGTCAGCGAGATTCCTTTCTCCCTTGCTACCGTTCTGTGCCACACATTGCAGAATTCACCCTCGCTCGGGAGTGGAAGGTAAAAGTTCCCCCATTTGGTATTTCGCTTATATTTGATTTGATTTGTAATTCCATTTAACAGCAGCAGCGAGGCCTCATCGTAAGCAGTAGGGGGTTTCATCATTGAGTGAAGGATGCGTCCTAAGCGCTGGGTGAAGGTTCTAGAGTAAGGCATATTGTACCGGCTGTGCTCTTCCGGTTGGTCGCTTTGTTTCGTGTGTTTTGTTATCGACGGAAGTGGCAAAAAAAATTACACAAATAGCTTGTTAAGCTCATTAAGGAGAGGTTTCTATTGTGCTATTCATTGTTAGGTCTGGAATTTTGTGGACAATTTTTCTTGTGCGAGATTTTGTGGATTCCTGTTTTCCTGACCATTAACAACTTTTCTTATGAGAATTGAAAAAAGCTCACCCTTTAACCGTGGTTTTTTGTTACATTTATTTTCTACAGGGTGAACTGGCCAGCCTAGATACGTCGAAGATTGACTACCTTTTTGGACTGTTCGACTATGACCATCTACCCTTCAGTGCCGACATTGCCAACGGCAGCGATACTCCAGCGCTCGTGAGCATGGTTCATTACTCGCTCGAGATGCTACAGAAACCGGAACACACCGAAGGGTTCCTGCTGTTCGTGGAAGACGGTAACATCCGTCGGGCACATGGGCAAAACAAACCACGCAAAGCGTTCGGCCAGGTTAGCCACTATGCCAACGCATTCAACATGGCCAACATGATGGCGAGCGAACAAAATACACTCTTTATCTCGATGAATGACGTCGGCAGTACGCTTAGCCTGCCCGGCTATCCGGCCCGTTCTTCCGATCCGCTAGGTACACCGGCCGGTACCAGCAGTGAAGATGCACTGCCTTATCTCGGCCTTAACTATGCCACTGGACCGGCTCACTCGGCGTACTATAGCGCCGGCAGTGGACGACTGGACCCGATGCTAGTGCTGCAGGGTGTACCGAACGTGCTGGAACGCACCTGCCCGGCTATGGTACCGATGGCTGAGGGTGTCGATGGTGGTGAGGACGCTACCGTGTACGCTTCGGGACCGTGGGCGTTTATGCTGTCGGGTGGCTATGAACAGCACTTTGTGGCCCATACCATTGCATTCGCGTCCTGCATTGATGGGGCGTGTGATGGGGCGGCCACACTGGTGCTTTCTTCGACCGCGATTCTTGCTGCGCTCGGTGTACGATTGTTTGTCTAGAATTTGTTGTCCATTGTTCTAGTGTAGGGAGTTAAATGAACGCGTCAGTTGAGACCGTATTATCCACTTTTTGCAAAACGGAAATCACATCCTAAAACAGTCAAACTAAAGAAGACGATAAAGGGAGAGTAGGAAAAGGAAGGAAAAGGGAAAATGTTTGGGTTGGGGTGATTTCCAGTAATAAATTACAACGATAAGTTGACTTATGCATCAAAAGTTTTTTTTTCTTCTTTTTTTAAGAAAAGAGTTTCTGGTAAATTCAAATCACAAAAAATCACTCTTCAGCTCAACTCAAGGTGGAAGTGTCGTTTGACTCGATGCTTCTTTTTTGACGATCACTTCTCGAATTTATATTGGCTTATCGGACCCTTGGGCTTCCCAGACGAATACTTGACTTCCCTGATCACTTGCTCTACTGGAGGCTAGAAGGTCTCAGGCGTTAGCTGTGTTAATTACAGAATTGGTTCTTGGAGTTGCCGAAGAACCTTCTCTTTCTGTCTGTTACTCTACAATTCAAAGTTTTTTCTGAACATTTTTTTCTTACGACTGGCATCCTCTAAACCACATTGCCGATTATCTGTTGATTTCCATTTTCTAGATATACTGTGGAGCGCCGATTATCCGGATACCTTTTATCCGGCTATCCCATTATCGGTGCTGCTCGGAAATAACAGTTCCAAAGGCGATTTGACATATTAACTGCAACCCGGTGATGACTAGAAATAAAAACCTCAATAGGGAATGGTACAATTGGCTCAATTTCCACCAAATAGAGCAGACTTGTGCAGAAAGTGCACCTAAGATTATTAACATTAAATTTTACAAAAAAATGCACCCACTACACACTAGACACTAATATTTATCAACAAAAAGAGTTGTGCCTATTATCCGTGATATTCGCTTATCCGGCAGGGGCCGAGTCCCGATTAGCACGGATAACCGGTGTTCCACTGTATTTTCTCGCAATATAGACCTAAATTTTCTCCTATGGTCTTCTATCCTGGACTCAAGACAGGGCTATTTCTAGTACTCAGGGTCGTTCAGTTTATTGTACTGAATATAATCAGATTTGAACTAATCCAAGAGGATGATTCTTCTCACCTCTAATTCACTCTTTGACTTCTTTTTACATTTCCTTCCGACTCATAAGCTTCGGAGAGTCATACAAAGAGTAGCATGGAATGACATTCAATGCAGTATGAAATGTCGTTTACTAGTTTGCGGCCAATCGATCGAGCCATCGACTAAGCGCGAACTGTAATTCAAACAGAGTTCCTCTAGCAAGTACCTAAATCAATCATTCCACAAGTAAAATGCTTTCCTAATCCATTAGCGTTATTTAGTTAGTGAATAATGAAAAAGCAAACCCTTCAGTTCTGCTGTCAACTGTCAGTTCAACATTAAATCAAAGCCCTGAACCGAACCCTTAATGCTCGCAACGCATATTTATGTCCGCTTTGCTCATTCGTATCCACCACAAAGAGCAAAAGCTCGGATAAAGCCTCGCTTTTTGAAAGTACACGCTTAGCTTATTAGCATAAAAACCTGTTTTCGTTGACTTCTTCTACACCACCGACGGAGCTTGTTTTCCTTCATCCGACCGAAACTTGTTTTGTGTTTGCCTTGGGGGGCTAATGCTTGCTTGCTGACCACCACATTGTGCCTACCGCATGTTTGTAGCTGGTTTTATCCGCCCTGTTGGGATAAAGCGTGTTGTATTTTTAAGCTAGAAAAGAGTCCACAAGCAGAAACATGGTACATCTTCTCGTTTAAATTAAAGCGTCGTCAAGCGTTATACAAGAAGTGGAACTGATACACCCTATCTAATGAAAAGTTGCTTTATTTATTCGATAAAGAACATACAAAATACTTAAACATAGAATTTTACTAATTTTGTTCCATATTTAAAATAATCTAAAGCAATAAAAATTAATTAAAACACTATTTTTCACCTGAATAAAGTGTTTGAAGCGTTTTAAGCGTAAAGCGTTAGAAAAGTGGGTGGAGCTTAACTTTCTTCGAAAGGTTTGGTTGGAAAGAAACAAAAGGAAAAGGGAAGGGAAAATCTCCGAAGCAACCCGAACCTTTCCCGAACGTGCCCCGAACAAACTGCTCGAATATTGTCACCCTTTGAGTAAAGTGCTCGAAATAAGGGCTAATGTTGGGATTGCTTGAAAATTGCACCCTTGTAAAATGATGATTTATTTATTTTTTACAAGCTTCTATTTTTCCATAGCGTTATGTTATATTATGTGGTTAATGTTAGAGAACTAGAAGTGCTATATAAATTAAATTGTGTAATTATCTCTGTAAAATGCATGTAATAAATATTTTCCGATGTAGGAATCTTTCTTCCCGATTTTAGATACAGTATGGAGATATCCCTCCTAAAATATCCCTTGGTACAACTGAAGGATATTTATGAAGGACGCTCCTTCGATCAGAGGGATTTATTTTTCTTTTAACAGCACATGCGCACTACCGCACTTTTGTGTACTTACACTTGGTGATGTTTTACGGTACTGTACTTTTTCCATCAAAAGTTATCGCTTTATTTCTACTATTTTGATGATCGATTCATACAAAAATGTATTTCTAGGTCGTGGAGCAAATTAAATACAAAAAAGTGAACACAGAATAATGATGAGAATTTGACCATGAATCGATACAAGTTATTTTGTTCAGATGGAAGTACCGATGAATTCATACATTACCCAATTTATGGAAGAAAAAGGGACAACTTTGTGAAAGTATTTTTTTCCTACTGAAAAATTTTAGAAAAGAAGATAAGAAAATCTATTAAACTATTTTTAACATTAAAAAGTTCTCAGCTAAAATGATTGAAATCTTGTAGGACATGCGCAATAATTAAAATACGCAGCGAAGGTGATTTTCATTCGTGGGAGAGAAAATTATTGAAAGTAAAGCTTTGTTAGAAAATTTGTATTTAATAAATCCTTAAAAAATTGGGTATAGATATTGGTAAAAGATGTTAATTGTAATATTAAAAGAAATTGAAGAATATGTCTTTGACCAGCCTTTTGTTTGCGTACACTTTCAAGGGGATGAAGCAGAAGCAGTGAGTTCAGACGAGTTCATACAATGCCCACGTTCTGAAAATTTGCTAGGATACATAATTTTAAAGCAATTTTATGCGATAAGTGTGTAAATATGGCAGAACAATTTGTAGTTAACTCTTCAAACACTCATAAATCATTGTACAAAGCTTCTTTTTTGAAATTTTACGCCAAAACAAAATGAGCAATCGAGAACATTCGTTTGACGAGAACTGAAGAGTTCATACGCTTCATGGGACATTCTTTTGGGCATTCTTTTTGTGCAAAACTGTTTACTACTCTTTTGTTAATGCTTAATGCTTGAACATAGTTTTATTGCCTAAATTTATAATTATAATTATTATGTTTTTGTTTTTTAGCAGATGTGAAAATGTTTAAACATTCTTTAAAAAGTTGTTCACAATTGAAAGTGGCTGTGAAAATATTTCCTTGTGTACAAAAATGTTAGCAATGTTTTATTTTTTATTCATCTAAGAAGGGCTACATATCTTACACAACTATCATTTTATCAACTTGAAATACAATTCAACAGAGTTTAATAGTTTTATACACAAAGAAGGAAAATATAAAACTGATTAACAGACGATTTATATATTGTATATTTTCCTGTGCATGTTTTCTTTGGAATCGTTTGAAATAGAAAATGAAGTGTTTTCACAGCTTGATCAGGAACTATTTCCTTCCCTTTAGTCGAATATCCAGGGAGGAAAAAACGATGATCATGCGCAGTTGGTAGTTTACTGGGGCTTAGCATTTTTTTGTTCTCTCCAAAATTAGAAAAGTAATGTGTAATGTAAAATGATGTAAAGAAGTAGAATTTTCGAGGGGAACCTCTGCTCAAGCCTCTGCTCAATATTTCTGATAAAGTAGAGATAAAAGTAGATCTTAGATTTCAAAATTAAATTTGCTCCATCGTAAGCTAATTTCTAACTTATGTTTTAGACATTTGAATGTTTCTTCGATATTTTCGTTATTATATTTTGGTGTGAAGCAAAAAAAAAAGGTAAGTTCTGTACTCTGTATTCTGTGCTAATCGTTCTTCTAAAGGCCAAAGATCGATTGCCGTTCTAGTCAAAATCTTTGAACTTGAGTACTTAATTGTTTTACAGGTACTTCTCAATGATCTCAGATAGCGAGAGGTTTTGTTGCTATTTTTTGTTGAATTACTCTTTGAATGTAGCAACCGATATCGGTCGTCACATAACTAACCATGTGCAGATCATTCGTTCATATACAAGACATAACTACCCAGCAACAACATTATTTACTATTGTCAACATTAATTATGAGCTGCCAAATCCGTTACATTGACTGACACAGGTTCTTCTAAACAGATATTTTTTCGAGGTTAAACAATTCTACCAAAGTGGCTGCTTGATTTGTACACACCTTTTTTGCGGTGTAACCTACAAATGTTGTAAAACCAATATTGAAAAAAAGCGAAACCCAATAAGCCTCGAGAGACCTCAAGATGATAAGGGACCCCAAATTCAAGCGACCTTTAGATTTTAATTTGTGTTCTTCGGATGATGGATGTAACGGTGGATGCGACCGCTTAGGGCCACGGAAAAATGATTTTCACCACGGTTTAAAGTTCGTAAATACTTCGATCCGAATTGTTTCTAAATTCGTTCATTCATCCTATAGCATGATGAATGTCATGAATAAAAAAAATTATCTAAAAACTTTAAATAAAATCTTGCTTTTGTAGTACAATTACTCAGTTTTAGTAGAATTAGTTTTTGTAATGGGGACGGCCGGGTGGTACATGTGTTAACCGGCACCGGTCCACACGGCAGGACCGGGTTCAAATGTTATCCGGACCGTCCCCCCGTAGCAAGGACTGACTATCCGGCTACGTGGTAAAAATAAGTCTAGTAAGCCAGAAATGGCCGGCGTGACCTGTAAGGTCGTTAAGCCAAGAAGAAGAAGAAGAAGAAGAAGTTTATTCGTTTTTTTACAGATATGCAGCACATCATGGTAGAATGGAACAGTCACATCGAATCGTATGTCGGGACTCTTTTGTCCATTATTGTTTGAGGTCGCGAAATGATGCCGACTGTCAAACAGATACTCCACCGAAGAAGTGAGCCTGTAAAAAGGTTGTAAATTGAAAAATTTTATTACTCTTTTAGTGTCCTTGCTTTGTGACTTCTTTCCATTAAACCACTTTCCGATTTTATTGTGTGTAATATGTGTTTTTTGTTTCAATCTTTCGCCTCTCTTTCAAGCTCTCTCTCTCTCTCCCTCTCTCTATCTCCTCCACCGTTCCAATCATGGTATCAGACACGGTAGAAATTCAAGGCACCCTGGCGCGTTCGCAGATGAAGGATGACCACAGCACCAACGCACGATTTAGTCGCTGATTCCAACTTGCTTATCTTCCGCAATCGCTGGTCTGTGGCAGTGTCTCGATCTCCAACAAACGGTCGCTAGGTAATGAAACAAGTGAAGTCCCAGCAGGCCGAGAAAGGCGAACGGCAACCAGAGTGAGCAATTAAATACCCGAACCAATACGGCCCACGGTGACGTGCGTTGCATGTGCAATGATGATGATGATGATGATGATGATGGGAATGATGCAGTGCACTCGTCCGAAACGATCACCGATCGATATGTGGGGGGGTGGGAGGTTGGGGAGGTCCGCACCCCCTCTTCAGGTTGTGGGGTTTCGGGTGGAATGGAAGCAGTGAAAAGATTCGAAAACTCGCGTATCTGATGGTGAGCCGATCGATGGTTTGTTTTTTGTTGTTGTTTGGTTTTGCAGTACGATTGCGTTGTAAGTTGTGTCTGCGGTCCCCGCAACTGGTTGTGGCCTTTTTTGAGCGCGAGTAAAGTGACAGGGCGAGAGATAGAAAGAGAAAACGGCGAAAGAAAGGAAAAGAAAAACTAGAAACACTTAATTAATTAACAATCCTGCTTCGCGCATCACCAAATCGAGTTCGTTCAGGCGGGCTTGACCATAGTTGGGAGTTGCGAAGACGGACCAAAAATCGACAACGCCTCGGACGCTCGGACGTGTTGTACGAATGCCGCAGGGGCACTGCATTTCGCGAGGAACCGACCCCAATCGGTTGGCCTTTTTCGGGGCGGGTGCCACCTTGGGGTTTGTTGTTTTATTTGGATTGACACTTATCACGCTGACGCAAAGGGCAAAGGGGTGGTTTGTGAAAGGGGAGTCCATAAAGTGCTGTAATAGTTGTAGCATAAGTGTATAAACATTTTATTTTACTTCAAAATTACCTAATACATCTTTTTAGCAGCAAGTTTAGATCTTTATAAAATGCTTTTAAACATGGCTAAATTGATTATTATGAAAAAGCTAAAGCGTATTTCTTTAAATTAATATGTTCTTATTCATTTTGTCAAGTTAACTTTCCCAGGTTAATCAAACTCATCAAATTGTACATCAGATCAAACAACATAATTTATTATTTTCTCTGCCTACTTCAATTTTGCTCTATTAATGGAATAATTACGTCTATATTATAACTTATTGTGGTTTTCTGTTCAGGAAATAGTCAGTAAACAGTAAATGAAAATCATTCCTTTTCCTTTACAGAAAAACAAAGAACTCAGTAGCACTTNTGTTTTATTTGGATTGACACTTATCACGCTGACGCAAAGGGCAAAGGGGTGGTTTGTGAAAGGGGAGTCCATAAAGTGCGATAATAGTTTCAGCACAAGTGTATAAATATTTTATTTTACTTCAAAATTACCTAATACATCTTTTTAGCAGCAAGTTTAGACCTTTATAAAATGATATTAAACATGGATAAATTGAGTTTTATGAAAAAGCTAAAGCGTATTTCTTTAAATCAATATGTTCTTATTCATTTTGTCAAGTTAACTTTTCCAGGTTAATCAAACTCACCAAATTGTACATCAGATCAGATTCAATTTTGCTCTATTAATGGAATAATTACGTCTATATTATAACTTATTGTGGTTTTCTGTTCAGGAAATAGTCAGTAAACAGTAAATGAAAATCATTCCTTTTCCTTTACAGAAAAACAAAGAACTCAGTAGCACTTTAATGCTCAAAACCGACGGATTTTCTAACAAATCCTTCATTCCTCTGACGCTTGGTTTGATAAAATGGCCATTTTTGCTTCACCCTTGTACAAAGCACACAACCAAATGCTATCATCATCATCATCCTTGGTGTCATCAACAGCAGCGTCATTGCTACCACATCACCACTAACCCTCACAATACCAACCCAAAAAACCCAAGGTGAAATTTCACTGATCGAAACAAGCAAAATCATCATCATCGGCTAGCGAGAGCTGAAACGTACACACACACACACACATACACACAGAAACCCTACAGGCGCAGGGGTCGAAATCGTATGGCTTTGAATGTGTGCGTACAAAAGAGATAGGTGGCGACCGACGTAAAACTTTTTACTGGCGCAAATAAAATCGATTTTCATCCCTCCTGACGATGATGATGATCCCTTTACGTTCACACAAACACATACGCATACACAACCACACGCGCTTTCCTTGGCCTGCTTCAATGTGCACCCCTGTGAACGTTTGAGCCACCCTTTAAAAAACTCCCTCCCCAAAAGCCACCTCCTCTCCATAACATCCAAATCCGATCGAAACGAAGCGTCCAATTTTAAAGTACGTTGCTCCCACAAGCGTTAAAAGAAGGGCACCGCCAGCTGAAGGGCAGCATGTGTGGAAGAGCTTGGTTGTGTGCGGTAAGAAAGAGAGACAGAGCGAGATAAAGATAGAGAGAGAGAGAGAGAGAGAGAGAGAGAGAGAGAGAGTGCGCGCTTGATCGAAAGCAAAAACATCATACGCGTCATCATGTTTTTCTGCTCGCCGTTGCTGCGACATCGAAAATCTGTGTGTAAAACACACAAACCCAGCTACACCACTACCATCAAACGAACAAACGCACTCACACACCTTTTCACTACGGTCGCAAACGGTGTTGCGTACGTTCGTGTGCATGTGTGTGAACGTGTTGCTGTGGCGAAGTTAAAACACGACAGTGAGACTATGAGAACGCGTGAGTCGAGTGGGAGCGGGTGCTCCACTCCACTCTCACCAGCTCACTTCTCATCGTGCCAGCCGCACAGCCTGCTGAGCACACGAGAAACAATCAACCCGAATGCGGTAAGCGCGTGTGTGCGGGAGCGAGATAGCACGGTAGCGGTGCGAGTGAAACAGCGCAACACTTTGCGCAGTTGCAGTAGAGCGTTATTGATCGCCGAGCCGAGGAGCTCTTGTGGAGCATCATTATTAATGAAAATTGCCGTAATAAAAGTTTTATGCTCGGCGTGGAGCATCATCAACATCAGCGGCAAACCGGAGACAGCCAGAGTGGTTTTTCGTGCAATGCGTTTTTGTTGAGACCCACGGAACGTCGCTGTTCGGGGTGTGCGGAGGTGTGGAAGGAATGCGGGACGGGATCTGTACTGTGGCCGTGTATCATCGCGGTTTGGTTTTCGGAATGAAGCTTTATTTTGTGTGGGGCAGGAAAGGATACAAACGAGGGCACGCAGTACGAGATTCGCTTGAAATATTCTTCCTTGTGCGTCCTTCGTTTTCGTGTTGGATTGTCTTGCTTTTGGCCAACACTGACGGAATGACGCGAATAACCATTTTACGAGATCCTATCCCATCCACCAGAATTTTCATTCCCTTTAAACTGGAACTCGAATGCTGATGGTTGAGGATGTTATTGTTACGGGACGGGTTTAAGCATATTTGTGTAGATCAATGATCAATCAATCAGTTGAATATCGGAATGATGTTGGGGGACGATGCTTTTAATTGATTGATGAATTCGTGCTAGAAATGGTTCCATAAATGTGCTATATTCCCGTGAAGAGTAAAGCAATGCTCGCTTGAGGCCACACATGGAATGGATTAAGAACAGCCATCTAAACATCGCAACTAGCGCGAGATCTGGAGCAAACGAAGCTTGGATGCAGGAAAGAATAACGTTTAAAATCTTCTCATTATGTTCTTTTTACACTTTTGTGGTCCATAAACTGCGATCCATTTTCCAATAAATGGGAAAATTTAAGCGGGATAAGCAACAGTTTTCGCTTCATTCAAGTTAGTCTTTAACCTTATGCATTGATGATTCTTGATGTGGGTTGAAAATCATCTTAGCTTGAAAAAGAAACACATATTTGGTTGAAAATGGCGCCTCGTAGTATTACAAAGTTTAAATTAATTTAAACTTTTTCTTCGGACTATAAGGAACAATTTTCCGAGTGTTATCAAGAAGATCAAGAATTGGTGTAACTAGTAGAAGCTCGCGGTAGAACCTCTACTAAATCCCTTCCGGAGCCATATCGCTCGTACACGATGCTGATTGTCCAGCTACGGGCGAATAAAATCAAGAAAGGACAGAATTAACCTCGAGACCTCTTGAGGCTGTAGTTTTACAAAAGATGGAGAAGAATTACTTTGTCGATTGATTCAATCCACAGATTTTTGCTATAATTTTATAGACCTGAATATCTTCTGAACAAGCCTTCCACAGATTTATCTTTTGAGTTTTTAGTTCACATAGTTTTAGTAAGCCATTTTGTACATAAGAGTTCTGAACTTAGAAGATCGTTACAATAAGAAACGCATGAAAAGGGCACAAGGAGAGTTTAACGGTAAGTGAACAAAGCAGAAAAAGGGGGTCTTGTGCTAGCAGTCGTATAAAATCAGAACTATTTTCGCAAGCCCCCCCCCCCCCCCCCCTTAGTTTTCCCACTTAGGGCTGCACACAAGTTGAATAGTTCTTTAGCAGGTTAAGTTAGTTAAGCCGCTAATATAATCGAAATACAAAAATCAAGGATTTTAACAAACAATTTTTAAGATTATTATTGTAAATTATCTTCCAAAAAGTATTGGAGCAGTACGAAAACAACCATTAAAGAATCATTAAAACAGCACTAAATAGTAATTGCATTTCGTCGAAACCAAATAAATCGTCCAACTGTTTCGCTGTTCTCCATTTTGTGTTCCATTCTTTTTGGCTTATAGCTTATATGGTCTAATCAAATTTTTCTTTCTTAATTCATACAGATTTACGGCATTGCACATAATTAAAACAGAAGACAAAAAACAGCAAAAAATCGTGTTAACGTAACCCGACAAGGTTAAGCCAAATGTTTGTACGTTCTTTATCATGTGACTTTTTGTTTTCTCTACAAAAAAAAAAAACAAAAACAAAACCGCAAACAACACAACGTGTTATGCTTGGAGAATTTTGTGGGCACTTTGACAGGCTGTGGTTTAGGTTTTTTTGTGTTTTTTGAGAGTTGTTTTTCTTCTTTCGACAAAAAAATAAACCTGGAAGTTCAGCTTTGCCCATTCGCAGCGTGAAAGAAACTTGCGGTTTTTCACGGGTGCGATCAGCGAACCGTTACGGATGGAACTGTTCAGCATTACGGTAATGAGCCGCACGGAGCCGCATAAGCATAGACACTTGCCACAGCAAGATGAGAATCTTTGCGCTTTCAGAACCAAACAAACGGGAAGAACATCTCGACATGGACAGTTAGTCATGTGGAACAGACTAAGTTGATCTATTATATCGAAGAAGTGTAGCTACGATGTCGGTAATGTATTGTTGAATAACGTTAAATGTTAAACGTTTTCATGTGATACATGTTCAGTAATTTGAATGACTCAAATCACTTATGCTCGTGAACTATTTGCTAGTTAAATAAATATGTTTGCTGCTTCATTCGATACATAAAGCTTCCCAAGGGCATTTTAAAGATTTAGACAAACTGGCTTGTTTTTATATTAATTTTATTATTGATGCACTAATTTGTACTACAAGTGTACTACGATCGATCATTAAAATTTAATTGTGATTGTTGATATTTTGGGTACAACATAAAACGAATGGAATTTAAAGCATTGCCTTTTGTTTCCCAAATATTTTACAGCTAAAACTTTAGAAGTTATTAAGTATAAATTTTGCAGTTTGAGTTTAAATACGCTCAAGAAGGTACCGTAATACATTCAATGGAGTAAATACATTTTACTAAATCGTGCAAACGAACAAAATAAACGAAACATAATATACTACAACACAAAAACTGAACTGAATTACCAAAATTGAGTATTTAATCGTGTGCACAGTTTAGTAGATGAAAGTTTCTTTCGTTTGCTATTGTTCGTTTTTTTTTTAAATAAAAAAAGAGTTTAAAAGTACACAATCTTGGCTTTTTCTTGGCTAAACGACCTCCAAGGTCTTGTCGACCATTTCTGGCTTACCGGCCTTTTTTACCACGTCCTTGCTCCAGATGGTCCGGATGGGATTAGAAACCCGGTCCTGTCGTGTGGAACCCGTTTATCACATACACCTATTGAGCCGCCCCGAAGTACATATTATCGAAACTAATTGAACAAAGTATAGCTTCATTTTATTTTAAATTCATTAAAATTTCATTCAATATCGTTGCTTTGTTACAAGTCAATCTTACATACTCTATAAAATGTTTATTTTTCCGGTGGTGCACTTTACGGCCTTCCTGGTGGGGCATGAGTAAGGCATCCTCAGCCATCGTATCCTTCCGGCATTGAGAATCGTCGGGATATCTGCACCGCCAAACAGCTCAGCCAGTTTGTGGTTCATTCTCCACACGAACTACTCGCAGACACCGCCAAAGATGGTCCTTAGCTCCTGTCGTTCGAAAATGGCGAGTGCGTTGGCGTCCTCCGTTAGCATAGTCCAGGACTCGTAATAGTGTGCGGTTTTTGAGGCTTGGAGTTTGTGGAGTTCGTCGTAGGATTTTCAGTTAGGTAGTTCAACCACGATTCCCCTGAATAATGAGCCTTCGGATTTCACTGCTCATGCTGTTGTCCGAAGTTACGATCCTGCCAAGGTAGCAGAACTCCTCTACCACATCGAGACCCCAGTTGTCGACTGATAATTCATCACTATAATTCGGGTTCTATAATTCATCACTATTTTTAGTGAATTTTATTTTGTTACGATTAAAAATGCCATTAGCTAAAGACAGTTTTTATCTTCAGTTTGAAATACTTCTTCCAAATAATAAAGAAATATTGGAAGCAGTATGAGCGATAGCACTGATAATATTCTGTTTTGCTAACCAACGATTGAAGATGATTTCCTGTGACAAAATATATTCACATTTCTTTGAAGTTTTGCAAGCCTAATAGCATATTTATGACAGTTGCTTATTTTTATTTTATTTCTATAGAATTATACGTCATTTAAATTGTATATTTCTAATTTGATAGCCTCTTGTTGAAATTTCTACCTATACCAAGGATTCTTTTCGATTACAGTGCAAGAAGTACAGTTTTCACTTTTGTGTTCACTTGTTCATTGTTAAGTTGCCCATAACATTTAAACAGTATCTTACCAATTCTCCACAATACGAATGCACATTCGAAGATGTATTAAAAGGTTTTAAAGTAATCTAGCAGAATATTATGTACTAAAGGTTTCATCCTAAAATGTGTTCTTTGAGTCCATTTGAGTCTAGTATTAATTCAGGAATGTTACGTTCCACGCTTTAAGCATGGCTTAAGCGCAGAAGCATAAGCTTTTGTTTTGTTTTCATGCAATGAAGAGCTACAATTGAGAGAAGAGTTATTGAATTGTTCGTGGTTATTCATCTCGATATCATCACTATTCCAATAGTAGAATTGTAGTTTTGAGATATCTCGAGTGTACATAATTATTTCATTCGCAACGTAATGATGCGGTACGAATTGGGATCTATAGTCATTATTGTATAAAATATTGTTAATAAAAGAACAGCCTTTTTGATTCACCATGTAGGCAAACTCCACCATTAGCATTGGAATGATATAAATTTTGTAAAAAAAAGTAATAAAAACAAGGCCGATGTGATTGATTGTGATAATTGTACAAATTCAGCTTCAGAGGCTGACAATACGGCCAAAGCCGTGATCATTAATTATAAATAAATAATACAAACAAGGCCGATAATAACAGCCTTGTACGATAAGATAAGCAATCATATGCTTGATAACATATAAGAAAAATAAATCAAATGTGAGGAGTGAAGATTTGGCTATTCGAATGTTACAAATTAATGCAATAAATTTGAAAACACCTACATTACTTTATTAAGGTAAAAAGCTATTTGTACAATTGTAAGTACCGCTATTGATGTCTTTGCATTCTAACGTTTCTATGCCCCAGTTAAAACCAATTTATGTAAATCTTTCTCATAGTCTAGTTTTAGATAGGCTGACAAGTCCACTTCTTCCCCCACTGACAGCTTCATTTCAATCACTCCAGGGTGAAGCCCCAGCCAGCCAGCGGCATATCTTCAATGATATCGTGACAATTGCGAATGATATGCTGACTGCCATTCGATGACACTTTTCGCACGGTTTCAGTTTCAAATCAGCTTCGCCGACCGAAATTGAAGAAAAGACGCGATCCGATATCGAGTCGACAGGCTTCCCCGTGCTGCCATGGAAGACGGAAGACGCACAGATGCAGCTCAGATTGCAGCCCGGGCCTTGTCTGATGCTGTCGTCGTTCTTGCTGGCTGTGGCTGCCCCCAAAAATGTGTATCCGACCCCCTTTGCATCGATCATCGGCTTGGTTGGTTGGTGCAAGTGCAACCGGAACAGCAAGACACAAACGTTGCCATCTACTTTAGGGGGCAGAAGCGGGACGTCGTTCGGCGAGAGTGGCAAAGCGCAAGTGACAAGAAAATCAGGTTTGTGCTCGAGTGCTCGCGATGCAACGCGATGCATCGCTGGTGGAGTTTGTTGGGCGTTTTGCACAAAAAGGGAGGCGACACACGAATGGTGAGGGCCGACGACACACGAGCTCTGCATTGGCATTACATAAAAGTGACATCAATTATAGCAATCAAACTGTCTCGTGGTGTCTGGCAGCTGTTTGAAGAACTTTTGCCCCAGAGGTGGAGTGTTTTGTGGAGCCCGACCGACTGCATCACCAAAAGGGGTGTTTTGCACGTACGATGCAAATCTGTCGCGATGCAGGTCGAATGCAGCCATCCGGACGTAGTCGGGTGGGTGAGATTTTTATTTTTTTTATTTGCCTACACTTCCTCCGTCCGTAAAACCATCAGCTTCAGATTGAGATGTTCATTATTGGGAATCATTGGGCACCATCGGCGCACCGAACGAGTCGTCGTCGTGTTGAGTGGCGCGTTGGATTTGCTATTACTGGATAGCAGCGATTGGGACGCTTGTGCTGTGCACAGGCACCGGAGAGACAATAAAGTGTGGGATTTGTAAACGCATCGAGGCCACGTCGTAAAACGTTGAAGGCGGCGACGATGACGACGGCCAACGACGGTGAGAATCAATTGGAATTGCACTTTATGCGGTTTGGCGCTGTGCAGGCGGACGGCGACAGGCGAACGGCGATTTGTGCAATTAATTGCAGTCCTCATTTACATTAAATCATCAAGAGTCGATAAATTGTTGCTAATGTAGAGCACATGACGATAAAATACTTTTCAAATTACTGTCAACAGGTTGTAAAAGGTGGCTATTGTCGTACTAACTGTATCAAAAAAAAAAACGTGTCTTTTGCGTAAATACAGATTCCTAAATACAAATAAACGAAAAGGAATAAATGCTGAAATGCTGAATATTCACTATTTTGCGATTGACTCCACAACTGCATGCTGCATTTCCGGTAGGTCTATATTTAGTTGCATATGTTTCCAATCTTTGCATTTACCACCACTAGTACAGCAATTATGTCTGGACCGTGCGTTACCCAAAGGGCCAAAGCGAAAGTTGGTTTCAACATATGGTTTCGCAAACGTTATTACTTTAACGAGAAAACTCCACTTAGTATTGCATTCTTCATGAAATGCTATGAAAGAATGAAAACTGAAATGATACAGAAGGTACGAAGAAACTACTGGATATTGCGTAAAATACAGTTTGAAATAGATTGTGGATCTCTTTATTTAAGGTAAGATTTTAATTCAGAACGTATGAAGGCTTTGGATATTTTTTTACATTTTCTAGAAGCTTTGGAGAAAAAAATAAACAAATTTTTGGTTGAATAATAAAGTTACAGACCAAGAAAAGCTCCTCACCTCCATGGAAATGCCGAATATTTACAATATTCGTAAAGTAACATTTTGCAAGTCAGAACCACGAATATTCCCGAATATTAGTTAACCGATTAATTTAAAATTTTCATCTCATGTTCTTTACATTGATTACTGCAAGTCAAGATTTTTTTTAGACTGGCTTGTTTTTGTTTTACAACCAAAGTATTGATTGGTTTTAAATAAAATATTTCCATAACAAATCCGCTTTTTCATTGTTAAATGTTCACCATTTTGTCATAGATTGATATATTTTAGTTCGAATTATGTTTATTAAAAACCAGCTTTTTGTGCAGCGGATAATTATTTTTGCATGATATTATTAAGGTTTGGTTTCTGAGTGTTCCGCCGCATTGGCGGTTTCTTATACAGCGCTACGAAGGAATTCTATTATTTTTATTTTATTATTTTATTTTATTTTTATTTTATTACATGATTACGGCTTTTGCCGTATTGTCAGCCACAGAGGGCTGAAGTAATTACAATTTTCGCAAAGCAATTCCTCCTTGTAATTTGCCTTATCCCGGGCATACTCGGTTGTGATTCTGGGGTTTGTGGCTATTGCTGTTTTTGTTGCTAGTGTTGTTGTGGATGGTCCGAAGTCCTGTTGCTTTGTGGACTTCATTGTGTTCCTTGCTATTGTTGTGTATTTGTTGAGAGTGGTTGATGTTGGAGCTACTATTGTTGGTGGTGTTGGTGAAGATGGTTTGGGACCTGCACAGGACTGTAACAGAAGAAATTCTAATATAATGGCCAAATTTTTAAGTTTTTGCGATCATTTTTTCTTGACACACTTGCGCGTGTTTGTACTTTCTTGTAAAAATACTAGCAATGCTGTGAATGAGTTTGTTATCCCACTAAAAAGCTCCCTTGGCATTTTAAACAACAATTCGAAACAAAGAAATCAAAGAGAATTTAAACAAACAATTCGAAAAAACACAAAGAATTAGACAATAATTTACGTATACTTGGCTCTTGTTATTTCTACTTACTACTTAGCAATTTTTTCTCTTTATTTGATCTTATAACCGTATTCAACGTTGGTGTGCCTTACATAGTTTCAAATTAAATGATTTCTATTTGATCTATTTGATCTAATGATCTATTTGAGTTATTTGTGCTTGTCTATTTATATTTGTTAGATGAATTACATCCAAATCGGAATATTTTAGTTTTGAAAAATGGAGCCGAGGTCAGAGCAGAGAAGAAGGTAAACCATACTTGTTGCTTCAGGACTTTTTAATTAACCAACCGAATGGAGGATTTATCATACTTTTCAGACATGTTTAAAAAATGACAAAGACGTTTTCTTTCTTTCGAAAAGTAATACGTCATAAATGTGTTTAATTAATGTTAATAATTAATAATAATAATTAATATTAATAATTAATTAATTAATAAGTGTATAATGAAACAATGCGGCTAAAATTCATAACCATTAATATCATAAATAAGAAGTGTATAATGAAAAATAATATATAAAACATCAGCAAAGGCTCTCATTTGCCAATAAGTAAAACTAACCTTTATTTTACTCCCTTTATCATAAAATGCTGATCTTGATTACGAGACAAGCGCAATGGAAAACTATGTTGATGAAATGTTTTGCAGGAAGAAATTTATACCTATTTAAATTACACGTCTGGTATTTGCAGCCTTACCGTAGAATTTTAAGTAACTTTTTAAAGTTGTGTTACCTATGTTACAATCATACTAAACAATATTTTACTAAGATACCGACATAATAATGCTGCTTCAATAGCCAATTTTTCATTTCGCCAAATCAGTAGCTAATTTTGTTATTGGTTTATTTGATGAAGTATTATGCGTTCTGATGTCCGCGTCAAAATAGTGATGTTAAACATTTCTTTGGTTACAATTTTGAAGCAAATTCGCAGCAATCCCATAGAATTCATATATCAGGTTTCGATAAGGTCTGAATTAGAGGTTTTTTTTTATAAATGAGTAAAATTTTACGCATGTTAGATAAATTTAGTATTAAGCTTCAATAACAGGTCGATTTTAAAGGATGCCCTTCTATAAATAACGACATAA
Source organism: Anopheles vaneedeni (assembly GCA_016170025.1). Lineage (NCBI taxonomy): Eukaryota > Metazoa > Arthropoda > Insecta > Diptera > Culicidae > Anopheles > Anopheles vaneedeni. The sequence continues at coordinate 35,381,294 of STHA01000005.1, forward strand.
AAATGGCGTACGTATGTTTTTCTGCAAAGGGAAACAAATTCAAATTCATTGTCATGAACTAACTTACTTATCTTGCTAAATTGATGGCCTATTCGTATTATGATAATGCTGTGAAGGTTCATTTATTTTACATAAGAAATGTTCAAAATGTATTAAAAATCTAATCAATTCATTAACTATGTCTTCTTTTAATAATTTTGATTTGGAATTTCTAACACATTGCAGGGCGATTGATCATTAAAAATATAAAATAATCTGCATTACAGAGGTACAAATTTTTATTACATAAAAATAATTTGATCCTTAAAAAGAACGGCTTTTTCAATGTATTCTTGTTTGTGAAACTTTAGTTACAAATCAGTTAGTAAAAATGAGCAGAAACATTTCTTCAGCAAAAATATATAAAAAGGGCGCGAGAAGTAATATAATCCCTCGTTCTTCTTACGAAAATGTTTATCCATTTTCCAAACCACAGCCATACTGTTGCTCGTGTTGGTGTTGGAAGTAGTTTAAATATTTTTTCTACATCAAAATGAACTTTCCACTCCATATAAGTTTGCTTTCCCACTAAAGCTTTTCCCGAACGGATGAGGCAAATAAATACTTGGACCAAAATCAAGATGGTGACCATTTCTTTCTTTCAACTGGATACAGCAGAATTGATGACAATCCGATTATACTTCGAATGTCTTCATTCAACAACGTTAAGATCAATAGTTTGACGCCGAAGTATTCGCTGGTTGATGGAGATTTCGTGTCAAGTGTAATTTAGCCTTGTTCCCTGCCCAGAGGGCTAGCAATTAAAGCCCTGCATGAGGTTAGGGCATGAGGGAATAAAGTGTTTACAGTGTGCTTTTATGGTAAAAGAAGAAAAGCCGAAAAAAAACGTTGTCCTGCTGAGACAGTAAATGAACGAAATTGGAAACGGTTTTNTCATGAAACATTGAGAATGTGAGGTGAATATTTTAAGATAATTCCTTAAATATGTGTCATCCCCAATTGTAAAATGCAAAAAAATATTTTTACCCGGCAGAATTACAAATTGAAATTAAACTAATCGAAAACTTTAGGATGTTTAAATCTTCTGGCATAGACACAAATTTTGAGTAACGTTAGTCAAACAAACCCTCTACAAACTTCTTGCGTGTGAGGCACAAAAAGACCGGAGCATTGCGTAAATAACATCGACCCGCAATTGGAGTTTGAAGAGAAAACAGACCCGATTCCACTACGAAACCACCGTCCCGAAGTGTTCGTCCGTCCACTTGCAGACATGTACAAAATTGGCTTCGGTTCGTTCCATTTCGGGCGCTTCAGCACTATTGCGTACCCTGCCGGCGGGAAAATCATTCTACGTTGGAATTCTGTTAATTAATTTCACTCCATTCCACCCTTCAAACCTCAGTCGCTTCACCATGCTGCTGTGTCTATGTTGGTAAGTTCCAAACGTCTGATGACGATGTGCCCAACTACCACGACGAACGAATGTTGATGATGATGATGATGATGGTGCGGACGCCTATGTATCGAGCATTCCGTCTTTTTTATGTAGCGTACATGTGTATGTGACCCCACTTCACCTTTTGCCATCTCACCCTCTCTCTGTTCCCTTTGACAGAGGGAAGCATTCCCACAGCATAATGCCGGTGGTTCGTCTCACAGCCAAGACAACTACGGGACGGTTTTCGTTCCGTTGCGTACCTACGATGGGAAAATGTATGGGCCGACTGTAAGGAAAAGCCATGCTTTAGTATTTTTTGCTGAGTAGGCTGGGGTTTTTTTTCTCCCTTGTTTGCTATATCGGCCTACCTTCTATCAAACCGTGCAGCATAGCTGTCTTGGATTGAAGCAGTTGTGCTACGCTTTGTGTTGAATTAAATTCCCCTTCTATGTGTGAGTGCACATTGCGTAGCATTAGATACGAACCACCAACACACATGGACGCACGGGCCCGAGCATAACCGTAGTACGGAAATATGCTGTTATGCTAAGCTAACATAGGAAGCGGTACGAAAAACCGGGCAAAAGACGCAAAAAAAAACACACACAGCAAAGCAAAGCATATTAATTCCACACAGGCACTGTGCTGTTTTGCACCGAATGCCACAGGGTGCGGCGAAATAACCAGTGCCACATGAAACGGAACCGTGTGGATAGCGATGGAATTAATAAAAAAAAATCGAACACAATTCAACAAAAGTACATAGTGGAAAGTGGCACGAAACGAACATAATGCGGAAGAGGGGGGGAGGGGACGATTATGTTTAGAGCTGAAAGATTTTGCGCTGTAAAGCGGGGGAAAAAAGGAAACCAACGTATACGGTGGTCGGGAGTCGTTGTGCCGAAAAGTACGAGGAACCACAAAACGGAAGCAAAAAAAAAGGCGTTAAAAATATATGAAATGCCGTGTGTCTTGGCTTTCGGGAGCTCAAATGCTTTCGGATACCAGCGGATCGGAACTGTCCAGGAGAACCATTAAAGATTGGATGAAGAAAAGAGTTTTCGGTGCCAAATGACATTGATACAAATTCAAATTGTTGTGATATTAAACCAAGACTGTTTCTTTGTTGAAGTAAAAAACCTAAAATTAAAAATTCCGAACATTGTGGGGACGCAGGTGATCTGTTCTATTGCACGTTTTTGCTTAAAAGAACTAAATATTTGTCCAGGAATAAAATATATTTTAATTTTCGTTTTATTCACATTATCACAAAAATACTGAATGGCTCATAAAGTTGCTTAAGCAACTTGCATCAATTTTAAAACTACCTATATGGAACATTCTCAACAATTGGTCAGGTTTAACACTTGAACTACCGGACTGGTAATTTAGATTGAAAGACTTCTTTTTTATCACATTTATTGTTGAGGTTGAACAATTTTGAAGTAGTTGATTCATTACCTTTATAATATTTTTCTTCGTTACGTTGACGTTACGTTGATAAACTAGTTCTTCAAAATCGGTATGCAAACTGTGAAGATGGTTGGCCGAAATAAATTTCGTTTTTTTATCTTTTTGAAGATTTCATTTCTATTCCAAGAAATCTGAAATCTGCAATAAAAATCAATGTCCATTATATTACATTTTGTTATCGTCTGCCCTGATATATCTTGGTTTAACTCTGAGACTTTACCATTTTTGCCATTGAGATTTTAATCATTAAAAGATTAAAAACGATGCTTCGAATAATATTATTACAATATTTATCACAGTCATAACTTGCAATAAAACCAATAAGTACTGTTGTTATGAATTTAAATTTGCATTAAAGCTATTATTTGGCTGCTTTTCTTGAAAACGGATCATGTATACCGTAGTCAACCAATCAATTTTACTAGTGTTTTTGACAAGTTTAATTTTTTTCCGCTTTGCTAACGCAATTTAAGCGCGTTTTTGGAATGATGTGTAAATGTATTATGCTGACTTTAAATTTTGATAAGAAATAGACAGAATACAGAATAGAAATAGACAGAATAAAAATAAATCTCTTTAGTATTACTTGGACTTATGGCCAAATTGTTCATCAAATTTTGGATTATATCAATGGATAAAGTTGTGGAATTATCTGATACTAAAAACAAAACCAATATACCAACAAATATCAAAGTTTCAATCCCAAAAGTTAACTCATCTCAATACAAAAAAAAATTTAAGACGTATTTTCCTCCATTTAAACGTGTTTCAAATCTAGTGCATCTAAAAATGAATAAAGTCACGATTTTCATTACGTGACTTGTAAAGATTTTGTCCATTTTTGTTTATAAATTCTTGTTAAAAAGGCAAAATATTGACAAATTTACATGCCGGAAAATCGTTTCCCTAATTTAAACGATCGCCATTTTGTTATAAATAAAACGTTTTTTTTAGTTCAGCTTTTGAAGTAACAGTTTAAAATGTTTTCTTCCATATTATTTTTACATTTTACGAAGCAATGAAAATTGTTGAGGAAACACCAGTGGATACCGCGAAATAGTTTTCACAGCGCTTCGAAGAAAAGGCTTAAAAACGATATTTTTCGACCCTTTGACATCTTTTTTTTCTGTTGTAGTTTAGAATGTGTGTACTTTCTCGTGACAATACTGGCAATCCATGAAGTTTGCCAATTGCTCTTTTTCAACAAATGACACAAACGACCTCTTTTCGTGCATACGAGTATATTTCTTGTCTTCGTCTCACTCGTCTTATTTTAGAAGGCATTATCCATTTTGTTTTGAAAAGGAGTTGACAGCAACAAATTAGTCTGCTTTCGTTGTTAAGTTGGTTTTAAATGATTATAAGATGTGTAGTAATTATTGAATTTTCAACAGTACTGTTGAGTTCACAGCTCTATTCCTTTATGTAAGACAGTAGCATACTTTTTGTAAACGGAGTTCGATACATTTATTTATTCTATCTATTTGTTACTATACGAAAATCTGGCACTGATGCCTCAGAGTATGTTCCCTGTTCTTATTTTTCAACATTCCGTATTGGTAAATGTTTCCGTAATATAATTTTAATGTCCCGACTTAAAAGAAGCTAAACAGATAATCATTATAACAGAATAAGATTCGGTTCTTTTATACAAAAAACAAATATGCGAGTGAAAAATATTTTACTCAATTATCCAACAGCAGCGAGTTTGTCTACTTTAGCTATAATATCTAAATTTCCTTTCGTATATCTGTAACTCTTTAGTCAAAGCGTAAGCTGCTCATATAAAATTGCAAATGAAATTCCTAGCAACGATAAAATCTCAATTATTCCAATGCAAAGTATTTCCCCTGGGGTGGGAACGGAAACTGGCAAAAACCCTTTTGTCTGTATTTTCGAACATCGGTCGCATGGTGCGGCCTTGCGGAGCAGCATCCTTTCGCATCTCGGTCCCCATTATAATCAATTCAGCTTCAGCAAACCCACACTAAGTATGCAACTTTACGTGTATTTGTGTGGTAGTGTTTGTTCAGTATTTTCAGGCAAATTCTTCTGCCTTCTGTGCTGTAGTTACCTATTTTTCCTTCCTAATATTACGAGCCAATGAAGAAGAGAAGGAAAGGATAATGGATATAAGCATGGCACTACACAGTAGTGAAATGACTTTGAATGTGTTATTTTATGTTTAAATGAAGAAAGTTGCCGCTTTATTGTATTAAAATAAATGTAAAAAGATAAATATTTTCAGCTTATTTGTTCAATATTTCTTTGGAAATAGATCTTTTGAGACCAGTTTTCAGTACACAAGCTTTTAATGCTTTTTATTCATATAATATTCGTTAAGCTCTTCTCTTTTCTCAAGCATTTATCAGAGTGAAATAATTGTGTCTGGTTGAATAATTTTCCCTGGAGCCTTATATCGTCCAGGATTTACTTCAACTAGCAGAAGCATGGCGGTATAAACAAGGGCCAAAAATTGAAACGCTCCAGCAACACAGCATCCTCACGAAAAGGCTTTCGTTGCCATTAATTGTGTCTCCCATAGCAATCAAAAAGACCCCGAATCCAACGTTCACACCGAAACCACCTCACTTGTACACCGGTCTGCAAGGCATCCGATGGCTAAAGTGCCAGTGATGCCATCTTCTTAATGTATATTCACTTCCCGCCAAACATTCTCCGGGTATGGGAAGATAAAAACACACACATGAGAAACAAAAACAACCAAACGAACAAATAAGAACCAACCGATACAGAACACAAAGCGAAACGTTGAACACACGCAACTTGAATCTCCCCAAAAAAAAGAAGTAAAAAAAAGAGAAAAAAAAACAAAAACCAAATCTCACGCTGCACAGTCTGCCCCGAAAAAAAAAACAACCGTCGAACAAAACGGAATGAAACCAATATCGTGAGGTTGAAGCGTACGAGAACAGAAAAAAAACAAAACCTAAACAAAAATAAAACGAAATGAACCAAAACACAACGCACGGTTTGAACGCGGCCGAAAGGAATGGCAAGGAACGAATCTCGTCCGAGAAGTTAATACGGCCCATCTAAATGCGCATACATTTTCCTCTAATCCAATTGGTTTTTTCGGTTGACGGGTTGCGTCCAACTCGTAAAGGGGGGGAAACAAGGAAGGAGGTGGACGTGTGGTTAGGGAAGGGCATCGTTTGCACCGGTATGGTTGGTTTCTTAACCGTACGTTTAAAAGGGATGGTTGTTTGTGGGATGAAAATGTTTTCCGAACCCCTTCATATTAAGGGTACGGCCCCAATCTTATCAACACTCTGGAGTTGATGCCGGTTTGAGGAAGGAGAATGAAGAATAAATAGAATTCATATTCGGTTAGTATCATTTAACTGTAGGCAAGAGTTGGCAAAGTTGGTTGAAAATTTGTAACAAAAATTCAAATTTTGCTGAAACATCGATGTTAGAAAGTTTGTGATTAGGAAAAATAAAATACTAAATACTAAATACTACCAAAAGTTTTAAAATAGAAACCAATTTGCAATGAAAATTTCTGCTGTTAAGTTATTTAATTATTTATTCAATAATTTAATGTCTGGCTGATGCTTTTTTATAGATACTTTACTTAAACTTATCCTAAAAAGTAATTTCAGCCTAAAGGATGATGACTTCTTATCTCTTCTTTCTCGTTTCTTAAGAAGAACGAAACTCTCGTGAAGATAATTTAACATTTATATAACTAAAATATTGTGATCTTAAGAATTTAGAGATGGTGATTAGCCAGATCAGCGCAGTTCTTGATTTAAGCGTATTTGAAATAAAAATCTCCGAAAAGTCCACAAAATATCTTATACTTATCTCACTCTAATGCCTTAGTCTTCTTCAATCTATTTCTTACTTCATTTCCATATTTAAAAAAAAACTAAAAAAAAACAAACCAAAACATTTAACATTATCATCACCAAAGTTGACAAATGTGGTGTGTTTTCTGTAAGGAGAACTTTTCGAAAATTGCATTGAATTACTGAAATATGTAAAAATGGTTGAAGACATTGAAGTTTCGTATCAGCAATTAGTGAAGTACTTCACAAACAGATGTTAAATTAAAAGGTGGAACATATCATCATTAACAGAGTTATGGCTATTTATTTGGCAATTGAAGAGCTTTTATATTTTTCATAATTAGGGGCTTCATTAATCTTTGACCAAAAGCATTTCCTATAATAACACATTGTTCAACATTCTAGAAAAGAGAAACAAAAAGACATGTAAACCAATCTATGTCAGGCGAATTGAAAATAGTATTTAATTTTTATAAGTTTTCCAATGCAATGCTTTATTATTGAATTTCGATTGAAAGGACAGTCTAATGCGCATGATATATTTGAATATTCAAGCCTTTTTTTATTGAAGTTTCAAGAAGGTTTATTCTTTAAATTTGTTTTCTCCTCCATTAATCATAAATCGTTTTATGATAACAAATATTAGGCATATCGAAAGAGAACGTTCCACACTCCACAATTGTGGGGAAGTTTGTTGTGAGGTTGAAATTACCCAAAATCAATTGAGTTTTTATTAGTAAATTGCTAAATTTTACCTCACGAAATTAACGTTTGTTTTATTGTTGCGTCCTACTCGATCTTTATGAACAAAAAAAAAGTCTCATTAATATCTGTCGTATGAAATCTGGGTAATATTTTGGGGTCAATAAAAATTGCTGTGTTGACATAGAGTTAGATAATTGTAAATGCACACGTAATGATTAGTTGTGCATTTACAAAATGGTCTGATCTTTTTTTTATACAAGGGGTGAATCCATCTTTTGTATGAACAGATAAAAATTTGATAACGTTATCAGTTTATTTGTAACAACCATTGCGTCAAATGTAGCCAACCGTTACGTGACTATTTTCGACGCTTCTTTCTTAGCGCTCTAGAGTGTAAAAATTTTATATCATATGGAACTTTGTCCCCTCTGTATAAAACTGATTTGACATTTATCATATCCTCCCACTTCTCGAGAATGGGCAGAGCATCAAACAGAAGCCTAGTATCGGTGCATCAACACCAAATGTAACCATAAAATGCAGCTGAAGATAAAGATCAAAAGTAAAATGACCTCATAATAGGGGCGGCAAAATTAAAGCGACCGACCCAAAAAGGTGAAAACATACCTTGGCGAGATAAAGTTTGTTATGCAAAGGTGTCAGTCGAGGCCGGCCACATCAGAGTATTGATGTGCACCCAGAAGGAGTGGCTGAAGTTGTTTGTTAAAAAAATCCAATTTGTTTAAAGATAAACATTTTACAATGGCCCCTCAGCACGTTTTTGAACATACATCGAACTGAAAACTTACTCAAATGTCGAGGTTAACACACGGGCCTGCAGATCACGAAAAAAATGAACTAATGATAAAATGATTGATATCGTTGGTCTTCGCTACAGTTCGATAAACATCAACACATTTTTGTTTGTTAGTTTAAATTATTTATTTATTTTACCAAATACGTGTCCTGCTTTAAATTAATTCAATTAACAAATTCAATTAATATCTTTATAACTCTATACCTAACTCTCGCTTCAATCATTATCGACTGATTTATTGTCCCCGAAATTAAATAAAAAAAACAAATCCTACAACCCATTCATTGAACTGTTGGGCCATATCTCAACACATAACTGTGATGGGAAGATTGCTTAAAGTCTTTTTAAAATTACTCCAAAACTAACATTGAATAAAGTACTGAGTGGCTGACAAATCTAGGATAAGTTAATCAGCTTTTTAATCAAAATGAAGGATGAAGATGGAGGATGGTTTAATAAAATAAAGGATTTAAGGAAAAGTGTGTTTCTTTCAACTAGTTTTTATAGTTGCTTTCAATGTCACTCGAAGTCAGTTCGATTTTTTATGATTACATTAACTAAAGCGTAATAGTATCAACAACTCTACTTTTACTTAACTTAATGTAAAAGTTTTTATTTTTCGGAGCACTTTATCAGTCAATCGAGGTGTTTTCTTAAGAACCAATAGAGCTTTCCGAACAGAAATATTTTTGTGACCTAGCACAGTTTGATAAACATTTTCTTTCACCTTGGAAGAAAGGAGTATCATTTGTTTGTAGCTCTAAATCCTATTAAAAAGAGCCCTTAAAATATATTCAAGAATTTCGAAAACAACTTTCAAAAATAAAATCAAACCTTTACAAACTGTTGTTAGACACACACATAATTTAAATCACGCATTTAAAAAACAGTTGATGAACACTTCGATGATACACGAATCTACAGAGTAGGTTAGTTTATTTATTTACCCTTCTTAAGTTAAGCTGCTGTAAGCTCAATTCATTTTAAGTAATAAATAAAGAAAGGCTTCAAAAGAGTTGATGTTTTAAGACTTACCATACGAACGCATACGAAGTAACGAACATGGGAAAGATACAGTTTGCTAAGTCCGCTTAATTCGACAACTTACAAACTAAATTTTTTCTGTTACACTAAATTACAGTAATACCAAAAATTTGTGCTCTACAGCTATGCTTTTCATTCCAAATTATTTTAAGCAAGTTGAGGCTTGAGGAAGTTCACCTTTTCTAGAGCAATCTTTCCAATAAATACTTAAGCAAGTTGAGGCTTTAAATTGTTGCAGAAATATGATAACGTTTGTTCATGCTGGCAGCAAATAAATTTATTATTTGTATTTGTAGAACTCGTCCCTAACATTGGCTTTCTAATTCACGTTTTAACTACCTCATTGCTTAACTTTACTAATTTACTAAGTGAACAACTTTATTTTTAAACACCCAAAAAGCATTACATAAAAATGAATTCTATTTTTTTGCTACACGATTTGGCAATAAACATATCGCCCCGTCCCCAATTCACACCATCATTGGCAAACCGTGCCCGGGAGAAACCTTGCCCTCCCGTACGGTTTTGCGCTATAAATACGCACTTACAAATCAGTGCAAATCGCCGAAGGTTTTGTGTCGAGGTAATGCTAAACTTCCACACCACCGCTGCGCTACCCTGGCTCCTGGAGGACGCCGTAAGTTCCTGCGGTGGTTTCTGCGGGAGTGTTTTGCATGGTAGCGTGGGTCACCGTACGGTCTCGTCATCGTTGCGGAGCTGCAAAACGTTGCCTTCGTCGTCACTCATCGCTAATTGGTTGCCCAACGTGATCGCACTTGCGCATATGCGATTGACTCGTTCGACGACCTGAGGAAACGGAGACGGTTTTTCGTAACACAACCCGGATGAAATCATATTTCAAATCGTGGACAGCTATTGGAAAGTTTGCTTTTATTTTACTTATGCTAAAAAATTCCTATTTTCAACTGCATGACGACACAAGTATTGCAAAATTCTGTTTTTTACTTAAAAAAAGTTTACTTTGTGAATATTTTTTTTTACAACATATTTTAAACGATTTGTGTTTTTCTAAAATTAATATCAAGCTGCAAAAACATTTTTTTTGTAAAAAGTATTAAAATGAAATTTAATAACATAACATTGTTCAGGTACTGCAATTCTTGTGTTTTTATTGTCAATTCATAAAATAAAAAAAGAATTATAATTAAAAAAATACAACATGAACAGTAAAAACAGTAAAAAGAGAAAAAATAATGAAGTAAGATAACAATGAATGTAGGTTAACGAACCAGAATAGCATTAACTAAAAAAAAAGAAAAAGCTAAATTATCGAAGAAAAACAAAACGATTTGCTAAACCATATAGGTCGATTAAACTATTTTGCACGCTTGAGTGCTTATCGCAATTTCTGCAACTGAAAGAAAGAAAAAAATGCCATCAATTCGTTCAGAGCGATGCACAATCGAATCGAGTGAATCCCGCACAATGGATGGAGGCTGTAATTCGGAACACGCTAATGTGGCCCATCTCCACACACACACACACATACGGACGGATTTCCCCATCTCCCTCCCACCCATTCCGCAGACACGATCCACGGTCTGGTACGGATGAGTTGTGCTGGAGGTTTGTTTCTTTTTGCGCAACATTAACTACCGACTGATTACTGCAATTAGAGCCTGTCCGCCCGTGCACAAGCCTCTTCGGCACGATAATGCAGCACACGAGGGAAACGAGGGAAATTTATCATTTCTGTCCCTCGGTCGTGTAGTTGTTAATTATGCTAAAACGTTAAACATGCACGCGGTGTTGCAGTGTGCCGCTGCTGCCATTGCTGGTTCGTCTGGGAGATTGGTGCATTTGCAGGCCGATGTGTCTGTTTCGAAGAATTTACTCCATTGCTTCACTCATGGTAATGCATTCTACCCGGTTCTATCGTACTTGTTTTGGAGTTCGAGGCTTTTTTTTTGCACGTGAAATGGTGTCAAAAACTAGCGATGGTATAACATTACCAAGCGAATTTCATGTCAACGTGTCGAAAAAGTTGATTTATTCTACATTTGCAGCTATTTAAAATTATATTATATTTAATATAAAATAATCTGTGATCTTATGTCGTTGCATCTCTTGTGTTTATTAATTTTGTATTTTATTCTTATGTGAGTCTTATGAGTTTGATGTGTTGTTTTGTCTATGTTTTAATTACTCTTTGTTGTAGGTGCTTACGATTTTTTCGCTTGTCGACCGAACCTACACGGAACTGTAAAAAAATTAATAACACACAGGTTTTTAACAGACAAAACAGAACACCCTAACATGTCTGCCTAGCTTTTTGAGCTTTGGTATTGTCTTGAAAGATGACTGTTTCTTTAACGGCTGTTTTTTCTCTCTCTCTCTCTCTCTCTCTCTCTTGTTGGCTTTAACGACCTTACAGGTCACGCCGGCCATTTCTGGCTTACTAGGCTTATTTTTACCACGTAGCCGGATAGTCAGTCCTTGCTAACTATCCCAATAACGGCTGTTGTATTGGATACAATATTAAAAAATTATCTACGAATATAACACCACAGATAATAAAGGATGGATAAAATTCAAAGGATTAGATCATTGTCCCTGGCGAAGCGAAAGATAAGCCTTATGTACTCCAAGTCGCTGCAAGCCAAGACATCGCTGATAGATGTATCTGGTTGTCTGCTGTAGTGATTGATAAATCCTAAATTTTCCCGGAGTTGGATTAATCCGACTCCCAAACATTCCGGAGTCCACCACTGTTCAGGGTGAGGGGTTTGAAAAGCAATTTAAGAGGTTATAAAACAGTTCATCGAACTGCGTTTAATAATTTACTTGGTAAAGCTAAGCAAACGGTATTTGTACAATGTAATTATGAAGCCATCTTATAACGCTTAACAAGGAGGGTCTATTTTTTTGCTCGGTTGAAACGGCCTGGCCTTATAAAGAACAAGGGGGTTTAATTTCTATCACTTTTTAATATGACAATTCTTCAATCCTAGCCTATTCTAAAATTTCTTTAGTTCTTCCATAAGTTAATTGATTCTATTACGACGTATTGTGTATTACATCCAGCTGCAAGGAACACTGTTTGTTGTTGAGACGTTCAGCGAAGAGCTAAAATCAATTGTGCATCAATAATCCCTAATATATCCTTGGATAATTTTCGTGTTTTCATCGTGTGCGTGTATTAATAATGCAGTAGGTGTTAAAAAAATGTACGTTATGAGGTCTCTTATCTAGTCACTCATGTCTCGGCAAACGATCGAATCATACTCTAGAATGAACTTAACTAAACTACATTACACTTCATGAGGAAGACAAAGTCTTTGGTCATTTAAAAAGTTGCTCCAGTGTTTTGTTACTGAGATCAATTAGTTCTTGAGGTTGAAGTAATGTTTCATAGGTCTGTTTTGCATTCAATAATTCACTGAGCTGGCCCAGGACTAATTATCCTGCTACCCGTAAATGTTCCCCAAGGAAAGTCAACAGTAGCAGGCCAATTTGCCATCTCCGTTAGCATGTTAGTGCTTCAATAATTTCGAAAAACGCGTAACCAACATTATATTATGCTTCACAACACAAAGCTTTAAAATATTCCAAATACATAAAGTGTATGATCTGATACTTCCAAAAGCCATCTATGAGCAAAATTCATTGCTTTGGACAGGTTTTGGTTTTGGTACTGTTTTGTATATCAAAATAGGAAGTGAAATAACTAAACTCAATATCTCCACACTTAAGCACAAGGCATTTATTTGTATTTTTTCGTACTCCCTGTTTTAGCTAGTTACAGCGGAGCTGCCCAGAGATGTACTTGTATAAAGGCGCCGGTTCCACGCGATAGGACTGAGTATCAAATCCCATCCACTACAAATATCATCAGCTATGTGGTAAAATATATTTAGTAAGCCAAAAATGACCGGCATGACCTCAGAGGTCGTTACGCCAAGAACAGAGGAGTTTTAGCTTGTTTACATCATTTAAATGTTACAAATTGTAAACATATCTTTATCGGAATTCAAGCAAACTTAAGATGTAAAGTTTTAACATAAAATCCCGCCACCTACCAATACTTATCTTAATGGTAACATTTTATCGAGCTTATCATGTAAATATGTCCTATTTTAGTCCTGTTTTATTCGCTTCCGTCGACAGCAACGATGAGCCTGAATAGTATGTATTTTGATTATAGTCCCCATCTTATGTGTTCCATGTTGGTACAGGTACAGTGTTTTTTTTTTTTTTTTTTTTTTTTTTTTTTTTTTTTTTTTTTTTTTTTTTTTTTTTTTTTTTTTTTTTTTTTTTTTCTTATTTTACCACGTATCCGGATAGTCAGTCCTTGCTACGGGGGAACGGTCCGGATGGGATTTGAACCCGGTCCGGCCGTGTGGACTGGCGCCGTTTATCACATGCACCACCGGGCCGCCCACAGGTACAGTGTATGTTTCACTTTAATCAGATCAGATGCCACCTAGTCTACGTTGGAGGCGTTTTTCTATATCGGAATGATTGTACTTACTTACTTATCAGCAACTACAACCGTCTCGTGGTCTTGGATTGCTACATAAGTTCTCTAGACTACTCACGATCGCCGTCATCGGTGACACCGTCTGTTTAAATTGTAGTGCCACAAAAATATGCTAGAAACAGTATCTTCAATCCATTTTACGTTGCTCTCTATTTTTTTTTTAATCAAACCATTTAAATTAAATCAAATCAATTTATGTGTTGTATACAGATAGAACGGGTTGTTTTTTATTTGAACAAAAGATATTGATGAAGAATGAACATTTTTTTAATTTGTTTGTTTAATATATTGCTACGTAGGACAATCTTAAAAAAATCGTCTATCTAATTTAAATGCTCAAGAAAGGCAGATTGTGATTTCATATCACATTATGGTGAAATATGCTGGAGAGGAGGTGATAAGCTGCTATCAAATAATGCTCCCTTGAAAAAGAGATATACTATCAGCATTTTTGAAAAAGTCGGATATTTGTTATAAAGTTAACTCAAAAGTCAAGGTTCAATATACCACTTGCAAAAATTTCAAATTAATTTATCGACAAATAGCGAAGAAACAGCCGAAAGGGTAAACTCATCGCATTGCAAAAAGCATAAATAAAAATTTCCAACACATTTGCTTAACTTTTAAGATTAAAAAAAATGAATAAATGGAAATTGTCGTAATATATTCTTTTCACAATTTATTATTATGACATACGGTTCGGTCGTCTTGCAACGAATAAAAGCTATTCAATAGTGCTTGACATAAGGATTTACTTATCAATTGACTTCGTATTGTTTATCTGCCAAATTATTGACAAATTTTTAGTCTATATACGAATTATTGACTTTAACAGGTTTGCTATTTTGTTAGAAGAAGAAAAGTACATAATCCAGCTAGTGAATCATGGCACGATTATAGTCAATTATTTTACTTCGTTTAAATCTTTTTATTTTATTCATGCAGAACGGCCTGGCCGTATTGATATTTAAATCTTATATACTCCTAAACAATTCCAAAATCCTTACGAAAATATCTTCAAAGTGTAAGATATTTACACTTGAATATAGATTATTACAATCACCTTTTACTAAATTTCTGATTTTTATTCTTTTGTTGCTAGAAAGAAATGCAAAAATGGTAAAAATTAAAAAAAAATGGACAAAAGATGTAGTTCGATTAAATTGATATTGCAATAAAAATACATCTATTGTCAGCATTTTCTAACAGTATTTTACTTTCTTAAAATATTTCATTTTTATGAATAATGAAATTCGAAGCATTTTGCTTATTATGCATTTACAACCTCATAAAACCGATTCCCCCCAATCTTCATGGAACACAATGCGGGGTTTTCATTGATTCCCCCCCTCCCTCGAGGTAACTGAAGATGGCGCAAGAAGTTCCTTAAATTAATGAACCAAAGTTACTTGCCCCATTCAAAATGGACCTTTCCCGCACTACAGCAAAGCAGATGTCCATTGCAAATAAGGGTCGTGTCTTCCGCGTGAACCCTTGTGAAGATATATTCGCAAACAAAATCGCAATGTAATGAAAGCGTAAGAAACTCTTGGTCACAAAATGCGGCCACCCTCTGAAGCAGCAAACTCCTTTATTTGAAAGGGGGGGTTGAAACCAATTCTTCACCCTCGAGGATGCGTTCCTTGAGCTTCCGTTTGTGTGTGTACTTTCGACTGTCTTCCTGGGGATCCTTTGCTATTTGTTTTCGATTTCCTGGGTTTTTTTTTGCCTGTTTGCGGATGGTTACATATTCGTCATCGTCTTCCCTGTTATATATGCTTGGTACGTTTCGGTTTCGCCCGCGTCTGGGTGCCCCCCTTATGGCGTATGCGCACCAATAGTGTTTGCGTATTTTGGTGCCTTCACAACACCCCATCATCATCATCATCACCATCTCCCTCATCATCATTGCGTGGAAAAAACAATGAAATGGAACGAAAAAAAAGTCTTTAGCATTCCAACTGGACCCCGTTTCGTGTCAAGAAACCGCGGAATTGACAGCTTTTTTTATGAGTGGTTGGAATATGATTTTGTAACGCGACAATTGTCGTATTAAATATTCATTAGCAAAAAAAAAAACGCTAGGTGATGATGTTGTCATCAGGCGGGTAAGCGGGTTGGGTGGAGGAAGGGGGTTGGGTTGGAGGTAGAGGGTGTGATGTGATACCGACGCAGTAAAGTGCCTCGTGAGCGCGTGTGCTCGTGGAAAAATAAAACCATTACCAGTTGCGGTCGGTTTCGGTACAGCCGGTGTCACTCGACATTTTCGATGTTGAATGGAACGGGACTGTTGAGGGAAGGGACTGGCACTGGGGAGGACATTTGATACCAGCGTTGGATCATGTGCGGCTCGATTGCTGGATCAGCATTAAATCGGTTTAAAAAACGTGGCACACACACACACACAATCGTACACTTACAGACAGAGGGTATTGGGGAGATGAAAGTCACAGCTCTAATACGAGCGGAATAGACGATTGTACACGGCCGATGCTTACGGTATCGGCACACACAAAAACCTACCGGCCTTGTACGACTCGCAATGGTGGCAATATGATGCACAGACTGTGGTTGAAGCTCAAATTGCAGGCTATGAAACTGATCTTTTTTATGTTCTTGGCCGTATGGGAATTGTAGTCTCAATAGTAGCGGCTTTTGATAAGGATGAGTACTGGGTTTAAATGAAAGTAGCTACTTATCATGAGTTTTGTGATCCAATAGACTTTATTCCACTTTAAATGTTTAAATTTGAAGTTTGTGATCAATTTTGTAAAATGTATTGCTAACCGAAAGTAAACATACCGTCAAAACTAGGTATCTTAAAATATTTACAAAGTACACAAAAATCATTAAAAAAAGACCTGGTGGAAAGCTAGAAAAGCAAATCCCCAATAATACGCAATAATAAAACAATGTTTAATTTGCATTTCTTCAAGAAATTGATCACCGTGTTTTGCTTTTAATCTTTACCGAACCGTACGGTTCGCCTGCTTGCTTTGTTGTATTTACTATTTGTGTAACGTTTCCTTCATCTTTGTTTTTCCCCCTTTTGTTTTGCACCTTCAAACGATTGCCATGGCGATGATAACCTTCCTGTGCGTGTGCACCTTTCAGCAAGGGTGTCTATTTGTGCGTGGTTCTTGTGCTTAGGTGCGTTTGGTTTTGTTGTTGACTTATCTTCGCGGGTTTCCGCTGCTACTACTACTGCCTCTTTGATGCGAAAACCACTTCACGTCCGGAGTGTCGTATGCAAATAGCACGCAACACACAAGTGGAGTTCCAGATGGAGCAAAGGAAAATAAACTGAACGGCTTTGGAGCGTTCCGAAGGAGTACAGACGTTCATACAACACGGTACGTGGTGGTGCAATATTTTACTCAAAATGTAGCAAATGGTTAAAATATTTAGGATTTAATTTAGTAATTTCATACTCAAACTGCTGTTTGACAGCAAATAACGCGTTACTAAGCATCATACTGCGTCTTTCATCCGTCACACTGTTGCTGGGGGCAACGGATGATTAACGGTTACGGTAGGTAAGTCGCACATAGGCCAAACCGGCCACGAATGGGCAGCATTGTTGGTCGTTGTCTCTAGAGCAGCAACACGCCAAACACATGTCGTCCGAAAACAGCATCGCGCCTAGTGTACGCGCGTTAGTTACGAAACGTTTCAACGTTGGCGTTTTGTTTGGTTTTGAGTTTCGCGCCGCTCTGCTTCGTGTTTGTTTTAGCCGTCTTCCCGAATATGCCGATGCCATCGTCTCCCTCTCGCAAGCCCTTTGGTTGCGCTTTGATGCGGATGCGCAGGCTTTGCTTTATCGTGCTCTTTGTTACACTGCCAATGGCAGAGGCAGGCAGAGATGGTACAGTGACTGCCGAGATGTTAGTAACACGTTTAGGGATAAAATGTTCTGCAAAATAAAAAAAACTGTGGCAGGGAGAATATCCCATAATAGTGGAGTAGTAGTATTAGTAGTGGTATGAGCAGTCGTAACAAAGAAAGGCAAACTAAGCAGATGCATGGAGCCTCGAGCTTGTATAGGGTCCCGTGTTTGTCGTTAATTCATTGGTCATCAAATCATCGTGATTCACTCGTGGATCTACGGTACAACGAGTAGATGGCCGCTTAGGGTCCCGTCGGTCAGGGAGGCCCTCAAACGAAAGCTGAAGATGTTAGTATCAGAAAAAAGGATCGTCCCGTCTCCAGGCTCCGAATAATCCTTTACTATAATATTTTGACTAGTTCTAATATATATATATATATATATATTTTTTTTTTT
This sequence comes from Anopheles vaneedeni, assembly GCA_016170025.1. Taxonomy (NCBI): domain Eukaryota; kingdom Metazoa; phylum Arthropoda; class Insecta; order Diptera; family Culicidae; genus Anopheles; species Anopheles vaneedeni. The sequence goes on from STHA01000005.1 coordinate 35,399,372, forward strand.
ACTTGACTTAACGACCTATACGGTCAAGTTGGCCATTTCTCTCATACTAAACCACGTCGCTAGATACTGAGTCCTTGCTACAAGGGGACGGTCCGGGTTGGAGTAGAAAAACGGTTGTGCCGTGTGGAGTTGGAACAGCTGAACACATACAACACCAGACCGTTCTTCTATTAACATTACATTAATATTAAAAAAGGCTTATTTTTTCGTGCTTTTACAGGACACATTCCTACCTCATTGTATTTGATGGCATTCAGACGGTAAACAAGTTGGACATAAAAATATTGAAACTAATTTATTAAATTAACTCACTGCATTTTCTTTTCCTTTTTGGCATAACGACTTATGTACTTCTCTCTCTCTTCTTGGCTTTAACGACCTTACAGGTCACGCCGGCCATTTCTGGCTTACTAGACTTATTTTTACCACGTAGCCGTATAGTCAGTCCTTGCTACGGGGGGACGGTCCGGATGGGATTTGAAGCCGGTCCTGCCGTGTGGGCTGGCGCCGTTTATCACATGTACCACCGGGCCGCCCCCGGTGGGACTTATGTACTTATTTCATTTATTACTTATTTCATTTCGGGCTTTCTAGAGCAAATTATGATTTATAGTAGGATAGTTTAGTCCTTGCTACAGAGGAACAGAGCGGCCAAAATTGAGTCGGAATTTAATTTTTATTAAATTTTTAAAACATTCTCCAATACTAATTGATATGTTCGATGATATTGCTTAAGCCTAACTTTACTAAAAAAATTAAAAAAATAGTAACTTTTTTTTTATTTCCCTTGGAACCGCCATGCCATATGAACTAAATAATTACATTTTAGCAGCATAAATTTACAAACCATGCAAAATGTGCTTGCATTGTAAACATATTAATTTGCAACGCACTGTATTTTTCATAGATCACCGTTGCACAACTACACTGACCGTACGCGTTATCAAATCTTTCCGCGGTCCAGCTCGCGCCCAATCTACCCACCCCGGTCATGTATTAAAACCCCTGGCTTCTCTCCTTCTACTCCTGACCCCCCGTTCCACTCCCTTCCTTACCATTCCATCCACAAGACTTTCGACATTTGTCGATTGCGGACGGACGTGTCGTGGCCACCACAGAGCGCGCAGCGTTTTCTCATGTATTTTATAGCCATTGGTCACGCAATTTTGGTTGCGGCGTCGTGGTTTTTTTTTCTTCTCTCTCTCTCATTCTCTCTCTCTCTCTCTCTGTTGTTGCCCTTCCATTCCCTACGACTCACAATTTCTCGCTTGCTTACTTTTTTGCTGCCACGGACGGTACGGACAATCGAACTGACGCAGGCCATCTCTCCATCGGCGTATCGGCATCAAACGTTCGCGTTTAGTTTGTCGTGCCGAAACGCGGCATAAATCAATCATAAAAATGCGACAGCCTCAAACCGAGCGGACCGACTGGATCGATCGACTTTGATCTTTCGATCCACCGGGGGTTTGTTTCGGTGGATTGAACTCTGTGCTTTTCTCCTGCCGACTGCGCTGCCTGCCGTGGTTTTCTTTTCTTTTCGTTTGTCGGTTTTGTTTGGGATTCGTTCGGTTGGGTTGGATTTAAACCATGGGAGCTTACAGAACATCATAATTAAAGTGCGGGAAAAAAAAACTAGCAGCGATCCCACGAATGGATCCCCTTGTGTTGTGAGGAGGATTTTGGAAGGAGTTTTTTAATTCAATGGGAGGGTTTTATGCGATGAAATAAAATTAGATCGTAGTGTAACAAAAGATGTAAAGCGTTAATTTTCCTTGATTATATTTGTGATCTCAAGGTGTAAGAATTATAATTTATTACTACTTTTAAGTATCTTCAAGTATCAGTTTGGTACACATTTTTTGATAACGTAAAATGGTAGAAAAATGTTGCGTATCTGATTTTTATCATCAACGAACAAGTGTTGCAGAAGAAAAATGTATGACACAACAGGATGAATATACATTCATATTTTTTGAAAAATAAAACAAAACGGAATTTTCCATAAGCTTACCGGTTTAGGAATATCTGGTTAAAGTTTCAAATCCATATGAAGAAAAATAAGGAAGTAATAGTCCCAAGATTAACATCATCTCGAATGTGAAATCCGCTTTACAGGTGGGTTTTTCTCAAAACAACAACAATCGATGAACATAATTTCTCGAAAACTATTGAAACGCATTGCTTTAGTTTTCAGTCAAATATTCTTATATCAATGTTCTAGTTTTTGTTTTAGTGGCAAAGTGCTTTAAAAGATTCGGACACAAATTCACTTTTTTTCACTTGCAACGTCCGCCATTTTGTGTTTAATGAAACTAATTTAAAGATGGAAAAATAACACACAAAAAATCTTTCAAGTTGCGATGACAAATTACTTAAACATCCTTAGCCTTTTGCAAACACAAAAAAAAATAATATTGGAAGCCCATTGTTTATCAATGTTCATTAAATCCATTTGAGTGATTTACTGAAAATGTTTAATATTAAACATAAACAGTGTCCTAGTTTTTTTTCTTCAAAATTTAGAAAACCATTTTTATTTAAATAAATCTCCCCACAGTATAAAATATGAATATTCTTCTTCTTCTTCTTAATATAACGACCTCCGAGGTCATGCCGGCCATTTATGGCTTACGAGACTTATTTTACCACGTAAGTGGATAGTCAATCCTTGCTACGGGGGAACGGTCCGGATGCGCTTTGATCCCCAGTCCTGCTGTGTGGAACGGTGCCGTTTATCACATACAGCATTGGGCCGCCCCCGAAAATATAAATATGAATACATTCTCCAATTTTTTCAAACTGTTCCCACACAAAATGTATGACCTACACGGGTAGGCGGTCGTGGAGATAAGGGGTATTGATCGAAAAAAAATATTTAAAAACATTTAAAATAATTTTAAAATTTTTCTTCTCGCGCGAAATGGTGAAAAACATATTTTTTATGTATTCTAAAAATTTCAAGTCTGTACGACTTTCCTATAAAAAAAGATTTTAAGTAATAAAAGTGCACAACTTACCCATGTAGTCGTTTATTGACAACGGGGTTAAAGGTTTTCGGTGATGAAACTACTAAGAATGCAAAAAAAGAGAACTGACTTTTGAATTTTCTATTCCATTACTAGTGAAAGACCGTTTCTTTTTGTCGTTATTGGACGTTTAACCTAATTGACGCTAAAATTGCAAAGAGTGTTAATTATATTTTTTGAATTATTACAGCTTACGAACCAGAAAGCGGAAAAAGAGATTGGAAACGTATAATAATGTACCTGGTCAAAAACAAGCCAACGGTTGAAAAATATGCTTAACGAGTGCTAATGAAGCATGAAATGAAATGAAGCGTTGATCATCTATTGCATGATTTTTTTTCCCGCCTGTGGCTTTACCATGCAACGCTACGATCTATGATTTATTCCCGCACATGCACTCGTAATAGCAACGAGCGCGTGTGTTTTATTTCAGGTAAAATCCTCCTGCACCGAAGCCACATGGGTGTGTTACAGGGCAAGCCATGTTTTACCACGGCCAACACCGTCCACATCGTCCAGAGGCAGAGCAAAAGGTAAGCGGCATCCGATCGAAAGGTAATCGTTTTTCCGCATTACGAGTAGTCACGAAGTAATTATCAGCCTTGCGCGATAAAATTGCCGCTTGGCAAAGAAGCACCGGTGGGTGCGAAAAATGTACCGAAGTAAACAAAAAAAAAAGGAAGGCAAAGTCGGACCGTCCTCGCGGTCGGGCATTTAACCGTCTCGAGGCGTACTGATGCCCAACATCGCGGGCCTTGTGCATACGGAAATAATGAGGTGCATGTTCTCTCGTGTGTTCGCTATTATTACACCGAATGCTATGCCATCTATTGCCCGGTACGAAGCAACCCTAAAGGCCCTAAACAAGAAACCTCTTGCGCTTTGGTTATGGACAGGGAAAAGAAAATGTGAATTGGAAAATGGCGCACTTGTAGCAGAACGATTTGCTTTGCTTTTTATTTCTCCTACTGCTTTGGTGGTAGTCAGGTACAGTTAAGTATACCATAAAACATGAATTGTACCGCGTGCGATAGTGTTATTGTAACTGAGAATTATTTTAACAATTACAATGTAATAATATTAGTACCATCATCAGGTGACAAGGCAAGTGTTTTTAAATGTTTTAAAATTGCATAATTAATCATCACGATTATATTATTAGTTTATGTACAGCGATGTGTAAAATCGATAGAGAATAGTGCTATAAATATTTATAGCAATATTACAAAAAATTGCTAAAAACAGAAGCAGAATATAATATATTATCTTGCTTGATACAGAAAATATGTTACAGGAGAAATGCAGAACTTGGTTCAAGTGGAACCTGAATTACTATATTTGGAAATTTCCGCAACAATTTTACATCTACGGCATCCTTTATAAGTGTTCACGTGAAGCTCTATTCAAGGTTCTCGAAGGCCGTATGCTGAATAGTATTTAGTTGGAACCATAAAACTAAAGATGGTCGCAATGCCCACAAACTGAAATCAGGGTCACATTTCAAAAATTCTAACCTGGGAAATCTGCCGCACTTCGGGACATGGATGCTTATTTATCCTGTTTATACGCACAGGACATGGTGTTTTCAGGACATGGGCGGTCCGGTGGTGCATGTGATAAACGGCGCCAGTCCACACGGCCGGACCGGGTTCAAATCCCATCCGGACCGTTCCCCCGTAGCAAGGACTGACTATTCGGCTGCGTGGTAAAATAAGTCTAGTAAGCCAGAAATGGCCGGCGTGACCTGTAAGGTTGTTAAGCCAAGAAGAAGAAGAACGCACAGGACAAGGGCCCCCAACCCGGCGGGGCCCGTGACGGCAGCCCACTTCGCCCACAGGTTAATCCGCTACTGGCTCTATCCCGTAGTCTGCAATTGCTAAAGAGCATTTGAATTTATTGGAGTGATGAATGATAACACCTACAGCATTCATATATCATTTGTGAGTTTTATTTTTACTTTTTATTTAACCTTAAATGTATAGTATTACATTCATTTAAGAAGCTCGAACTTAAGATTGAAATAACTAAGAATACACATAAGAAATCAGAAGAAGTAGCTTTCTTAAAAATAATGAGAGATACATAAAGCAAAGTTTGTTGTGTGATGGCAAAAAAGTGTAAAAATATTCCTATGTGAATGAATTCAGTTCTCGGAAACAATGGAAAACTTTATATCGATGCTAAAAGTGATAAAAATCAGGCCAAATCGTAAGGATTCGTATCGTAAGATCGTAAGGATCGTAATGTTTGAAAATAATTCAGTTCAAATTCTGTTTTATTCTTGTTCAAAACTACTTCGTTTCACACAGAAGTCACAGGATAATTGACATTATGTTTTTAATTCAGGTAGAACGGCCTGGTTGGGGCGGCCCGGTGATGCATGTGGAAAACGGCGCCCGTTCACACGGTAGGGACCGGGTTCAAATCCCATCCGGACCGTCTCCCCGTAGCATGGACTGACTATCCTGCTACGTGGTAAAAAAAAGTCTTGATACGGCCAGGCCGTTCTAACCGAGCAAAAAAAAAAAGAACGGCCTGGCCGTATTGATTATTGACATTTTATATTACCTGGAGAAAAAAAATCCAAGATTGCGCAAAAAAAAGAAATAAGGAAAATATTTAATCATCTATTTAATGGGGGCGGCCCGGTGGTGCATGTGATAAATGGCGCCGGTCCACACGGCAGGAGCGGGGATCAAATCCCATCCGGATCGTCTCCTCGTAGCAAGGACTGACTATCCGGCTACGTGGTAAAAATAAGTCTACTAGGCCTGAAATGACCTCAGAGATTGTTAAAGCCAACAAGAGAGAGATTTAATGAACAACATATTTAATCTCGAAATATCGAACCGTGCTCTTAAAGTTTGGTTTTTGAACAAAATGGCGAATATTTGAAATTAAAGAAATTGGTTTAATGATGCATAATTTGTCAGCTATGCTCTCGCCAAGTAGCAGTCTATTGATTAAAAAACACAAAATGAAAATGCGAATGTAGATGAAAATGTAAGAAATTATGAGTCCCGATTTACAAAACAATGTTTGGACAAAACAAAAAACAATTAAACAAAAATCATTTTGGCACGGAATAAGTTCAAACTTTGTTTACTCTGAAACCATAGAATAATTAAAATGGATATTATTTGCGCTCGATACCAATTCAAGTGTGCAGGATCACTCGAAGTGATACAAAATGATTTATGGCAACGAATGGAATTAAAATTATTAAAACACGATGAAAATTTCGATTACAAAGCATCTCAACATTCTGTGTTTAATCGAAATTTTGCTGTAAGCTGCGTTATTCTCATTCTAAAACCGGTTAGGGCAATCGCAAGCAGAAGGACTTACGACATTTTCCGCACAAAAGGAAAAGAAAAAGGATAATGTTGAAGAACTAAAGAGAGCTATCATCTGACAAATATAACATTACTATTTAAAGATTAAAAAGAGTATTTTTGTAATATGAAATGGCAGGTTTCAATGATTTGATATCCATAAGAGACTAGTACAAGCACATTGCTTCTGCGGGGAAACACAGTCATCATGTTCAATCAAATCAATTTTATTTGTTTAGTATTTACGTAAGTTTTAAGAACATCTCATGTAAATTTCAGATCTATATATTGACAAATAATGACATTTTAACCCAAAAGAGTTGATCAACGATATTCAACTTTCAGAAGCATTTTTCCCGAAACCACGATTTGCAAAACGATACACAGAATTTTTCTCGAACTTGAGAACCGATTGACTTGAAATTATCACCAGAAAGTTTATACAAGTACTTGTCATAGGATTTTATTACCATAGACATTTTTCTTAGTTTTATGGGAAAAAAGTGACAAGTACTGAGCCGTGAATTGGCTATTAAAATTTAATTCTCTCTCAGTATGGTTGAGAGGATGGACATGAGGAAATAGCTTATCAATTACCACCTGAAATATCGCTTCTACGTATTTTCGGTTGTAGTTTCTTAACTTCTTTTCATGGAGTGAGTTATGTTGCAATTCAAAAACATTAAAAAAACCGAATTTACTAAAAAGCCGATTCAACGAATAGTTGAGAGCAATACCAATAAGGCTTAAAAGGATACAAGTAAGCTTTATGTGTTACAGTAGTAATGGCAGATTGTTCAACGACATTAAGAAAACGAAATATTATAAAAAATGTATGTATAGATGTGAAGTGATTTAATAGGACAAAGACAATTACAAAACTTTGATCTAACATAAAAGAAAAACTTGACTAAACCCATAACATATAAAATCAATATCATTCTACTTACTTTTCCAAAACTTACACTTGCAAACGTTTTGCTTCTGTAGTAACATTTCTTTCCCTTCTCGCAACAAATGTCCATCATCAGAGTGACTTCACCATCACCAGTCATCATGTAGAGTGCGCCATTTAGTTTACATTCCATAGAGTTCTCGGTTTTGTGGTCTCGGTTCATCAATGTCATGTTCATAAACCGACACGGTGTAGGTACATCCAATATGTATAGATCACCCTTATCCAAACAGTGGTGTGTGTGTGTATACAGTCGACATGTCCCATACATATGTGATATTACACTTACAGCGAGGGAAGAAAACCGAAACCCGGTCCCCCGCTGAACCATTCGTCCAATAAACCACTACAATGTCCGATATGTTTAAATATTGATTATCGTATTTTCCTTTTGATGTTTATTATTCATATATACGTAGAGATGGGGCTGAAAACGTGTACACTGCGTGTCCTCGGTACAGACGTTGTACATATATGTGTTTGTGGTTTTGGTTACATTTTACACTGGACATATTGTTTTGTGACTACTGTATGCAATAGTTACATGTGCACATTGCTTCATTCTGGCTGTTTTACTGGCTACACGTTTGCTTTGCTACATTGTAATTGCTGTAATATTTATTCATGTTCCTTTTTCCCGTTTTCTTTACTATCTTTTCTTATACTTTTGTTTCTTTTTTCTTCAATTACAATTTGTTTCTTATTTTATTCAACTTTTCTACTTTTCTTTTCTGTTTTAAACCTTCTTTTCTCTTCTTTTTGCTTATGTTTTCTGTTTATCTACTAGTGCTTACATCAGTTTGCTTTTACTTCCAATGAATATGCTGGCCAGCAACTGAGCGTTTCATCATCTACCCTGAGCGTATATCATAATATCAATGTTATCTTGCACGTTATCTCACACCATGTTTCGTTATGCTTAACGCTTTCTGTTTCAACTGTCATTTGTTGCATTTCCACTACGTATTGCACTAAAATACAAGCACACTAGCCTCCGGTTTATTTAGGCATAATTTGTTTACTGAATATTTTTATATTGTTTTATAACTATTTATACCCCCGAAATAAGTGTAATAGTTTTGTTTAACAACCAAAGTATATGGAAACAAAAAACCCACCTGTACATAAATGTCTTAGTAAGACAAAATTAATCAACAAAAGCTTATACTACGACACTGAAGGTTTCTGTTTTTTTTTTACATAAATATCCCCTTTACCACATAATTAATCTAGTTTGCAATAAATAAAACAAAGGTTTTGAAAAACAGTTTCAAACATGTTAAATTTGTACATTCAACATAAAACTCTTCCACACTAAACAAAAACACGTATTAATAATAATTGTTTTTCTTTTCCATTTTTTGGCGTCAACGAAATGAAACATTGTTTCCAAATTGACGCCACCACCACTTCCAATAAATCATGCATCATATGGTATAAAATTAAATTTCATAGCCAATTCCTACTTTTCACGCATGCCCTTCTGTCACTGTTTCATGTTTTCTGTTTTCTTGCTCCCACCAGCCTACAAGCAGCCTGCAGCAATAATCGGCTCGAGTTAAAAACGATCGTCATTCTCTTCACGGTGAAGTGATTGCTTTTCCCAGCCGCTGTACGAGTTCTTTTCTTTTTTTTTTTTTCGTTTGTTGGGTTGTGCATGACCCGGTTCAATCTGCATGCTGGTTCGCGTATGAAGCATTCCGTAAATGAAATTTTCTTGCTTCCCGCCACCTTTCACCAGCATATCACTCATCGAATCCAACCGAATGTTTGAAGGGATGGGTGAAAGGAAGAAGGGGAAGGAGAAGAGAGGTAAGAGATGGGTTAATAATTTTTCCATTTGCTTCAATTATCAATCTAGCTGTACGTTCTTCCCGCTTTTTTTTTCAATATGCCACGCATCTTCGCATGGCTGTTGGGGAATCGCGTCGTGATTGCTTGCCGCGCCAACGCTGATGATGATGATGGTGGTAGTTCGAAGCATTAACGGATGAAGGAGGGAGCGCGAGAGAACAAAGGGATGAAGAGAAGAAAAAGCTTGCCGTTGGCATGTGACTTTAGTTTTAAAGTTCATCAAACTAATGCTGAACTGGCTGGCTTCTTTTGGCTGCTTCTCTTTTTTACTCATGTCACTGAATATCATTTACTTTTTTGTTGAATGTTCTTTTCTTCTACTTTTTTCTTCTTTTTTTGTAAGACATTTACCATTCATTTTTTTTCTATTTACATTTGTTTCTTCTTTTCCTCTTTTTTTACTACTTCTATGTTTTTACTAAATTTATTGACTCTATCAGTTTGTATTTGTTTATGGTTCGTTTTAAAAACGTCTCGCTTTAATATCGGCTGCTAAATATGGTAATTAAATATTCGCAGCGCAAAGCGTACATATATCCCACGTACCTACGGTTCCGAGCACGAAGTCGGATAAAGTGAGACACAAAAGCACATCTCGGTACACGGGCGGCTAGAAAACGAGGGCGCTACATGGGCGCTTTATTCGCGATACTTTCTCGCTCCCGTTTTACGATGTTCCACCCACCGCCCCGGATTAAGCTCCATCGGTTTGTTTATTATGCTTCAGGTTCGCCAACAAACGACATCAGCTCGGACGTAAGTCGTTTATTTACACGTATGCACAGGGCTACCATCAACATCATCATCCGTGCCACCATGCCACCAGTCCGCGCTTAACAGTTTGTCGCTAGCGTGGCTCTACTAGACCACTCACTGCCTTGGGAAATTAAACACCTACACACACTTTCCATCTCTCTCTCTCTCTCTCTCTTTCTGTTTTACTGTCCTTTACTGTGCTCAATTTCCATTGTTTTCTTCCTTTCTGTAGTTGTGAGTTGTACTCGCGTCGGAACTATCGCATTGGACACATTGTTAACAAGGGGGTTTTGCTTTTTAGTGCCACGTTCCCTTCGTGTCTTTTGTTCTTGCTGCTTTGAAAACAATTTATGCCAGCACATACAGTTGGTATCATTTTAAATGAATTTTGCTCTACACCTACACGCGATGAATTTACGAGGAGACACGTAATCCTACGTCTTATAGTGATAGAAATACATACATGTACCCATAAAAGTGGTATTATCTTTCCTTAAAGAGTTCCTTTTAGAGGAACTAATAGTGAAATAAATATCCTTTACTGAGTTACTACTACAGCCCCAAAAAACACTAATAAACGTAGCCCCTTGTTGGTTAGATATATTGCAGCGTAAAGTGTAAAGAAAAGGTTTTCTATATCAAGCTTATTGAGGAATGATAAGAAAATGCGTGTATTATTGGTATGCAAAATCGATACTAGTTAAATGGTAAGAAATTGTAATATTCGTTATGTGAAGCAAATGTCAGCAGTAAACAAAAATTTTCCGAACCTAGCTGTTTGTTAACCAAACCAAAACAGCTCTTTTGTTTTGCACGTGAAAAGGTCGGTGTGTGAGTTAATTGGGCGCCATAAAAACCTACCCCCTACAGCTATGTACGTTATCAGATAACGCAGTCGTCTTATCCCACGTTCACTATACTTGCCGGGCTGTTTCTCGAGCTTGTACCAGTAACGCTCGCAATGGACGCTGTCGTAACGCTCGTAACGATACCTTCCGCGTGCGTTTTGTTGCTGTTAACACGATTGACAGCAGACACCGTTACCATTGACAACGAATCACCGCTGTTTGGCGTTGTCGTGCTGGATGCTGCAATCGCAACACTCGATGCATGGGTTGTGCTGTCTTCCTTTTGGGGCTTTCCTTTTGGTTCATCTCGCGAAACACTGTTGGATGCGTTGGTAGAGGTGGTTGTCATCGAGCTAGAACTTGTGCTGATTGTTGCCGATGTACTGCGCTGGGATGTTGTATCGGCAGTTGCAGCAGCTGCTTTCAAAACGGCCGCTACCGTTTCGATCTTTTTCTTAGTGGCAAGACCCGTGTTAGCGTTGGCAACTTTGCTGCTGTTGTTGTTGTTGTTGTTAGTGGTGTTGCTGTTCGTACCATTGTGTGGGATCTTCGGATCAGTGTTCCCATTGGTACCCTTGAACGGTACATTACCCGATAGTGTTGCATTGGTACCCATCATTGGTGTAAGCTGCTGCCTTGCTGATCCGTTGCTAAGCGATGGTGTGTTGGTTTTGATGGTTGTTGATGAAGATGTCATCGATGTGCTGCTGGCGTTACCGTTCGATCGGTTACTACCTGTCAAGCTACCGTTACTTTGTTGGGCAGATGATGAAGCAAACCCAGCCATAAGCATCCCCACCGTAGTGGAGGAGGGAGTGTTCGAAACGGTTGTAGCAACACCGGACTGGGTGCCTCGGAAAGCTAGCGCAGATGGGTTGGGAATGCTGCGAATGGAGGCGTTCGGTTGTCGCACGGTTAAACTCCGATGGCGATTAATCTCCGTTAGCTTCGGTAGTGGAGCAAGCGTCTTTTGGACAGGAGGTAGTGCCTGCGATAGAAGCGCCGTTGTGCTTGANCGGACTGAGTGCCTCGGAAAGCTAGCGCAGATGGGTTGGGAATGCTGCGAATGGAGGCGTTCGGTTGTCGCACGGTTAAACTCCGATGGCGATTAATCTCCGTTAGCTTCGGTAGTGGAGCAAGCGTCTTTTGGACAGGAGGTAGTGCCTGCGATAGAAGCGCCGTTGTGCTTGACGGTGTTGAGAAGTTGATCATCTCCGGTGAACGTTTGACGGGTGAGAAGTGAACACCGGCCGAAGGTTTGCTGCGGTTACTATCGACCACACGCGAACGATTGGTTGTATCCGAGATACTCTTCACTGGGCTGTGATCCAGAATGATCACATCGTCGGACAGCCGTCGACTGTTTGGTCCTGTTCCACCGGAAAGATCGAGGATGTTACTACCGTTACTACCTGCCATTGGATCGGAGGTTGATCGTACAGGTACTTTTGGCCGCATTGGAGGTGTTAGTGGAGTCATGCTCGGTGGAGTAACGCCACCCTGCATTGATTCGTTCCCATTACTTCCCGGTACCGTAGGCTTTTTTATCTTTATCAGTGGAATAGTAGCCGGTGGAGGTCTTGTAGCTTTTGTGCTCACCTTGGGCGTAGTGAACGGGGCAAGCGTGGGCTTATCAGCAACGGGTGCGTTTGATGGTATGCGTAGGAATTCCACCGCCGGTCGACCATTATCGTGCAGCGGCGACGGTGACAGTGTGGACGACACTATGTCGGACATCTTTGTAACGCTAACGGTGGCCGGTGGAAGAAGCAGATTCGGGACGGGTTTCTTCGTCGACGGAATCTCCTTCGTGTAGGACGCACTGATCGGTGATCGGTAGGGAATATGCTCGGGTTGACTGGGTACCATACCGGCCGCTTGCTGAGCAGCTTTGGCACGGTTAGCTCCTTTGGCGAAGTTGAACATCGGTGCTTGAATTGGGGCCGGTTGTTTGGCAGGTAGCAGGGAAACAGGAGACATCAGAGTAGGTGGCTCAAGGCGTGGTACCTTTGCCGGCCCACCACTACCATTGTCCGTGCTGATCGATCGCTTGATCGCTGGAGGAGCTGCCATCGTACGGATAGACCCGGTGGTGGAACTTGTGACAGGAGAACTGGCTATCGGATATGCCAATGGTGGACAGGATGGCATAGGACGCGAAAGAATCGGCGTACGTGGTTGTGATTTTCCACCCAGTCCCGAGGCAGCCGTTGAGGTAGGTATCAGAGCAGGAGTCGGTTTCAACAGTGGAGTCTTCGCCCCAACACTCTCCAGCAGTGAGTTGATGGAGGAACCGACACCAGTGGCATCCGCTGAGAGACTACGGTCCAGGTTGGGGATGTACACCATCGGTTTGTGGCGCACACTTCGCATCTCGTTCAACTTTTCCTTCGACGTGGTGGTAGAAGATGACGTTGCAGGAGCACTCACCGGAATATCCTTGGGCACCACGGCTGTTGGCGTTGGGGGACTTTTGGCGTTCGTCACCTTCTGCTCCGCAACAAACTTCACCTCATCATCATCCTTTGTGATATCGATAACTTTGGAAGATTTCGGAGGACTTGGCACCGGTTCCTGTACCACCGCTCGGGGTGATTTCGGTTGTGCCGGTTCCTCCTCATTTCCAGACGACTTGAGCCGCTCGTGTTTGGGCGGTTTCTCCGTAAGCTTTACCTTCATCTTCAGACTTGCGTCATGCTGCGAAGAGATTTCCGCATGTAACTTCCTTCGCTTTCCACTGCTACCGGCTTCTTTCGAGTGTTTTCCCTTCTTACGCTTCCGGTGCGAAGAAGAATGTGTTGTGGACTCGCTAAAACTGACTTCCGGTACTACGCTGGACGCATACACCGGCTTTAGACCGATCGTTTTCGCATACTCTTCCTTCCCCATCGGCCAGACGGGACTTTTACCAGCCGAACTCGTCGCCGAGGTGGCCGACGAGGGCGATGTAGCTGCGGACGAGTTGCTACTGCTTGGCGGACTCAAACCCGGATTCTTTTCCCGTGGAATACTTAGCTTTGCCTTCAAATCGATCTTTAGCCGTGGGATCTCTGCCGGCGGTTGTTTCCGGGGTTCGCTTTCGCCAGCTTTCGGTGGGACACTTTCCAAGGACGTCGGTGCACCAACGACGGTTTGTGTTTTAAGATTCACGTAGCATTTGAGTGCGGTGTTTGGTGATGCTTTTTCCGTTTCTACGCCCGGTGTCGTCTCTTGCTTGCCGGCGGCAGTTGGTTCTTTTGATGATGATTGTTTCACGGTTGTCGCACCACCGTTCACTGCGGAAGCTGACTGTATTGCCTTCAGAGGTGGTGGACTTCGTTTCGCATCAGCAGTTCCAGCGTTTGATTCGTGTTTGCCTTTCGGTACGAGAACCATTTTTAGGCTGGACGAGCATGAGCTGGTGACTACCGGTGAAGACGGTTTGTTCGTAGTCCGAACCACTTCACTCGAGGTCGTCGCCGTAGTCGCCGTCGCTGAAGATTTCGTCCGATGATTACCGTTAACAGTGGCCATCGGCGCACTATTATTAGCGGTTTCTTCCCGTGGGGTGCGACCAGTCGGTTGGTTTTTACTGCCACCAGTTTCCTGTCCCTGGCTTGATTTGGTTTTCGCGTTGCCCGGCCGCTGACCATTGACACCGTCGGTAGTTGGGGTGGTTTTTACCGTTGGGGTGCTACCGGCTGTACTCTTGCCGGGGTTGGTGGCGGTGTTCGGGGTATCGGGGTTGCTACCACTGTTACTGCTATTGGTGCTATTTTTGTCCTGTCCCTCGACGCGATGGTATGCGCTCGCGGTCGGTGCCAACTTTGCGGTCGGGTGTATGAGAATGCGATAGAAAAACCGCATCGGTGCTATCTGTGTTGTGCAAAGATGAAAGTGAGAGAGAGAGAAAGAAAAGGAAGAAAGCAAAAGAAGAGAAAACGGTAGCGTTAGAGCGGGGACCTATTGTGACGCCGGACTGTCGGTGGATAAAAATAAATTCTCCAAAGTTGGTACTACATGAGGTTTCGCATGTTTAGGATGTTTTCTCGTTAGTGTTTTGGTTTGTTTCGTGTTTGAAATTGACAATAGCACCCTATTAAACTTAATTGCAGACCTTTGTTAAATATTGTTTAATTCAATTTAATTTTCTATATTGAGTAAACATTTAAAAATATTTTATTATAGTGAAATTAAATTCCCAATTTGCTTAATTAATTAAAAGCAAACATTTTCATATACTTTTTCCAACCAATCGATTAACTACCTCTGCTACAATTCACGCCTTAATACGGTGACATTTCAATCTCCACCTTATACCATTATAATCCTTCGCACATGCAGCTCACGGAAACCCCAATCTTGATGTCCTTGCTCCCGAAGTGCGAAAGGCCAACCGGTTGGAAGCATTTATGCGCAGTCTATCCAAAGATGAGATTCAGTACCAGAACCACTCTCTTCGGTACGGTTCCGGTAAAACACTCCGTTTTCCCACCGATTCATTGCTATATTTAAAAGTCCACAACCACTCGGCGAAACCTTCATCATCATCTTGATGATCCTCATCATCGCCATCGTTATGATTATCAACTACCGCACCAGCAGCGGCAGCACCAGCAGCATCAAGCATCAGGTACAGGCGGCAGGCAGTTTCAAGTACCTTCGACGCCTAAAGTCAATCCCCCAAAAGTTTTAGTGGACAGACGGAGGCGGAGGAAAATCTCGAACCGTATGCTATCACGGGCACAATCGCTCAGCATAATTACTATTAATTATTTTCGTTTCGCGCGCTTTCCACGCTGCTCCTTCGGGCTGATTCATTCACTACATCGGATCGGGTTTTCGCACTTGGACTTACGCACACGTTACTGTGTGGACCGTGTGGCATTACGAGCGTACAGTGCGGGACATGTTTTATGTTTCATACTTTAATGTCAATCTATTCGATCCGAAAAAACTCAAAAAAAATCCGTTAACGACAATATTACAACTTTATATTGGATATATATTTTTATTTTTATAAATCCATCAAAATCCTACATTGCATCCAAACTTCCCTTCCAACCGATACGCACTGTGCTTCGATTCGATTTCTCATCATGCCGGTTGAATTTTTGGGCCTCTTGCCACGTATCTGTATCCACCTTTCCATCCACTTTTCGCTATCAACGAACAACGCGCACGTTGTTGATTCGCCACTTGAAGTCCTTCAGCTCAAAATCCCTCTAGGGCTTGAGGTTCAGTTTGCTCACAGCCGGTCGCTCGGTCTCTATCACGCTTCGTGGCGAAACACTGTTACCTTCCAGCTCTTGCAAACGATAGAACCACGGTGTCTGGGGAGAAATACCGTGCTACGAACAAAAAAAAGGGCCACAGACGCACGCACACTCAAACACATTTGCCGCCTTTTGTCGACGTCCGTTTCTTATCGGCCGGAGAGCGTGTGTACGAAGCAAAACCTGCATTCATGCGAACTAAATCGCATTTATTTCCTTCGTTTACGACACGGGCAGCCCTTTCCCGATGGTCCGCACGTCATGCGATGGCGGAACATATTCCATCGTTGTGGATCGTGTGGGGAGAGCGAGCGGAAGGGGGGAGCGCATCATCTCGAGGCAAGCGGAATGGGTCTCGTTTTGGCTTTTCGGACCTTGTGGAACATGATTTATCTCGAGTAGAGGAAAACTACTCGTTTAGTTGAAGTTTGGAAAAGTGAGCTTATCTTTTACCATTTGTAAAATGTATGTTACTAAAACAGTTCATTTAAAAACGAATCAATTGTAAAATGAAATAATTAATCTTGTACAATGTTTTTGAACCTTCGAATCAAAACAGCAGCATTTTTCATAGTCATCAGCACTGTTGCTTCCAATGTGCTATTTGTGTGAAAACAGAAGCAAAACCTCATACAGATGTAGTAATTCACACTGATGGTTTACACTGATAATTCACACTCCAATTTACACACTGGTGGAATTAAGTATAATGGGCAATAGAATGGAAGGTAATATTTTACAATAGAAATACAAAATTAACGCCGCATTGTCTTTTATTATATTGGCATAAAACCTAACTATTTAATTATTTCATGTTCTTGGAATCAATACCATTTACGTAATTATTGAATGCTGGTTTGAATTTTCTTATTTTTCAAATCTCCTAGTATCCAAGGCAGTAGAATAATGAATGAATATCCTTGTCAAGGATAACAATACTCTTTCTCTAAAATTTTCTGTAAAACTTGACAATAAATCACTGTTATCATTAACGTAATACAGCACGTGAAAGTTCTGCCAGGCTAAGCTTATGTCATATTAGAATAGTTATATCATAGTTTCCAAAATTCCATAACTACAATTTGTTTCACATTAAGTTGATTTTAATATGACGATTCTTCCATATTCCTATTTAATTTAACGTTCATTCGATGTATGTCCACTCACTACTATCCAAATTCAGGTCACTCAGTTTCATAGAGCCAATACTTACCGAGTGACTTCAATTAAATAATAAAAAAAATGTCTGCCCAATAAAAGTTAAAATGATTTCCTCCCAAAAAACACATTTAACCATGATTTAATTCAACATATTTTACATTCTCTTTTATCCTTCATAGGCAAATTGAGACTTCCCCAGGATAGTGTCTTGAAGGCGTAACTACTTCCCGTTGAAAGCGAGAAATGTCTACATCTCTGCTCCAGCATTATGCATAACTGCAATGTCGAGAAGTGTAAATTTTTCTTCAATAAGAGTTACTCAACAGAGTAGTAACGAACTTTAGACGAAGTCAAATGATTATTTTTGAAGTCGTCATTACTTCCAGCAATAGAACTCTGTCTCTGGCTTCTCTCTCTTCAAGCTAATAAATTTGAACGCAAACCGATGTAGTTTGATAATCACAAACGATAGGTGAAATAGTACTATCATTACATTTATTGCCACCAGTGTATGGTGAAAGGTATAAGCGCATCACTTACCCGCTTGTAGTCGAAACAGTACGCCACATCCATCAGCGTGAAATCATGCGACAGGATCTCCTCCTCGTAGATAATTTCCACCCGAATGTTGTCCGAGCCGACCTGCAGCCCATTCTTCGTGAGGATAAATTTGTACAAATGGTGCACGGTAACGGCGGCCGGACACTGCAGATAGGTAATGGGCAGCTGACCACTGGATGTGCCACCATGCCCTGCCACCGTATCATAATGATACTCCAGCGACAGACTGTGTTGAAGAGAGAAGAGAGAAAAAAATCGAAAATCGCGATCGTTAAACATCAATTTATAAAGCAACACAAAAAAAAACTTTAAATGTTCAATTTTCGGTTTCAACTTGCCTGATTGGTTCATCCGGGGAGAAGAAGTTTTGATCGTCGAGCAGCTGAAACGTACCCTGCCCAGTCGGATCATCCTCCTCCGATGGGACGATGTTGCTCGAAATTGAAGCATAAAACTGAACTATTCTTTGGTTTTCGGATTTGTGTAAACCTGGCACCAGCTTGTAGACGAGTGCCCGAAGTGTTCGATCCGGTCTAAAAGGGGAGGGAAAGAAAAAAGGCACATAGTGGCGTACAGTCGCAGTGAGTCACCATTCTAAAGCACACATTAAATATCGTTTTAGACAGACATTGAAAAATGACCAAACAAACGACAAGTGTGTACCGTTTGAAACGCAACGAGACACATGAAGGAAAATGGGTTTGCTGGCGTGATATGGATTGGCACCGGGCGAGACACTACTCCACCCAATTACGCCCCCACACTAATGTGCGGTGGCGTCTGCGCAACGGCAACAGATGCAGCAATTCGTTGCAAAACAAGAAGTTAACGTAAAAGTTTCATGCACGATGAATGAGAAGGTAATAAAATAAATGTACCTAGTGTTGGTTTAAGTTTTAAAATTTATTTCACAATTAAAGGTTCATTTACTTGGAAAGGAAAAAATATCGTTAAAAACAATGTAAATTAGGTAAGAAATACGAATCTACATAACACTCCTAGGTGTGGGATTTTTATTCCTTTCCTATTTAATGATCGGTATAAAACCGATCAGTGTACTTAAAAACAACATCGAAACCCTTCGCCCGCATGAGACTATTTTAATGGCGGCCCCAAACATCGCAAGGGCCAGTGGAAAAGGCAGATAGGAAGACCTCCCCGTTAACCCGCATCCATAATTACCTTAAATTAGCGACCGTAATCGGTTTGCTGTTGTACGACTTGCAGCGGGGACAGTACTTGTTGCACTCGAGGTATTTCACGATGCACGATCGGCAAACTGCAACGAAAGAAAGACAAAAAATCGAAACGTCAGACGAAAGCCAAGGTTAAGTGCGTTATTGTTTGCGGCTGGGTATATGAAGCTGCTGGTTAAAGCAAGTCTGGGCCTGGTACCCGATTCAATGAAGCTGAAAATGATGAGATGAGTAAATTTACCCACAAATAGGTCACATCTGTACGATGGAGTGTTTAATTTATTTTTTTTTGTTGTTGTTCCAGATTTTTATTTTTACTCGCGTGTGCCAATTCCTCTAAAGTAAATGTTTGTGTCTACATTATTAAAACTTGCAACAATAACCAAAAAAAAGATCCACTGCGAACTTCATTCCTTTACCCCGTTCCAAAATGTGTAATGATTGAATCAGTCTCATTGTAATTGAGGTTTAGTTTGTTTACTCAAATGCCACGCGCTAAGCAAATGCACAGTTTAACAGCCAAAAAACATATGCGTCATATGTGGTCCAAGTTTATCCGCGACACGTACAAACAGTGTCCCAGCGTGGGCAACAGTAAACATAAGATAAACATATTCGTAAGCGAAACATATTTGCCTTATCAGCGTACTTTCGGTGCCGCAAAAGGCGATCATTACGATGAGTAATTGAATTCGTTGATGATTTAAAAAAAACAAAAAGAAACTTTCAAGATTGATCTAGATTGAAGGGTAAACAATAGTAAAACCGCTTGACAGCACATCTGATTAGGGAAGAAAATCATTCTCCTCATCGCACAATCGGTTCGATTCAGTTTTTATCGGCGCGCAAACAAGTGACAGACTCGATCGCGTAATTCTAACCATTCGTAACACGCAAAGTCGGTGACAGTCAATCATCGTATCGGAGCGACCGCGTTTTTAGCGTAGTTGTCTCTTGTGCGAGTGTTTTGTTTTTTTTTTGTTGCCTCCATTCACACTTGCAATCCGACTCTCGCGCAGCATCATTTGACAGCGTTCTGTTGTGACAGCTACGAAGCTGTTCAATCATCGCCTACTCGTCACCTTCTCGTCTCGTCGCATCACAGCTTCTACTAGGTACCTACATTTTTTTCTCACATTTTCTTTACTACTCGCTGTAGCTTTACCGAAACAAACACTCGCGAACGTCACATTAAACGTTTGATTGCCCCGTTCGCTTCACGCTGCCTGTGTCGCCTGCGTATCAAAAAAAACAACACAACCAACAGCTAGAGAACACGATTCTACAGCATCTCATGCTTCATCTGTGTGTGTGTATGGCTCGATCTGTATGCTCTCTTCTTACGATGTACACTGGTTGAGCTGTCAAAACCGATCAACAGGGAAGGTGTGATAATAATCACTCCACGCTGTTGGCTTTAATCTCTACCTATTAGATGTTTTGCCGCGAGCAAGCTTTACGTTTCCGTTCCGTTGGTTTTTTTCTTGTCCACTTGTCTTCTCTTTCACAAATGTTCTCGCGGGTTTTCTGTGGGTGGTTTGTGATCATGTTTTAATTGTTTGTTGTTTTGTTTCTGTCTGTTTTACGATAGCTTAATACACTCTATCCGGAGTATGGTTTGTTTTTAGTTATTTCATTATTTTTTTACATTCCTAAAAGCATTTCCAGTCTTTGAAATAGATAATAAAACGTTTACTTAATTGTTACATAAACTTAACTTTTAGCATTAAACATAATTTAACTGTGTCATTTCGTGCTACTCTGGTGTTGTCTGCTTTGATATCAAAGGAAAAGCTATTTGCAGTCGTAAGAATAGCAAAATCGTTCCCCAAAAAAAAGGTCTTGCCGGTCACGCTAACATCAACCCGTAACACACCGGCCTTTCAAAACCCAAAGTTCAAAGTTACTCACACAAATTCGGGTGTTTTTTTTTGCTCGTCGCTCGTTTCCTTCTAGCGCACCCATTATAACGTGCAACCATCATTCAAAACTCTTTCCATTGGCCGCGCACTCTTTCTATCCGGACGTACGGAACCTTTTGGCCGAGATCGGTTTCCCACCGGAGCAGGAAAAACTGCTCCGTGGAAAAGCTGTCCAAAGCAGAACCGTCTCCCGGCACAAAACTTTATTCTGCTTCATTTCGTGCACGAAAGGTTGAAAGGAGAAATAGAATGGAGGGAGGAAGATTAACAACTGGCCGGAACGTCATCATCGTCGGCTGGGAGTTGCCCGTTTGCTGACGGTATCATCTTGCTTTAGAAGCTGCTCAGTTAGAAGCTGTCGGATTTGTTTTTTTTCTACCAAAAGTTGTGCGTGCGCTAATAAACTGATGCGATAAATTCCAAGCAAGCTGGGTTGTCCGGTGCAGCTTATGCAGGATATAAGTTCAAGGATTAGGTGTGTAAACGAATGTTTTAAAATAGCTGTCGGTAAGTATATCGTAAACATAAAAAATCTTCCAAGTCTCCAATATAAAATTAAAGAAAGAAGCCTTATTTAATAACATAAATTTCCTATATTGACAGGTTGATTTAGAAATTACCCTATGCAATGATATAAATCCACAAAAAATCTACAAAAAAACGCTTAAAACTTGCAAGTTCACACATGCTTCCCGCTGGGGAATCGAGACAAGCACCAACCAAGCGGAACTAGGCTAAGCAAAACCGTGCCAAATCCGACCACCAGACACACCACACCCTCGTAAGATCATGACGAACGGGGTGTGCAACTACAATGGGGAGGATTTTTTTCCCCCCAACCCCCCACCTGTTCACGTGTCGTAGCCGCACGTTTCAAAATGACTAAATAATTGTCCCATTACGGCTCTTTTTGATGCCGGTCACCGGTCGACGTACTGTCCAGCAATGGAAATGTTGGGAGCTTTTCCAACCACCCCAAACGTAAACGTATTCGAAGCTTACGAACGCATGCAAAATGTGCACAAAAAGGTAATGAAACGTACCAATGGATGAGCATGGGAATAAAATGGGGGAAAAGTCATGCATGGATAAAAGAGCAAGCTTAAAAGAGGCTTTTATTTTGTTTGTTTTGTTTTCATTTCCGTTTTCGATGGGTCATAATGAGAGAGCTTTGTAAATAATACTTTGCATTTGTCCAAGTTTCAATCTATTTTCTATTTTGCTTTTTTGGGTAAAACATGTTAAAGTACTTTTAGGTAACTTTAAGGTGGCGATTTTTAAAATGTAAGAAATAAAAAAAAATTAAGACAAAACATAGCTCTCACATGTCCATTTCAATTCTCACGGATAAACGAACAGAATAATTGATTGCTGGAGATAAATCCGATCGAAGATGGACCATGAGTCATGGAATCGAACGATGATTAAATTATGTGTTTACACCTAACCCGCCATGAAGGTGCTGCTGCTTCATAAAAACCTCATCAAATTTTCGTTTATCATCTAGAGAGAAAAAAAACACTTTCTCACACAACAAAACGCAAAGAAAGAACGTATCGTAAACATTCCGATAGTCGATGGAGAAAAAAAAAACATTTGAAACCGATGAAGTCGTTGTCGTACACGAATCATCCATCGGTACTTCATGTGCGGCGTTTTTTTTTCTCAAATGAGCTATCGAAAATAGTTCCAAAAAAGAAGGAGAGAAAACAAAAAACCAACGATAAAACGCAATGGGAATTCACGATCTCGTCGCACTGTGCAGCTGAGTGGGTAACCATAAATTTGTTTAAATTAGATGGAACGCAACACAACACAGTCCAAAGCATCGATCCGGTTGCTTCTGTTTTTGTTCGGTTCGATTTCGGCTGCGCTCTTGCCGTGGCTGTGTTGTGTAATCTAATGCTTCGGCCAAAGAAGCAGCCGATCGAAAGAAGAAGGCAACAAGCAAACGGTCGCTCATTAATTAATCGTCAGCTCCGGACCAATAAAAGACATCCGAAGATTGGTGTGTAACGACGAAGAAGACAGTGTTGCGCGTTCGCATGGACGCATTGAGTAAGATACGTACTGCGTACGAAAAGTGGCAAGTTTTGGGGAGAAAAAGAAATGACACAAAAAACAAGTTAATATGGCACATGAAACGAACATGTTCCCAAAGCTGATTAAGAGAATAACATATGCATAAAACAACTAGAAACAAGAACAAACTGCGAATGGAATGATGTTATTTAGCATGTAGTTTTGGTCGTGTTACATGATTCTTAACGTTCGTTTCCATGTTCTTTACTTAAGGAAATAAAGATTTAGAAACGTATAAGTCCTGTTATAATTCATAAAAAAATTAGATAGGCTAGTTGCATGACAATCTAACAACAAGAATAAACAAAACTATGAACAAACAAAAACAAAATTTAAAGAAAAGTTTAAGACAGTAACTGGTACGAAAAACCAATAAAAGCGACAGATACATGTAAATAAATCAAAAAGTAGAAAATTAATAACACGCAGGAACTCAAGCTCATATTTTCATGCAAATTTATGTAGTAGAAAAGTAAAGTAGGTATAGCAGAGAATGAACAAATCATACAACTTCTGTTTTAACTCATGAAATATATGAATTCTTTGTTAAAATGAAAATATAAAGAAGGAAAAAAAAACTTAAAACATAAAATTTATTAAAATGTTAAATACATGACAGTCACTAACAAAACCAAACACGTCAATGAGCAAAAGAAACGAGAAAAAAAAACACACATAAGACTTAAAGTACACATTTTCATACAAATGGCACACCATTGTAACACAATAGAATTAACAAAAAAAAACAAGCAAACACTGAAAACATTCAACAAGCACATACAAGTGTAGAACAAAATGTATTCACCGGGTGAGGCAAACAAGAAAGAAAAAAGCTCCAAAACAACAAATAAAAAAGACAACAACAAAAAACAGAAACTACTTTCAAACCGTACCGATTTCAACTCGGTTTGAAGGCCGATTCAGTAATCGGTATATTTATATGTTTGCCTCCCAACCGGTGAAGCTTATTGGGGTGATGGTCACCAGCGAAAAAAAAAATCTTATTTCCTGTGCCCATTCCCCATTCGGCGACATCACACCCAACACCCGGGGCGTTCTGACGACACCCAAAAACCACCAAACCGGCGACATGTCCCGTGACCCAACGGACGTTCACAGAGCACGGACCTTGACGGTGTTCCGACTGTGAGAGCATAAATTTAGGATTAACTTAATAAATAAATTTTTACCGCCCATGGGAAGGTTTTACTGTCACTGTGTAGAGATTGTGGCTCTTCTGGTACGGTGTGTCGTTTTGGGGCGTTTCGATTCGGACACACGAGGAAATCAACTTTGATAGCTAACCATCGGCTACAATAATAATAACTTCGGACATAATTATCAACCACGGAGAAGCTTTTGAATGGTGGTGGTTGGGAGTGATGGGCGATTAGATTTCCTTTTCGCGCGGGATGATTGGAAGATAAGATAACGGCGGAGTGTAGAAAGAGAAACAGAAATTAAAATAAATTCAATTAATTTCTGAAGTAATTAGATGCAGCAATAGCAAAACAGGAAGATGACAAACCGTTGGACATATTATTAAAAGCATATTCCGTGGAATGATAAGGACCAATTGTAAGTGTTAGCACCACAAAAAACGCTCACAAGGACTCGCACAAATCTTTTAATACGCTCACTGCAAATTGCTCGCAGATGCCAGTGCAGATTTAAAGCTATCATTTCACGGAAGCTCTAAAACCATTTCCCTAAGCTACAGCTTTATGTTTGTGCCGGAAAGCTTCCTCCCTGCCAAAACAATGGTGAAACTTCCAGCATTTAAACAAAAAACACACACACACTAAGAGTAGGTGAAGAAAAGCAAGTGAAGAAATTTTCAATTTTATTCTCCCAAAGACTGCTCGTTACGGACGGTAACATAATGTGGCCGGCAAAGGCACGCAAGAGCGCGGTAGAAATGGTCGCGCGGGACCAGAGTCAGCCGTCCGGTGCGGAAGCAAAAAGAGAAACATTAGGAACAAGCTATAACGGCTAACAGCGCTTTCGTTCATATTTCTTTCTGGTTGGTAAAGCAATTTCCGCAAACCGAACCACACAGTCCAGTCGACAAGTGGAGGCCGAGGAAAATTCAGAACAACATCTAACGGCCTACCGAAGTGACGGCAGAGTAAAAAGTGTATTGAAGAAGGGAAGAAATTGTTGTATCAATGGAATAAAACAACTCAACACGAGAACAAAAACCATTTCAGTCAGTTTCAGTGTGAAGAAGTAAGAACCGGAAAGATGAACAAAACAACGAATGATAAAATAGAAACATGGAAAATAGACTACACTAATGACTCTGTTTGCAATATTTACGTTTTTTCGCATTTTACTAACACTTTTAACAGCTAGTTTCGATAGGAAATACGTTACTATTGCATGGTTTTGTTTTGTTTTAGCATGCCAGCAGAAACAATAGATCGGCTAATAAGAAAATGCGAGAGAAAACAATATCGAGTGACAGATCTAACACACGACACCAACACAACGGCAAGAAAAACCATCCCCGAGTCAGCATATAATTTTCCGCTTCTCATTTATATTCACCCCTTGGCGAGGAGAACATGCCACTTCTTAGCGCCAGGGTCGGTCCCTATCAAATGTGCAAGCGGTACGCCTAAACAGGGACAGGTGCAGCCCGAACTAGGAATTCAGATAGGAAAACATGAGTAAAGAGAGAATACAAAAGCAAACAACCGAAAAAAAAAAACAAAACCAGGATCCCTTCACACCCACTTCCGTGCTTCTAACGAAGAGTTTTCCCTTCTTTGTATTTATCATTTCGTTTGGCAACTTCTCTTCTCTATTTTCCATTTCCTCACAGCAACTTTATATGGCTAGAGCAATAATTTTTTAAAACAAAAAAGGAACTTTGTGTTTCCCTGTGCTTGTGTGTTTCGGAAGTATTGCTGTGTGAGTTGTACGTTTTATTTCAGCTCGTTTTTTTCCTTTCTTTAGCCGACTTTTTTTCTATCTTCTATTGTTACCAGTTTTATCATCTTTCCGGTATCTGTTTGATATTTTTTTATGTTTCGTTGTTGTATATTTTCTGTCATAAAAACGCATTCTAAGGTGAATTGTTTGTTTGTGCATAATTGTGTAATTGATTAGCATTTTTAAATGCATCACTGATAGTTGTTATCTACTTCATTACCTATTCATATTTGATTTGTTGATTAATATTGCTTTCGTTCGATGTTTTCTTGTGTTCTTTGATTAATCTTACCGTTTCGATATCAAATAATCTTGTTTTTTGTTATTCGTTATACGAAGTTATATATTTTGTGCGATAGTTTTATAAATTATATAACACAAATAGCGAGAAATCAGATTAAACCTTATCAAATAGATATATTCTTTTAAGCAAAAGAATAATTCTTAACTTCTTTTATGACAATTCAATAATATCAATAGATGCTCAAATTTCCCAAGTTTAAAGATTTCTTTTCCTAATTGCTTAGTTTGTTTAATGAAACTTTTTGTATGCTAATATGTACAATATTCGAATGGCTGCAAGTCTTGGGCTTGTACCGGTTTTTTCTCAATCTTCATGAATATTATCTTGGTTTTATAAACTCAAATCCTTTATAAAATAAATGTAAGTCGACATGGGGAAACAGAGTTGTTGGATCTCATGGATACTCTGCGATACATGTACCTTTAAAGATTCTTTGAAAATGCCATAATCTTTTAAGAATTAACTTATGGTTTGGATGAAGATTCACATGAATGACTATTCACTAAAGATCCCAATCAGTAACTCTTCTCAAATATTCATTAAGCATAACACACACAAAACACATAGAAATTTAAAGTGAAACAAAATTTCAATACCAAAAGATGTCTTTAAAGTTTTCTTATTCTTCCGTTCTCTTACCATGTCTCCTTTCTGTATCCCATCGCAAAGATCAACTTCTCACCCGCGGTAAGACCGTGTACGTGTTTTACCGCACAGAACTCCACGGTCGAGTCAACGCGGCGTAACGCTGACAACCGGTTGAGTGATTTCTTGAGCACGGCGCATTTTTTTTTGTTCCGAAAGCTTCCATTATTCTATTATTCTAATTTCCGAAACCCTTACCGGGTACCGTACGCAACGCGAGTTTACTTTCCGCCGTGGTTGACGACGTTCGTCGCTGCGTCTATATTTTGTTGTATTTGAACAAATTATTAGAACGTTTCATGTCATTCCGTTCTACTCGGTAGCCCGAGCATGGAACGAACCGATCCCACACGGAGAGCTGTTGATAGGTAGTACAAATAGAGACGAATGATTAAACCTTCCTGTCCGAAAGCATACATTACTAGCAGCCAAAAATGACACACCCCGAATGGGGTAGGAGTTGCTCAAATTTGTGGCTAAATTCCTTATGTGAAAATGAATAAACTCAATATATTACCACGTTTTGGATGAATTATAACAAAAACCATCGTGAAACAGGCATATTGTTTTCAGGGTGGTACGAAAAATTCCTCTACACCTATTGCCATTTATCTTCGCTGAAGAAACTTTTCCAAACATTTAGAGTTGGGGCTTTGTTTTGGTCCGTTTGTATTACGCCAATAAAGCCCTCGACCCTGTGTCTGTACGGTTCGTCTAAGGCGACAGTTCCTTTTTCTCGCCCCAGATTGAAGCCCGAGTGTCAAAATCTCAATCAAACATTTTACTTACACAGACACAGACACACAAACACAACCCAGCCATACATTGCGCTTCTTGCGCAAGCAACCAGCTGCCCGTGCCGTGTAAGGAACGGGACGAGAAAAGCCTTTGCACGTTGAAAGGTGGCATCTTATTGCGTTGAAATATTGCCCTACCACCCGGTACCCAAAAACCCATCGAAGGACACATCCCAAAACGACCGAGAGCGAACGGATCGGCAAATAAGGAATTACGCGCCAGGATAACAAGCGTGCTGAATTTTTCATCCATCCCTTTGGTTCCCTTCGGGTTAGGGAAGTGAAGCTGTCTGTGTGTCAAGGAAATGCCCTTCTCTTAAGCTTACCCTAACCCATGGTCTAGAATTTTCAGTGAGTGCAAATTTTTCCATTTTCCCCCTTTTTTTCCTTGGTTTCTTGTCTTGTGCCTTTTCCCTCTCGGGTTTGCCCGACTTCGCGTTCGCGTGCCTCGGTCGTAAACACCGAGATTTACCACGTGGTGACCCGGTTATCGTCAGGATGCGATCCCCGGCTAGCGGATGATGTGTCTCATTCCCTCTTTTTTTTGCTGCTGTTAGCCCCGAAGCATCCCGAACTCTCTGTACTTTATTAGATCAAATCTATTAAAGATATATGATTGCCAGTTCTGAGCCCGGTAGCCACAAGTTCTGGGTCTTCTATTTGCCTCAAGGGAGCTCTTGTGCTCTTTCTCAATGTTTTTTTTTTGTGTGTGCGTGTGCGTTTGTCTTACTTTTGACTTCCAATGTTTGGTACCGGCAACCCAAACCAAAGCCTGCAAGTCTGACCGGACAACGAATGAATAAAAGGGAGATAAAAAAGCAGACTATATCCAAATCGTTAAATAAGATAAATGCTTCGAAATCGAAAATCACAGTTTGTGCAATTCGATACGATTACGATTTGCTCCTGTCCAGTGTTCTTTACTGGACATCGGGCGGATCATCTTTCCTGGAATAGGGATATGTGAGCAATCGCTGTTTTTACTACTACTACTACTACTAATACTACTTCTGCCTTTAACTGCAGGAACATCCCACACTTGAACCACATCGTGACAGTCCAAAATATTCCCTTCGTAGCGATAAACCGAGAAGGCGAATTACGATATCCAGTCTTGCGTGGTTTATCGCCCATGCTGTCCGGGATTCTTTTTTTTTCTCGCAACCAAGATTTGTGGACAGTTCACACCTTGGTGATTTCTCATTCCCCCTTTATGTGTACGCGTACGGAAAATTCAATTCCAATGTTTTATGGTTTGTTGACTCAACATTTGCAATCACATTTGTCTCATGCGACTTGTTCTTAATGTTTGTTAGTTTTTTTTATGAATGTTTTTTATGAAAATATTGAGATTTTTCCTTGTTTTATAAAAAAAAATATCTTCTGTTCTTTATTTAAATAAAAGTTTCTAAGAATAATTCACAATACAAGAATAAATTTTGGAATTCAAAACCTCAACAAGCTATCAGCAAACGATTAGATAAAACTTTTTTTTGCAGACAAATAATAGCATTAAATTTTGACATCACATCAATTCCCTTCCAAACGGTTGTTGACCGTGGCCGGTTTAATATTTATGGTCTGAAGGATCACTTGAAGTTCTAACAAGAATCACACCGCAGCGACCAGTGACCAGTGATGAGATGCTCGTAAAAATCAACCATCGGTCGTCATTTATGGATTCCTTTTCACCTTCCATATACGAACAAAAAATGCCACAAAACTTCCAGCTAAATCTTATGCATAGCCACACGATGTCTAAAAGTAGGACGTGAGACCTTCCATATTAATTTATTGCGCTAAATGCTTTTTTTCGGGAGCGTAAATCGAAGGATATCTTAAAGATGGATCATAAAAAAGGTAGGACAAGAAGATTGTAGTATGTTTTTTTTAAACGAAATTTGCTACTAAAAACACAATTTCATAAAAAAAATTAGAAATGATGAGATTTTGGTGCATGGTGCAGAATTTAAAATGGACAACAATCGATGATAATAAATCACAAGAGTAGAAAACGATGAAAAAAGAAAGCTAGCAAAAATAGCAAAACACAAAGATAAAGAAAGAATTAATCCTTTTTCTACCCTATTCTTAACATGAAGTAACTGTAAAAACATAAAAACAAACTGCACAATAAACCACCTTCAAAGAAAAATCGCGGCAGCTGTGAAAAGAAGCGCATAGAAGATACATAACGAATACAAGCACAGCGAAGAACGAAGTGTTTATGTTTGTTTCACGCTCGTTTATGATTTATCACCGACTCGATTCGCCCATTTTTAGTACCAAACCGTGCGTGGCAAAGCTAGAAACCCATTAGTGTGGGAAGTATGTTTGCTGTGAGTATTACAGAAGGATCGAACCACAACACTTCCCAACTGTGGCCTGTCATCGAGAATTTGAATGTGGCACATGGGTCGGAACTAGTGTAGTAAAATGTAAGGGAAACGAAATACATTAATTTATGTGTTCGCTACCCGGAATGTACTAAAGAAGGATTATTTTTGGACTGTTACTTCTATTTGGTATTTGTTCTTCTTCTCTCGCACATAAGGTGGAACACATAAGAATAGACAAAAACATTGGAAAACAGTTGCAGACATTTCTTGGCTGAATGACATGATTTGATTTGATTACAATTGTCATAAAATTACGGTACGATACTACAATCATCTCTTATTGCTAAACCACAACCAAACCCATTGCAGTTCCGAGTGGCGAATACTTTTTTTCCACCGATACGGCAGTGCGCCGTTCCGTGACAATTGGCCCTCACACGAACGCACGCATTTCTGGCGTATGTGAAGCACATGTCAAAGTTTTATGTCGCGCTCAGTTAATGTCAACAATCCGAGTCTATAAAAACGGTGTGCGACCGTGCCATGGCACGGTATTACTTTATGAATCATAAAACTGGCTCAGCCATCAATTAGCTGCGATATTAAGCCGTTTGGAAGGTTAATTTGTTAAAGAGTCTTTAGAAAAATTCGTTCCTGAAGTTGGGGAATTCATTTTGACGATATTAAAATGGTTCAAAAGGGAATGGAACAAATCTCGCTTAAATTATGGTTGTTGGGGTTTGTTAAAATGTTGGGTGCGCATGTAAGTTTCCAAGCGTTTTGTTTCAAAAAATGTGTGTCTTTATTGTGAATAATGTGTTCTTTATTGTGATCTAATGATTGCTTGTTCTAAAGAAGCTAATTCTTGATCCCTTCGACAAAAAAGACGAAGAAAAGAATTCGATTATGAGAGTTCTTCATCCATCAAAACAAGTACCTAGTACCTAGTACCTAGTACGATGCTAGTAGATGGGGCGGTTCGGTGGTGCATGTGATAAACGGCGCCAGTCCACACGGCCAGGACCGGGTTCAAATCCCATCCGGACCATGTGGTAAAATAAGTCTAGTAATCCACGAATGGCCGGCGTGACCTGTGAGGTCGTTAAAGCCAAGAAGAGAGAGAGAGAGATGCATCGTACCAAGTCTAGCCTACATGACGGATAAGATAACATTTCCCATCCCGTGTTCTTCAGACAGTTTTTGTCTGAGTCTGTGACATTTGACCGAGATGTTTGTCGAGATTTAAAATTACTGACTCTTGTTGAGTGTAATAACATACCATTTTACTTCAAATTCTCGCTTGAAACGAATAAAGTCGGCTCGAATTCACTATCAACTGTGAAGCAGTTCCTAATATATGACATCTTTCTGATCCCACCATATGCAGAGGATGATTTTCTGCGTAATGTTTGGATTGACCGATGATGTCATCTTTTGGAAAAAAAACGCTGGTCACTTTATTGTAAACCCAATACAAAAATGATGTTATAATTCGGTTTAACGTGATGAAACCATTCGGATGCGAACACATTTTAACCTCGGGGATGCCGCGTGTCAACGAACTCTAACTCTTCCACGAGTGTTCCGGTGAATGGGAATGAATTGGTTTTCATGTTTGAAATCGTCTTTATCAATTATTCAACCATTTGTCCGTTTACGGCACTGGTGGCACAAACACACACCGCCGAGGGGTCCGTAGTCCAACCAGAAGGATTAAACAGGAATATCGGGAAAAGGGTCGGGAACGCAATACAGGCAGCAATCGATACTTTATTGGTTTTCCGGTTATGCAAAATCATAAAAGTGGCCATTCATGTACCACAGTACCCTTCTTTATAGCTTCACCTCGCCTCGTATCACGACATATTTATGCTCCAGCACGATGATCCACTAAAAGCTGAGCTACTGGTTTTGCGGGGGGAAGTGGGACTGGATTTGTTAGGGAAGTGGGAAATTAAACAACAATTTGCCGAATTAAATCATTCTGGCAAGTGTGAGTATTCGGGAACTGTTTGAAACATTTTGAAAAATATTGCCCAACAATTTCACCTGAAGGAAGGGCAAATAAAGAGGAATATATTATAAATGTTTGATCTAGCATTTTTTTTTAATAAACAGCTTAATTCAAATAATATTTAAAAGCAATACTTGAAAGGTTGAAATAGTTAAATAATTTATAAGAATAGATTTTGTACTATTTTATTTTAATAGCCATCTAAAATCTATGGAAGGGGGTTTTCCCGTTTTTGCTCCTGGAAATTTAGTTGTATTGGTACACCCTCCTCATGTTCTATTGAATAAGAGTTGCTCGTCAAGGGATGCAAATTAATGTAAACGTTAATGTAACTCAAGGAAATTTTCAAGCAAGTCATCAGCAAATTGATGTTAGGAAGAAGTCGTTTTGAAATATCTAATGTAACTCGTTTGCTCTTTTAGCAAAAATGCATTTAAACTTTTCACTTTATGATACAGGAATAAATATATTATTATTAAATTTCACACCCAACCTGTTTCCACACACCACCTCTCACCAAATAGGTTAAAAAGAGTAATTTAAAAATAAAAATGTCTATCTTATGCTCGGCAAAGCTATAGAATCTAACAAATGCGTCTGTACCGGCTTTGCACAAACCGAAACGAGCAGAAATCCTTAATTAAATTTTAAATATCTCCGCGTTTTTGGTTGCGGAACTTCCCCTTCAAGAATTTTGATGAGCAACAACAGCAAACACCCAAGGCAAACCCCGGTGTCGCACCCCCGATCAAGTGTACTCACATGCATGCAAACAGTCGTTGACGCTGGTCGCCTCGACCAGGTAGCCATTGCAGAGGGTGCAAGTTATGCTGTCGTTGAAGTCCTTGACGCGCCGCCGCTTGTTGCCGCCCGCACCCGAACCGCGCCTTCGGATGCGTTCCGGCTCGTGCATCATCATACCGGCCATAGGCAAGGCCGGTGATGTGGACGAATAAGAGGACGAGGGTGATCGCGTACTGCTGCGCCTGGTGCTGCCGGCGTGCTCTGGCGTCGGCACAAGGCTCGTCCGTGAATCCTTCAGGCTAGGCCGGATTGTGGTGCCTCCCTCGACACCACCGCCACCACCACCACCACCGCCGCTTATCATTGCTGCGGCACTTGTCATTCCGTGCGTTTTTTTTATGTGTGTCTGTTGCAAATACGGGCCACACGTTACGAACCGTGGGTGGTTTCGTAATCCTTTAGCGTTTGTGTAATCCTTATTATTCCTTAGGGTGTTCGTGTGCTGTGGAATTACACTTCACATACAGACACATAAACTACACACAAACACACAGACATATATATAGACTTTAACTTGTTTATGAACACATGTTATTATCCAATGTATAGTGATTTTGTACAACTTTTGAAAAGCAATTTATTCACTTTATTCAAATACACCTATAAGATGAAAGAAAGAGAAATAGATATACAGACAAACATTAGAAGTTTTGATTAAAGAAATCCTAAAAAATTAAATGTACATATTATGCATTTATATAAAAATAATATTTGAGGCAGTAAAAAAGTATAAAAAATTGGAAAATTGCAAAAAAGCATTAAAAAATAAAAACCTAAAACTAAGAACTAAGTACAACTTAACAATGAAGTAAAACATAGAACTCACTTTAAAACTGTTTGTTAAAAGAAAAAAGCAACAGTAAAACAATAAAACATTCATTGAAATAGCAAACAATCACAAAACCCAAGGAAAATAGAAACACCGCGTGTTGATGAAAACAAAACAAGAAACTTGCACAGTTATGCAAAGAGAAAGTTTTCTCTTTAATCTCCCTTTCTCACTCTCTTCCTCGCGTTTCAGGTTGTGTTTTCTCTTGCTCTCTCTCAAATGCTTGTTTATGAGTTTTACTAACGCTTCGCATTTCTTGTATTATCATTGCTTTTGTTTCGTTTTCAAAAAATGTACACTTCCAATCATTCTGCGTGATGATTTGTTTTTTTTTTTCCTTTTACTCTTCTCCTTCTTCTCTACGCTTGCCACTTTCAGGCAGCATCATGAGACGAAAAAAGGTTCAACTTTATTGAGAGCAATGAAAATCACACACACTCGTACAGCAAAAACATAAATGGATGAGAAAGTAAAACCCTGTGGAGCAGCCTCCCGAATTCAGTGGGTGGGCCACGAAAACATTGGAGCCGTGCCGTAGTACCGGCGCACCAATACTACTGCGGTGAAATTAAAATAAAGTGTACAAAAGGGTGGCCCTGCTTTGCAGTAAACGTTGCTTACAAACTGCTGCATTGCGATGCAGGATTATGCGCTAAGGGTGTTCTCTACTTACCGCTTACAGAGTACATCAACCACTGCGTACGGGTGAAACAGAGAGCGAACATTGCTCGCCCATCCACCCCCTTTCACTCTCTCGCTCACGGGGGGATGAGATTTCTCTTCGCACTGTTAACGCGCGTACTTCAACCCTCACTCACACACGCACGCACACAGACCCGCCGTATAGTGTACACTCGCACACATAGGCACGCGTGCGCTCGAACACACGGTGCTCCACTACCAGGCAAGATCGAATCTACGGTTGCTAGATGTTGCCTACAAAAAAGCCCTACACACAAACACACACGCGCAGCACACTGTGTGAAGCAACCCTGCTACGAGCGAGTGCGAGCGAAATAGGGCTCACGCACACACAAATTCCACCACAGTACACCAAACCAACAAAAGGCGCGAGAGCGAGCGAGAGTAACAAAAACTCGTTTTACTCACACACACACAAACACAATGGCAAGGTTTTTCGCGTCGCGCACACTCACCTCGCCGCCCTGCCCCCTTCCAACACGACTGTGACCCTGCTGGCTGGCCCGTTTTCACAGATGGCGTACCTAGTGTGCCCGGTACCGAGACAGACCTTCGCGCTTCTTCGCCGTCGACACGAGACTGATGCGCGAATGCCGCGAACCGAACGCACAAGCCTCCCAAGGTGTGCGATGGCGCTGCTGACGACGGCGGCTGCTGATGACGATGATGATCACGATGCTGATGATGGCGATGAACCGAACGCCGAACAACCCGAACGCCCGAACGTGCCACGAACACGTGATAACTGTGCCCGAGCGCGCATCGAACGCGTTTGCGGGTCTCAGCGCAACTGCGCCGACGCGTGTCCGTTGGTGGCCACCAAAAACGCCACCAAACATCTCGGGTGAACCGGGTTTGAAAAATCAATCCAATCCAACACGAGATTCTCGGAATGTAGGGACCACCCCGGGATGGGGTGCAGGTACTGGGGGTGGTAGGGCAACGAAGAAATCGGGGATAAGCGACGCACTTGTCCGCTCTCTGCACCAGGCAGCATAGCATGGCAATGGTGGCGTAATGCCCCGGTACTGTTCGTGCGGAAATCCGAAGGGACGGATTTTCTTTTGCTACGATACAAACATTCCTAACCATCGAGGGAAATTAACTGGGTGTGCGAGAGAACGAGACAGGATGAGTGGAAAATTTCAATGCTATAGTTCATGATGAAAAGGGATGCACAACCATGGATGGAAATACCATGGTTGCTGGGATGAGAAAATCGATAAACACGAAGCGGTACGACAAAACCGACCGACCGAACGTTCGTTTTCCGAGCTGGTGGAAAATTTCGTGCAACATTTTTTCACGATACACCCAAAAAGGCCCTGGAAACATTTGTCCCGTGCTGCAAGCTAAATTAAGTTGACATTTTGCTTGAAAGGTTGCTAATTGCTGCGGGAAAATTCACAGCCCATTACCCGGTTGGAAAGAATGAATGCTGACAGTGGGAATGAAACTCTCCGAAACGTAGTAGGCTATTTTAAAACGACGCCATCCTGTGTTTTCCTTGTTTGAAATTTTATCCAAAACTTCATACAACAAACGTTCCGTCTGGTTCCGGTTTTGATTTCGCTGTAGTTGTGAACGATATCCAGCTTGTTTGTGTGTCTCCCAACCGTACACGCACCAACACACCCCTACGCACACGAGACAAGAAAAAGATCGTAAAACAAACGGAAACTTCTGTTTTCGTACGTATAGCAACCGAAACATCAACTCGAACCGCGTACTAGAAGGCAGCATAAAGCAAGAAGATCGATTAATATTCACCCTCCTTTCGATGGCCAAAAACACACACACAAAAAAAATAACGCCGGAAACTGTATCCGGCGCACCAGCAGTGTTTCTCGATGGATTTGCTGTTGCTTTTGCTTTCCTGCTGGAGAGTGGAACAAAATCATACGATGCAGCGCACCCTTCGAAATACGGCAATAGGGTAAGAGTTTGCTGGCTGGAAGCTTTCATTGTCCCTTTGCGGTAAAAGGACGCCATTTTTCTTACGGTTTCAAACAAAAGGAAGCTTTACAGCCAGTACGTAGAAAAGAAAAATGGCAATAGGGTGAAGTTGTTGTTCCGGTCGTATAAACGAAAATACGAAACGAAGGATGTTTTCAGATAAAATTGTAATTTTGTAATGAATGTTTCTAATTGTTTAAATACTAACGATTTTTGTGATAGTAATGAGCTCTTCTTGTTCTGTTCTACTCTTAAAAAAATCATGAAACTGCTGTACAAATTTCGCAATTCGAAGATCTGAAAACGGTGACTGCTCTTTAATCCGCCCAGCTCGTTAGATTTGGATGGACGGAAAATTATTTTTTTGGATTTAGAGAAACAGATGATACTGGCAAGGGCTTCGACATCGATCAGGCTGAGTTCCATACTTCTATTTGTACAATAGAAGCCTAAAGACAGTAGAGTAGAATTTTCTTTAAATTAATGATGTTTGATATCATTAAAATATTTCATGTTTCGCTCCTTTTCCAATCGCCATAAGTGTTTGTTTTGGCTATGGACAAAAATACTCAGATTTGGGTCAAACACACAGATACTTTCCGGAAATTTGATGAAAAAATTCACAAGAATGCTTGCAAATAAACTTAACAGACAAATGTGTTCACAATATTGTACAGAATAGTAAACACCACATAGGAAATCCGTTATAGCTAATGTTAAATAAGATGTTTAATTTTTTCATTTTTCATTTTACCATAAATGTCTTCAATATTTAATGAGATATAGTAAAAGTGTAGTATAAGCTTCTAAAATGTCCGGTAGAAAACTTTAAAATTTACAAAAATATAATTTTATAGGATAAGTTTAGGTTTCTCTATTTCATTTTCTCGCATATAACGGGCAACTAGAAATTTTGGACATCATCATGTTTCATTTGAATTTGTTCGTACCCGGACGAAAACCTGACCACTTAGTAATTTTACATAATTTCCATCATATTGAAGAATATTTAAAAAAAAATAGCTGCAACTTACGAGGAAAATTCCATTATAAACATGAAAAGGGCCATCATTTCTATCATTCCGGCAGTAAAGGTTTTGTTATTAACACAAATGAAGCATTATCAGCCCAATGCTTACATATTTAAACTCCATACTTAATTTTATTATCTTATCTTCTGAGCGTCGAGATAAGTTTATAATGTCGAAAGGGAGCCGTATCGCTTACCAAGCACATGAACATTTTGCTACAAAGTCTCTCAATCGACAATTATGTTTAAAATTACCTTTTTTGGATTGAATGAAGAACCGTTTTTCAATTCAATTCAACCAACTGATCATAAATAATCAGATTTGTCAACAAAATCTTCTTTTTTTCACGTTTTCGTTTAAATTTTCCAACTATCCAACAGACATACCTTTTACTGGGTTTTGTAATTATCAACCATTGTGTAGAATAAGAATATAATAAAATACTGTTCTTGTGTTCGATGAAAGAACAGCATTGTTTCACGGCTTAATCATGCTCTTACTGCACCAGACAGTTTATGTTTTCCATTAATCCTCGCTATAAATTATTAAGTAAGAGCATCTTTTAGCCTCTGTTGATGCAGTGTGACCTGGATGCTCTTATTAGTGTGTGAGTCATGTTGTTTGATGTTGATTAAATATTGATAACTACAGATGATAAAGTCTGTTGTATTGTTTCGGATGATCAGCGTAACTATATGATTCATCAATACGATGTTTAGAACCCTTCGATTGCATTTTACAGCTAAGGCTAAACAATTTTTAACCAGTATGACCAGTATGAGTATATTTCAAATCTGCTTTTGTTAATCATTTGTGGGATTTGTGGAGCTTGAAACTGTGGAACTGACCTTTTTGAGTGTTCTAAGACCGAAATGGAATATTAAACGGATATCGGCAAAAATTGTGTTGTGATGTTCGTATATTCTCATTACTTTATTAAAGGATTAAATACCTTCTTTCTTTTTCTTTATTGATGAATTAGTTCATTTATCGAAAAAAAAAATAAAAGAAATACAAAGTAATGAAATTTTATAAAATTTGAAAATGAACTAAGTAGTATGAAAATAATACAAACGGAGTGATTATTTATCCTGTTTGCTTTCAAAATTATATTCAAGCCACTCGTGCCTTCAAAACTAACAGATATGAATGACTAACTAAAGAACGACAGTTGATGCAGTTGATTGCAGTAAATATTTTATCAGTACCAATTAATAGATTCTCAAAATATCGTCATAAAATTTTGTTTCCAATTT
Organism: Anopheles vaneedeni; assembly: GCA_016170025.1. Classification (NCBI taxonomy): domain Eukaryota; kingdom Metazoa; phylum Arthropoda; class Insecta; order Diptera; family Culicidae; genus Anopheles; species Anopheles vaneedeni. Next base: position 35,437,940 of record STHA01000005.1, read on the forward strand.
TAAAAAATAGTCGGATTTCACATCAATTGCTTGGGTTATTTGTTTACTACACATGTAAACCTTATATAAGGTAAATTTTCTTCCATTATGAAATTGTTCTTTTTTCTTTATTGTTTCATTAGAGATTGGCCAGACATGGCCGTATCACTTTTTTCAAATTAAATTTAAAATTATTTACTACACATAAAAAGTGGCGCGACGAACAAGGGAGTTTACAAATCTTATAACGATAAAATAATTTCAATTTTATCGAATGAGATACAGTAAATGCAAAAGGTCATTTGAATGTTTTTGCCGCAGAATGGAAGCTTATTGGTTTACTACGGGAAATGAATTTAATCGTCTCGTAGTTACTCTACTGCCGGATGGCTCTGTGTTTGAAGATATATCTGTATTTGGTTTTGTATTTATTACATTCCATCAGAATTCCAGTTTGAATTTCAGTTCTTCTCATGACATTTTCGACTCCAACCTAATGCTAAATATCACTTAATATACTTAAATATATTGAGCTTCAATTATGAAAGAATTCTAAATTCATATTTAACACGTAGCCCGATAGTCAGACGGAAGGTTGATGAGAGTTGATTCTCAGTTCTGTCGTGTGGAACCGATGTCACTACCACATGCCCTACAAAATTAACGTTCTAAAATTGTATGCCTATTATATATTGTTTTATTTTATTTTTTTAAATTTTAATTTTATTGAAGCTGTACGTCGTGTATTGCCTACATATGTTTCTGGCTATAATCTTAAGCATTTTCGAAACAACAACCTCAATAGTTGAATAAGGTTATCCACAATTTATCTTCGTAAAAAAAGCTTTTTTATTGACTTACTTGTTTGCTTCCGCTATAATAATTTAAAAAACTAATAGGCGGCCTGACACCTCATTCTTGTGTGTGTGTGTCTAGTGAGCTAACCCATCTAAGAAATCTCATGATCAAATCTCACCTGAATCGCTGGCAAAACGTAAGTCCAAACCTGTATATGGTCGTCAGAAACTAATTGATTGTTATGCCATAAATAGCAACTGCTTATGAATTCAGTCTTTTTTGGAACCGGAAATGGAACGTTGCTCATGACAATAGAATTGGTTCCCTATTCTTTAGACATATTGAAACGACAGTAATGAATCAAACGGTTTTAAACAAATAACTTTATTGATTCAACACAACCAGTTCACTATTTTTCTTGTCAAAAGGTTCGTTATAAGGCATAATTTTACCTACAAAATCATTGAAACACTCTGTTTAATTTAAATCAATCCCATCTTCTTCCTTATGTTAAACAAAACAAGCAATCGCAGAACTGGATTAAGTGTGTTCTAAAATCGTAATAATCTATGTCGATTAAGGTTCATTATTAATTAACGTTTAAGCTGGTGTTTTTGAATTATTTTTCATTTTTAGTCGCACTCATTGCGTATCCTTGGCTCCAAAGTCGATGGAAATGTTCCCCTTCGTATGTATTGCCGCTTAGACGACTGTTTTGACAACAAAATTCGTTACCGAAAAACTCCAATGGTTTCATCTTTACGGCATCAGTTCAAATGGTGATGAGTAAGGTAATAAATAAAACACTCACCAAACACTCACAACAAGCAAGTTTACGATTTCCAGCTCTACAAAAGTGCCTTTATCGCGTGCAGTTTCAGTTTCATAGCGCAAGCTATAAAAAAAAACGGTCTATTATGCGTTTCACAGCCCAAAAAGTCACTTCAACACGAATGCTTCGAAATAGAACATACACTTGAGGTTGAGGTATTCGTTGTCACTAGAAGCGATAGAAATACTCGTCACGTCATTTGCATCCGATGCACCAACGGTCAGGTCCCGTCTTCCATTGCGGGAACAATGCATCTTCGTGATTGTCGTGACTTATCGTCGAGCAAACCGAAACAAGGGATGATTCACAGCGCTGTTGTGAACACAAAGAACCAATTCAAAACTGACCGACCAGACGCTTCCGCCTGCGCACTGTGATGCATTTTCGAACACTGCACACATTGCACTCGTTTGTGACCCCCTCCCTTCCTCTCTCCTTCCCACCATTCCTTCCTCCCTTCCTACTTAACTCACCGCATCAACCTCTTCAATATCGTCTCCAGTCGAACGTTCGGGTTTTCTTGCGGAACGGAACGGAAGGCAAGTGTCATGGTGGAGAGGACAGGCCAGTTGGCAAAGCAACTGCTCAAATAACAACCGGGTACGGCAACACGGGTGCTCGTCGATGCACCCGCGCACAGCCAACACACACAATTCCAATTGCACTTCATCCATCCGTGGGGGGCAGCACTGCGTTGTGCTTCTGTTCGGGTTTCTTTTTTTTCATTCATGTGCCCTTCCCACCCCAACTGCACATCTCTGTGTGTGTGTGTGTGTGTTCAATTGCAATTTGTTGTTCCAAGGTATTCATCCAAAACAGACACGCCGGTGTCGCACGATGAGCAGAGTGCCATTGGGTGTGCCACGCGGTGGTGGTGGATGTACAGAATGCAATGCATGCAGATAAGAACGAATTCCGGTGCTTCTACTGCTGCTACTTGCTGCTCGACGGTCGCTTATTGATTTAACTTCTCGGGCACCGAAAACTCGTCCCGTGTGCAAGCACTACACTTGATTTCTTTCTTTTTACGTACGCTCGAAACTGCAGGAACACACCACACTCGTTGCATGTCGTTTGTCGCTCGAAGCTTCGGAGGTTCAAGGCTGGTCGGGAGCTACGATTTATAGCAGTTCGCCTGCATGGATTGCATTTGACAGAGCGTTAATTTATGGTACTAACACACGAGCAGGGTTTTTGGTTGCCGCTTATCGTACATGCCCCTCCGCCAGCAATTGCACGTCACAGCACATTGTTTCGATGTGACAAAATGGGACGATAAAGATGTGCACAAAGTTTGAGGATTGCTTCAACGGTTACGTTTGTTTGGTGCATAAATCAACTCAGCTCGTCAACTATCCGGTTGAAGGTAACGTAAACAGTTATTGCATGGACAATCGATTCGGTAGAACAAGTCAATTGTTTTAGGAGCTGTGAAAGCATTGGGAGGATTTGAAGTATTTGTTTCGAGCTAAAGAACAAACAATTTATCACAGGTAAACTATGGTGTAAATTGCATATGATAATTACCGGTGCCAACAATATTGACTGTACTGAGCTGGTTGAAAAAAATGGAGATATATTGTTAATCGAAATTATTGTTTATGTTTATGTTTATGTTTAATTTATTTATTCCGTTGCCACGCGGGTTAACAGAAATGACTTTCTAACTAAGACCTAAATCTAACATTATTACGAGCCAGGAGAGGAATGGGAAGAGTGTTTGAGAAGGGACCGGAAAGTGGACAAACTAAGGTGGAAGTCGAACACATGGCACACGGAATTGAATTGACGGAAAGCACACACGAGGGGGTCTTTGCGCCCTACTGAAGTCCTTCTAGTTGGGGTCGCAAGAGGGGGACGATTACGAAGGACACGGGAAGGGATGTAAAATGGGATTGATGATAACAGAGTGGGAGCATCGGTATGACCAAGAAGGAGAGAGGCAATGAGGATTGATTGCGCCTGGGAACGGCGAGCTTCGAGCGAGTCAAGACAAAGCAGCTGACACCTGAGTTCATAATCGGGGAGAGGCAAGGTGGAGGAAAGCCCACCAAATGATTTGCGTACCACAATCCTGGTGAACGATCGCTGCACCCGCTCAATTCGCTCGATATGAGTTCTCGCTAGTGGTGACCAGACTACTGAACAATATTCCAGAATCGATTTGACCAGCGAACAGTACAAAGCCTTCAAGCAAAGGGGGTCCGAGAAGTCGCGAGCAATACGTTTGATCAAGCCAAGGATCTTCCAGGCCCTCCCAACCACGGAATCAATTTGGATATTAAAGGAGAGATCTTTGTCCAACCAGACTCCCAAGTCTTTCACATGCGTGACTCGGTTGACAATCTGGTCGTCAAGAACATAAGGGTGACTAAAAGGAGATTGAGAGCGGGTAAATGAGATGACACTACACTTGTCGCAAATTATTGGTAACTTTTCGTATATATTTTTTTTCTTGTGCTAGAACGACCAGGGCACATGTCTAACCAGTGCCCGATCAAAGTCTTCGAATGCCACCAGCAGAATGTTTGGGAATGGGGCCACAATACCAAGGGAAGCGTCTCACTGACAACTTCTGGTGCCTCCAGAAACCTAGGTGAGAGGGGGTCGGGTGTTAAGGAGTCCTTTGCAATATATTTCGCTCTTACAATGATCCATCTTTGTGTTCAGAATTACATAGTTTCACATTCTTATTTTGATATTGTGTTTTTGGTTCAATATCAGCTGTAGTCAGTTTTACGCTAAATATGTTAAAGCTCTCACGCCATTTAATGATATTTAATTTTCAATAAACATTTCACAACGTTCTACTGAGCAGCTTAGCACTCCAATTGGCCGAGACTTTAGAAATTAACGATGAAAAGATAAATACCGTCATGTTTTCTCAGCTCTTTTGTGGTTTATTTCGACCAACTTCTATTTTAGTCACTTTCTTTTTTCCAATAATTTTTCTTATTTACGTCTGAGGAACATGTGGGTCGTTAGATGTTTTACGCTGTTCCATACAGTGGACAAACTTCCGACAAACACAAATGAATATTTACGACTTCGGCAAAGGAATCTGTAGGAGCATGATTTGGGAGATTCCTACATTTACATCATCGTCAAGTGATCAATTTAAAGTAGATTTCACATGATGAGTCTTAGTATAAAAATGCTAAGCTTCATGTTTCGAATGACCAAAGAGTTCCTCGCCATTACAGCTCTTTATATTCGTTAGTTAGATAAAGCGTAGAGGACGCTAGTATTGTTTCAGTCCCAATTTGTAACATCGAAATAACACTGCCCAAAGATACGCAGTTCGCCATCAGACTTCTTCAGGGGAGACCCTATGCCTTTTGACAAGATTTTACCTAAGAATCTGTTATACTATTATTTTGAAGCCAATGGAAGCAGTCTTACGACTCAACAAAGCATTTTCGTTCGTCCTGTCCTGTAAACTCCGTATTATTTTACTGAACTGCCCAGTAATCGTAGGTCTCAAGATTTAATCAAGACAGCCCGTGACCGTACTAGTTGTGGACAGTCTGATTGGTTAAATTTGATGTTCGTCTACATTCAAACATATAACGATTAAATATGACAATTTGCTTTGTATAAAGCTACGCCTTGAGAGTGTCCTCGTATAGCGTATTTCATTATTGTTTTACTCGTCTTGATACATAGAAAGTAACTGAGAAAGATTTGAAATATATTCATATATTCATTCAGCAATTGAACTCAATTGACTAAGTTTTAAATAAACAGCAATCCATTAAATTCTAGACAGGCGATTTGAATGTCTTTGAATTTCTTTCCAACGTTCCCTGACTTTCTTCATAAATTGAAAATATGGTAAAAAATGAGCTTAGCTTTATCTGACGAACAAAAAGTTGGTCTCGAAGTTCAACCAAATCGAGCAGTTTTTTGCAATACGGACGGGGTGTCCAGCGAAATGCCTTGACTCGTTTCGTCACGGTTGCTACAATTTAGCTGATAACGCTATCAATTTTGTGCTCAACAAAATTTCTTTAATTGGCGATTCGTTGGTGGAATTCATTTCGCCTTTTGAAGCCTTCATTGTCATTTGATGTTATTGGCATTCTAGTTAGTTTTATTTGTTAAGTAATCAGTTTAAATACAAAACAGCCTTTCTTTAATTAACATGACTAAATAGTGCTTTAGCTAACAAAAAAAACCGTTTTGCAGTTTCTTCTCCTATCGATTTGTGCAACATGCGTACAGCAGAATAAGCGGACAGCTTAAGCACAACTTCATCGTACAAAACGCTCGTTTTATCCCTTCAAACAACAAAGAGTGCTACCGACCACGTTTACCTATTCCCGAAAGTACTCTGTAATGAAAACTCCAAGGGCTTTCGCTTCATAAAACGATAGCATAAAACCGTTTGACTACATCATGACTACGGCACCAATCTACACTCTCTCCTGCCCACTCACGGCCCACAACCGGCACTATCTTTATGAAGTGTTGTTTTCAAATAACAAAAACCGAACGAGCCAAGATTCGAAAGGCTATCCGCAAGATAGCTTGCACCGTTTCGAAACGAAACCATCATCTTACACCGATCTCGTACACGTTAGTTTGGAAATTTAATCAAATTTACCACCATCAGCACGTGGCGGGGAAGCGATGGGAAAATGGTTCACGGGGTTTGGCTGAGTGCTGGCAATGCACTTCGAAGTGAACTCGAAAACTCGGAAGATTGCATTCCCATTGCCGGATGTAAAGATCAAGTTTCCGTTCGTTTCATTTCTGTTTGTGGCAAGCGTAACGATATCGGTACGGTCAGTATCGGAAGTCATGTGTGTCCAACGGAACACACTCGGCTCATAGTTTATGAACGCTTTGGTGCTGCAGGGCAAGCATGAAGACGGGCGGTGTTCTTGCGATAAGAATCCGTACCCAAAGAGAAACCCCGAATGAAGAAGCAGTTTGAACGTCGGTCTGTTTGGCAGCATCTTCTCGACCATCGATCGTCGGCAGTGGTTGGTGGTGATGATGTTGCTGAGGGACACGTAATGCTGGAGATTGTTGTGTCCTGTCTGTCTTATCTCTTCGGTCTTCTCGGATACACGATAAGACGAGACGCAAAAAACGCAGAGAGCGCTTGCAGAGCAAACTAGTTTCGGCCTAGCAACACTTCTCAACCGTTGCATGGACAGTGTTGGAAGTGGGTGTTTTCATACTACAGTAGTGAACGAAACTGTGGCAGATTGGGCGACAACACATATGATAAATTTATTTATCAAAAAAAAGTTAAATAATGAAATATAGAATTTTCATTATTTTAAACTGTTGTTTTACGATATTTTTTTGCTCAAAACATATTGATTACCGTAACAAAATTTCCCTCTACTTAAGAACGATACACGGTGAGGCACAATTTGAATAATTCCTGTCCGCTGTCATATAAACCGATTCCGGAACGGTTCCATACTCATAAGGAATGATCCCTAATGGGTGGTTTTGTTTTTTATGCTAATCGGTTTGCTTCACTTCCCCAACACAATAGCTTTTAAAACGATTGCAAATTCATCGCACAGCTCAAATACGGGCACAGAAATGCGGCGACAGGTATAAACAGTTTCATTAGCAACCAGTGTGTAGACCGAGATCACGTTGATAGGGAGGCAGACACTGACACCACCACACCAACCCAATTCCAACCCCCAACACCGCATTCAGGGGGGGGATGCATTGATTTTAAGCCACATCACACCCTAGCCCTTCACACTCGCCACACTGTGCCCTGTAAGGGGAGAGAGAATCAGAATTGATGCTAAACCTACGATAAGCCTCATTTTAAATCGGTCTTCGTTCGATTCTACTTTGCCCTTCGGTTTTCGGTCTACGAACTCTAGTGTTCCTCGCACTGGGTAAAACAAAAACGGACGTACATCTAAAAGGAAGACCGAAGAGAGCTTTTGCGCGAAGTAATTGAATTCGAACGGCACCGGCAACATCCTTTGGCTAGACGCTTTGGCGTACGTTAAACGGGGAAGAATTATCTCTTGTTGTTCCGTAGTGAAGGTTTTTGATTTTCATACGTTTGTATGCACGATCCAACTGGGCCGTTGTAACCTTTTCGAGCAGTTTCTTAAAGACGATTTTATGCAAATAATATTATTTATTTCATGTTGTCTTCGGAGCACCGGGTGCATGAGAGACGTACGGACATGTGTGAGATTCATATTTATACCCTCGGTAGATCATGATCGTTCACAACCGTTTTAGCAGCGTTTCCGTGTGGAATCAATGCAGCGAAAGCCTCCCCATACAACAGAGAAGCGGTCATGAAACTAAATCGAGGCATTTTTTCCCCTTTTTTCTGTCGCCCGTGGACTTGTTATCTCTTCGTGCTCTCAAATCCCTCCCCGACGAGCGAACGGTGCGTGCATCGAGTAGATAAATGACCGAACCTGCCTAGGCCCATCAACGGGTTCCCTGTCGCCGAGGGAATATATCATACTCCTCTCATCATCAAGCACCGCTGGGAAAGAATGACCCGGCCACGGTAAAAGATTCGCATCGCAATGTCGCTAAACCCGAGCAAAACCAGGCATGCCGACTTGCCTATTTTAATGAACGTGTCTTGCCTTACGTACTATCGTGTTCTCCCAATGCACCGGTTCAGCAAGCCCGGGAGCATCATTAAAAGCACCGATCGCGCTGCACCGCGATACACTTTTGCGCTGCACAAAATAGTGCATATCGTTTTCGACGACACGCGAAACTAGTTGACCGTGATGGTTCGTAACAGGGGAATCGGTGCACGGACTATTGTAAGCATCTCGGGATGCTACCGTAGGAGGCCTAAGGTGACCCCCGATGGGAGTTTCCCAGCAGCGCGAAGCGTCCGCCTTGAAGGATTGCATCGTTTGGAAATTGGCTCGCGAATAATGGTTACCCGGCACCATCAGTACCTTCGCGGATGGGAAGAAGTACATAATGACCTTGTGTGACTGACCGGGTGGCTGTATGGCGTCGCTCATTAGTGTTGCCCTTTTCGAATGGATGTGCAATATCGGGGAACATCGTTTAACATCAGGGGGTTGATATGGGCGAGTGGCATGTTCAATGCCGCAGCATTTTTGTAGTAATAAATCGTTTTTGCTATTTATCATGTACTTTCATGCTATGCATTTTTTACATGCTATTTATCATGTATTTATCATGCTATCGAATGATTAATAATCGCTGTAAAGTTTTTTTTTACATATTTTTTTTTTACTTTTTTAAGTCCTGTTTATCTTGCTACGGCCAGGCCGTTCTAAATGAGTAAAAAAAGTTTATCTGAAAATGAATTCCAGGAATTGAAGATGAACAGCTCAGGCAATAGCCATAAATTGTAGACTAAGATCTCCTGAGGTTCTTGTACCAAAAGAAATGATAAAGTAAAGGCATAAGTAAGTAAGTAAGTAAAGGCATGATAAGTAAAGGCAGACAGTATCCGCTGAACTAGTTCCCGGTACCAAATCCCATCCAAATTTTGTTTCTTCCGTAAACATAGTTATAGAAATGAAAAGTCAGAAATACTGGACCATAACTTCCAGAAATTGTGGTGACAATCAAACGAAAACGATCAGATACAAGGAATTGGATTTGCTAGTCTCCGGTATACTGAAAGTGGCGGATCAAGCTTTTCGGAGGCCCTAAGGGAATGGTAATCGGGGTCCCAAGAGCCTGGTCGCACTGTCGATAATCTGAATTTTGAGAAAACTGACCGGGATGGTTAACTGTTTTCAAAAGTGCTGACCGGGTGAGGGAGTCATTTTTGGAGGTTCCTACTGCACCTGCTCAGGGCCCCTAAAATTACTCAGACAAGGGCGGGGGGTGTGCTCAGGGAAAACCCGTAAGCCAAAACACACTCGCAAGTAGATTTCTGCTCGGGCTCCGTTACGTATGAAATGTTCTGTCGTCTTTCGGGTCCCTTCAAGTCGCCTATCCCGCCCACCGTTAGATCCGCTGCTGTATGCTGAGCATTAGAATTACTAAACTCTTGAAGTCTTGCTAGACCATCTAGAGAGACAGAGAGTTCTTGGAAGACTGAAATTGAAATTGAGTAATGGTGTTGATGCCACGAATGATTTAATCTCTCTCTTTTTTACTTAACGATATCTAAGGTCACGCCTGCCATTTCTGACTCCTTCTTCTTCTTCTTGGCGTAACGACCTCTGCCGGCCATTTCTTGCTTACGAGACTTATTTTACCACGTTGCCGGATAGTCAGTCCTTGCTATGGGGACATGATTTGATTTCCGGTCCTGTTGTGTGAAACTGACGCCGTTTATCACATAAACCATCGGGCCATCCCGTATTTAATCATAAATTCTTTAACGAACTCTGGAGTTTATTATGAACAAGAAATATTTTTCCTTTGTAAAAATATGTAATAAATATTCACAATATCCCATAGATAGATTTCCACAATCATCCAATTATTGACCAGAAGGCAAAAAAAAACAATTGAACAAAACTAGCGTTCTATTCTTCATCAGACTAAAATACTGGTTAAAGTCCCTATAGTTAAAGGACTGGTTGAAGGACCAATCTTGGAGAAAAATTACGTTATCACCACAATCATTGAGCCCTAATTGTCACTTCTACGTGCAAACCACATTGTGGGCAAAGCCCATGTCAACCACAACGTGTCCTAATTTGGCTCAATCTACATAATTATCAACCATTTCCCTTTGGCCAAAGGGAAAACGATTATGGAAAACTCTTTCATTTCTGCCAAGAATTGGTTTGCCCAGCCGTCGGTACATACGCTGGTGGATAAAAATCGAGCACGATTTGTCCGCCTATAACCCACACCCCAGCGGAAGATGTTCTTGGAATGGAAAGTTTTCTACCTGTCCACAATCAACTTGAATGGTGAACGTGAACTTCCTCGGAAAGGTGTGGTAAAGTTTTGCAACAAAAGATTCCATCTCGTAATCGAATGGAATAAATCATCTCCGTCGGTAGGGAAGAGCTTGTTGCTTGTTATCCGGCAGAACCGGATACTTGCATTCTTCTCTTAGTAGTTGGTTGGGAAAATAAGTTTTCCCAGTTCCTGTAGTACCACTGAAATGCATCCGCTAATTTTGTTGAAAACTTCGGTCACCTTTTTCGGCCATCTGTACTTTTCGTTGTTCTATTTGTACCATTCACTTCAGCAACGGTGCATGATATTTGTCATTTCAGTTGTGGTGGCCAGCGAGAAGCAAGAAAAATGCAACCGGAAATAGTGCAAAAATGAGCCAGTATCCTTCGAAAGTGGAAGAACCTCCCTACGGGTGGAACTAATTTTAAACTCAATTAATATTCATGCTCTGATTTATGTTCACCTGGCCTCACCAGTACCGACCAAACCTCAGTGGCCATGAAAGACGAACCAGGAAAGCAGTAGACTAAACGAATTCAAATGCCACCGTAGCAGAAACTGGGGAAGCTAGGAGATACTATCCTTAAATGCCTTTCCCCGTTTTTTCCTTCTTTTTTTCATTCATTTCATTTTACATTTTTCTATTTTCTATCTCCCTTAACGGGCGGGAAATTCACATCCTGCCAACGGAAGTCCTCGTCCAAAAGTGGGTTGCAAAACTTTGAGGCTGAAGCAGAGGAATGGATGAAAACTGTGGCATTGAATGGAATTTACTCCCGGGACTCTCCGGGGCAGCTCGAGCAGCAATCTCGACCTGATGAATGATGTGCGACCGGGAGCAAACGAAAAGGAGCAAGTGGTGGAGAAGCTGTCGAGGTAATAGAATTATTTTACTCGTCCTTCTGGATGTGATTCTTGTGTTTTTTTCCTCTCTGTCAGTGCCCATTTTGTGACAATCGTTCTGCCATCTGTCTGCCTTTTTTTGCAGACGTTCAGGAATGTGCGATGTTTCAAGATACGGAAGTAAAGTCTCGAGAGGGAGAGAGAGAGAGAGAGAGAGAGCCACGGTGAAAGTTATGCATGGAAATTAATATTCATCAACAAGTGACGGGTAGTGGGGGACGGGTAAGGTTGTCCCTTCCGATTTAGTGGGGCTAACAGTTAACGGGTGTCTTCCGTCTCTTACCATGCAACGTTTGATTTTTAATGGAGTGTTAAATTACTGCACAGTTCAGTGTAACAAAAAGGCCGAAAGGAATCTCCCAAATGGGTAGGGATCTGTAAAAAATAATGTTCTTTTCAATGAATGCTAAAAAAAAAAGGAACATCATTAGGCTTATGAAGTGTAAAGGTGTAAAATTGTTCAATTTTCAATTAATTTTCGTTTTTTCTTTCTGATTTACATTTACAGGGAAAATTTGTATGAAAAACGCCGTTTTATATTCTGGTTCGGGCAGGTTTGGAATACACTAATAAAGTCTGAGGTCCCTTAGCAGAAAGTTGTAGTAAGCCTATCAGGGCAATTCAGTGCAAAGCGACCCGGTTAAATATTAGGCTTTTATTAGGCGATTCTTCTCTGGCGATGAAACCTCGGAATACGCCTGCTGATGCCTTTGGATTATACGTCTAGCCTCTTGATTTTATTATATTCATTTCTGCTTATTGAACGAACTGCTGTGTCGATAGAATAGCTTGTTAGACTATAAGAATTTATAGTTCTGTTCTATTCTAGTTCTGTTGTCAGTGTATGTAGCAATACTGCACTGATATGGGTAACGATCCGAAGCCTCTCGAAAGATAATGTAGGCACTCCATACCCTACTCCGACCCAATATGTTCGCGGCGTACAGAACATTAACATATCTCTCCAAATATCTGAGCTTGGGTATACGGGGAAACCCAATTCCTCAGGAAGATGGGTTATATAGCTAAAGCGAAGCGTAGCATCCTACGGGACTTTAAGCAGCTAGGATGCGTTGGCCCTGTGACGAAACAAGGGCTTGGAGGACAGGTCTGGCTTTTCCATCAGGTTTTGCCAGGCCGCCTCCAATACTAACGCAACGTATTTTTGGTAATTGAAGTAGCCGATACTCATAATGATTGAAGGACTTGTTTATTGTTCCTTAATTCATTATCAGCTTAGCAGATCATGTCATTTATCACTTAAAATATAGGCTTTGAGACAAATGATTCCCAGTTCTAAACAAAGGATACAATTTGAGTTTGGAATTCAAATTTTACCTTACAAATTCCGGATTACATTGTGTTTCAGGCGAGAAGATAAGTATGCTGACACATGGTTTATTATATGCTTCGCATGTGTCTGTTTTAGGTCGTATCATACATAGTACTAATGTACTCTTGTTATCAAGAGTCAAGAATTTTAGAGAAATTCGGAATATATGGCATAATTATGAAAGAGAACAAAACTGCGTCGAAACTTTGATGACAGATATCAAATATTTGCTGAAAAATATTTAATAAAGCTAATGAGTTAAATAAAATCTTGGGAAATGGGAGCAAATCGTGATTTGGTGACCGCGGTAAATTCAGGATAGAATTTGCTGAAAGAAAATCCGAAAAAAAACATAAAATGAGGATTTTATGTTGCCAGTTCTGGACTATATGGCGGTTGCTTTAGAACATCCCGAACCCAAATTGCAAAAGTTTTTTCTATTCAGTAAATCTTTTACTTTTAAAACATTTTTTTTTAAATTTACTTTACTGCTTTTAATCTTTTCCGCTTTATTTCTTGCTTTAGCACTTCATAGTACACGATGCTTTTGTAATTCCGTCAAACAATTTACTTAAAAATTTTCGAAAGAAAATCGGATTTAGTTTCAGGGGCTTTTAGAGCATTTTAACATCCATGCTGGATGGATATGTGCTTGGATATGTCAATAAATTGTTTGGTTCCATTCATGTGACTCTCAAATATTAAACATGTTTGGACTACCAGCCATCCTAGATGAATTATTGTCTGACAGTGGAAAAATGCAATAGGTACTTGTTTGATGGGTTATCATTTTTATTTATGTACTTTGTTAACATATTTCCTTCCTTCCTCTAGAATCTGTTCTAACCCCTTTATAACCTCTTTTTTGTATTATTTTCCACATCTCTTAAATCCATTTAGAAACATGAATTAAATTCAGCTAATCAGCATGCTTCACCTAACCTTACTAATGCTACCAAAATGCAACAAATACCACCGCCACACGATGACACTAATCACCACTTGACACTAACCGATAAATCATAATCATGCTCAGCTTAATTATGCATCATTACTACACTTCATCACGCCCGATGAGCAACATTCGGAACCACAAGTCCAAAGCGCCCACCCCGAAATAACTACCTCACCGGTATTCAAATATTTAGACACGATCCCCAAACTCCAGCCTGTCCATGCCTGGTGTGCCTGGATGATATCATTTGCTGTGTAAACTCTAACTCTTCGGTAACTACCGTATCGTATCGTCAACAGGTGTGTGTGTCAAGTGCGAAATGGAAATACATTATTCATTTGCAAAGAACAGCAAAAACACACAAAAAAGGCATTGAAAATCCACAAAAATATTTTAGGGCAAACTCGCTACAGCAAATTGTTCTCCACCAACCTGCATGGTTACATTCGGTGCATCCAAACGTAACGATACGTTAGTACGGTTGGGGCATTAATTAGTGTCACCAAGGTAGAAGAGACACATACAAGGGACCGATGTGTCCTACCGTTTCGATTTTCCCGTTCACACACACACGCACACACACACGCACTCGAAGGTCGACAGGTGTAATGTTAATTAATTAACCCCGGAACCATCGGGTCGGCGCATCTATGCACCGATGGGTGTGCATTGGTAGGAATAAAAGAGAAAAAAAAACACAACAACAGGCGACAGCAAAATATGGCCTCCAACATAACAGAATCCGCGGTGAAGCTGTTGGGTGTTAAATTGTTTTTCCGCCGAAATATTTTTCCCTTCCCCGGGAATGTGCACCCCGGGCCTATGGTAAACTGGGAGGCGATAATTATCGCGCTTATCGCGAACGGTGCTCGGATCGGATTTTTGCATTCGACGTGATTTACGTGACGCTCCTTATTCCGGTGCGGTGTATTGGTATTCAAGTAATAATGGTTGAAGCTTTTACTGTTCTCATCCCATTTCGAATATCCCCTGTGAAAATTCCCCTTCAGGATAAACAGATCCCCCCCAAACCCCTTTGTTAAGGGAAATGGGTTGAGAGGTTATTTTAAAACGGACCTCTTCATTCCCGCAGTATGGTCCCCTTTAGGGCAGGAAATCAGAACCAGCCCAAACCAAACCCGGTGTGGTAAGGACGATCAACACGGCACCCGGAAAATACAGGAAGTGGGGGAGGCTATCGTGTCATCATCATAAATTTTATTAAAATTTCAATCCGATCCGCTCCGGGGCATAAAATGAGTTCTCTACGTACTGTACGCTCCTTTTACGGTGTCACCTCCGTACACTAACCGGGGCCTTTCTCTGTATGTGTGTTTGTGTCGAGCCACTTGCTTGCGAAACGAAATGTGACAGTGTCCTTGGGACAGTGGGAGCGAGCAGGAAAGCAGGAAGTATCATTCGTCCTTTACTTGCACCCACCGTTCCATCGGGGGGTGGTGGATGGAAAATTGGCCTCGAGCGGATAGCGTGAGCCTACTGTGTCTGTGTACGTGTTAAAGTGTTCAAATAAGACCGACAACGGAAAAACTGAAGGGAATTTTCCACCGAACCGAGCCGTGTTTGTCGAGTTTTCGTGTGCACAGGCGGAAAGACAAACACATCCCAGTTCCGAGCAGCCAAGGACGATGCTGACGATGATAGTGTGACTGGTTGGAAGTTTATTAAATCGTTGTGGCGTAATTTTCAGAACGTTTACTATATATTTTTTTATTTATTCAAAATTACTTTATTTCTTAGTGTATTAATTCGTAAAATTTTATTTCTAATAGTTTTTCAAAGAGAAAATTATTTTCACTTGTGTATTCAAGTTTTTTTTCTATTATTAATCGAACCTATTCCTTTCAAAGTAAAACGGTTTTTCGGTAAAATATTCAGATAAAATGAACGAGGCATCAATTGAATACGGCTATATATTATTCAGACGTTCTCACAATGCTTCCCTCTTCGTACTGTATCCAGCAATCACCTACACATAGCCCACAGTACCGAGGCCTTGGTGATAAAAAAGAAGAAAATAAATTCTCACTCATAACGAACGTTACGAAACCGTGGAAATGGGGGCCACTGAATTTTCCACACGCAAACCTTCCATTCACACAGAAAAAAAGGTATGGAAGAAAAACGAAAAACACACATACACACTCACACAGGAACCGGAAGTTTAGATGGGATGAGAAGTCCTTCGTTGAAAGCCTCCTTGAGAAATCCCCAAGCACACTTTCCACTTCGATACTTCGTCGGGTAGAATAACGGAGGAAAATTGTGGTGAAGCTGGTGGAAAATATCCTTCCATCAATTCTCATTCTCTCTCGCTCCCTTTCTCTCTCTCTCGCTAGTGCCTTTTGTTACTCTTTCCCGGTTTTTTTTTCTCTCCATCACTTGTGCTCTCATATTTCCCAAGGCCTACACAGTAGAATACGGTTCTTCCTATAGCATGGGACTAAGCCGACACATCGGTCGATAAAAATGTCCACTTTTTTGTTGCTTTTGTTCGATTTCGGTCGGTGGGCTTTGAAAGCCTATTTCGATGTAGGGACATTTTCTGGGACACGTTGTTCGATATTCACGTAAACATGTTTTACCTTATTACTCTCTTCGAAGCAACAGCATGAAACCCAACGAAGGCTTACTTTCGATGTTGAGTGGGTAGAAGGAGGAATGCTCAGGGCTTCGTTTCTAGCTGCTACGGAAGCCTTCCTTTTTGGAGCTCAGGAAAAGGAGGAGACATGTATGAAAGCGTCCCGAAAGGGTATTGGAAGGGAGTCCCGCGTTATGCTTGAAGTGGGATATAATCCTCGGTGGAATTATGAATACGAATGTGTTTCCCTTTTTTGTTCCTGAATCGCTAAATGCTTCCTTGTGTGCCGTTGTTGAATCTTTAAATATTATTTTTTCGCTAAAAAGGACTCTTTTAACAGTAGAACTGACGAATATGTCATTTTGCTTGGTACGCCTCGTTGGAACACTGGAACTACATAGCGAATTAAGCGTTTTTAAACGTGTTTTATTTATACTAAATACAATAGAAGTATATGTAAAAGCCGTATATCAACTACTTTAGATGATGAAAATGGAACATCGTAGTCAAAATGATTAGTCCGGTAGTTCTATATTAATAACAGTAATTTTAGAGATTTCAAGAATACTACTGCTTGGTTTTTATATATATTTTCTTTAGTACTTTAATCTTTAAGTACTTTAGTCTTTAAAATTATTATATATTAACGAAATTAAAATAACTCTTAAAAGGCTGAGTACTTCTATTGCTACAGTATCTCCGGCAACAGTTCTCAAACACACACTCTTCCACAAACAATCGATATTGTGTAGGACCAATAAATTACATCGAGCCAATCGGAATACGAACTCATTAACGTACCAGCCTTTTGTGAGACAAAACCTTCCGAGACCTTCATCGCACTGATGGCGCACAATGTCAATAAGCGCCACGTGGATCATTACGCGCACAGGTTTTTAGTTGTTGTTTAGTATTCTTTTCCCTTTAATTCTTCCTACCATCGTCTAGCAATTGTCGGCACGTGTCATTTAACTGCCCTTTTTTTCTCTTTCTTTAACTACATTCAACAATGGGCGCCGGTTTCGTAGATGTGTGCATTTGTGCATGACAACATTTGGCAGCGATAAGCGTAGGACGTGACGGTATCATGTGATGCAGTTATTAATTTGTGTAAACTAAAAACAAAATACGAAAGGGACTTGCCATTAGAAGCGTTTGATGCATTGTAGTGATATACTTAGTACACTGATATAGTTGTCCGCATAGATTAATGACAGAGATTTGTTCGAAGTTACGCAGGTTTGGCGATTACTTTACGAAGATTTGTTGAAACTAACGTAAATGTTTAGTGTTGAGAGAGCTTCATATCCCGCAAGTAATCGACCGTTTTATATAAAATATTTACGTCGTTTCAAACGATGTTCTCTAGATACAATGGCAGTGATCTACGCCGATTCGGAGGTACGAGGATTTTCAAATTTGTTAGTTCAGTCTGTTGAGTAAAGTCTCAGCAAACAAAGAAACAAATTGGGTTTAAAAGGCTTCATTTTTATTCAGGTAGAACGGCCTGGCTGTATTGATAAAAGACTTCTTATTGCATATAAAAATCACTTCTATCACAGCTATCAAACATAGATGATGTTGTGCACTCAAGATCTTCAGTTCGGACCAATTTTGTATGTTTGAGATAATCTTTATGGTTACAACATCATCGAGAGTAATAATTTTAATAATTAAACTTAAGCTAATTGAAATAAGAGTTTTACATACATATTCTACAGTACGATCTACAATGAACAATAAAACACCGCTTAAAATTGTTTTAAAATTAACCATGAACGAAAAACGCTTAAAACGCTTGGTACTTCTAGTGTTAAAAGTTATAAACTCCACATTTTCCTTTGAGAATGGCGTAGAAGATTGTCATACATATTATTTGGTATTACACGCTTTTGGTTGTGGTAATATGGAACAATTTCTAAAAATGCTTAACAGAAGCTATTCAACATCAAGTTTTAATGATGAATTGTAAATTATCAGCGCTACAGATTGTTTTTAGGATAGCCTTTAAGTAAATTTGTTCAGGCCACTCTTTCGTCCATCTCGATTACTTAAATGAATAGATACTGACAGATTATTTCATATTCATAATAAATATGGGAACTACCCCATCTCCTGAAATTATGTTGGAAGTTTAGTATTGCAGAGTACAGAAAATATTTATCTTATGTGAGTATTTATGTTACAATAATAATTTTGCTCTGTACTTAAACTATTTTCCCTATCTTTATCAACCAAAAAAAAACAACTAAATTGGTCAACAATTTGCAACTTGGTCTTCATACTCCATCAGCAAAAAAAAAATCATCACACCATACATGAGCATACCGTTTGCTTGTTTACTAACGGAAGTCAATACGCAACAAATGTAGCTGACAACCACCGTTGGTGAAGTATTTGTCCCAAAGGAAACAAAAAACGAAAACCCCGTAGGTACATGGTGCAGTTTCACACGCCAAAAGAAAAAGCAAGGGTTTTACCACCTGCTTCTATCAATCCGTTGGCTCTGCTTGAAATCATTGCCACGGGCATGAGCAGCAGCAGCAACAGCAGCAACATATGTTAGTTCCGGGCTCTACCATGTTTTCCACACGGTGATATGTTTGCTTTCGTTCGCTTTTATTCGGATGTTGCGTGACACGTAAGCACCCTTTTTGCTTATGGGAACTACAGTCACCAGTACCCTTCACGTGCAGTACTTGACTTTTCCATCCGAAAACCGTTTTCGGAGACGTTTTCATGTCAATCAACACCCTCTCTCTCTTTGGTGTATTTCACGTACGAAGTACACACACACACACATGTTCAAGTGGCTCTTTTTCCCTTGGATATTTTCTTCCACAAGCATCTGCAAACCTTCGACAGGCGTCAAGTTCTATTTGGAAACGGAGCCAACCAAGGACAGTGATTTTCCGAATCTCTGCATTTTTCTCACCCGGGGTTTGTTCGCTTAGAAGGAGTAGATTTTCATCCAAACCTGCTTGTGTTTGGGTTTCTTTTTTTTTGCGCACCCATTTTCCTCCACAGCCTCCAATCGTTTGCTCGTGTGAAATGTCATCCGATGTTGCGGCTTTTTTGTGTGGAAAAACATAATCCAACCAACACGCCATGCCACCGATCCGTTAGTCTTTGCTTGCAAATTTCGCCGATGCTGAACAATTTTAGCAATGTACTTCGCTTTAATGTCGTTTTTCTTTCTTTTTTTTTACCACATTCTTTTAAATCACACCAAAAACCCCGGCGAAAAGAAGCTGTTAAATCCCGTAACAAAACACAGTGTACAAGCACGAGAATTGGGAAAGAATGTTTCCCGCGCTAAGTGCAATAATGAAAACCACATTTTAATATAAGAATGAATGGAATAAAACAAAACACACAAACCAAAAAAAAGGGGAGATAGTATAAAAATTTCTTCACAATAAAGAAAGGGAATAAAAATCATATCCCATGGCCCGGAAGCATAAAATCCAGCTCAAAGGTTTATGTTTTCTTTATTTTGTTTCGTTTCGTATGGTTGGCATTTTTCTGTGTGTGTGTGTTATAGCGGTTTCATAATTTTCCGACACAAAATTCCGACTGTCGTCTGGTGTGAACCGTGGTAGGATGAGAAAGCAATAAAAATCCTTTCCTTTTTCTTTTGGGTTTTTGTCACCCAGGGCCTGGAAAGATAACGGAGCTGATGGCAAATGGTTTATAGTGTGGAAACAGATTGAAAACAGACCTTTTGTTGGATGGATTGGCTTTTCTTTTTCCTTTAACCATTTTGCTGTGTAGAATTGCGTGTGTAGGAATGTAAAATAATGAATTATCGTTGTGTGAAATGATTTTACAAATTACTAGACGAAAGAGAATGTATGGAAACATACAAATGGATATCACTGCTTCTAACAAATCTTCCTTTATGATCGATACTAATGTGTTGCATATGTTTAGCTTGTGATGTGATGTACAATTCGTTACTCATAGACAATGAATAAGGTTCATTCATATCAATAGACGGAATCTCTAAAAGAACTCGACTCTAAAACTGTCGTACTTTATGTAAAGTTTTACTGCCAACTAAATTATAGTCCACTAACAAACTACGTCAGAGTCAGAACTATCAGCACTTGAATTCTGTAACAATCGCAACATTTATATTCGAATAACCAAAAACCAGAGATTACCCGCAGACATTCATCCCATATTTCTCTAATTTTATGTGACTGTAAACGCCAAGTACCCCTGTTCTACGATCAGGACCGATCCAGAATGATCGCCCGAGAAGGTTAGTCACTTCTAGGTAATTTATTTTCATTGCTTTTCTCTGCATACGTGTGGAAGAAAGGAACACATAAAGGTTTAAAATTTATTTGATTTGGCATGTGGAAAAATGTGTGTTAATTTCAGTGGTTTCAAAGTCACACTCGAAGGCACAAGGGAAAATTGAGACGTTGGAAACATATAATTCGAAACATTTGGTCTTAATAACGCCGTTTCTGTACGCCTGTGCAGGGTATTGGTTCTGGAGGTGAATTACTTTCAAGGCAAGACTTACACTGTTTAGGGGTATGGGTGGTTTAGCATCAAATATGAAAAAGGGAAATGATAAACATGGGACTGAAAAAAGTTCTTCTAACTCCTGGTTTTATGTCTAACTGGCTGTGAAACTGTTTCGACATTTTATATAATTTTTTTTCTGAAAAGATTCTTCTATTGTCTGAAGAATATAAGAAGCTTAAAGCAGCTAGGCTAAGTCTTGTATTTATAGCGCCGTGGAATGGTCTTCAAATATCGCACACTTCTCTTGCCATAAATACGGCGATTGCCAAAATCACTCGAGTCAGGACAACTAGCCTTAGCTTCTGGATTATCCAGAACAAGTATCTAGCCGTGGACTGTCGTGGGTATCTGATTAGCCAGAACCTAAGACGAAATCGCCCGCTTGAGGTTTAGTTTGCATGAGTCAGTTTATTAGTTATTTCTTCCGGCTTATATACTAACAATGGATTCTGAGTTTTAAAGGTAAAAGGGAGATTAAAGAATTTGAGCGAGATGGAATCATTTCCCTACGATAGCATTAAGCACATTCTTGGGTTTTAGCGCATGGCGTTGATCATAGCACTCGTAATACATCCTCAGCGTTTTATGTCGTTAGATTCATCGATTGTTATGATTACCATGATCGGCATCAATGTTCACCGAGATGTTGTTTTGTTCGGACATATAACTTAATTAACTCTTTCCGCTTGTTATTGAATTGTACGAAATATGCTGTTCGACAAAACTGTAGGCAGCACTTGTGGCTGGCTGCATGTACAATCTAGCGAAAATGGCAACACTGCAGCTTTCAAATTCACGCTGCCCAAGTTTTAAGCAAATGTGCCTTTATACTCTACTAGATATGTATGTCTTAAAGCATGAAGTTTAACAAATGCAATGAACAAATTATTAATTACAATTTTTGCCGAACAGTCAGGAAAGACGAAGAAGATTTATAGAAGAAGGTGAGATTGACTTCAAAATTACATTATAAACCCTATTTAAACTTTAGCTGTAAAGTGCTTAACCAAAGGTTTCCTTTTGCACTGGATTTCTTTTTATTTTAATAGCAAAATATTAACAATTTTCTTGTCAAAACACGATTATATTGGTTTTGCAAACGAAGACTTTTTGTAAAATTGTAAAATTTAAAATCTCCTTGGTTCAGTAATAGATGATTGCACATTTCTTAATAATTTTCGAACAATGTTTTGTGATAACAGCGCTTCAAAGCAAAGTTTGTAAAATTGTCAGTTTAGTGTTTTTTTTTTATTTTCTTTCACATTTTCTGAAATCTGTATTACTTCTAAACGGTTTCTGGAATTGGTTTAGATTCTGTTTAATTTTAATGCTCATTAAAAAACAATTCTCATTAACACTGTGACCTCTTTCTTGCTGATAAGCTTTATTTATGTCTACTCACAAATCGATCATCAATTAAAAAAGAAACGTTCCTAATGCAAAGCGCATCACTATCAACATAACCTTCGTATTTTGATTTGCCAACAATCGTTATACCTAATTGTTAATCAAAAATTCGTGGTAAATTCACTTGTGGACACTGCATTATCAGTGAGTATATAATGAGTATATGGGCTTAATGGGAAATCATTTGAAAGACAAAACGAAATTGTAACAAAATCCAATCCATAAACTCACATCACAGTCAGTTCATGATAAGTGATGAAAACCCAACATTCGATGAAATTGAAGCAAGTATAAATGTGTTTTATTTTTTCGCTGAGGTGTGTTCAGCGATCCCCACGCACAAACCATCAAGTTTTCGGGTGATGAGTTTTTTTTTTAAATATTTTTTATTTGGACCAACGATAGTCATCATAAAATCAAGTCACGCAACGGCAAACAGTGACACCACCGGTATCCACAAACCGTGCTGCTTCCTCTTTGGTTTCTTTTCTGCTTTCTATTCGACGGCTTCAAATCAAGCAAACCGAGCCAAAAACCGAACCGAAACCGAGGAAACATCCGCATTACGAACGGTTTTCGGACGGTGTCTGCAAAAATGAAAAACAAACATTCCTTCCAACCATCGTCGACCATGGCGGAGGGATGGAGGTGATCGTCAAATATAGAGGTGAAATAATAATAATACCCGTGCTGAGCGCGAAACTCATTTGTCCCGCTCCACGATTTGAAGCTTTGGTAAGTGGGTTTGAGTAGCAAAAATTATGCTAGAAAAAAACAATAAAATAAACAACGCGTTGAGTTTAGTTGAATTGCAAAAAGAAGGTGACATTGAGTGAGCGTATTGTTGAAGCTGAAGGAGACAACACGCAAGCAACGCAATGGGGGCAAGTTGACTAATTTTGTCCTCCGTGAAATATACAGCGACAGTTAAACTGCCATTGTAATGCAACCCCAGTTGATGGTGGAAGTAGTGTTGCGAATAACAAAAAAGGCAAATTGTCAAATTTGTCTATCAGCTATTGGGGGTATGAAAAACGAACCATTTCAAAAAGGTTGGTGTGAGTGTGCTTCATACTTAAAAAGCATTGACGTGGCAGCAGTAAGCCAGTTTGTGTCTGAAAATCGAGAAAAAAAACCCCTCTACCTCAAATAAAACTGTACGCTTAATGGGTGGGCTGAAGGGTGGGTGCGAAAAAGGGAGTGTGGGAGGGGTGCGGGGGACATTGTAAGGGAAGGCACGTAGGCACGCGCGTTTTTACCGTACACAGACCGCGCTCGCTAGCATTAGCGTTTTCTAGGCGAGTTCGTACGCGTGAAACTACCTCCCAACCACCCATCTCCACCTCTTTAACTGTGCTCCACCAAAAACGGGGTGGAATCGTGCGTTACGAAAGCAAAATCGCGCACACACACTCACCCGCTTGCATGCATCCCCCAAAAACGCGGCGTTCCGAAGCTCCCACGAACGCTTCACAAAAGCCGAACGAAAACCCGAACACAACACGAACACGCCAAACTCGTGAAGGCCTTTTTTTGGGTGATTGCGGAAGGCGGAAGGGGTAGATGGGTGGTAGAGAAGCGTGAATAGAGAAGAATTCACGAAACCAACCCTGTCCGGCACATCACGGTACCGCCACTAACCGAAACCCCTGGGGGTGTACTCACACAAATTTTCTTCTCACCCGCTCACCGATTGTGAGATGGATCTCTGGGTGAGCATGTGAAGCAGTGAGATTGATCTCGCAAATCACGCCTAAGTAGCATATAGCGACCACTTTTGAAAAGGCTGTGAAAGTTGTTTCGCGCTTAACTTAGCTACTAAACATCTACGGAATTTAGCAGTGGGAAGGTTATTTTACTACAATCTTACTTCGCTTTGTAACTTACCTTACGGGATGTTATAAAATTGTTAGAAGTTGCGCAACTAGCAACGATCGTATTACTAACAACCACAACACACGACGCAATATCACTTGTTTTACTCACTAGCGAAAATAGACCCAAAAAAAAAACCGCGCAACACTACACCCGATTCTGGTGCGAGAGAGAGTTTTAAACCGACCCGATCAGCAAATGGGAAGCTCGGCAAGGGTGGCGATGCCTCAAAGGTAGGAAAATCAGCCTGTCACACAAAATGCAACATTCTCACCGTCTGCCCCAAATGACAAGCGCTGCTCGACTGTGGCCACTTCGGGCGTTCCGTTGGTGGAGTCGGATCGGTTATCACCATCGTAATCATTATCCCCATCATCATCATCATCATCATCGACGCCACAGCATCGTTTTGTGGGGGGATGAAGGCATAACCCGACCGTAAAGAAAACCGTCATCATCAGCAGCATG
Organism: Anopheles vaneedeni; assembly: GCA_016170025.1. Classification (NCBI taxonomy): domain Eukaryota; kingdom Metazoa; phylum Arthropoda; class Insecta; order Diptera; family Culicidae; genus Anopheles; species Anopheles vaneedeni. The sequence continues at coordinate 35,462,502 of STHA01000005.1, forward strand.
TAACTGTACCGCCTACTTTTTTTTCTTCTCCGAGAGAACGTTCGCAAGAGAGCGCACGAAAGAGCGAGAGAGCACACAAGCGCGAGAGTCTATTGGTGGTGAAAATCCATTTTGTTCACGTACGCGTACTCACCCTCTCGCGTGCACTAAACCCACAGCTTGGACTTGGTGGGTTGCATTTTCGCCCTATCGCTTTCCTTTTCGTACGCCCTTCAACAGCTTGGTACACGTGTACGAATGAGAGCGAACGCGAACACACGAAAAGGGAGGCTCGAAAACTGCCTTTTTCATCTTTTTCGCCCTTGATTCGCGTTTGGGTGGTCGGGTTTTTTCGGGGGCGAAATTTTCCACGAGGCGAATTTGAAGCTTCGCAATTTTCCGGCAGTTTTTCCCCCCTTTTCACGAGTGTGGCACGATTCGGTGCCGATTATGTGATGGAGTTCATCGTACACAAAACACGCCGACGTGAGTTAACGGGTTAACGAACCCTTTTTTTGTTGGTGCTTTCCAACCCGACCCGACGTGGGGGCGAAAACGAACGATCGAATTCGTTTCGGTTGGGGTAAATCTGGTGGGCGAATTTTCTCGGCAAATGTTCGGGATTTTTTCGACAAATTTGAAATTCGCCCAACGAACCGACGGAAGGTGAAAGGTTTTTCACGCGCGTGCGGCTGGGTTTAGTTGGCCTTCGGGATTCGAGGCAGCTTCATGTTGACGTGGGAATGCATGTCGTTTGGCCGGGTAATGATTGATGGATAAAAAAAGCAATGTGATTGGATGATGAAATAAGATAGACACAATACATAATGTCAGATGTGTAGCTTTAGTTAGTAATTACTTCTAGACATTAAAATCTCGTCTCACCATTACTTAATCAAAAAACTTGTTTATTTTTGGTTTTTTTTCAACTTTTATTTGATCCATCGTCATACGAAATAATATAATAACAGCATTCTTATATTGCCGAGATTATGGACGCATCGAAGCGAAGAAATTTTCATCATGACGTACTTCATGTCTGATGGACATAACTTATATGACTTTTAAAACATTTTCTCGTTTTTTGAAGAAGGTTCGGTGAATTAAACACCATTCGACGCTTTTTAATGCAGTAGAAGTTAAAACTAAAGGCAAAAACCAAAGTGATGCAGAATTTCTTCAGAGAAGCCATCAGCCTAACAGTAAGGAAACAAGATGGACGTTGTTAAGCGAAAGTGTCAGTCGAGTTCTGAGCAGCACACAATTGCACTGAGTGATAATTTTGATAAAAAAAAATTTGTAACGAAGCACGGACTTCAAGGTCTTGGTGGATGAAAAAATGAAGACATGTACTTTAAATACTTTAGAGATAATATCCTCTTCAAAACATTGACGAGGAACATCATGTTCCTGGAGACGCTATCAGTATTTTTTAAAAGGTTGTGTGATAGTTTGAATTGACTCAATACGCAAAGAAACCACTATGGGTGATTGGGTGTTAAAATAAAAACGTTTTATTGAAGACCGCAACACCACCGGGACATATAACCTAAGTTGCCTGTCCACTAGAGGAATACCTTCAATACCAAACAATAGAAGGCCCAGCAAGAACAGTACCATCGAAATACTTTACAGTACAAATATAAGAATGAGAATAATTCCCAACACTTTCCATGGCCACCATTTCATCGTCATTTGATATATTTCTAACATTGAATAATTTCAAGAATAAAATAACAATTTAAAAAGAGAGAAATAAAGAGAGAAAGAGAGAAAGAAAGAGAGAGAGAGAGAGAGAGAGAGAGAGAGAAAGAAACATTACACGAATTTTACGTTAAGGTTGGTCGACTTAATACAGACTTAAGACATCATATTTTCTCCTGATATCAATTTTTGTTTAACTTTTTAGTGAAATATGTATATTTGTCTAAATCTATACTTCTGTTTAATAGTATGAGCATTGAAGCAGCTTGATTTATTGGAGGAAATGTGATGACTTTACATCAGAAACGATTATTTTTTTATTTTCGCATAAAAATCTTGCTTTATCCATCAGCCAATGGGGTACAGGCAAAATTAGCGACCACGACTGTAACACACTCTAACTGGATTTAAATAATTAATAACCCGTGCTCTTATTACGCTGTAGAGACCATTTAAATCTGCTTGTTTCAAGCTACAAAGAGTCTTAGTCTTTTGGCATGTCAGGTCTAGACGGGAAGTGAAGAACATAACCTATAACACACATTCTCTGTAATAAAATTTGTCGTATGAACGCACTTCTCTTGCACACAATATGAACCGTACAAAAACCTTTGCCTTACAAGGTAATTCTCTCATTTAACCTTATTTAAATCAACGCACATATCCTCCATCGTAAACAAATGCATGATACTTTTATATGCAATTAAGTCTGCCTGCTTCTCTGAACATCTTGCAACATGTTTATATCGTCCCCAGTCCCCAGTTACAAAGAGCAGTTAAACTACAAAGCAAATAAAAACTACCTTCTCCCACTAACGGACATCGCGCGTATACACAACATGAAAGCCACGGGACAAATGATGATAGTAATAAAAACAACCACAGCTCCTCACACTTCGCTGAAGATCGGATTTTGTCTTTTGTTGTTGCCGTGCGCATCACATGTGTGCGGGGAACTACATTTTTGTATCATCAAAACCGGGCCCGCTAATGGGAGGCCACACGGCGACATTTGTGCGTTGTCTTGAGCAAATTAAAAAGGAGCAAACCATTTCGGGGGTGGAAATAGAATAAACTTCACTGCCTTTATGTGTGCACCCATAACCGGGGCCGTATAAATCAGCAAAAGCCGGGACAATAAGAGGGCGCACGAAATTTGCACCAAGCGACACGTAATTAGTAATTGCAAATGAGCAAAATTTCGCACATTTGCTGTGTGCCATGTGTGTGCGATATGAGAACAGAAATGGAAGAACTTTTTCCGAAAAGACCTGCAAAAGAATTATTAATGTCGTTAGCGTAAAAATTACAAGATTTCGAAGAGAGATTCGTGTGCTTGCAGATAGGTTAAGCAGTTTTGAACTGTTCGGAAATTGAAGGCATTTTAGTAATGAAATATGATAAACGAAGTACATTTATCAGGACTAGAAATATTTCCCTTCTCTTGGAATTAAAGGCAGGCGTTTGAATTCTTAGGTTCATAATAAAAACACATCAAAAAGAATTAAGCTAATAAGCAATGTCTGCCTTAAGCTGCATCTTACGTTACCAGTCTCATCTCATCAGGAACGTTTCCATTTGACAAAGAGATTTAAATCATCAATCTTTTAGCTACAGTACAATCAGACCGTTTAACATCTTGCTTTTCTTTGATAAATGACATTCTTGTTCTGGTAAGAACTGTTCAATTAGATAAATTTCGTACCACCCGAAACCACTCACTCCGGGTGTGGTGGGGGGGGGGGGGGATTTTTCCAATCTTCTTCGCACTTATCACCCAATACCCTGGAACACAGGAATGCACCATAATGGGACAAAGCGTATTGATTGTTTGAATGCAGTCAGTCGAAAAGATACAGCCAGCAGTGGCGCTTTTGTTCGTGTCGTGTGCGTGGGGGAGTTGGAATTTCCACCCACCACCCTCGGTGGAGCCTCTCACGACGAGTGTGGGGTGAGAGTAAAGAAAATAAAATTAATGAATGGCAAAACCATTAAGCTGGTTTGGATTTTTTGCTTTTTGCTTGTGCTGTGCTACACATAAAACAGTTTGTGAAGTGTTATTATCCGATCGATTCTTCAAGGAATTAGTGGTGGTGGAAAGAGATTAGATAAGTGTGCATCAACCAGAATCTGGATACTTATGGTCGTGTCTGTGAATTTTAATGATGAAATAAAATAGTTTAAATTATATGTTATTTTGCTTTTGCACGTGTAAGTGACCTAACGCAATAGTAAATTCCAGTAGATTGCGTTTCAAAATGATAGACTCTTTAAGATCATTTTCAATCTTTTATTTTAGGTTTTCTTGCTAAAAAATGAATGAAAACGCGAACTCAAAAAATAAATCTAAAAAACGATTGTGTCCCAAACCCGATATCCTTCACAAGATTTTTAGTTTAATGCTTGCTAAAAGATGTCTAAATTGATGAAAACAGTAAGATGTAGTAGACTTTCTGCATCCATGAATCCAAAAATGTGATCTGTTCCATCGTGTTGACAAATTCTTTTAATGTTATTTTGTTAAATGTGAACACGACTTAGCGGCAACCAAATCTTTCTCATTTCATCTTTAAGCCTCCGTATAGCCTCGTACTTATGTCCACCTTCAAGAAACTCTTAAAGTAAAATGTTCCAACTTGTATCTATGATATTGAACTTTGTTGAAAATGTTGCTCAAGTCTTACTTTTGATTCCCTGTTAGTTTCTTTGTGTTCTAGCTCTTTTTGCCTTGCGAGTGAAAAGGAATCCAACGTAATTTAACTGAAAAATAAATTGAAGGTAATTATGAAGGTTCTTATGAGAAATTTTAATATGTATGCAAGATGTTAAGGCACGTATCACTGTTCATGCGTATTGAAATAATCGTTAACTCGCTCACAACATAATTGCTATGTAAGGATTGCATTTGCTATATAATAAGGACAGAATCTTCATCTATGTCTCTTCCATAAAGTTTTTATATTTTAATCGCTTTAAACTATTTTACTAGCTTTGTAAAGCTGAACACTTCTTCGCAATTGATGAGATTCGTTATTACTCATTCTTTCCATCACACTATGGCTTATGATCTTTTTGTTCTTAAATCGGAGATAGACCGTTGCTGTATGAGAAGAAGTTCCAATTATTTATTGTTTATTACTCGAGGAATGTTTTCTTTGGATGATCAGATGACTCCTAAAGCCTTAACGCTCCTAGCTCATTCATATAGCTTTTCATTGTGTTCGTGGATCTTGTTCAAAGTACATAAATCTATTTTTTTAACAGGCGATAGACATCTCCTAATTAGACATTTTTCTGTTAATTAGATTAATAATTCCGAGTGAGGTGATAACTTTCACGATCCAAGATTTGTTTTTTGTTGTGATTGTATTTTGGCCTTTTTTAATGCAAGTAGAAGTTTAAAACTTCTTCAATATTATTTATTGTTTGCTTCGGTTTTCCATAGAAGTCACTCACATTTAGAAGACAGAGTAGAGCCTTACCTACATCCCTGTGTACTACCAATATCGCCTTCCCTAATGATCCCCAAGGACCACTTTGGATTCAGAATCGATTCAATTCCAATACTCCAAGAAAAAGGCCTCTTTTTTCCTGCTTCTCTCATACGTACCCAACAATCAATTGATTGACTTTTCTCTTTCTCTGATTCCCTTGGAACTTTAACTGTCTTAAGCGAAAGCAACCATTCCTTGACAGTTTGATCCATCCCTCGTCAAGTAAGCTGTACCCGGACGGTTCAGTACGGATCGAATAAATAAATTGAAACCAGTGACGTTGTCTTTCGGTTGCGCGAAAGCATACGAAACGCGTAGACCGTACGAACACAAACCCCCAATGTTGAAATGATTTCTGCGTCGAAACGACTCTTATTTCGAAGGGTAACTTTCAAAGTGTCAGAGGGTAAAGAGAAGACAACAACGAAAATTGCGAAAGAATTCGTTACCATAGCTACTACATACACCCACCACACAATTTCTGTCTGCCTGAGCCTGCGTTGGTTGGATTTTGCCTCTGTCGTAGCGTAGTTTCTATGGAGCCGTTCCATAAAAGGGAGTTTCTTTGTTCGATGGAAGATTTCTTTGTCCATCGGTGCCGGTTTGCTGGACATATTGCAATTAGACATTCTTCTTGTTTTACTACGCAGTTCACCACATCACTTCACTGGTTCGTAGTGTGTTTGAGCCATGGTAAGTGAAAGGAATTGATTGTTTATGCGCTTTTGCTTGAGCGCTGTAAGTGAATGTATTGTGACAGGGTGACTCACAGCGTGCGGCATATAATGTGAATGCATGTAATGCAGCTCACACCCCGTATAATTATAATTTTTTAATAGTACTTTTCTTCTCTAATGCCTGTTGTACTTTACTTTAATAATATAAAACAAATTATACTCATTCGCTTTCGTTGTAGGAACGAGAACTACACATTACAATTTTTTGTTTTTATTGGAAAACAACAACCCAAACCTTCACAAAGAGAAAAAAAACCGCCTAACAATGCGATACGATAACACCGTAAACGGTTACCGCCACTTCATGAAGCGCTTTAATATCAACATTTGAACTTTGGCCGGTTATTTACGGCTCGCCTTGAAATGAGGAAGGCGAAAAATAAAATAACAACCCGAACAATCGAACGTTATTGGTACCGAATTAGTTACAGCCGCATGCAAATGCAATTGCAGCGAACAGCGATGAATGCAGCCCGACGGGGGAAACTAAAGGCCTTTGTGTAAAAATAGCTATTAGCATGAACCCATTCGTAACGCTTGCAACTGCAACTAATTGTGCAGCGTTTGAAACTATCGATCGGTCTGATCGGTATTGGAGCTGTGTACGATCATCGTTCCGTTTCGGTTGTAGAATTGGAAATTTATGTTTTTCTTTGACGTGGAAAAAACCGCAAACCGAACCGCTTAAGTGGAACAAATGGTGAGGCGATGTCTGACTATCGAGTCGTTTCAACAAGTATTTTGCTTCTGCATTTTGTTGTTGTTTCTTTAGTATTTTATATAACTTTCTCTAAAAATCATTTTGAAATAGAGAAGAAAATAATCTTGAATTTGATGAACAAAAATCAATCTTGGCATGATTTGATATTAATCAAAGTAAAAATAAATACTGCAAAATGTTAAAACAATGAATAGTTAATGAATAGTTAGTCAAAAATGATTCATTATTTCCCTGAAACGCAACAATTAAATGAGTAGTTTTACGAGCAAATTATTCCGACAAACCAAGTATTCGTGTGGGAAATCGAACAGCTCATCGTTGCAGGCGTATTTATCATCTAAATGCAGCAAACACTGACGTAACACATTTTACCTGGGACTTGTACTATCAATGTTGAACCCAACTTTACGATCTATTGCCGATGTATCAGCTTATTAAGTGTTTTAGCTGATGTAATGCTAAAGAATGGATGTGTGACAGCACATTTTTATGATGCTAAAATACATCCTCAATTAGGGGGAACTAAGTGTACGTGATAGAGTAATTTTGTTGTGATCGAATAGTTAGATAAGATGTTTTATGAACAGTGAGTAATTGCTAGTAAGCACCAAAACACAAAGTAAATGATTCATTCCTCTACAAATGTGCTCCATGGCATTGTTTTTGAATTAATTTTTGGATTAGATTTAAAGAAATATTAAAATGGGAAATAAAGCGGTAAAACAAAAATCAAAAATGGATATTCAAACCACATAAAAATAAATTAAATAAATGATTCTAAATTAAAATATGAATATATTTACATATAATTATAAAATAGTAGAATAATTAAGTAACAAAATAAGAAAAGACTATCATGAACATTTTAAATAATTGAAAATAATGAAAATAAATAAATAAAGGAACATTAGAGATAAAACAAAAAATAAAAACATAATAACATGATAAAATAATATAGTAATAAAACAATGAAAATGGGGTGGCCCGGTGGTGTATGTGAAAAACGGCGCCCGTCCACACGGCAGGGACCGGGTTCAAATCCCATCCGGACCGTCCCCCCGTAGCATGGACTGACTATCCTGCTACGTGGTAAAATAAGTCTTGATACGGCCAGGCCGTTCTAACCGAGCAAAAAAAAAAATAAAAGAACAATATAAATGCATATCACAAGTATCAGTCAATTGGGTGTAGAATATCTGATGAACATTTCCGGGAGTTTCCGAGAAATTCTGAGTGCCAATTTGTGAAATGCTATTATGCATATACTTTTTTGCATATTTTATACTCTTTATGCTGAAAGATCTTTATTTGTTAAGTACACTCAGTATAGCGATTCAGAAGATCTTCAGATACTATTCAAACCTCAACCATGGGGAAAAATTAAAATAAATTATTTCTGACTCTACAAATTCCCTTAATGGGTCTGTGTTTTAAGAGCAGTTTAAAAGTAGATTTCGTTTCATTAATGAAAAATTTAAATCGGTTAGTAATTTTATTCTAACTGTTAAAAACTTAAATTTATCTAACATTTGTTTTAAATAGTTTACTATCTGATTGATGCCGTGCCCCCTGCCACATTTCCAAAAACTAGAAAACACACCAAGTCATCTGAATTATACGCCCAGTTGAACCAATTGTTTGCTTAAAGCTTGATTNTGAGATTCATATTTATACCCTCGGTAGATCATGATCGTTCACAACCGTTTTAGCAGCGTTTCCGTGTGGAATCAATGCAGCGAAAGCCTCCCCATACAACAGAGAAGCGGTCATGAACTAAATCGAACTAAATTTTCCTTTTTTCTGTCGCCCGTGGACTTGTTATCTCTTCGTGCTCTCAAATCCCTCTCCGACGAGTGAACGGTGCGTGCATCGAGTAGATAAATGACCGAACCTGCCTAGGCCCATCAACGGGTTCCCTGTCGCCGAGGGAATATATCATACTCATCTCATCATCAAGCACCGCTGGGAAAGAATGACCCGGCCACGGTAAAAGATTCGCATCGCAATGTCGCTAAACCCGAGCAAAACCAGGCATGCCGACTTGCCTATTTTAATGAACGTGTCTTGCCTTCCGTACTATCGTGTTCTCCCAGTGCACCGGTTCAGCAAGCCCGGGAGCATCATTAAAAGCACCGATCGCGCTGCACCGCGATGCACTTTTGCGCTGCACAAAATAGTGCATATCGTTTTCGACGACACGCGAAACTAGTTGACCGTGACGGTTCGTAACAGGGGAATCGGTGCACGGACTATTGTAAGCATCTCGGGATGCTACCGTACGAGGCCTAAGGTGACCCCCGATGGGAGTTTCCCAGCAGCGCGAAGCGTCCGCCTTGAAGGATTGCATCGTTTGGAAATTGGCTCGCGAATAATGGTTACGCGGCACCATCAGTACCTTCGCGGATGGGAAGAAGTACATAATGACCTTGTGTGACTGACCGGGTGGCTGTATGGCGCCGCTCATTAGTGTTGCCCTTTTCGAATGGATGTGCAATATCGGGGAATATCGTTTAACATCAGGGGGTTGATGTGGGCGAGTGGCATGTTCACTGCCGCAGCATTTTTGTAGTAATAAATCGTTTTTGCTGATTTGATTTGATTTTTACATGCTATTTATCATGTATTTATCATGCTATCGAATGATTAATAATCGCTGTAAAGTTTTTTTTTACATATTTTTTTTTTTACTTTTTTAAGTCCTGTTTATCTTGCTACGGCCAGGCCGTTCTAAATGAGTAAAAATAGTTTATCTGAAAATGAATTCCAGGAATTGAAGATGAACAACTCAGGCAATAGCCATAAATTTTAGACTAAGATCTCCTGAGGTTCTTGTACCAAAAGAATTGATAAAGTAAAGACATAAGTAAGTTAGTAAGTAAAGGCATGATAAGTAAAGGCAGACAGTATCCACTGAACTAGTTCCCGGTACCAAATCCCATCCAAATTTTGTTTCTTCCGTAAACATAGTTATAGAAATGAAAAGCCAGAAATTCTGGACCATGACTTCCAGAAGTTGACCTAACTATTGTACAACGAAGTGGGTTTGCTAGTTTCCAGTTACGGCTTGGTGCTGTATGTGATAAGCGGATCCGGTTCCGTACGGCAGGACCGGATATCGAATCCCATTCGGACTGTACCTCCGACCTCCGGACTGTACCTGTACGATTTACCATAGGTAAATCAAGTCAAGGAAAGCCAGAAATGGTAGGCCAAGATCTCTTCTAAAGTTATTGTGCGATATAAGAAGAAGAATCCTGCGATTCTTTGATTAAGGCATCGTTTAACTCTAAGTTATTTGAGGAATTTGACAAGACCAGATATATTATGTAATAAATATTTGCCATAATCCGTAGATACATTTTACATACGTCTAAAATTTCCACAATCATCCAATTATTGACCAGAAGGTAAAACAAACAATTGAACAAAACTAACGTTCTATTCAGTATTCTATAAAATACTGGTTAAAGTCCCTATAGTTAAAGGACTGGTTGAAGGACCAATCTTGGAGAAAAATTACGTTATCACCACAATCATTGAGCCCTAATTGTCACTTCTACGTGCAAACCACATTGTGGGCAAAGCCCATGCCACAACGTGTCCTAATTTGGCTCAATCTACATAATTATCAACCATTTCCCTTTGGCCAGAGGGAAAACGATTATGGAAAACTCTTTCATTTCTGCCAAGAATTGGTTTGCCCAGCCGTCGGTACATACGCTGGTGGATAAGAATCGAGCACGATTTGTCCGCCTATAACCCACACCCCAGCGGAAGATGTTCTTGGAATGGAAAGTTTTCTACCTGTCCACAATCAACTTGAATGGTGAACGTGAACTTCCTCGGAAAGGTGTGGTAAAGTTTTGCAACAAAAGATTCCATCTCGTAATCGAATGGAATAAATCATCTCCGTCGGTAGGGAAGAGCTTGTTGCTTGTTATCCGGCAGAACCGGATACTTGCATTCTTCTCTTAGTAGTTGGTTGGGAAAATAAGTTTTCCCAGTTCCTGTAGCACCACTGAAATGCATCCGCTAATTTTGTTGAAAACTTCGGTCACCTTTTTCGGCCATCTGTACTTTTCGTTGTTCTATTTGTACCATTCGTTTCAGCAACGGTGCATGATATTTGTCATTTCAGTTGTGGTGGCCAGCGAGAAGCAAGAAAAATGCAACCGGAAATAGTGCAAAAATGAGCCAGTATCCTTCGAAAGTGGAAGAACCTCCCTACGGGTGGAACTAATTTTAAACTCAATTAATATTCATGCTCTGATTTATGTTCACCTGGCCTCACCATTACCGACCAAACCGCATTGGCCATGAAAGACGAACCAGGAAAGCAGTAAACTAAACGAATTCAAATGCCACCGTAGCAGAAACTGGGGAAGCTAGGAGATACTATCCTTAAATGCCTTTCCCCGTTTTTTTCCTGCTTTTTTCATTCATTTCATTATACATTTTTCTATTTTCTATCTCCCTTAACGGGCGGGAAAATTCACATCCTGCCAACGGAAGTCCTCGTCCAAAAGTGGGTTGCAAAACTTTGAGGCTGAAGCAGAGGAATGGATGAAAACTGTGGCATTGAATGGAATTTACTCCCGGGACTCTCCAGGGCAGCTCGAGCAGCAATCTCGACCTGATGAATGATGTGCGACCGGGAGCAAACGAAAAGGAGCAAGTGGTAGAGAAGCGGTCGAGGTAATAGAATTATTTTACTCGTCCTTCTGGATGTGATTCTTGTGTTTTTTCCTCTCTGTCAGTGCCCATTTTGTGACAATCGTTCTGCCATCTGTCTGCTGTTTTTTTGCGGACGTTCAGGAATGTGGGATGTTTCAAGGTACGGAAGTAAAGTCTCGAGAGAGAGAGAGAGAGAGAGAGAGAGCCACGGTGAAAGTTATGCATGGAAATTAATATTCATCAACAAGTGCCGGGTAATGGGGGACGGGTAAGGTTGTCCCTTCCGATTTAGTGGGGCTAACAGTTAACGGGTGTCTTCCGTCTCTTACCATGCAACGTTTGATTTTTAATGGAGTGTTAAATTACTGCACAGTTCAGTGTAACAAAAAGACCGAAAGGAATCTCCTAAATGGGTAGGGATCTGTAAAAAATAATGTTCTTTTCAATGAATGCTAAAAAAAAGGAACATCATTAGGCTTATGAAGTGTAAAGGTGTAAAATTGTTCAATTTTCAATTAATTTTCCTTTTTTCTACTTCATTTACACAAACAGGGCAAATTTGTATGAAAAACGCCGCTTTAGTTCTCTAGTTCGGGCAGGTTTGGAATACGCTAGTAATGTATGATGTCCTTTTGCACAAATTTAGAGTAGGCCTATCGGGGCAATTCAGTGTAAATCGACCCGGTTAAATATTAGGCTTTTATGAGGCGATTCTTTTTAGCGATGCCTTTTGATTATACGTCTAGCCTCTAGATTTCATTACATTCATTTCTGCCTATTGGACGAACTATTGTGTCAGTATAATAACTTGTTAGACTATAAGAATTTTTAGTTCTGTTCCGTACTAGTTCTGTTGTCAGTGTATGTAGCAATACTGCACTGGTATGGGTAACGATCCGAAGCCTCTCGAAGGATAATGTAGGCACTTCATACCCTACTAGGACCCAATAAATTAACGGCGTATAGAAGGGAAACAAATCTCTCCGAATATCTAAGCTTGGGTATATGTGGAAACCCAATTTCTCGGGAAGATGGGTTATATGGCTAAATTGAGCGGAGAGGAGCAGACAGCCTCTGTTCCCAATGTTAAGGGTAGTTCGATGTCCCTTCTGTCCTGGCATTCTACGGGACTTTAAACAGCTAGAATTCGTAGGCCCTTTGACGAGACAGGGGTTTGGAGGACAGGTCTTGCTACTCCATTAGGTTTTTCCAGGCCGCCTCCAATACTAACGCAACGTATTTTTGGTAATTGAAGTAGCCGATACTCATAATGATTGAAGGACTTTTTTTTTGTTCCTTAATTCATTATCAGCTTAGCAGATCATGTCATTTATCACTTAAAATATAGGCTTTGAGACAAATGATTCCCAGTTCTAAACAAAGGATACAATTTGAGTTTGGAATGCAAATTTTACCTTACAAATTCCGGATTACATTGCGTTTCAGGCGAGAAGATAAGTATGCTGACACATGTGTTTATTATCTGCTTCGCAGAACAAAACTGCGTCGAAACTTTGATGACAGATATCAAATATTTGCTGTAAAATATTTAATAAAGCTAATGAGTTAAATAAAATCTTGGGAAATGATAGACAGGGAGCAAATCGTGATTTTCTGACTGCTGTAAATTCAGAATAGAATTTGCTGCAAGAATATCCGAAAAAAGACTTAAAATGAGGATTTTATGTTGCCAGTTCTGGACTATCTGGCGGTTGCTTTAGAACATCCCGAACCCAAATTGCAAAAGTTTTTTCTATTCAGTAAATCTTTTACTTTTAAAACATTTTTTTTAAATTTACTTTACTGCTTTTAATCTTTTCCGCTTTATTTCTTGCTTTAGCACTTCATAGTACACGATGCTTTTGTAATTTCGTCAAACAATTTACTTAAAAATTTTCGAAAGAAAATCGGATTTAGTTTCAGGGGCTTTTAGAGCATTTTAACATCCATGCTGGATGGATATGTGCTTGGATATGTCAATAAATTGTTTGGTTCCATTCATGTGACTCTCAAATATTAAACATGTTAGAACAACCAGCCATTCTGGACGAATTATTGTCTGACAATGGAAAAAAGGCAATAGGTACTTGTTTGATGGGTTAACATTTTTATTTATGTACTTTGTTAACATACTTTCTTCCTTCCTCTAGAATCTGTTGAAACCCCTTCATAACCATTTTTTTTGGTATTATTTTTCCACGTCTCCTAAATCCATTTAGAAACATAAATTAAATTCAGCTAATCAACATGCTTCACCTAACCTTACTAATGCTACCAAAATGCAACAAATACCACCGCCACACGATGACACTAATCACCACTTGACACTAACCGATAAATCATAATCATGCTCAGCTTAATTATGCATCATTACTACACTTCATCACGCCCGATGAGCAACATTCGGAACCACAAGTCCAAAGCGCCCACCCCGAAATAACTACCTCACCGGTATTCAAATATTTAGACACGATCCCCAAACTCCAGCCTGTCCATGCCTGGTGTGCCTGGATGATATCATTTGCTGTGTAAACTCTAACTCTTCGGTAACTACCGTATCGTATCGTCAACAGGTGTGTGTGTGTATGTGTCAAGTGCGAAATGGAAATACATTATTCATTTGCAAAGAACAGCAAAAACACACAAAAAAGGCATTGAAAATCCACAAAAATATTTTAGGGCAAACTCGCTACAGCAAATTGTTCTCCACCAACCTGCATGGTTACATTCGGTGCATCCAAACGTAACGATACGTTAGTACGGTTGGGGCATTAATTAGTGTCACCAAGGTAGAAGAGAAACATACAAGGGACCGATGTGTCCTACCGTTTCGATTTTCCCATCCACACACACACGCACACACACACGCACTCGAAGGTCGACAGGTGTAATGTTAATTAATTAACCCCGGAACCATCGGGTCGGCGCATCTATGCACCGATGGGTGTGCATTGGTAGGAATAAAAGAGAAAAAAAACACAACAACAGGCGACAGCAAAATATGGCCTCCAACATAACAGAATCCGCGGTGAAGCTGTTGGGTGTTAAATTGTTTTTCCGCCGAAATATTTTTCCCTTCCCCAGTGGGAATGTGCACCCCGGACCTATGGTAAACTGGGCGGCGATAATTATCGCGCTTATCGCGAACGGTGCTCGGATCGGATTTTTGCATTCGACGTGATTTACGTGACGCTCCTTATTCCGGTGCGGTGTATTGGTATTCAAGTAATAATGGTTGAAGCTTTTACTGTTCTCATCCCATTTCGAATATCCCCTGTGAAAATTCCCCTTCAGGATAAACAGATCCCCCCCAAACCCCTTTGTTAAGGGAAATGGGTTGAGAGGTTATTTTAAAACGGACCTCTTCATTCCCGCAGTATGGTCCCCTTTAGGGCAGGAAATCAGAACCAGCCCAAACCAAACCCGGTGTGGTAAGGACGATCAACACGGCACCCGGAAAATACAGGAAGTGGGGGAGGCTATCGTGTCATCATCATAAATTTTATTAAAATTTCAATCCGATCCGCTCCGGGGCATAAAATGAGTTCTCTACGTACTGTACGCTCCTTTTACGGTGTCACCTCCGTACACTAACCGGGGCCTTTCTCTGTATGTGTGTTTGTGTCGAGCCACTTGCTTGCGAAACGAAATGTGACAGTGTCCTTGGGACAGTGGGAGCGAGCAGGAAAGCAGGAAGTATCATTCGTCCTTTGCTTGCACCCACCGTTCCATCGGGGGGTGGTGGATGGAAAATTGGCCTCGAGCGGATAGCGTGAGCCTACTGTGTCTGTGTACGTGTTAAAGTGTTCAAATAAGACCGACAACGGAAAAACTGAAGGGAATTTTCCACCGAACCGAGCCGTGTTTGTCGAGTTTTCGTGTGCACAGGCGGAAAGACAAACACATCCCAGTTCCGAGCAGCCAAGGACGATGCTGACGATGATAGTGTGACTGGTTGGAAGTTTATTAAATCGTTGTGGCGTAATTTTCAGAACGTTTACTATATATTTTTTTATTTATTCAAAATTACTTTATTTCTTAGTGTATTAATTCGTAAAATTTTATTTCTAATAGTTTTTCAAAGAGAAAATTATTTTCACTTGTGTATTCAAGTTTTTTTTCTATTATTAATCGAACCTATTCCTTTCAAAGTAAAACGGTTTTTCGGTAAAATATTCAGATAAAATGAACGAGGCATCAATTGAATACGGCTATATATTATTCAGACGTTCTCACAATGCTTCCCTCTTCGTACTGTATCCAGCAATCACCTACACATAGCCCACAGTACCGAGGCCTTGGTGATAAAAAAGAAGAAAATAAATTCTCACTCATAACGAACGTTACGAAACCGTGGAAATGGGGGCCACTGAATTTTCCACACGCAAACCTTCCATTCACACAGAAAAAAAGGTATGGAAGAAAAACGAAAAACACACATACACACTCACACAGGAACCGGAAGTTTAGATGGGATGAGAAGTCCTTCGTTGAAAGCCTCCTTGAGAAATCCCCAAGCACACTTTCCACTTCGATACTTCGTCGGGTAGAATAACGGAGGAAAATTGTGGTGAAGCTGGTGGAAAATATCCTTCCATCAATTCTCATTCTCTCTCGCTCCCTTTCTCTCTCTCTCGCTAGTGCCTTTTGTTACTCTTTCCCGGTTTTTTTTTCTCTCCATCACTTGTGCTCTCATATTTCCCAAGGCCTACACAGTAGAATACGGTTCTTCCTATAGCATGGGACTAAGCCGACACATCGGTCGATAAAAATGTCCACTTTTTTGTTGCTTTTGTTCGATTTCGGTCGGTGGGCTTTGAAAGCCTATTTCGATGTAGGGACATTTTCTGGGACACGTTGTTCGATATTCACGTAAACATGTTTTACCTTATTACTCTCTTCGAAGCAACAGCATGAAACCCAACGAAGGCTTACTTTTGATGTTGAGTGGGTAGAAGGCGGAATGCTCAGGGCTTCGTTTCTTGCTACTCCGGAAGCCTTCCTTTTTGGAGCTCAGGAAAAGGAGGAGACATGTATGAAAGCGTCCCGAAAGGGTATTGGAAGGGAGTCCCGCGTTATGCTTGAAGTGGGATATAATCCTCGGTGGAATTATGAATACGAATGTGTTTCCCTTTTTTGTTCCTGAATCGCTAAATGCTTCCTTGTGTGCCGTTGTTGAATCTTTAAATATTATTTTTTCGCTAAAAAGGACTCTTTTAACAGTAGAACTGACGAATATGTCATTTTGCTTGGCCTTGCTACGCCTCGTTTGAACACTGGAATTACATAGCGAATTAAGCGTTTTTAAACGTGTTTTATTTATACTAAATATAATAGAAGTATATGTAAAAGCCGTATATCAACTACTTTAGATGATGAAAATGGAACATCGTAGTCAAAATGATTAGTCCGGTAGTTCTATATTAATAACAGTAATTTTAGAGATTTCAAGAATACTACTGCTTGGTTTTTATATATATTTTCTTTAGTACTTTAATCTTTAAGTACTTTAGTCTTTAAAATTATTATATATTAACGAAATAAAAATAACTCTTAAAAGGCTGAGTACTTTATTGCTACAGTATCTCTGGCAACAGTTCTCAAACACGCACTCTTCCACAAACAATCGATATTGTGTAGGACCAATAAATTACATCGAGCCAATCGGAATACGAACTCATTAACGTACCAGCCTTTGATAGCCAAAACCTTCCGAGACCTTCATCGCACTGATGGCGCACAATGTCAATAAGCGCCACGTGGATCATTACGCGCACAGGTTTTTAGTTGTTGTTTAGTATTCTTTTCCCTTTAATTCTTCCTACCATCGTCTGGCAATTGTCGGCACGTGTCATTTAACTGCCCTTTTTTTCTCTTTCTTTAGCTACATTCAACAATGGGCGCCGGTTTCGTAGATGTGTGCATTTGTGCATGACAACATTTGGCAGCGATAAGCGTAGGACGTGACGGTATCATGTGATGCAGTTATTAATTTGTGTAAACTAAAAACAAAATACGAAAGGGACTTGCCATTAGAAGCTTTTGATGCATTGTAATGATATACTTAGTACACTGATATAGCTGTCCGCATGGATTAATGACAGAGATTTGTTCGGTGTTACGCAGGTTTGACGATTACTTTACGAAGATTTGTTGAAACTAACGTAAATGTTTAGTGTTGAGAGAGCTTCATATCCCGCAAGTAATCGACCGTTTTATACAAAATATTTACATCGTTTCAAACGATGTTCTCTAGATACAATGGCAGTGATCTACGCAGATTCGGAGGTAGGAGGATTTTCAAATTTGTTAGTTCAGTCTGTTAAGTAAAGTCTCAGCAAACAAAGAAACAAATTGGGTTTAAAAGTCTTCTTTTTTATTCAGGTAGAACGGCCTGGCCGTATTGATAAAAGACTTCTTATTGCATATAAAAATCACTTCCAATTGCAGGTGATTTTTTTCTTTCAATACATCACCGGAAATGCTTCATGCGTTATGATCCAATAAGTGAATCCTACTCTGCAGCTATCAATCTTAGATGATGTTGTGCACTCAAGTTCTTCAGTTCGGACCAATTTTGTATGTTTGAGATGATCTTTAAGGTCATCATCGAGAGTAATAATTTTAATAATTAAACTTAAGCTAATGAAATAAAAAATTTACATACATATTCTACAGTACGATCTACAATGAACAATAAAACACCGCTTAAAATTGTTTTAAAATTAACCATGAACGAAAAACGCTTAAAACGCTTGGTACTTCTAGTGTTAAAAGTTATAAACTCCACATTTTCCTTCGACAATGGCGTAGAAGATTGCCATACATATTATTTGGTAATACACGCTTTTGGTTGTGGTAATATGGAACAATTTCTAAAAATGCTTAACATAAGCTATTCAACACCAAGTTTTAAAGATGAATTGTAAATTATCAGCGCTACAGATTGTTTTTAGGATAGTCTTTAAGTACATTGTTCCGGCCACTCTTTCGTCCATCTCGAATACTTAAATGAATAGATACTGACAGTTTATTTCATATTCATAATAAATATGGGAACTAGCCCATCTCCTGCAATAATGTTGGAAGTTTAGTATTGCAGAGTACAGAAAATATTTATCTTATGTGAGTATTTATGTTACAATACTAATTTAGCTCTGAACAAAAACTATTTTCCCTATCATTATCAACCAAAAAAAAAAACAACTAAATTGGTCAACAATTTGCAACTTGGTCTTCATACTCCATCAGCAAAAAAAAAATCATCACACCATACATGAGCATACCGTTTGCTTGTTTACTAACGGAAGTCAATACGCAACAAATGTAGCTGACAACCACCGTTGGTGAAGTATTTGTCCCAAAGGAAACAAAAAACGAAAACCCCGTAGGTACATGGTGCAGTTTCACACGCCAAAAGAAAAAGCAAGGGTTTTACCACCTGCTTCTATCAATCCGTTGGTTCTGCTTGAAATCATTGCCACGGGCATGAGCAACAGCAGCAACAGCAGCAACATATGTTAGTTCCGGGCTCTACCATGTTTTCCACACGGTGATATGTTTGCTTTCGTTCGCTTTTATTCGGATGTTGCGTGACACGTAAGCACCCTTTTTGCTTATGGGAACTACAGTCACCAGTACCCTTCACGTGCAGTACTTGACTTTTCCATCCGAAAACCGTTTTCGGAGACGTTTTCATGTCAATCAACACCCTCTCTCTTTGGTGTATTTCACGTACGAAGTACACACACACACACACATGTTCAAGTGGCTCTTTTTCCCTTGGATATTTTCTTCCACAAGCATCTGCAAACCTTCGACAGGCGTCAAGTTCTATTTGGAAACGGAGCCAACCAAGGACAGTGATTTTCCGAATCTCTGCATTTTTCTCACCCGGGGTTTGTTCGCTTAGAAGGAGTAGATTTTCATCCAAACCTGCTTGTGTTTGGTTTTCTTTTTTTTTTTGCGCACCCATTTTCCTCCACAGCCTCCAATCGTTTGCTCGTGTGAAATGTCATCCGATGTTGCGGCTTTTTTGTGTGGAAAAACATAATCCAACCAACACGCCATGCCACCGAGCCGTTAGTCTTTGCTTGCAAATTTCGCCGATGCTGAACAATTTTAGCTCTGTACTTCGCTTTAATGTCGTTTTTCATTCTTTTTTTAACCACCTTCTTTTAAATCACACCAAAAACCCCGGCGAAAAGAAGCTGTTAAATCTCGTAACACAACACAGTGTACAAGCACGAGAATTGGGAAAGAATGTTTCCCGCGCTAAGTGCAATAATGAAAACCACATTTTAATATAAGAATGAATGGAATAAAACAAAACGCACTAACCAACAAAAGGGGAGATAGTATAAAAATTTCTTCACAATAAAGAAAGGGAATAAAAATCATATCCCATGGCCCGGAAGCATAAAATCCAGCTCAAAGGTTTATGTTTTCTTTATTTTGTTTCGTTTCGTATGGTTGGCATTTTTCTGTGTGTGTGTGTGTTATAGCGGTTTCATAATTTTCCGACACAAAATTCCGACTGTCGTCTGGTGTGAACCGTGGTAGGATGAGAAAGCAATAAAAATCCTTTCCTTTTTCTTTTGGGTTTTTGTCACCCCGGGCCTGGAAAGATAACGGAGCTGATGGCAAATGGTTTATAGTGTGGAAACAGATTGAAAACAGACCTTTTGTTGGATGGATTGGCTTTTCTTTTTCCTTTAACCATTTTGCTGTGTAGAATTGCGTGTGTAGGAATGTAAAATAATGAATTATCGTTGTGTGAAATGATTTTACAAATTACTAGACGAAAGAGAATGTATGGAAATATACAAATGGATAACACTGCTGCTAATAAGTCTTCCTTTATGATCGATACTAATGTGTTGCATATGTTTAGCTTGTGATGTGATGTACAATTCGTTACTCATAGACAATGAATATGGTTCATTCATATCAATAGACGGAATCGCTAAAAGAACTCGACTCTAAAATTATCACACTTTACGTAAAGTTTTACTGCCAACTAAATTATATTCCACTAACAAACTACGTCAGAGTCAGAACTATCAGCACTTGAGTTCTGTAACAATCGCAACATTCATATTCGAATAACCAAAAACCAGTGATTACCCGCAGCCATTCATACCATATTTCTCTAATTTTATGTGACTGTTAACCCCAAGTACCCCTGTTCTACGATCAGGAACGATCCAGAATGATCGCCCGAGAAGGTTAGTCACTTCTAGGTAATTTATTTGCATTACTTTTCTTTCCATACATGTGGAAGGAAGGAACACATAAAGGATTCAAATTTATTTGATTTGGCATGTGGAAAAATGTGTGTTAATTTCAGTGGTTTCAAAGTCACACTCGAAGGCACAAGGGAAAATTGAGACGTTGGAAACATATAATTCGAAACATTTGGTCTTAATAACGCCGTTTCTGTACGCCTGTGCAGGGTATTGGTTCTGGAGGTGAATTACTTTCAAGGCAAGACTTACACTGTTTAGGGGTATGGGTGGTTGTGTAGCATCAAATATGAAATAGGGAAATGATAAACATGGGACTGAAAAAAGTTCTTCTAACTCCTGGTTTTATGTCTAACTAACTGTGAAACTGTTTCGACATTTCATATAATTTTTTTTTCTGAAAAGATTCTTCTATTGTCTGAAGAATATAAGAAGCTTAAAGTAGCTAGGCTAATTCTTGCGCTAGCTTCTTTTCGCGTATTTATAGCGCCGTGGAATGGTCTTCAAATATCGCACACTTCTCTTGCCATAAATACGGCGATTGCCAAAATCACTCGAGTCAGGACAACTAGCCTGTGCTTCTGGATTATCCAGAACAAGTATCTAGCCGTGGACTGTCGTGGGTATCTGATTAGCCAGAACCTAAGACGAATTCGCCCGCTTGAAGTTTAGATTGCATGAGTCAGTTTATTAGTAATTTCTTCCGGCTTATATACTAACAATGGATTCTGAGTTTTAAAGGTAAAAGGGAGATTAAAGAATTTGAACGAGATGGAATCATTTCCGTACGATAGCATTAAGCACATTCTTGGGTTCAATCATAGCACTCGTAATACATCCTCAGCGTTTTATGTCGTTAGATTCATCGATTGTTATGATTACCATGATCGGCATAGTCGGCGCGAGCATGACTGTTCTAAGACGCGATGTCGCATTCTCAACGTTCGATTCTTTGATTGTGCCTCACCGGTGCGCGAACGTTCATACCTTACGCTTAAGATCAAAACGTATTCCCTAGTTTGTTTATGTTGGCACGTATCGGGCCATGATCTGCTTTACCTTGCTTATGATTGCTTAAAGTTCTCACATGCTCGTTCTATGATAATATGTCGCGTTCGCAACAGCTTCAACAGAAAAGGCATTGCAGATTTTGCTATACTTTCGGTCTCAATGAATTATATGTTTCTAGGTTGTTAGAAAATGTCTCAATACAAAATTTTCAACTTAAGAAGAACTTTTTTGCGAACACCGTTTAGTAGATTTATCCCCTAGGAGTGTCAAAAATTTGGTCTTTATTTGTTTTTTTTTTTGTATTAAGCGCTTCCTCCGGTTTATCCTGCGGTTTTTATACGTTTTTCTTAAACCTTTTTTCTTATTTCCCTTATTTTCTCCTACCTTCTGACAGGTCGTTGAGACCTTATCTCCCTGCCTTGATAAGGTTCCAACAAGGATCAAATCTTAGTTTAATTGTACAATTGTATTGCAATTGTAGTTTAATTGTATTTAAGAACATAGTTATTAATGTTTTCTTCAGCTAGTTCTTTTTGCTAGTTTAACTTCATCAGGTTGTTCACCCACCCAAGCAATACACCCACCGAAATATTTTACTTTATTTACCTGAATACAGAAAATCCATTCTCTCGCACGATTGAATATTACGCATTGCTTCTCTAGATATAAAATCCGTTTAAACATTTGACTAAGGGTAAAAACATTTAAAAGGTTTACGACGGTTATATTGACATGTTAACCGAGATGTTGTTTTTTTTTCGGACCTATAACATAATTAACTCATTCCGCTTGTTATAGAATTGTACGAAGTATGGAGTTCGACAAAACTATAGGCAGCAGTTTGAAATTGTAGCTGGCCGCATGTACAGTCTAGCGAAAATGGCAACACTGCAGCTTTCCAATTCACGCTGCCCAAGTTTTAAGCAACTGTGCCTTTATACGCTATTAGATATGTCTTAAAGCATGAAGTTTAACAAAGGCAATGAACAAATTATTAATTACAATTTTTGCTGAACAGTCAGGAAAGACGAAGAAGATTTATAGAAAAAGGTGAGATTGACTTCAAAATTACAATATAAACCCTATTTAAACTTTAGCTGTAAAGTGCTTAACCAAAGGTTTCCTTTTGCACTGGATTTCTTTTTATTTTAATAGCAAAATATTAACAATTTTCTTGTCAAAACACTATTATATTGGTTTTGCGAACGAAGACTTTTTGTAAAATTGTAAAATTTTAAATCTTCTTGGTTCAGTAATAGATGATTGCAAATTTCTTAATAATTTTCGAACAATGTTTTGTGATAACAGCGCTTAAAAGCAAAGTTTGTAAAATTGTCAGTTTAGTGTTTTTTTTTATTTTCTTTCACATTTTCTGAAATCTGTATACTTCTAAACGGTTTCTGGAATCGGTTTAGATTCTGTTTAATTTTAATGCTCATTAAAAAACAATTCTCATTAACACTGTGACCTCTTTCTTGCTGATAAGCTTTATTTATGTCTACTCACAAATTGATCATCTATTAAAATAGAAACATTTCTAATGCAAAGCGCATCACTATCAACATAACCTTCGCATTTTGATTTGCCAACAATCGTTATAATTGTTAATCAAAAATTCGTGGTAAATTCACTTGTGGACACTGCATTATCAGTGAGTATATAATGAGTATAGGGGCTGAATGGGAAATCATTTGAACGACAAAACGAAATTGTAACAAAATCCAAATCATAAACTCATATCACCGTCAGCTCGTAATAAGTGATCAAAACCAAACCGTACGACCAATATGAAATTGAAGCAAATATAAATGTGTTTTATTTTTTCGCTGAGGTGTGTTCAGCGATCCTCACGCACAAACCATCAAGTTTTCGGGTGATGAGTTTCTTTTTTCGATTTTTTTTTGGACCAACGATAGTCATCATAAAATCAAGTCACGCAACGGCAAACAGTGACACCACCGGTATCCACAAACCGTGCTGCTTCCTCTTTGGTTTCTTTTCTGCTTTCTGTTCGACGGCTTCAAATCAAGCAAACCGAGCCAAAAACCGAACCGAAACCGAGGAAACATCCGCATTACGAACGGTTTTCGGACGGTGTCTGCAAAAATGAAAAACAAACATTCCTTCCAACCATCGTCGACCATGGCGGAGGGATGGAGGTGATCGTCAAATATAGAGGTGAAATAATAATAATACCCGTGCTGAGCGCGAAACTCATTTGTCCCGCTCCACGATTTGAAGCTTTGGAAAGTGTGTTCGAGTAGCAAAAATTATGCTAAAAAAAAAAACAATAAAATAAACAACGCGTTGAGTTTAGTTGAATTGCAAAAAGAAGGTGACATTGAGTGAGCGTATTGTTGAAGCTGAAGGAGACAACACGCATGCAACGCAATGGGGGCAAGTTGACTAATTTTGTCCACCGTGAAATATACAGCGACAGTTAAACTGCCATTGTAATGCAACCCCATTTGATGGTGGAAGTAGTGTTGCGAATAACAAAAAAGGCAAATTGTCAAATTTGTCTATCAGCTATTGGGGGTATGAAAAACGAACCATTTCAAAAAGGGTGGTGTGAGTGTGCTTCATACTTAAAATGCATTTACGTGGCAGCAGTAAGCCAGTTTGTGTCTGAAAATTGAGAAAAAAACCCCTCTACCTCAAATAAAACTGTACGCTTAATGGGTGGGCTGAAGGGTGGGTGCGAAAAAGGGGATGTGGGAGGGGTGCGGGGACATTGTAAGGGAAGGCACGTAGGCACGCGCGTTTTTACCGTACACAGACCGCGCTCGCTAGCATTAGCATTTTCTAGGCGAGTTCGTACGCGTGAAACTACCTCCCAACCACCCATCTCCACCTCTTTAACTGTGCTCCACCAAAAACGGGGTGGAATCGTGCGTTACGAAAGCAAAATCGCGCACACACACACTCACCCGCTTGCATGCATCCCCCAAAAACGCGGCGTTCCGAAGCTCCCACGAACGCATCACAAAAGCCGAACGAAAAACCGAACACAACACGAACACGCCAAACTCGTGAAGGCCTTTTTTTGGGTGATTGCGGAAAGCGGAAGGGGTAGATGGGTGGTAGAGAAGCGTGAATAGAGAAGAATTCACGAAACCAACCCTGTCCGGCACATCACGGTACCGCCACTAACCGAAGCCCCTGGGGGTGTACTCACACAAATTTTCTTCTCACCCGCTCACCACTTGTGAGATGGATCTCTGGGTGAGCATTTGTGATAGTGAGATTGATCTCGAAAATCACGCCTAAGTAGCATATAGCGACCACTTTTGAAAAGGCTGTGAAAGTTGTTTCGCGCTTAACTTAGCTACTAAACATCTACGGAATTTAGCAGTGGGAAGGTAATTTTACTACAATCTTACTTCGCTTTGTAACTTACCTTACACGATGGTAGGAAATGGTTAAAAGTTGCGCAACTAGCAACGATCGTATTACTAACAACCACACACACGGCGCAATACCACTTGTTTTACTCACTACCGAAAAAAGACCAAAAAAAACCGCGCAACACTACACCCGATTCTGGTGCGAGAGAGAGTTTTAAACCGACCCGATCAGCAAATGGGAAGCTCGACAAGGGTGGCGATGGCTCAAAGATAGGAAAATCAGCCTGTCACACAAAACGCTATATTCTCACCGTCTGCCCCAAATGACAAGCGCTGCTCGACTGTGGCCACTTCGGGCGTTCCGTTGGTGGAGTCGGATCGGTTATCACCATCGTAATCATTATCCCCATCATCATCATCATCATCGACACCGCAGCATCGTTTTGTGGGGGGATGAAGGCATAACCCGACCGTAAAGAAAACCGTCATCATCAGCAGCATGTAACTGTACCGCCTACTTTTTTTTCTTCTCCGAGAGAGCGTTCGCAAGAGAGCGCACGAAAGAGCGAGAGAGCACACAAGCGCGAGAGGCTATTGGTGGTGAAAATCCATTTTGTTCACGTACGCGTACTCACCCTCTCGCGTGCACTAAACGCACAGCTTGGACTTGGTGGGTTGCATTTTCGCCCTATCGCTTTCCTTTTCGTGCGCCCTTCAACAGCTTGGTACACGGGTACGAATGAGAGCGAACGCGAACACACGAAAAGGGAGGCTCGAAAAATGCCTTTTTCATCTTTTTCGCCTTTGATTCGTGTTTGGGTGTTCGGGTTTTTCGGGGGCGAAATTTTCCACGAGGCGAATTAGAAGCTTCGCAATTTTCCGGCAGTTTTCCCCCCCTTTTCACGAGTGTGTCACGATTCGATGCCGATTATGCGATGGAGTTCATCGTACACAAAACACGCCGACGTGAGTTAACGGGTTAACGAACCCTTTTTTTGTTGGTGCTTTCCAACCCGACCCGACCTGGGGGCGAAAACGAACGATCGAATTCGATTCGGTTGGGGTAAATCTGGTGGGCGAATTTTCTCGGCAAATGTTCGGGATTTTTTCGACAAATTTGAAATTCGCCCAACGAACCGACGGAAGGCGAAAGGTTTTTCACGCGCGTGCGGCTGGGTTTAGTTGGCCTTCGGGATTCGAGGCAGCTTCATGTTGACGTGGGAATGCATGTCGTTTGGCCGGGTAATGATTGATGGATAAAAAAAGGAATGTGATTGGATGATGAAATAAGATAGACACAATACATAATGTCAGATGTGTAGCTTTAGTTAGTAATTACTTCTAGACATTAAAATCTCGTCTCACCCTTACTTAATCAAAAAATTTGTTTATTTTTGGTTTTTTTTTTCAACTTTTATTTGATCCATCGTCATACGAAATAATATAATAACAGCATTCTTATATTGCCGAGATTGTGGACGCATCGAAGCGAAGAAGTTTTCATCATGACGTACTTCATGTCTGATGGACATAACTTATATGACTTTTAAAACATTTTCTCTTTTTTGAAGAAGGTCCGGTGCATTAAACACTTTTTAATGCAGTAGAAGTTAAAACTAAAGGCAAAAACCAAAGTGATGCAGAATTTCTTCAGAGAATCCATCAGTAAGGAAGCTCCTAAAGAAGATGGACGTTGTTAAGCGAAAGTGTCAGTCGAGTTCTGAGCAGCACACAATTGCACTGAAGGATCATTTTGGTAAAAAAAATTGTAACGAAGCAGGGACTTCAAGGTCTTGGTGGATGAAAAAATGAAGACCTGTACTTTAAATACTTTAGAAATAATATCCTCTTCAAAACATTGATGACTCTAACATAATGTTCCTGGAGACGCTATCAGTATTTTTTAAAAGGTTGTGTGATAGTTTGAATGACTCAATATGCAAAGAAACCACTATGGGTGATTGGGTGTTAAAATAAAAACGTTTTATTGAAGACCGCAACACCACCGGGACATATAACCTAAGTTGCCTGTCCTCTTGAGGAATACCTTCAATACCAAACAATAGAAGGCCCAGCAAGAACAGTACCGCCGAAATACTTTACAGTACAAATATAAGAATGAGAATCCCAATTCCCAACATTTTCAATGGGCGCCATTTAATATATTTCTAACATTGAATAATTTCAAGAATAGAATAACAATTTAAGAAGAGAGAGAGAGAGTTAGAGAGAGAGAGAGAAAGAGCGAGAGAGAGAGAAAGAAACATTACACGAATTTTACGTTAAGGTTGGTCGACTTAATACAGACTTAAGACATCATATTTTCTCCTGATATCAATTTTTGTTTTACTGTTGGACTGGACTACTCTGGACTACTGTTTAATAATATAAGCATTTAAGCAGCTTAATTTACTGAAAGAAATCTGAAGAATTTACATCGTGAACGTTCATTTTTTATTTTCGCATAAATATCTTGCTTAATCCACCAGCCCATGGGTTACAGGCAAAATTAGCGACAATGACTGTAACACACTCTAACTGGATTTAAATAATTAATAACCCGTGCTCTTCATACACGTTAGAGACCATTTTGCTTGTTTCAAGCTACTAAGAGTCACATCCATTACACATGTCAGGTCTAGACGGGAAGTGAAGAACATAACCTATTACACACATTCTCTGTAATAAAATTTGTCGTATGAACGCACTTCTCTTGCACACAATATGAACCGTACAAAAACCTTTGCCTTACAAGGTAATTCTCTCATTACCCCTTATTTAAATCAACGCACATATCCTCCATCGTAAACAAATGCATGATACTTTTATATGCAATTAAGTCTGCCTGCTTCTCTCAACATCTTGCAACATGTTCAAATCGTCTCCAGTCCCCAGTGATAAAGAGCAGTTAAACTACAAAGCAAATAAAAGCTACCTTCTCCCACTAACGGACATCGCGCGTATACACAACATGAAAGCCTCGGGGCAAATGATGATAGTAATAAAAACAACCACAACTCCTCACACTTCGCTGAAGATCGGCTTTTGTCTTTTGTTGTTGCCGTGCGCATCACATGTGTGCGGGGAACTACATTTTTGTATCATCAAAACCGGGCCCGCTAATGGGAGGCCACACGGCGACCTTTGTGCGTTGTCTTGAGCAAATTAAAAAGGAGCAAACCATTTGGGGGGTGGAAATAGAATAAACTTCACTGCCTTTATGTGTGCACCCATAACCGGGGCCGTATAAATCAGCACAAGCCGGGACAATAAGAGGGCGCACGAAATTTGCACCAAGCGACACGTAATTAGTAATTGCAAATGAGCAAAATTTCGCACATTTGCTGTGTGCCATGTGTGTGCGATATGAGAACAGAAATGGAAGAACTTTTTCCGAAAAGACCAACAAAAGAATTATTAATGTCGTTAGCGTAATAATTACAAGATTTCGAAGAGAGATTCGTGTGCTTGCAGATAGGTTAAGATCGTAAAAAGCAGTTTTGAACTGTTCGGAAATTGAAGGCATTTTAGTAGTGAAATATGATAAACGAAGTACATTTACGAGGACTACAAATATTTCCCTTCTCTTGGAATTAAAGGCAGGCGTTTCAATTCTTTGGTTCATAATAAAAACACATAAAAAAGAATTAAGCTAATAAGCAATGACTGCCTTAAGCTGCATCTTACGTTACCAGTCTCATCTCATCAGGAACGTTTCCATTCGAAAAAGAGATTTAAATCATCAATCTTTTAGCTACAGTACAATCGGACCGTTTAACATCTTGCTTTTCTTTGATAAATGACATTCTTGTTCTGGTAAGAACTGTTCAATTAGATAAATTTCGTACCACCCGAAACCACTCACTCCGGGTGTGGCTGGGATTTTTCCAATCTTCTTCCCACTTATCACCCAATACCCTGGAACACAGGAATGCACCATAATGGGACAAAGCGTATTGATTGTTTGAATGCAGTCAGTCGAAAAGATACAGCCAGCAGTGGCGCTTTTGTTCGTGTCATACTCCGTGCGTGGGGGAGTTGGAATTTCCACCCACCACCCTCGGTGGAGCCTCTCACGACGACTGTGGGGTGAGAGTAAAGAAAATAAAATTAATGAATGGCAAAACCATTAAGCTGGTTTGGATTTTCTGCTTTTTGCTTGTGATGTGCTACATATAAAACAGTTTGTGAAGTGTTATTATCCGATCGATTCTTCAAGGAATTAGTGGTGGTGGAAAGAGATTAGATAAGTGTGCATCAACCAGAATCTGGATACTTATGGTCGTGTCTGTGAATTTTAATGATGAAATAAAATAGTTTAAATTATATGTTATTTTGCTTTTGCACGTGTAAGTGACCTAACGCAATAGTAAATTCCAGTAGATTGCGTTTCAAAATGATAGACTCTTTAAGATCATTTTCAATCTTTTATTTTAAAGGTTTTCTTGATAACAAATGAATGATCACGCGAACTCAAAAAATAAATTTAAAAAACGATTGTGTCCCAAACCCGATATCCTCCACAAGGTTTTTAGTTTAATACTTGCTAAAAGATGTCTAAATTGATGAAAACAGTAAGATGTAGTAGTCTTTCTGCATTCATGAATCCAAAAATGTGATCTGTTCCATCGTGTTGACAAATTCTTTTAATGTTATTTTGTTAAATGTGAACACGACTTAGCGGCAACCAAATCTTTCTCATTTCATCTTTAAACCTCCGTATAACCTCGTACTTATGTCCAACTTCAAGAAACTCTTAAAGTAAAATGTCCCAACTTGTATATGGAATTTTGTTGAAAATGTTGCTCAAGTCTTTCTATTGATTCCCTGTTAGTTTCTTTGTGTTCTAGCTCTTTTTGCCTTGCGAGTGAAAAGGAATCCAACGTAATTTAACTGAAAAATAAATTGAAGGTAGTTATGAAGGTTCTTATGAGAAATTTTAATATGTATGCAAGATGTTAATGCACGTATCACTGTTCATGCGTATTGAAATAATCGTTAACTCGCTCACAACATAATTGCTGCATGCTCCCCATGTTAAGATAGAATCATCTCCTTACATACCTCGTTAGAAATCGGGGTTCTGTTATCAGTTTTACTGATCTGATCAGTAGGGATTATAGCTACCTCTTCCATCAAGTTTTTAAATTTTAATCGCTTCAAACTATCTAACATGCGTTGAAAACCTGGACGATACTTCACAATTGACGAGATCCATTATTACACTCATTCTTCCTTCATTGCCTTTGCAAAAGGCAAATCACGTAATTTTGTTCTGAGATTTGTGAAGTTGGAATATTTTTATGTCTGTCCTCACAATATTAGTATTGTCCATCACACTATGACTTATGATCTTTTTGTTCTTAAATCGGTGATAGACCGTTGCTGTATGAGAAGAAGTTCCTATTATTTATTGTTTATTACTCGAGGAATGTTTTCTTTGGATGATCAGATGACTTCTAAAGCCTAAACGCTCCTGGCTCATTCATATAGGTTTTCATTGTGTTCGTGGATCTTGTTCAAAGTACATAAATCTATTTTTTTAACAGGCGATAGACATCTCCTAATTAGATATTTTTCTGTTAATTAGATTAATAATTCCGAGTGAGGTGATAACTTTCACGATCCAAGATTTGTTTTTTGTTGTGATTGTATTTTGGCCTGTTTTAATGCAAGTAGAAGTTCAAAACTTCTTCAATATTATGTATTGTTTGCTTCGGTTTTCCATAGAAGTCACTCACATTTAGAAGACAGTGTAGAGCCTTACCTACATCCCTGTGTACTACCAATATCGCCTTCCCTAATGATCCCCAAGGACCACTTTGGATTCAGAATCGATTCAATTGCAATACTCCAAGAAAAAGGCCTCTTTTTTCCTGCTTCTCTCATACGTACCCAACAATCAATTGATTGACTTCTCTCTTTCTCTGATTCCCTTGGAACTTTAACTGTCTTAAGCGAAAGCAACCATTCCTTGACAGTTTGATCCATCCCTCGTCAAGTAAGTTGTACCGGGACGGTTCGGTACGGATCGAATAAATAAATTGAAACCAGTGACGTTGTCTTTCGGTTGCGCGAAAGCATACGAAACGCGTAGACCGTACGAACACAAACCCCCAATGTTGAAATGATTTCTGCGTCGAAACGACTATTATTTCGAAGGGTAACTTTCAAAGTGTCAGAGGGTAAAGAGAAGACAACAACGAAAATTGCGAAAGAATTCGTTACCATAGCTACTACATACACTCACCACACAATTTCTGTCTGCCTGAGCCTGCGTTGGTTGGATTTTGCCTCTGTCGTAGCGTAGTTTCTATGGAGTCGTTCCATAAAAGGGAATTTCTTTGTTCGATGGAAGATTTCTTTGTCCATCGGTGCCGGTTTGCTGGACATATTGCAATTAGACATTCTTCTTGTTTTACTACGCAATTCACCACATTACTTCGCTGGTTCGTAGTGTGCGGTTTGAGCCATGGTAAGTGAAAGGAATTGATTGTTTATGCGCTTTTGCTTTAGCGCTGTAAGTGAATGTATTGTGAGAGGGTGACTCACAGCGTGCGGCATATAATGTGAATGCATGTAATGCAGCTCACACCCCGTATAATTACCATCTTTAATAAAACGTTTTTCCTCTAATGCCCGTTGTACTTTACTTTAATACTATAAAACAAATTATACTCATTCGCTTTCGTTGTAGGAACGAGAACTGCACGTTATAACCTTTCATCTCATTACATATTTTTTGTTTTTATTGGAAAACAACTACCACAACCTTCAAAAAGAGAAAAAAAAGACCGCTTGACAATGCGATACGATAACACCGTAAACGTTTACCGCCACTTCATGAAGCGCTTTAATATCAACATTTGAACTTTGGCCGGTTATTTACGGCTCGCCTTGAAATGAGGAAGGCGAAAAATAAAATAACAACCCGAACAATCGAACGTTATTGGTACCGAATTAGTTACAGTCGCATGCAAATGCAATTGCAGCGAACAACGATGAATGCAGCCCGACGGGGGAAACTAAAGGCCTTTGTGTAAAAATAGCTATTAGCATGAACCCATTCGTAACGCTTGCAACTGCAACTAATTGTGCAGCGTTTAAAACTATCGATCGGTCTGATCGGTATTGGAGCTGTGTACGATCATCGTTCCGTT
Source organism: Anopheles vaneedeni (assembly GCA_016170025.1). Taxonomy (NCBI): domain Eukaryota; kingdom Metazoa; phylum Arthropoda; class Insecta; order Diptera; family Culicidae; genus Anopheles; species Anopheles vaneedeni. The sequence goes on from STHA01000005.1 coordinate 35,494,574, forward strand.
TCGGTTGTAGAATTGGAAATTTATGTTTCTCTTTGACGTGGAAAAAACCGCAAACCGAACCACTTAAGTGGAACAAATGGTGAGGCGATGTCTGACTATCAAATCGTTTCAGCAAGTATTTTGCTTCTGCATTTTGTTGTTGTTTCTTTAGTATTTTAAACAATTTGCTCAAAAAAAATCATTTTGAAATAGAGAAGAAAATAATCTTGAATTTGATGCACAAAAGTCAATCTTGACAAGATTTAATATCAATCAAACCATATATAAATGAGCATATACAAACCATATACAAATAAATACTGCAAAATATTAAAACAATGAATAGTTAATGAATAGTTAGTCAAAACTGATTCATTATTTCCCTGAAACGCAACAATTAAATGAGTAGTTTTACGAGCAAATTATTCCGCCAAACCAAGTATTCGTGTGGGAAATCGAACAGCTCATCGTTGCAGGCGTATGTATCATCTAAATGCAGCAAACACTGACGCAACACATTTTACCTGGGACTTGTACTATCAATCTTGAACCCAACTTTACGATCTATTGCCAATGTATCAGCTTATTAAGTGTTTTAGCTGATGTAATGCTAAAGAATGGATGTGTGACAGCACATTTTTATGATGCTAAAATACATCCTCAATAAGGGGAACTAAGTGTACGTGATAGAGTAATTTTGTTGTGATTGAATAGTTAGATAAGATGTTTTATGAATAGTGAGTAATTGCTAGTAAGCACCAAAACACAAAGTAAATGTTTCATTCCTCTACAAATGTGCTCGATGGCATTGTTTTTGAATTAATTTTTGGATTAGATTTGAAGAAATATTAAAATGGGAAATAAGGCGGTAAAACAAAAATAAAAAAAATTCAAACCACATTAAAACAAATTAACAAACAAATTAAATAAATGATTCTAAATTAAAATATGAATATATTTACATATAATTATGAATTAGTAGAATAATTAAGTAACAAAATAAGAAAAGACTGTCATGAACGTTAAAAACAATTGAAAATAAATAAATAAAGAAACATTACAGATAAAACAAAAAATAAAAACATATTAAAATGATAAAATAATGAAATAATTAAACTATGAGAAATTAAGATAATATCTAATTGTAATGCATTAATTCAAAAATGAAGTAAAAATTAAATAAATATATAAATCAATTATAATAAATCAGTATAAATACCATAAAAGGTAAAAAATAAGGTTTAAAATACAAAATGTTAGGAAAAGAATACTTTCACACAATTTAATTGACACCCATTAAATAAATTATTGTTGATTTATTTAAATTTAAAAAACGAATTGTAAGAGGAAAAAGCACAAAATGGAATATTTTTTAAACTGTTCATGCACTATACACATCGACTAGTATGTCCTCGTTAATATGGAAATGTTCTAAGCTTGTAGTTGCATCTGTAAAATATTCTCCATTTACCCTTTGACGCTCGCGTCCCTCCCTAACTAAGATTACTGCCCGTTAACATCGTGACACTTTGACTTTGGTAGCCACAAAAGCTAAACGAAGGTTAACGACCAAACCAGTGGACACGATCGATAGAAGGAACGTGTTTGATGAGAGATTTTGCTTCAAAGTACAGGTACGTCCCCATTTAGCTGGCCCCTGGGATGGGATGAGATTGGGCGTGAGGTTGTAGAGAGAAAAAATCAAACCAAGATCCAATTCGGGCCCGTCGGGAAAGCTTTGCGAAGATTGACAAAACAACCGGGAGTGTCGGCCATCCATTGTTCCCTTGTACACGTTGTCGTCAGTGTCATCGTTCTATCGTTGTAAGTGGAGCGGGACCATTAAGAAGGAGAGGTTGTTTCTATGCTCTGACCTGTACCAGTCTGACCATTTCATCGTATCGACTTTCGAGGTTGAAGAAGAACATTTTACGTTTCGCATAAACAAAACAAAACGTGCCGGGAATGTTAAAACCGGGAGGGAAACATTGACTGTACGTCGATAAGCATATCGGAACGGATGGAATCGAACCAACATCGGACGGTGTACGAGATCGAGATTAAGGCTCGATTTTTCTTATTTGCTTAGTGGATGGTAAATGACGATGGCGATGGTCCGGTGAAAGGACTGTGTAAACATTTTAAAATATCACGAACAATCACAGTGGAAGGCAGCGTGCGATGCGACGACGGTAATAGAGCAAGGACGACAGTATTCTCAATGGACGGACGACGTCTAACAACATGATTGCAATGATGACGAGACAGGATTGGGAATTCGCAAATAGGGAGAAATATTTAGAGTATATTAAGAAGGCAGAGGTTTGAAGTAAAGTTTTTAGAAAATCTAAATTGATTTCTTTGGAAGAATTAATTTTTACTCAAGAAATTTTGTCTTTCAATTATGGTCGTTCGAAAGCATTTGAATAAAATGTAACTAATACTTACAATTTGCGAATAAGAAGTTCATAAGTTCTTTTGATCAATTTATTTTGTAGATCAACGTGTTTATCTAGTATATTTCTGCAAAAAACCTTTATTTCTAATAAATAAAAACAGCATTTATTTAGTATATTTCTGCGTACAAATTTTACTTAATTGCTAACATGTTATTAGATGTCAGACATCTTCTCCTTTTGGGACTCGACGGCCTACAGGGGCCAACCATTTCTTGACCAACCATTTCCGGCTCTCGTTGACTTTATTTATCCGTAGTGAGACCTTCATTCGAAGTGCGGTCCGTAATGGATTTGGTACCGGCTATTGTCGTATAAAGACTAATGCCGCTACTACATACACCACCCATCTAGTATCATCAATCAAGTTTATTTGCTTGAATACTTAGCAAAGACTTAGTATAAAACCACAAGAAACTGCTTATTTACTTATTTGTTTATTTATATAGTTTTTTTAACTAAAACTGATGTTTTTGTTCCAAGTCGAACAACGTCGTCTATAAATTGTTTAAAGCCCTCAAAAACTTGAGGAACTTGCTTGAATGGATGTTGATAAAGTCATTCTATATCTCATTACAGTGCGTCACTGCTGTCCTTGTAGCTACAATAAATTTGTTTACAACATAATTACAGGTTATTACATTACATTATATCTATTTTTGTCCTCGTTTCGTTTCCAACTCCGATTAATCCTATCCTCTTGCAATTCTGTTATCTAGACCTTTGTCAGGTTTAATCTATTTTGTTTGACTAATGATAATTGGTTAATGATTAGTAATGTAAGATTATTTCTCTCTATTGCGCTTCTCGGCAGACAATATGCAAATAATATATTTACACGAATGTTCGAGGGCGGTCGAGGACGAACTTTAAATGTTCGTCAATGTTGCCAAATCTTATCAGTATCTACAAGAATTTAATTGATTTTTAATTAAATTTCAAATAATTATATTATTTGGAAATTACCTTGCACTGTGTTGAAACAAACCATGGGCGTAAAAATAATTAATTCTTCATTTTATTATTCATATAGAACGGCCTTGCCTTATTGATATAATTAATTCTTCAACCAAGTAAAAAAAATTAGTTCACTATTATCGATATAATCAAAAATTAATCATTTTAGCATACTTAATTGACATTTCTGCTAAGATTCAGCTTTCCGAGTTTGACTTTCCATTTAAATTAATATCCCTTCTGCCTTATTAACACATCAATCACTTCACTTCGTTTTATCAATCAAATGAGCTTTCGTTGTGCTCCTTCTCTGCGGACGTGAATGCGTCATGAAGAAAGCTAAGCCTAGATAAATCACTGCCCATCGTGCCACGTCAGACAAAAACTTATCCTCACATGCGAGTGATTGGGAGCTTTCGGGTGATGAGAACAGGAGAGCACATGTACGATACGGAATAAAACCACCTCGATTTCGGGTGTGTGTGTCATTTTGTTCCGTCCTTAAATACAGATAATCCAATCAAAATTGATGGTTTGGCTGGGTGTAAAGAAAAGGCGGACATTATAAATCATGACGGAGCGTTTGTGGCCCTTTCCCTGGTTTTTTTTTGGGGTGGCTGTTTCTGTGAGTGGAAAAACTCTGCTCTGTGCTGACTGCTCGAAATTTGTCAGCAAATAAGTATTTGCTGCTGCTGTTACGATACTCCTTTGTCTCCATTCCATTTGGGTGCATTTTCGTTCGATGGTTTGTTTCGTGGCAGTTTATTATCCGTCGCTCAGCAAAAGGCTCCATAAAAACCATATGCGACAGGCCAGTCAACTGGCTGGAGGATGTCATACTGTTGGGAGGTTAGTTTTTCCCTTTTATTTGCTATCTCCCTTTGGTTTGTAATGTTTTCCTTTGTTAGAGCTTCGTTGCAGTTTTTGGTGAGTGAAACGTTCGGAGCAAAAACCCCTAAATCGACGAGACCGACGAATGGCTGGTGAGAAATGTACATACATTTATGTGAATCTCGTTTGATTTCTTTGCCATTTCTTGCAATGTCAGAACAGACGACATTGCCACGGATGTAGCAGGTGTGCTTTATTGGGCTTGGAGAAGACTACTTTTATGAAGTTGTAACGATTGCAGCGAAAGAAATGATAAAAATATTAATATTACTAAGCAACAATTCCTACAGAGATTAAATGATCACTTGAAGAAATTGTTTGCATTCCATTATGCAAAGAAAGAATATAAAAATAAAAAGCAAACATATAATTTACAAAGAAATTACTCCAACTCAATAGATTGCCAACTATAAAAATTATATACGATGCAATCAAGCAATTACTAAAACAAGGCAAACCTGTGCTGAATTGTTTTGTTCTTGAGCTCTTATTAAGCATATTTTTATTTCTCTTCATCCTTTCGTTCCGTTCGTCTGCTCAGATCTAAGAAAAAATGCCAAAAAACATCCCACTAGCCAAAACGAGCAAAAAACCCATCTTCATCAGCAACGGTAATAAATCTATAAAATCAACCGCATTGTTGGGTGGGCGTCATGAGGTTGGCCACACATTGAGCAGCAAGCGACTTAACTTCGGTATTTCTTTTTACGAGTTTGCACCCGGCCCCGGAACGACGATACACAGGCCATAACGTAGGAAGACCTTCAGAAAAAGCTCCACGGAGCAAAAGAACCACATTCGTACCAACACGTCAGCACGAACTCGGAATCGTCGGAATTGGTTTTGATCTATCGGTCGCATACGGATTCATAAAAATGTGTTTTATGCCCCTTTTTTGGGGTGGCCCGACCGTTTGTGTGGAGTGCCTTCAGTATTTTCGGTATTTTCTATTCTTGTGACCTTAGATGAATGATATTTTAGGTGGTAGGTTTAGGTGTGGAGGCGGACAACGATCGAATCTTTAGTGCGAACACAATGCGTTTGGCCTTCTCCTGCACCGCAACTTCCCCATTTTCTCCCACCAGCAACTCGACCCGAGCGCTTCACTCGGCGTGGTTTATTATTGTTTCTCATCTGCTTCCTTGGAAGAGTAAATACACAATGCCGAAACACCGGTGGAATGTTGTTTGGCCTTGCCCGCCAGCATTGGCTTCTTGCCTTGCCTAATTCGAAAGTAATCGCTCAGCAGACCGAGTGCCTACGATTTTCAACACTTTTTGTAGTCTCCCTGCGACCGTACTCCTCCACCGTACGCGCCACCACGACGGCGTTGTTGATTTTTCTCGCTACCACTCTCCTGTCCGGCCTAAGCAGGGCCCCCGTAGGAACTGGTGCGTTCCATTGGTTTCGTCTTTCAGTTTCCCGAATTTTACTCCACCGCCATCGAGTGCGAGAGAAGTGGAAGAAACAGCAATAGCAGCAACAGCAGTAACGTCAACAGCGGCAGCGCCAGCATGCAACTCGTGTTGTTTATTTATCATCAGCATTACACGGAGTGCAAAGTTTCTAGGGTAATGAATAATAAAATTAAGAAACTCTACGTGGTGTTTTAGACTAAGTTATTAATCGGAGTCGATGCTGTAAGATGCTATAAGATAAATGAGTTTATCTTTTATCCGTTGAAACAAGAATAATGTTCCGAAAGTGTTAAAATTTAGCTACGTTCAGAAAATTCTTTACGAGATTCAGCTATTTTACCTAGAAAGGCCATGATTGTCATATTTAACACATACAACACTTCCGCTAAAAATTGGGATTTTAATAAACCAGATAAGATTATTTATATTATTCTTCTTTTTAAAATGTAAGACAAAATCAAAAATGAACTTTAAGTACGATTTTTTGGTACAAAAATATACTTTTTCAAACATTTTGTAAATAAATATTCCACCTTTGTAAATAGTAGAATATGGAATATGCAAAAATAGTAAAACATCGATAATTAAACAGAAAGTAAAATAAAACCGTATTTTGTTTTTGTTTTTTGCATATAACCATAAGAAGTAGCAAATGGAAAAGCGAAAAATGAACTATACATCAAATGAGGCGTGTTTAAAAATGAAAAAAAAGAGAGTTTTTCAAGTTTCATTTTACCAAGAGGAAAGATGACAATGTATATAACGTACGCTACATCCAATTGTGTAGAAAAAATTAGTTAAAAAATGTAAAAATAATTTGTTTTAACAAATTGGCCCAATTTTTTGGAAAAAAAAGATTTCGTAAACATTCGTGAACTAAATCTTTCATTATTAACTCCAGAAATTGTTAACAACACAAATCCATTCAATATTTATTAAATAAAGTTATTTAATAAACTTTATTTCTTTCAGAATTTGAAAATTAATTTCACCTTAAAAAACCACTTACTTGTATGACGAAATTCTTACACCTCGCTTCAATTAAAGTTCATGAAATACAATTTAAGTTAAACCTTTTTAAATTTTGGTTAAATAAAACGAAACCGCCCATAATAATGTGTTTCTATTCCATTTTCAATGAGTGAAATTAAATCATACATTTCTTGCCACTCCCGTCACTTTTCAATCCATTTTCAAGCAGCCTACGCACACGGGCCCCGCTACGCCGTGATCCGTACTTGTTTTCTGTGTAATCAAAACGCCTTGCCTCACCATTGTCCCTCACACACCCGTTCTCACCCTTCACTGCCTTTGCTGTACTACCGCCATCGGCAATGGGAATGTTGTGGATCTCTTTTTGTTTTCCTCCTATTTTGCTTTCACCAAATCTCCTACTTTATTTACACGATCGCCCACAAGAGAACTTCAAAACCTTCGGTGTACTGCAGAAGGGGGCTGATAGCTCCCCACTTTTTTTCGATGCCCAACTAGATAGCAGGGGTGGGCGAAGCCAAAGAAGGTTGTGGAATAGGAGACAAATTATCTGATCATCGCGATAATGACTTCGACGACGAAATACTAAATGAATGACTTTTGCCACCGGGTGTTTATGTTTCTTCTCGTATTCTTGTCTTGTTTCTTCCCCGTTTTTTGTCGCTGGTATAGAAATTAAGCTACATCTCTTGACGGTCGTGATTGTATCGTTACGAAACCAAGAAGAAAAAAATATTAGAGAACGACCGTATCGTAGAAAATAAAATTAAAAGATGAGCAAAACATCGACCGGAAGCATAAGATTTTACTTTCGCTCCACATCTTCGCGGGGCGCGAAACGAGCTAACAACGGACGAACGGACAAGAGAGAAAAATAGCACCGAACCGAACCTGATCTTAGAAGGTGAATCCCAAACGTTTCCAGCACCGGCGGCGATTATAACATATTTATGAGGTTTTATTTATACTCCGGTGTGCTCGGTTTTTGCCATGGCACAGCGATAAAGTGGGAAGAGCAACCGTTTTTATGAAGCTTTCTTTTAGGGGATCTTTCCGAAAACAAGGAAGGAAATGGCAGAGACGAGCAGAGATGATGGTGCTGAGAATATGGCTTCACTCATGACCCATGCTCTCGTATATTAGTACCATTAGGCCATCGGACAAGTGCAAGTGCATCGGAAAGGATCATAAAGACATCGCCCCAAGGGAAGCAAGTGAGCATAAAAGTAACATAAGTGAGGCATTAGCCTCATGGCACACGCATTTACTNCGTGCGATGCGACGACGGTAATAGAGCAAGGACGACAGTATTCTCAATGGACGGACGACGTCTAACAACATGATTGCAATGATGACGAGACAGGATTGGGAATTCGCAAATAGGGAGGAATATTTAGAGTATATTAAGAAGGCAGAGGTTTGAAGTAAAGTTTTTAGAAAATCTAAATTGATTTCATTGGAAGTATCCATTTTTACTCATGAAGTTTTGTCTCTCAGTAATGGTTCTTTAAAAGCATTTAAATAAAATGTAACTAATACTTACAAGTTATGAATAAAAAGTTCATAAGTTTTTTTGTCCAATTTATTTTGTAGATCAAAGAAAAACAGCATTTATTTAGTATATTTCTGCAGAAAAATGATCTTAATTTCGAATGTTGTTACATGTGAGGTATCTTCTCCTTTTGGGGCTTTACAACATGAAGAGGTCTTGACCTACCATTTCTAGGTTTCCTTTACCCTTAGTGGGATAGGGGCGGCCTAGTGTTCCCTATTATAAAATACGCAAGTTCCACACGGCAGGACCAGGTATCAAATCCCATTCGGAACGTTCCCCCTGATTGACTATCCGTCTACGCGGTTGAAATAAGTCTAGTAAGCCAAAAATGGCCGGCATGACCTTAGAGGTTGTTAAGCCAAGAAGGGAGAGAAAGAGAGAGACAGTCATTCTTGCGCACAGGAGTATGGTCCGAATTGGATTTGATACCCGTTCTTGTTGTATAGAGACTAATGCCGCTGCTACATACACCACGCATCAAGTATCATCAATCAAGTTTATTTGCTTGAATACTTAGCAAAGACTTAGTATAACACCACAAGAAACTGCTTATTTACTTATTTGTTTATTTATATAGTTTTTTTAGCTAAAACTGATGTTTTTGTTCCAAGTCGAACAACGTCGTCTATAAATTGTTTAAAGGCCTCAAAACCATGAGGAACTTACGTGAATGAACGTCATTGTATATTTCATTACAGTACGTCATTGCTGTCCTTGTAGCTACAATAAATTTGTTTACAACATAATTACAGGTTATTACATTACATTATATCTATTTTTGTCCTCGTTTCGTTTCCAACTCCGATTAATCATATCCTCTTGCAATTCTGTTATCTAGACCTTTGTCAGGTTTAATCTATTTTGTTTGACTAATGATAATTGGTTAATGATTAGTAATGTAAGATTATTTCTCTCTATTGCGCTTCTCGGCAGACAATATGCAAATAATATATTTACACGAGTGTTCGAGGACGGTCGAGGACGAACTTTAAATGTTCGTCAATGTTGCCAAATCTTATCAGTATCTACAAGAATTTAATTGATTTTTAATTAATTTTCAAAAAATCATATTATTTGGAAATTACCTTGCACTGTGTTGAAACAAACCATGGGCATAAAAATAATTAATTCTTCATTTTATTATTCATATAAAACGGCCTTGCCTTATTAATATAATTAATTCTTCAACCAAGTAAAAAAACTTAGTTCACTATTATCGCTATATTCAAAAATTTATCATTTAACTATACTTAATTGACATTTCTGCTAAGATTCAGCTTTCCGAGTTTGACTTTCCATTTAAATTAATATCCCTTCTACCTTATTAACACATCAATCACTTCACTTCGTTTTATCAATCAAATGAGCTTTCGTTGTGCTCCTTCTCTGCGGACGTGAATGCGTCATGAAGAAAGCTAAGCCTAGATAAATCACTGCCCATCGTGCCACGTCAGACAAAAACTTATCCTCACATGCGAGTGATTGGGAGCTTTCGAGTGATGAGAACAGGAGAGCACATGTACGATATGGAATAAAACCACCTCGATTTCGGGTGTGTGTGTGTCATTTTGTTCCGTCCTTAAATACAGATAATCCAATCAAAATTGATGGTTTGGCTGGGCGTAAAGAAAAGGCGGACATTATAAATCATGACGGAGCGTTTGTGGCCCTTTCCCTGGTTTTTTTTTGGGGTGGCTGTTTCTGTGAGTGGAAAAACTCTGCTCTGTGCTGACTGCTCGAAATTTGTCAGCAAATAAGTATTTGCTGCTGTTACGATACTCCTTTGTCTCCATTCCATTTGGGTGCATTTTCGTGCGATGGTTTGTTTCGTGGCAGTTTATTATCCGTCGCTCAGCAAAAGGCTCCATAAAAACCATATGCGACAGGCCAGTCAACTGGCTGGAGGATGTCATACTGTTGGGAGGTTAGTTTTTCCCTTTTATTTGCTATCTCCCTTTGGTTTGTAATGTTTTCCTTTGTAAGAGCTTCGTTGTAGTTTTTGGCGAGCGAAACGTTCGGAGCAAAAACCCCTAAATCGACGACATCGACGAATGGCTGGTGAGAAATGTACATACATTTATGTGAATCTCGTTTGATTTCTTTGCCATTTCTTGCAATGCCAGAACAGACGACATTGAAACGGATGTAGCAGGTGTGCTTTATTGGGCTTGGAGAAGACTACTTTTATGAAGTTGTAACGGTTGGAGCGAAAGAAATGATAAAAATATTAATATTACAAAGGAACAATTCATACAGAGATTAAATGATCACTTGAAGAAATTTTTTGCATTCCATTATGCAAAGAAAGAATATAAAAGTCAAAACCAAGCATATAATTTACAAAGAAATTACTCCAACTCAATAGATTGCCAACTATAAAAATTATACACGATGCAATCAAGCAATTACTAAAACAAGGCAAACCTGTGCTGAATTGTTTTGTTCTTGAGCTCTTATTAAGCATATTTTTATTTCTCTTCGACCTTTCGTTCCGTTCGTCTGTTCGGATCTAAGAAAAAAATGCCAAAAAACATCCCACTGGCCAAAACGAGCAAAAAACCCATCTTCATCAGCAACGGTAATAAATCTATAAAATCAACCGCATTGTTGGGTGGGCGTCATGAGGTTGGCCACACATTGAGCAGCAAGCGACTTAACTTCGGTATTTCTTTTTACGAGTTTGCACCCGGCCCCGGAACGACGATACACACGCCATAACGTAGGAAGACCTTCAGAAAAAGCTCCACGGAGCAAAAGAACCACATTCGTACCAACACGTCAGCACGAACTCGGAATCGTTGGAATTGGTTTTGATCTATCGGTCGCATACGGATTCATAAAAATGTGTTTTATGCCCCTTTTTTGGGGTGGCCCGACCGTTTGTGTGGAGTGCCTTCAGTATTTTCGGTATTTTCTATTCTTGTGACCTTAGATGAATGATATTTTCGACGGTAGGTTTAGGTATGGAGGCGGACAACGATCGAATCTTTAGTGCGAACACAATGCGTTTGGCCTTTTCCTGCACCGCAACTTCCCCATTTTCTCCCACCAGCAACCCGACCCGAGCGCTTCACTCGGTGTGGTTTATTATTGTTTCTCATCTGCTTCCTTGGAAGAGTAAATACACAATGCCGAAACACCGGTGGAATGTTGTTTGGCCTTGCCCGCCAGCATTGGCTTCTTGCCTTGCCTAATTCGAAAGTAATCGCTCAGCAGACCGAGTGCCTACGATTTTCAACACTTTTTGTAGCCTCCCTGCGACCGTACTGCTCCACCGTACGCGCCACCACGACGGCGTTGTTGATTTTTCTCGCTACCACCCTCCTGTCCGGCCTAAGCAGGACAGTTCCCCCGTAGGAACTGGTGCGTTCCATTGGTTTCGTCTTTCAGTTTCCCGAATTTTACTCCACCGCCATCGAGTGCGAGAGAAGTGGAAGAAACAGCAATAGCAGCAACAGCAGTAACGTCAACAGCGGCAGCGCCAGCATGCAACTCGTGTTGTTTATTTATCATCAGCATTACACGGAGTGCAAAGTTTCTAGGGTAATGAATAATAAAATTAAGAAACACTACGTGTTATTTTCGACTAAGTTATTAATCGAGGTCGATGCTGTAAGATGCTATAAGATAAATAAGTTTATGTTTTATCCGTTGAAACAAGAATAATGTTCCGAAAGTGTTAAAATTTAGCTACGTTCAGAAAATTCTTTACGAGATTCTCAGCTATTTTACCTAGAAAGGCCGTGATTATCATATTGAACACATACAACACTTCCGCTAAAAGTTGGGATTTTAATAAAACGGATAGGTTTACTTAGACTATTCTTCTTTTTAAAATACGAAAGCTTATATACAACATCAAAAACCAACTTCAAGTACTATTTTTTTGTACAAAAATACATTATTTCAGAAGTTTTGTAAATAAATATTCCGCTCTTGTAGACCAGTATTTTGCTTTTATTTTTTGCATATAACCATGAGAAGTAGCAAATGGAAAAGCGAAAAATGAACTATACATCAAATGAGGCGTGTTTAAAAAAGAAAAATAGAGAGTTTTTCAAGTTTCATTTTACCAAGAGGAAAGATGACTATGTATATAACGTACGCTACATCCAATTGTGTAGAAAAAAATTAGTTAAAAAATGTAAAAATGATTTTTTTTAACAAATTGGCTCAATTTTTTGGAAAAAAGATTACTGTAAACATTTCGTTAACTAAATCTTTCATTATTAACTCCAGAAATTGTTAACAACAAAAATGCATTCAATATTTATACAGTAAAGTTATTTAACAAACTTTATTTCTTTCAGAATTTGAAAATTAATTTCACCTTAAAAAACAACTTACTTGTATGACGAAATTCTTACATTTCGCTTCAATTAATGTTCATGAAATACAATTTAAGTTAAACCTTTTTTAAATTTTTGTTAAATAAAACGAAACCGACCATAATGATATATTTCTATTCCATTTCCAATGAGTGAAATTAAAACATGCATTTCTTGCCACTCCCGTCACTTTTCAATCCATTTTCAAACAGCCTACGCACACGGGCCCCGCTACGCCGTGATCCGTACTTGTGTTCTGTGTAATCAAAACGCCTTGCCTCACCATTCTCCCTCACGCACCCGTCCTCACCCTTCACTGCCTTTGCTTTACTACCGCCATCGGCAATGGGAATGTTGTGGATCTCTTTTTGTTTTCCTCCTATTTTGCTTTCACCAAATCTCCTACTTTATTTACACGATCGCCCACAAGAGAACTTCAAAACCTTCGACGTACTGCAGAGGGGGGCTGATAGCTCCCTTTTTTTTTCGATGCCCAACTAGATAGCAGGGGTGGGCGAAGCCAAAGAAGGTTGTGGAATAGGAGACAAATTATCTGATCATCGCGATAATGACTTCGACGACGAAATACTAAATGAATGACTTTTGCCACCGGGTGTTTATTTTTCTTCTCGTATTCTTGTCTTGTTTCTTCCCCGTTTTTTGTTGCTGGTATAGAAATTAAGCTACATCTCTTGATGGTCGTGATTGTATCGTCACGAAACCAAAAAGAAAAAAAAATTAGAGAACGACCGTATCGTAGAAAATAAAATTAAAAGATGAGCAAAACATCGACCGGAAGCATAAGATTTTACTTTCGCTCCACATCTTCGCGGGGCGCGAAACAAACTAGCAACGGACGAACGGACAAGAGAGAAAAAAAGCACTGAACCGAACCTGATCTTAGAAGGTGAATCCCAAACGTTTCCAGCACCGGGGGCGATTATAACATATTTATGAGGTTTTATTTATACTCCGGTGTGCTCGGTTTTTGCCATGGCACAGCGATAAAGTGGGAAGAGCAACCGTTTTTATGAAGCTTCCTTTTAGGGGATCTTTCCGAAAACAAGGAAGGAAATGGCAGAGACGAGCAGAGATGATGGTGCTGAGAATATGGCTTCACTCATGACCCATGCTCTCGTATATTAGTACCATTAGGCCATCGGACAAGTGCAAGTGCATCGGAAAGGATCATAAAGACATCGCCCCAAAGGGAAGCAAGTGAGCATAAAAGTAACATAAGTGAGGCATTAGCCTCATGGCACACGCATTTACTACAACGTCCTTCTACTTTGCATCTTTATACGGTACATTAAAGGGAATGGTTCTAATGTCTCACCTTTTAATTTTTTACCCCCCACTTCCTATTCCTACTAGAGAGGGAAGAAAAAAAGCATTTCAAATACACGACACCAACCATCGACTTGTCAGTGGTGCCGTTTCTCAAACAAATCCACCTTCCACCACAATATGCCATTCCGATTGCTGGTCCGATGGCAATGAGGCGGAAAATCTGTCTTCCTTTCCCTGGCTGCGGCTGTGGACGGTGGACAGATGCTAAGTGCTAAGTTGCTGTCCATTAGCATCACGATGCAGCATCGCCGATTTGATGAACACTTTCCAAGCGACGTCGTCGTCGTCGTTGTCGCCGTCATCATCATCATCAGCAGCAGCAGCACCATCAATAGACACACACTATTGATCCCCGCATTAACGATCCATTTGCAACAAGTGGCATCAGCAGCAGCAGCAGAGGGCAATTGAGCTTACGACTTCCGGAACAAGTACCGGGAAAGACATGATGGGTAGGTGTCAGAAAGTGTGTCTGTGTGTGTGTGTGTATTTATCGACAAAGTGTGCTCACGGTACACTTAGCGGCTTGTTTTACTTATTTGAATATGAAAGGTGAGAGATTTCCTCGTACCCGGAAAAGAACTTTTTATTTACATGAATTACGAACGAGAACTTAACGGGGACTTTGTTTAAAGTTTTCATGAATTTTCACTTAAAAAATATTATTAAATTCTTAAATTCTTAAAAAATATTATTAAATTCTTAAATTCTTAAAAAATATTATTAAATTATTCTAAAAAAATACTATTAAATTCCTTTGGTAATTTAAAGCAAAATCAATTATTAATTCTAAACAAAATGAAATGTGGACGACTTCTATATAAGTATCAATATTCTTAGAAATTAACTTTTTAACACAACCTATTGTTTTTCTTGAAATTTTCATTTAACTTTCACTTACTTTATGTTTACCAAAAGTAAACCTTCACCACTTGGTTATTTGTACGACGGAGCACGTGTCTTCTCCAAATCAGCAAAATGGTGCTAATTAGTCGCACAAACTGTCTATTTTCCAATTCGAATGTAAATCACCATCAGCATTCAGAAAGCAAGTGTCTGCCCTGGTGACAGTCGATAGATGCTATGGATGTTGGCTGGTGGAGATGGAATCGAGAACTCAACAGCAAAAACGATGCGTAAGCGATGCCTTAAAGAAGTTTTGCCGTGTCTGCTAATAATGGATCGCCGTAGTACAGTTCGCGGCAAGTTTCATCAGTAGGATGGTAACTACTCTGTTTGCTTCTTTTTTTTTAGTTTAAGACTTTTAACTCAAAGTAATTTACTAGATGGACTTTAACTGAACATTTACCAAACATTTTAGTTCCAATATTCAACTCAATGTCGGGTATTTTAAAAATCGATGCTTATAAACAAACAAAAGAACTCGAAAATGAAATAACAAATTGAAACTGACTAGGAAATGCTTCTCTTAATAACTTCTGTTTGATTATTTGACATCTAGTACGGAAACTTGTTCTTGTAGATTGAATTCATTTTCTTAGATTAAAGCATTTTGGGTCTTTTTATCTTAGTGAAGGAATAGAAGGATTTTTTGCTCAATGAAGGAATTGAAGGAATAGACCTTGTCCATTTTATAAATTAGCTTTAAGATTATTTTGTACAGCAATATGGGAAACCGGATTGATTGCTTCATTCCCACTATCTTAATCAAAACGTTAATATCTTTCGTTAATATCGAAAAGGAATAATTTAAAACACGCATAAAAATATAATCTAATATAATCTAATCTAATATAATCTAATCTAATCTAATATAATATAATCTTCTAAGAGCTTGTGACGTACCCACTGCTATACACAAAAAAAAACCTTCAAAACAAGCAGGAAAAAGCCCAACAAGACGCAACGGTGGTTTGCCTTCCATTTCAAGCAATAATGCTATCAAAAACAATCCCGATAATAAAATAGAAACATCACTGTAACGCACCAAGCTCAGCTCAACGTTAAATCGATCATTCTTAAGATATCTTTCCCGAGTTCCGAATTCGTCGCCTTTTCGTGCCGTAACGTTCACTTCACCCCTTCGAACGGATACCCCAAGAGTGCGTTCGGAACCATTCCGGCAGCACCGTGTGGGAGATGGAGGTTCCAGTCATCAACTAGCATTAGTATTAATTAGAATGAAATGTTGACGATATTTCATGCTTCTGGTTTCTGTTTTGGTGGGCCCTTGGTTACGGTGTAACCGGGGCGCTTTTATGCTGCTTTATGTTGCTGTCCCTGCTGCTGCTGACGGGGATGGAGAGAAAATTCCAAACACCATTCCAAGATTGGTGTGAGGTGGAATTGGTGGAATAAATCCCTACAACCGTAACCATCACCATCATCATCATCATCATCAGCCCTATTGATTCGGTTGTGTGCGTTTGGTGTGGAAAATTAATGAGAAAATGTGGAAAGTATTCCGTACCAGACGGATTGACGCTCTCGTTGGGGGTGGAAAAAGTTTCGAAAGAGTTTTCCATCAACTGCAGCACCCGTAACTCCGCATCAGAAAAGTCAACCGTTATGCTTTAGTTTCGTGAAGCATTTCATTCCAAAATCTTCCAAAATATTGCTTATTCTTAGTTAAATAATTTCTGTCTTCACAAACAACGCATTACGATGAAATAGGGGAGCCAAAATCGCTCCTCAAGGCTGTGTGGAAAAAGGTTCTCCAAACAGAAATACTCTTCCGGCTGGCAGAGAGAAAGTAAAACTGAACCTCGTCAAGTCCATCCCAGTCAGTGATGGGGAAAACTTAATCTCATTAATGCCATCTTACCGTGTCAAACATTCGGGTAAAGTTTTGCCACAGCGCACCATTGGACAGGGACACATGTCCATGGCTCTTAGTTGGTTTGGCCGGTAAAACGGAGCAAATTAGAACATGGTGCCGTTTAAGTTTTCTCCATCCCCCATTTCTAACCGCGTTTTCCCTTTATCCCCGCCTTGTGTGGTTTTTAGTCCCGTTTCAAAGTGTTCATCGAGGAATGGTACGAAATCGAATCCAGGAATGCAAGTGTTGAACTACGGTACACCACGGTCCTAGGACGAGATCGTAGATCTGTCAATTTATTCAATTAAATCGGCGCCATCGGTACCGACAACACGCGCAACTTTATTGGAAGTGTCGAAATGGCACTGCCAAAAGTTGGAGTGTGGAGTTGGCGATTTATTGCTTGCGGAAGCAACAACGGAGCGAGTTCGCTGTGTGGCGAAAGTTTATGAGATCGATTTGACTTTTGATTAAAATTTTACTACCCGCGTGTACGTTGTGGTGGTGTTGTTTTACATATACTCATAGGGGAGCATTGTAGTCATGAACCCTTTCCGAGGATGGATGGATCTATCAGGGAAAGACAGATGATTCATTTATACGGCTTGAAATTGTGTTTGGCCATAAATATAATCGATGGAGAGAGCGATCCATAAATTCTTGTATTAAAAAACAATCAAAACTTTAATTTTACAATCGTATGTAAAACGTAAATCAATTCCCAATTGATTCTAATTTTAATGCTCCCCTCAAAAAAGTAGCTCTCAGTGAAGATGGCATTTAGTACATAAAATTCTCACTCTTTCGTTAAGTTTCAGCTTCCATTCTACTTTCCACAACACAACGGCAGTAAACCCATTCGAACGACGTGAACTACATGATATCTCTTTCAACCATGAAATCGATACACTGCTCCTGATGTCCCCAACCGCAGATCAATTCTCTTAATCTTAGGTCATTCCCCAAGAGTATTAAACTTGTAACGATGATGAGTGCTTGACCGGTCAAACTGAGCGTGAATGAAGATGAGTTTGAGAATTAGCTTTCTAATGCTTCGTTTTGGTGTTCCATTTCTAGCTCCATAAGGTGCTCTTGCTGATTTGCTTTTAAGTTTTAATGTGTAATTCTAGAAGAGCTTTACAGTGACGTAGTCATGCACAAAACACCTCAAGTGTCCTTCTGTCATTCCTTCTCGAGCAAGGTGAATGGAAGATATCTTCATTACGTTAACTATTATATACGAATGTTTCATTCGCTATTTCGATCCTACAGAAGATGTTTCATCTTATACAATGTGCACACGCACTGTGCCACATCTTACCTTCACCTCAGACATTGCACCGACACACATAGCGAACAAAGGATGCAACTTATCTAAACGCCAACCAGATCGTATCACATAATTGGCTAAAGTGCAACGGCACATTTAGCAAAGTCTTGCATTCTCTAAGGATTTTCTGCAGCCATAAATAATTTAACATGTCGCTGCTGGGCCAAAGAGCACATTTCTGTGTAACGAGACATCACGCTGTTGATGCTGATGGTGATGATGATGCTGATAAGTCCGACCTAAATATAGGTTTTTGGCGAAGGGTGAAATTATGCTAGGGATATTATTAAAATAAATTTAACCCAACGTTAGCTGATGAGATGATCAGCGTTAAGGTTGAAATAAGAGCGATTGGTTGAGGTAACGGCCATTTCTGCAGGGCCACAACCTACGCTAACGAAACATTTTGTTGAGGATAGTTTTGCATGAAGATTTAATGAAATGAAACTGTACAAGTAGGGACTATGTGTTAATAATTATGTATAAATAATTGGTTTTTGACATCGGTTATTTTTTTTGTTTTTGCTAAACTTTCTCCTCTATGTCCAGTTTTGAAAAAAAATCTCGATTGATTTATCTGGAGTATAATTTCTCAATAACGAGCACAATGTTTGGATGTTTATTGAATATTACGTCCACTGAGAGCGGTTTAACGAAGATTTTAATATTTCACTAGCAAATTTCGTCAGAAACAAAAAAAAACTTTATATTGGGACATGAACATTGTGCAATCAAATTGAGAAGAATATTGCCTGAATCGCCGAATCACCGCTTTGAGTCTAACGTAGTAACCCCCCAATGTAGAAGCAAAGCTGAGCCTTGCAAGCCCAGTT
Source organism: Anopheles vaneedeni (assembly GCA_016170025.1). NCBI lineage: Eukaryota > Metazoa > Arthropoda > Insecta > Diptera > Culicidae > Anopheles > Anopheles vaneedeni. The sequence goes on from STHA01000005.1 coordinate 35,513,443, forward strand.
GGTTCGATCCGATCTGCCCAATTCAATTTCCTGATAGCTTATCACTGGATTTCTTTTTGTGAATCATCTCTTGCCTATTTACTGATACATCTGTGTACGGATATGCTACTATAGAAGAGTATTACATAACGATTTCAGGCAGTGTGGGCCATCAAAAAATAATCTCCTCATGGATTTGAATGGCGATCCCCAAGGTTTATTAGCACGACTACACACACATTACAGATGTTGATCGTACTGTCTTATATCTACATTTTATTCTAAATACATATATTTCTCTCTGTATCTCTCTCTCTCTTTTTTTATTGTTGGTTTAACGACCTCTAAGGTCACGCCAGTCATTTTTGGCCTATTAGACTTGTGTTTACCACCTAGCCGGATAGTCAGTTTTTGCTACGCCCAACAATCGGGATGAGTTTTGATACCCGGTTATGTCTTGTGGAACTGCGGCCGTACCCTTACTGCTTTTAGGGATAAAGTATGTCTTGAAGCTCTCTTGGTTTTTGGTTCGGTCTGTTACTTCTTCTTTTTCTCTCTGTAAGACACATTGGTGGTATGATAGAGGAATTCTTTATTACTCCACCACATTGGGCTTACCCTCCAAGGCCTCAAGTTTTTTTAACGAGACCGGCAACTGAGGCCATATATTCCAGGTCTATTACTTTAAAGGATGTGGCTCGAAACTTATCTGACGCAAATCGTCAAAGCAAGGGCTTTTACCTATGCATGATTATTCGGCTACAAGAATAAATACTAATGTTATTATTCTTTACAATGTCCAAGACGCTAAATTTTGATTTCGGTTGAGTGGGCTTCATTTCACTTATGAAGAATTCAATGAATTATACACTTAGAGCAACAGTATTAAAGTCGGAACTCGAATGCCTGATTAGCAGCCAATCATTACATGTATGTTTATTTTAATTTTTAACATACTATTGATTGTAGCATTGATCGTAATGGCTAATGGTGTTGATATTGTACTGGTAAAGACCTTAAAAACAGTTATTGACACTGCAATTTCTGCACGCCTCAACATGCAGTCCCGTATAATTGAACGTGTTCAAATCGTTCCCAAATGGACGTCCCGACTTTCATTAGCATAAAAGACATAACATATTTTAACAGAGAGTGACAATCATTTTTCCACGGCAAAAAAGCACACAATGGTGTCAATTTTCCTAGGCGCCCCAGGTGTCAAAACCCGGCCAAACCTATGCTGGGAGTGTTTCGATTTTGAAACTCTGCAACACTGCATTTTCGCCGTCATATCCATTCAGAGGTGTAGGAGAAGGTTACGGTTCGCAACAATAACGACGTGACCGTGCGCATCAAACGGGCTTCGAGTGCAAAATTCACAACACAACACACGCCTGGAGTGATCAACAAAAAAAAACTTGCTTGTGGTTTCTTCTGCAGTGAGATGAAGAAAGCCATCCGAAACCGTACACGTTTGGACCAGGTTTCGGAAGATTTTCACCCCCGGTCGGTCACCGGATTGGTATAATAAGTGAAAAGAGTAATTACGTACGTGTGTTCCCATTTGAATATAATGTGAAATGTTAATCGCACGTTCAGTCTCCCTTACCCGTCTTTTCCCTCCTTACTTGTTCCCTTTTCCTCTCTCTCCATCACCCACCAATTCATCCAAGTGGAGCCATGGAGCATTTTGTGTCGTGTTGTTTTCATTTCTTTCACTTCACATCGTTCTCCAGTTGGCAACATTTTTTTGTGTATGTGTTTCGTTCATTTCTCCCGCGTTATGTTGTCTTCTGGAGTCGTTTTGTGCTGTTTGCTACAATCGGTTTTTTGCATTTTTCTTTTCGTTTTTTTTTCTTCATTTTTGTAATCTTTTTTCCGTGTCTTGTTCTTCTTCGCTGCGTTCCAAGCCGAGAAAACNCCCATTTCCTATTGCTACTAGAGAGGGAAGAAAGAAAAGCATTTCAAATACACGACACCAACCATCGACTTGTCAGTGGTGCCGTTTCTCAAACAAATCCACCTTCCACCACAATATGCCATTCCGATTGCTGGTCCGATGGCAATGAGGCGGAAAATCTGTCTTCCTTTCCCTGGCTGTGGCTGTGGACGGTGGACAGATGCTAAGTGCTAAGTTGCTGTCCATTAGCATCACGATGCAGCATCGCCGATTTGATGGACACTTTCCAAGCGTCGTCGTCGTCGTCGTTGTCGCCGTCATCATCAACAGCAGCAGCAGCAGCACCATCAATAGACACACACTATTGATCCCCGCATTAACGATCCATTTGCAACAAGTGGCATCAGCAGCAGCAGCAGAGGGCAATTGAGCTTACGACTTCCGGAACAAGTACTGGGAAAGACATGATGGGTAGGTGTCAGAAAGTGTGTCTGTGTCTGTGTGTACTTATCGACAAAGTGTGCTCACGGTACACTTAGCGGCTTGTTTTACTTATTTGAATATGAAAGGTGAGAGATTTACTCGTACCCGGAAAAGAACTTTTTATTTACATGAATGACGAACGAGAACTTAACGGGGACTTTGTTTAAAGTTTTCATGAATTTTCACTTAAAAAATATTATTAAATTCTTAAATTCTTAAAAAATATTATTAAACTCTTAAATTCTTAAAAAATATTATTAAATTATTCTAAAAAAATACTATTAAATTCCTTTGGTAATTTAAAGCAAAATCAATTATTAATTCTAAAGAAATTGGAATTTAGACGACTTCCATATAAGTCCCAATATTCTTAGAAATTAACTTCTTAACACAACCTTATGTTTTTCTTGAAATTTTCATTTAACTTTCACTTACTTTATGTTTACCAAAAGTAAACCTTCATCACTTGGTTATTTGTACGACGGAGCACGTGCCTTCTCCAAATCAGCAAAATGGTGCTAATTAGTCGCACAAACTGTCTATTTTCCAATTCGAATGTAAATCACCATCAGCATTCAGAAAGCAAGTGTCTGCCCTGGTGACAGTCGATAGATGCTATGGAAGTTGGCTGGTGGAGATGGAATCGAGAACTCAACAGCAAACGACGATGCGTAAGCGATGCCTTAAAGAAGTTTTGCCGTGTCTGCTAATAATTGATCGTCATAGTACAGTTCGGGGCAAGTTTCATCAGTAGACTGGTAACTACTCTGTTTGCTTCTTTTTTTTTAATTTAAGACTTTCAACTCAAAGTAATTTAATAGATGGACTTTAACTGAACATTTACCAAACATTTTAGTTCCAATATTCAACTCAATGTCGGGTATTTTAAAAATCGATGCGATAAACAAACAAAAAAACAACAAAAAACAAAAATATCAAATAAAAACTGACTAGGAAATGCGTCTCTTTATAATTTCTGTTTGCTTATTTGACATCTAGTACAGAAAGTTGTTCTTGTAGGTTTAATTCATTTTGGGTCTTTTTTATCTTAGTGAAGAAATAGAAGGATTTTTTGCTCAACAAAGGAATTGAAGGAATAGACCTTGTCCATTTTATAAATTAGCTTTAAGATTATTTTGTACAGCAATATGGGAAACCGGATTGAATGCTTCATTCCCACTATCTTAATCAAAACGTTAATATCTTTCGTTAATATTGAAAAGGAATAATTTAAAACACGCATAAAAATATAATTTGATATAATAAATCTTCTAAGAGCTTGTGACGTACCCACTGCTATACACAAAAAAAAACCTTCAAAACAAGCAGGAAAAAGCCCAACAAGACGCAACGGTGGTTTGCCTTCCTTTTCAAGCAATAATGCTATCAAAAACAATCCCGATAATAAAATAGAAACATCACTGTAACGCACCAAGCTCAGCTCAGCGTTAAATCGATCATTCTTTAGATATCTTTCCCGAGTTCCGAATTCGTCGCCTTTTCGTGCCGTAACGTCCACTTTACCCCTGCGAATGGATCCCACAAAAGTGCGTACTGAACCATTCCGGCAGCACCGTGTGGGAGGTGGAGGTTCCAGTCATCAACTAGCATTAGTATTAATTAGAATGAAATGTTGACGATATTTCATGCTTCTGGTTTCTGTTTTGGTGGGCCCTTGGTTACGGTGTAACCGGAGCGCTTTTATGCTGCTTTATGTTGCTGTCCCTGCTGCTGCTGACGGGGATGGGGAGAAAATTCCAAACACCATTCCAAGATTGGTGTGAGGTGGAATTGGTGGAATAAATCCCTACAACCGAAACCATCATCATCATCATCATCATCATCAGCCCTATTGATTCGGTTGTGTGCGTTTGGTGTGGAAAATTAATGAGAAAATGTGGAAAGTATTCCGTACCAGACGGATTGACGCTCTCGTTGGGGGTGGAAAAAGTTTCGAAAGAATTTTCCATCAACTGCAGCACCCGTAACTCAGCATCAGAAAAGTCAACCGTTATGCTTTAGTTTCGTGAAGCATTTCATTCCAAAATCTTCCAAAATATTGCGTATTCTTAGTTAAATAATTTCTGTCTTCACAAACAACGCATTACGATGAAATAGGGGAGCAAAAATCGCTCCTCAAGGCTGTGTGGAAAAAGGTTCTCCATACAGAAATACTCTTCCGGCTGGCAGAGAGAAAGTAAAACAGAACCTCGTCAAGTCCATCCCAGCCCCAGTGATGGGGAAAACTTAATCTCATTAATGCCATCTTACCGTGTCAAACATTCGGCTAAAGTTTTGCCACAGCGCACCATTGGACAGGGACACATGTCCATGGCTCTTAGTTGGTTTGGCCGGCAAAACGGAGCAAATTAGAACATGGTGCCGTTTAAGTTTTCTCCATCCCCCATTTCTAACCGCGTTTTCCCTTTATCCCCCCCTTGTGTGGTTTTTAGTCCCGTTTCAAAGTGTTCATCGACGAAGGTACGAAATCGAATCCGGGAATGCAAGTGTTGAACTACGGTACACCACGGTCCTAGGACGAGATCGTAGATCTGTCAATTTATTCAATTAAATCGGCGCCATCGGTACCGACAACACGCGCAACTTTATTGGAAGTGTCGAAATGGCACTGCCAAAAGTTGGAGTGTGGAGTTGGCGATTTATTGCTTGCGGAAGCAACAACGGAGCGAGTTCGCTGTGTGGCGAAAGTTTATGAGATCGATTTGACTTTTGATTAAAATTTTACTACCCGCGTGTGCGTTGTGGTGGTGTTGTTTTACATATAGTCGTAGGGCAGCATTGTAGTCATGAACCCTTTCCGAGGATGGATGGATCTATCAGGGAAAGACAGATGATTCATTTATACGGCTTGAAATTGTGTTTGGCCATAAATATAATCGATGGAGAGAGCGATCCATAAATTCTTGTATTACAAAGCAATCAAAACTTTAATTTTACAATCGTTTGAAAAACGTAAATCAATTCCCAATTGATTCTTATTTTAATGCTCCCCTCAAAAAAGTAGCTCTCAGTGAAGATGGCATTTAGTACATAAAATTCTCACTCATTCGCTAAGTTTTAGCTTCCATTCTACTTTCCACAACACAACGTCAGTAAACCCATTCGAACGACGTGAACTACATGATATCTCTTTCAACCATGAAATCGATACACTGCTCCTGATGTCCCCAACCGCAGATCAATTCTCTTAATCTTAGGTCATTCCCCAAGAGTATTAAACTTGTAACGATGATGAGTGCTTGACCGGTCAAACTGAGCGTGAATGAAGATGAGTTTGAGAATTAGCTTTCTAATGCTTCGTTTTGGTGTTCCATTTCTAGCTCCATAATGTGCTCTTGCTGATTTGCTTTTAAGTTTTAATGTGTAATTCTAGAAGAGCTTTACAGTGACGTAGTCATGCACAAAACACCTCAAGTGTCCTTCTGTCATTCCTTCTCGAGCAAGGTGAATGGAAGATATCTTCATTACGTTAACTATTATATACGAATGTTTCATTCGCTATTTCGATCCTACAGAAGATGGTTCATCTTATACAATGTGCACACGCACTGTGCCACATCTTACCTTCACCTCAGACATTGCACCGACACACATAGCAAACAAAGGATGCAACTTATCTAAACGCCAACCAGATCGTATCACATAATTGGCTAAAGTGCAACGGCACATTTAGCAAAGTCTTGCATTCTCTAAGGATTTCCTGCAGCCATAAATAATTTAACATGTCGCTGCTGGGCCAAAGAGCATATTTCTGTGTAACGAGACATCACGCTGTTGATGCTGATGGTGATGATGATGCTGATAAGTCCGACCTAAATATAGGTTTTTGGCGAAGGGTGAAATTATGCTAGGGATATTATTAAAATAAATTTAACCCAACGTTAGCTGATGAGATGATCAGCGTTAAGGTTGAAATAAGAGCGATTGGTTGAGATGACGGCCATTGCTGTATGGCTACAACCTACGCTAACGAAACATTTTATTGAGGATAACTTTGCATGAAGATTTAATGAAATGAAACTGTACAAGTAGGGACTATGTGTTAATAATTATGTATAAATAATTGGTTTTTGACATCGGTTAATTTTTTGTTTTTGCTAAACTTTCTTCCTCTATGTCTAGTTTTGAATAAAATTATCGATTGATTTATCTGGACTATAATTTCTCAATAACGAGCACAATGTTTGGATGTTTATTGAATATTACGTCCACTGAGAGCGGTTTAACGAAGATTTTAATATTTCACAAGCAAATTTCGTCAGAAACAAAAAAAAAACTTTATATTGGGACATGAACATTGTGAAATCAAATTGAGAAGAATATTGCCTGAATCGCCGAATCACCGCTTTGAGTCTAACGTAGTATAACCCCCCATGTAGAAGCAAAGATGAGCCTTGCAAGCCCAGTTGGTTCGATTCGATCTGCCCAACTCAATTTCCTGATAGCTTATCACTGGATTTTTTTTGTGAATCGTCTCTTGCCTATTTACAGATACATCTGTGTACGGATATGCTACTATAGAAGAGTACTACATAACGATTTTAGGCAATGTGAGCCATTAAAACAAAATTCCCCTCATCGATTTCAATTACAATCCCCAAGGTTTATTAGCACGACTACTCACACATTACAGATGTTGATCGTACTATCTTATATCTACATTTTATTCTAAATACATATATTTCTCTCATCATCTCTCTCTCTCTTTTTTTATTGTTGGTTTAACGACCTCTAAGGTCACGCCGGTCATTTTTGGCCTATTAGACTTGTGTTTACCACCTAACCGGATAGTCAGTTTTTGCTACGCGGAACAGTCGGGATGAGTTTTGATACCCGATTATGTCTTGTGGAACTGCGGCCGTACCCTTCCTGCTTTTAGGGATAAAGTATGTCTTGAAGCTCTCTTGGTTTTTGGTACGGTCTGTTACTTCTTCTTTTTCTCTCTTCGAGACATATTGATGGTATGATAGAGGAATCCTGCTTCCTGAACCTTCCCTAATTATTCCACCGCATTCGGCTTGCGCTCCAAGGCCTCAAGTTTTTTTTACGAGACTGAGGCTGAGAACTGCGGCCATATATTCCAGGTCTTTTACTCTAAAGAATGTAGATCTAAACTTATCTGACGCAACTCGTCAAAGCAAAGCCTTTCGACTAATAATGATTATTCGGCTACAAAAATAAATACTTATGATATTATTCTTTACAATGTCCAAGACGCTAAATTTTGATTTCGGTTGAGTGGGCTTCATTCCACTTATGAAGAATTCAATGATTTATACGCTTAGAGCAACATTAAAGTATTAAAGTCGGAACTTGAATACCTGATTAGCAGCGAAGACCGTGTAGGTTCTTTTTCTTGAATTTATTTTAATTTTTAACATGCTATTGATTGTAACATTGATCGTAATGGCTAATGGAGTTGATACTGTACTGGTAAAGACCTTAAAACCAGTTATTGACACTGCAATTTCTGCACGCCTCAACATGCAGTCCCGTATAATTGAACGTGTTCAAATCGTTTCCAAATGGACATCCCGACTTTCATTAGCATAAAAGACATAACATGTTTTAACAAAGAGTGACAATCATTTTTCCACGGCAAAAAAGCATACAATGGTGTCAATTTTCATAGGCGCCCCAGGTGTCAAAACCCGGCCAAACCTATGCTGGGAGTGTTTCGATTTTGAAACTCTGCAACACTGCATTTTCGCCGTCATATCCATTCAGAGGTGTAGGAGAAGGTTACGGTTCGCGACAATAACGACGTGACCGTGCGCATCAAACGGGCTTCGAATGCAAAATTCACAACACAACACACGCCTGGAGTGATCAACAAAAAAACTTGCTTGTGGTTTCTTCTGCAGTGAGCTGAAGAAAACCATCCGAAACCGTACACGTTTGGACCAGGTTTCGGAAGATTTTCACCCCCGGTCGGTCACCGGATTGGTATAATAAGTGAAAAGAGTAATTACGTACGTGTGTTCCCATTTGAATATAATGTGAAATGTTAATCGCACGTTCAGTCTCCCTTACCAGTCTTTTCCCTCCTTACTTGTTCCCTCTCTCTCTCTCTCTCCATCACCCACCAGTTCATCCAAGTGGAGCCATGGAGCATTTTGTGTCGTGTTGTTTTCATTTCTTTCACTTCACATCGTTCTCCAGTTGGCAACATTTTTTTTGTGTATGTGTTTCGTTCATTTCTCCCGCGTTATGTTGTCTTCTGGAGTCGTTTTGTGCTGTTTGCTACAATCGGTTTTTTGCATTTTTCTTTTCGTTTTTTTTCATTTTTGTAATCTTTTTTTCCGTGTCTTGTTCTTCTTCGCTGCGTTCCAAGCCGAGAAAACCGTTTGAGATTGCTGCTCCACAAAAAGCCTCCCGCTTCACGTGGCGGCCAAACACACATGAAGCGGAACACAAGGCAAACAAAAACGCCTGGCCACCCCGTCTTCAGGTTTCTCACACACACACACCCCCTTTGGAACAAAACAATCGCTGTAAAAGAGCGCATAAGCACGAGAATGAGCGAACGGGTGAAGCTTTCGTTCCGTTTTTCCTTTGCCAACAGTTCGTTCCTGGCCTGAACGGAACGAAGACTAAGGGTGTGTGTGTTTGTGCGCCCTGGTTTTGTCTTGTGTCGTGCTCGTTTTTCGTATCATTTGCTGATGTACTTAACTCGTTTTTTTTCTTCACTTTTTTGCAGGTCTCTTCTACTTTCCTCCTCCGCACTCGGCTCAAACTCTTTCAGCAACCTTTTTGAGCCAACAATTTCCACAAACGAAACTTAAAACCCCCGAATCGAATAGCATGGGACAGAAAAGTAGACTATGGCAAACATTTTTTTTGTTGCTTCTCCGCTTTTGCTTTTGCTCGTTGCATACACGCTTGCATTTAAATTGCAGAGGCGTGCTTGGAGTCTCTTTCTGCCCGATTCTCGTACAACACTTTATGCTAAAAGTTTGGTTTGTACAACTTTTTTTTTTGGTTGTCTGTTCGATTTGGTCTGTTTCGTCCTTCAAAGATTGCTTTCTTGCTTGGTTGGTTTTGTTGTAAACGAGATAAAGCAACGATGTCGCTTGTTCGATACGCGAAGGTCAGGGTAATACGGTGGTTTTTGAGGGGGTTAAAAGGAAGCTGCCAACGACAAGATCCGAAAGGGGATGGTATCCTTAAGGTGGATTGTTTTCGATACAAGTAGGGATATGTATAGCATTAATTACCGATCGCTGGGCTTTAATTGCCGTTTGATAATGATACGATAATTAGTGTGGCAAAAGGGAAAACTTCTATTGGGATTGTTCGATTTTAAGGTGGATTAAGAGTGGGAAGGGGAAGCGGTGGTTGTTGAAATTGACTTTTATTTTAATTGTTGTGTGAAGCAACCATTAACATAGACAAGTGTGTCTTGGAAGAGAGGATTTCTTTGTTAGAATGGATAAAAAAATCAATTTTCTTCGTGGAGTGCACTGTTTGGAAGTTGTGCGGTAAGTAATTTGTTATATTGTTAAACTTAATTGTTAAGTTGCTTTATTTATGTGAAATAAAAGGAAAAACTTTTTACTATACATTTTGATACCGTTTACATTGATATTGTAATTTAAGTTTTTTTTCTGTGTTCGCTATTCATAAGTGAAGACTAATATTTATAATTACTTATGTTAATTAATTCGATCTATGTTTAAATACAACTGGTAAAGTCAACAAGAAACTGGTTGATCGAACTTAAATCGGCAGAGTATCCCATAAAGAAGTAAAATAAATCAAAGCTAAAAGAATTTAAAACAAGTAAAATAAAAGAATGAATTCGCATATTTCTTTACCCATAGAAGTCTTTCGAATTTTTCTTAGAAATTCATTTCGCACTAGAACTGTTGGACCAGGCATTTTTTAATTTTGATTCAGATAAATTATATTACAGTAATTTTTGACATCAAACTATTTGAATGCATCAACAATCGACATGTATCGTTTTCTTTTTGTCATTTATTGCAACTATCAATCTCATAAAAGTCATGTCGATGCTAGTGTTAAGAGAAGATGTATGGTGAGAAGTTTGAAAATATAATCGTTTTTGCGATTTTTGATAGAATAACTTATTTACTAATTGGATACGAATGCACGATGAAGTGTACAGATTCAAAAGTACGCGGAAAAATTATTAATTAAACTCTAAAATAAACAATTCTAAAGCTTGTTCTTGAAAAACGTTATTCGTCAAAAAAACAGACTTAATCTTTTTAATAATTTTGAATTTTTATTTAAATTTTGAGGAATTCTGAAATTTTTTGTTTTTTTAAGCAGGAAAAAATAAATAGTTAAAGAATATTGGCAATCGCACACAAATATTTATAATATTGATAATATCTAATTTCACCACTTATATCTAAAAATGATAACGTTCGAAAGTATTATAAGTGTTATTAAAAATATTGAAAATATGACTATTTCTTCAGCGGCCTTATTTCATGAACCATCACTTAAAATATGAAATAATAAATGGATTAATAGTCTCATAGATATTATTATTTTTTATTATCATTTATTATTATTTATTTGTTTGTTAAAATTACTGCCATTTGCACCAGCGTATCCCATATAAATCATTACAGTATCACAATGTCCTTGTTTGTCAAACTATTTTAAACTTTCTTCTGGTCTCCCAAAAACCTTGCCAAGTAGAAAAAAAATCACAGCCCATGCATACATAAATGCACAACAATTTCCTTCCTATCGAAAATAGTTGCACGCGTCGCATTTCCATGCCATCCAATTAGGGACAGTTCAGAACATTTCAAAGCTCACCCACACTCACACAACTCACTCGGTTTCGGTTCACATCTGCCACCCCTACCCGCCCCACCCCCCGGCGGGGGTCGGAACCGATTTCCTTGTGCGGTGGGATGGAAATAATTTTAGCTTGTTCGTCACCGCGCATTTCACCCACAAGCACGATGCGACGGTGCCATTTCTTCCGGCGTTTCGTTCTCGCTTACGGATATCTATTTCTATTCCATTTTATTATGCAATTCATGCGGGATATGAAAAGGCCCCGGAGAAACGAATGCGGTATGGCTGGCACAAACACACAGTGCCGCGCGCTCACATTCCACACGACATACATCATGGGAAATGATATTTCCTTCCGATGTGCACATACAAGTACACACAGTGCACACACAGACGCAAATGGTTGAATTGCAGCGAGCCAAATGTATGCAACAAACTTGAGTAACCATTGCATTCATGCAATTCATCGTTTTGCTTCCAAGCGTAGTGTGGATAAGGGGATAAGCTTTTGCGAGCGAGGGAATGGATAAATATTTACAATGTGGTCGTACCGGGCGGACCATCCTTTTGCACATATCCTACCGATGTACCGAAATGTCCATTCGTACGCATCCGGCTCATCGTCAGCACAGGCATTAGAGAGTGAAATAATTTTGCCGTGCCAATGTTGGACCATCCACTACCATACGCCATCCCCGAATTCAATGACAAACGGCTCTTTGTCGCCTACCAAGGTGGGTGTGCGGATGGGTGAGTGAGCATGGATTAGGGCGGTGGAAAGTCGAATGAGAGGTCGCATGTTCCTTTTTGGGGGTAGCCTGATCCGAAATCGCTTCCGTCTAAAACCGTCCAAACAACTTCCCCAACCCCATTCCACCCCCTCTTGGGGGAAGCCCGGAAGCGGCACGATGTAAATCTCACTAATGCAATAATACTGCATACTAAATCCGCTCAAAACCACTCGCAACTCGGACAACTTCCGTTTGCGTTTTCCCGGGAACGCGCGACGCGGTACACAGTGAGTCGTCTTTTCCACTGGTTGCGGTGGACCACCCACACCCATCCGGGGGTGACATTGAAGGAATGCATGTATGTTGTTGTTGCGCTTGTCATGCACGGACACGTACCAACTTTGCCATGGCGAATAATATTCCTCATCGTTCGCAATTACTCGTTCGCTTCACCCATCGCTATTTATCCCAAAAAGGAAAGGAGAAGAAAGGAGTAGTAAGAGAGTGCAAAAACGAGTAACGTGAAGTACAGGGAAAAAATACACACCTCTGACACGTCTCATATAACGTGATATGGACGCGCAACGACCTTAACGGCGTACCGTGCGAATCATACACCGTCGTGATGGGTTTCAATTCCACCTCAAGGTCCCGCAAAAGGGTGGATGGTTGGAGTTGCGTTTTTATTTTCTTGTTCTTTTTTCCCATTCTCTTATCTACTGGAATTTAACCAGCACAACTTTCCTTGACGTTTTACTTTTCAATTAATTTTATTTATTTTTTAACGTAATTGGTAGATAACACGATTTTAGCTATAATATGCCATCATTGTACGGAGTTTGCTTTAAAAAAGGTTCTAGAGTACTATTGTTTGATACTAGAAGTTATTTAGAACCTTGAAGACTCTAATACAGGAACTTTTTCTAATCAAAAACACAGGAGAAAAATCGTTGAAATTCTAAATTCAATGATGCCATAAAATGTCCCCAATATGACTGTACCGTTCCTGTCATTTCCCCACAAGCGTTCCTATTACGGATATAGGTTGTAAACCATATATCTTCATAGAAAAAAATTGATTCGTAATATACAATTGAAAAAGCTTGGAAATCGCTATGAATTATTTTCCGCAAAAAATTGAATGTTTCTCCACAAGGTGTTTGGACTCGTCAGCTCATTCCTGAGGTGGCCGTGTGGTCTTTTTGAGGATGTTGAGTTTCATCACATCATAGTTGTAAATGGAACAAATTTTGTTTCAGGGTCACCTCGACGACAAATCTATCAGGATGTCACAATGCCTTGAATGTCCGGATGTACGCTAGATAACGACGCACGTCTTCTTCGAATGTCGGCACTTCATTTCTGTTGGACATTTGTCATATGGGAACACGTTAATTCAGAGGAGACTGCAACCTATATAACCATCCTGCGTTTTTACAGGCTTTCCAGTACAATTGGCGTATTATTGCAGAAGCGATCAGGACCATTATGGCTTGCCACGTGGAAGTACTTCTCTCTTTGGTACTCTTTGGAAACTTGTACTCCTCTGGAGTACGGGCGTAACTAAAGAAGCTGAAGTTTCATTAGCTCAAACGGTAAATAAGTGCGGCCACTAGACGTCTCTTGTTGACTTATAAGACTATTATCAAACACTCTGAAAGTAATACCCAAATTGGTGATCTTGAAGAGGTAGTAAAGGTATGAAGTAATACTCGGTTCTTATGAAAGGTTTCTACCACGGCATACAAAAAAAGCTTGAAAGTCACTTATATTAAGACTACTACTAGGAGGACTAGATAGTGCAGTGCCATTCGAATAACAAGACCGCTGTACTCGCTGGTATTAGCTGATAGTGAGAGTCATCATACAACTCCTAGAGCTCCTCATTGTAGCATCTTCCTCGTGAAAGGGTCTTAAAGAATTTATTCAGTTTTGGACAGAGTCGAAGTCTCAGAGGCGTTTGTGAGTACACTTCTATATAATTCGATCGTAGCGATAGGAGTTTTAAGTAGAGAAAAAAAAACTTTCTCTGTAGAAAGACCAGATGACAGTCAGCACCATAATGTCTATCTCAAAATCAATCTTGTTGCCTGTGATGACCATTAACCTAAGATAGGTGAAGTTTTGGATGACTTCAAAAATTCAATCACCTACCTGTACGTCACCCCTACGTAAGTCATGTTGGTTGGCAAATTGTTAAGCGGTGTTAATGTTTGATGGTGAAAATGTCACCATATTCTTAGAGTGAGCATACATCGCTTTAACTTTTTAGAATACATCAGTCACATGTGCTGCAGGTCGTTTGCCCAATAAAAAAACTCACGAAATTCAACTCACTAAAGTTGAAGAGAAAGGATGAGATGAATTCAAATTATTCCCTAATCTCGTACCGAGTATCGCTTTTCTCAATCATTGGCTCTAAGCTTCTCGTTCATCTGGAAGTACCTTTTATCCACTATTCTTTCTCCTCTTTTAATTTCAGCTTCTTCATTCTGGTTAACGAACCAACTCGCTCGCACTCTTTGTATGACCGCTAGCAAAGCCAATTCACCGTTTCCGCATCTGAATAGCAAACCCGAGCTGAATAGTGAAGAACGCTTGAATGACCGTTTCGAAGTGGGATTGCATTGAATGGAAATGAAGCCGAGATACTCTTCACATAGTAAGACATACCAATCAATGTCGGCACATCGCGCCAGTTCACCGGATAAGCTTGCCTTCACAAACGATCCTTCGACTTTCGCATCGAAAGAGTGAATCGCGATATCCGACCAACCGGAAACATTACTTCCTCCTTACCCGTGAATCGAACCACACGGGGGAAAAAAAAGAATTCCAACCTTCATCGATGACATGACATGAGAAATTTGTTCGCACGACTGACACATCTCGTCTCGCGCGGTATCTCGAGGATTTCCATTTTCGGGGACAGATTCCTTAAACGGCTTTTTGCAACACCCGACCGTAATTGTGTAGCTTGTGCTACAGCTACCAATGGTACGATGCAACCGTGGTACGATCCGTTTAAAACTTCATTAAACCGAAACCTGGCATGCCCAGGAGCATGGGTATGATGCTCTTTGTTCCGCTCGATTTGGGGTGATGGGATTTTCGGGCAACATACCGGCACCAAACCACCGCGCACTATCGAATGCCACTGGTATGCCGATCTGTCCGATACCGAGTACGGTATTCACTAAATGGACGCAATCTATTGCGAAATGTGATGCGCTTAGAGGATGTATTTATAAGCATTAAGCTATTCTCATTTCTCTCGATTCACTCGATTTATTTCAATGCATTTTCGGTGGAGTTTGGATTATAACTTAAATAGAAGAGATAATTATAAGCTTTTTGAAAGATCACGATGAAAAAACACCAACATAAATATGTTT
>STHA01000005.1:35531479-35560121 GCA_016170025.1 Anopheles vaneedeni
TGTGGTCGATAGATGGCACCAATGGCTACATTTTCTTCTTGGACGGCCATGCCCTCAGATGTCTGTGCCAGAAGTTATTCGAGGAACCAAGTTCCATACCCTGTTTGAGAAAAGGTAAAATTTTCCTCATTTTTGAGCAATATAGCAAAATTTATAAATGTGATAAATTTTAATGCGAATTTGTTGCAATAAGTTTCTTTTCATTCAAATAATGCTTTAAACTAAAAAAAGAATAAAAAATCAGAAAAAAAATTTCAAAAAAATTTCAACTCGAAAATTTCATAAGGCTTACTGTTTATGACCAAAATATGCGTTTTTCACACACTGTGCCGATGGCACTGAACTGAATTTGAATTGTCAAATTGTAGCACACACAACGTAGGAAATAAAGGCGATTAGACGCGTGTCCTAACTACAGATCAAGAAGTGTTTTTTTTATAAATCGCATATTTCGTTTAAAAGACATTTTTTACAAACATTAATTTCCTCAAACACATCATAATTTGGTGCCGTGACCAGGATTTTGTTAAATCCTTTAGTTTTTGGTAAAACTGCTTTACGCAAGCGTGTAGTCTTTGTTAAGCTACTGCTGTATTCCGAGGATTGGTGTTTGGTTGTGTGAGTGTCTTAGTCGAAAATGGCGAAGCAAGAAAAGTTGCGGTGCAAGGAGCTGAGGCGAAACCAGCAGATGGATTCAATGCAGCGCGTGTGTGGCTTTATTAAGGGCTATACGGAGGATCAGCAGTATCAAGTGTCCACGCGATTAGAACATCTCGAAAAGATTTGGGAATCATTCGAGAGAGTCCAGGACGACATAGATGATTTGGACACCTCTGAGGAGGGTAGCGTCACAAATCAACGCATTAGATCGGAGACAGAAGAGTTGTACTTATATGCGAAGGCGCAACTACGGGCCATGCGGCCAGTTGAACCCAAGCCTGTTGTAGTGCAATCTGTTGCAGAGAGTGCTTCTTCTTCCTGTTCCAAAGTGAAACTTCCAACGATCACACTACCGGAGTTCGGAGGAAATTTCGATGAGTGGTTAACCTTTCATGACACATTTGTGTCACTAATGCACTCATCCACAGAAATGTCAGCAATAGCAAAGTTTCATTATCTTCGTGCGTCGTTGAAAGAAGAAGCTGCGCATCTAATACAGTCAATTTCCGTCACAAGTGGAAATTATGAGTTGGCATGGAACACAATCGTCAAGCGTTATTCTAACAAGATAATATTGCGGAAGAAACATATTCGTTCGCTGATTTCGCTTCCGAAAATGAAGGACACAGGAGCTGTGGCCCTTAATCGTTTAATTGACGATTTTAGACGACATGTTAGTGTGTTAGAACAGCTGGAGCAACCAGTGAAGTCGTTCAGCTCGATACTCATCGAGCTAATGGCTGATAAGCTGGACGAAGAATCTCTACGTGTGTGGGAAGAATCCCAAGCTGATAAAGATCCGGTGTTTACGGATATGATGGAATTTTTGGAAAAACGTGTTCGAGTTCTGGAAACATTGTCGATTGATAAATTCGGTTCTACACACAAAAAACCCGCGAAAGCGAAAGTATCGCTGCATGCGGCTACCACTAATAACAGCAACGTACCAATATGTCTTATGTGTAACAAGAACGGTCACAGCGTAGCATCGTGTATGGCGTTCAAGAACACTAATATAGAGGAACGTTTGAAAGTGGTAAATGAGAAAAGGTTATGCAGAAATTGTTTGAAAGTTGGACATATGGCTCATACTTGTTCATCCAAATACAGTTGTCTGCAGTGTTCTGAGAGGCATCATACATTACTACACACGAAGTGTAAGAGCGATGATGTAGTGGTGAGTTCACCGGCAGCTAGCATATCAACGATGGCGTTGGCATCATCCAAGAAATCCTCCGTCAATGCATTACTTTCTACAGTGGTATTGGTTGTACTTGATGCATACGGAAAGGAGCACGTAGCGCGAGCCTTGCTGGACAACGGATCGCAACCTAACGCGATTAGCGAACATCTTTGTCAGTTGTTACGACTACAACGAAANATACGCAGATGCTATCGATGCAATCGGGCTAATCCGCATCCCATTGAGCAACCCATTGGTCAGCTGCCGGTTTCAAGAGTCACCTCCAGCGGAGTGTTTGTATGTACGGGCATCGACTATTGTGGGCCAATAATGCTGAAGCCGATTCACCGTAAGGCTCCTGCTCGCAAGGTGTATATCTGCATCTTTGTGTGTCTCAGCACCAAGGCAGTGCATCTGGAACTGGCTAGTGATCTAAGCACAGGTGCATTCTTGATGGCGTTGGACCGATTCATATACAGAAGAAACAAACCGCAGCATATATATTCCGATAACGGGACTAACTTTATTGGTGCAAAAAACGCATTGCATCAAGTATATCGTATGCTAAACTACGCACCCGATAGTAACCAGATCGGCTCCCATTTGGCAAAGGACGGTATACAGTGGCATCTTATACCACCACGGGCTCCAAATTTTGGAGGCCTGTGGGAAGCAGCCGTGAAGGTAGCAAAGACTCAACTGGTGAGACAACTAGGATCATCGATGTTGGCTTACGAGGAATTAGGAACTGTGCTTATTAAAATCGAAGGCTGTATGAATTCCCGCCCATTATTACCTATGTCGGATGACCCAAACGACTTTAATTCACTGACGCCGGCACACTTTCTGATAAAGGGAATGCTTCGTCCTCCGCCTGAAGCAGACATTCGAAATTTACCTTTGAACCGTCTTGATCAATATCAAAGGATTCAGCGACTATTTCAAGACTTTTGGCATCGCTGGAACAACGAATACCTGAAGCAGTTGAATCAACAGTACCGCATGAACCCGAAAGGCAACCAATTAGCGATAGGCGAATTGCTTATAATGAAGGATGAGCTGTTACCTCCCTCTAGATGGCCGCTAGCACGGATTATTGAGCTGCATACTGGACCTGACGGCATTAACCGCGTGGCAACGCTGCGAACTCCAACGGACACAGTGAAACGAGCGGTATCTAAGATATGCTTTTTGGAATGTGCGCGGCAATTTGAATTGTCAAATTGTAGCACACACAACGTAGGAAATAAAAGCGATTAAACGCGTGTCCTAACTACAGATCAAGAAGTGTTTTTTATTAACCGCATAGTTCTTTAAAAGACATTTTTTACAAACATTAATTTCCTCAAACACATCAAGACTTTAAAATCAAATGACCATATTAGTACATATTTCAAAAACTTTAAAGGAAAGGAAAGGTTAAGTTTACCTAACTGCGTAATTTATAATTAATTTAATTAAATTAATATTAATTTTATTAATACTTGTGCATTAAGGTATTCTAAAGTAATAGTAACTTAAGCCATATGCGATAAAATCCTAATTATGCGTAATTAGCGTAGCACGTAAAGCGTAGCACGTTATCTGTAATTGTAAATTTATAAACATGAAGTGTTAACATTTTTTTAAACTTTATAAATGTTCTTATGATCATTAGATAAGAACATCAGTTATGATGATTACACAATTATAATACCCCAAGCATAATTTTGCAATAACAATTACATAAAAAATGTAGATAAATGTAAAAGAAACATTGGATGTTATCTTGATTGTCCGGAATTCATTCCGTTACCTATTCTTATTTTGTTTACCGACGTTTGCAGTTTTTTCTGTGAACTGATATGTCATATATTTATTGCTTTGTTAAAAAGCATTTGAAGCCGTTCTTTATGAATAAAAGAAGCATTTCATTAAATTAAAAAAGCGATTTTATTTAGATCTGCTGCGGGAACTTACCGGGAACTGTGATAGCTGTTGGTTCGTGGCCTACGTACGATTAGTGTGAGTACAAATCGAACCAATGCTGTTAGGTCGCTGGATTTTGATGCAGAAAGTTGTAAAGCATAGCACGATATCTGTAATTGTAAGTTTATAAATATTGTGTTCTCGTATCACACACTTTGTAAAAAAAAGAACAATGTTACAGTATAAATCTGTACAGTAGCAGTCACTTATGTATTTCCGGACACTTGCATTTCGGACACTTTTTTAACTTAAACTTGTCAGGTAGCTGCTTCTACCTCTCCTTAATGGGAAAATGAAAAAAAAGAAACGAAATAGACGTACTTGCGGAGAAAAACAGAAAGAAACAGGAAAACATCCTGATTTTGCACCGAGCATTCAAATCCGGACAGCTCCTTTCCCCTATGAAAGTCGTTTTAATAACCTGTTTTAATATCAGCTATTTAACTACATCAGTAATTTTAAACATTCGGTTATAGGAATTCAACATAATTTTACTAATCCATTCTATTTTAACTAATATCAATCTATCAGTTTGCTCTTGACTGTCGAGTAGATCAGACGTGTTTTGTATCAGCAAGAGTACAAGTCTTTAGTGTTTAGGACAAGCGTTTATTCCATTTATACGCGCAGTGCACGTGCACCCCCTAGCTGTCCTTTTCTATCTTTTTCATGCCGTCCCTATCTCCTAATCCCCAAGGATCCTAATCCTGCTACCTATATTTTGCGCCAGGTGGCGTCCTGGTCGCTACAGTATTCCCCCCTTAGAGCGGTGTTATCGGTAACGCAGCGGAATATTCACTCGTCGGTTGGATCTGGTAACACCGGTCGATATATCATTTCCTCTTCGTCGCAGGATAGATAGTGGTGTAGTTGGTTTAGCAGGCGGTGCCGGTGGCTGGGGCAACGGTGCAAGCAACGGATGCGCGGCGCGAGGCTGCTGTGTCGGCGAAGCGCTAGGTGTATTTGTCCTATTGTGCAACGTTAGTTCGGGTGCCGTGGCTGCTTGTCCGTGGCTTGTTAGCGGTTGCTCAGCTGATGGCCGTTGGGTTGCCGGGAACGCCTGTATCGGGTCCGTCGGTGGAGTTTCCCGAGACGGTTGAGGCGGGATTTCGTCAACTGTGTAGGCCGGTTTGAGTCGGTCGACGGATATTAGCGAGGGTCGACCATTGAGTAGTATCTGAAAAGACTTAAGATTTCGTGTAAGTACTTTGTAAGGGCCGTGATACGGGGTTGTTAGAGCGGGACGGACGGTGTNAGCGGAGTGTTTGTATGTACGGGCATCGACTATTGTGGGCCAATAATGCTGAAGCCGATTCACCGTAAGGCTCCTGCTCGCAAGGTGTATATCTGCATCTTTGTGTGTCTCAGCACCAAGGCAGTGCATCTGGAACTGGCTAGTGATCTAAGCACAGGTGCATTCTTGATGGCGTTGGACCGATTCATATACAGAAGAAACAAACCGCAGCATATATATTCCGATAACGGGACTAACTTTATTGGTGCAAAAAACGCATTGCATCAAGTATATCGTATGCTAAACTACGCACCCGATAGTAACCAGATCGGCTCCCATTTGGCAAAGGACGGTATACAGTGGCATCTTATACCACCACGGGCTCCAAATTTTGGAGGCCTGTGGGAAGCAGCCGTGAAGGTAGCAAAGACTCAACTGGTGAGACAACTAGGATCATCGATGTTGGCTTACGAGGAATTAGGAACTGTGCTTGTTAAAATCGAAGGCTGTATGAATTCCCGCCCATTACTACCTATGTCGGACGACCCAAACGACTTTAATCCACTGACGCTTGCACACTTTCTGATAAAGGGAATGCTGCGTCCTCCGCCTGAAGCAGACATTCGAAATTTACCTTTGAACCGTCTTGATCAATATCAAAGGATTCAGCGACTACTTCAAGACTTTTGGCATCGCTGGAACAACGAATACCTGAAGCAGTTGAATCAACAGTACCGCATGAACCCGAAAGGCAACCAATTAGTGATAGGCGACTTGGTTATAATGAAGGATGAGCTGTTACCTCCCTCTAGATGGCCGCTAGCACGGATTAGTGAGCTGCATACTGGACCTGACGGCATTAACCGCGTGGCAACGCTGCGAACTCCAACGGGCACAGTGAAACGAGCAGTATCTAAGATATGCCTTTTGGAATGTGCGCGGGAAAATCGTAGTTAATTGAAAAAGGGCTTTTCAAGGTGGCCGGCATGTTTATGACCAAAATATGCGCTTTTCACACACTGTGCCGATGGCACTGAACTGAATTTGAATTGTCAAATTGTAGCACACACAACGTAGGAAATAAAGGCGATTAGACGCGTGTCCTAACTACAGATCAAGAAGTGTGTTTTTATAAACCGCATAGTTCTTTTAGTTCTAATTAGTGTGAATGTCAATATTATTTTTAAAACAAAAAATTGTTGTTAATTAAAAAAAATCCCATATTGTGGACAAATGCATGGCTGCATTGTTTATGAATTTATTACTTGTAAATTCAAACAAGATAAATTAAGTAATAATTAATTAAATTAATTAATTAGAAAAAAAATTAGAGTTAAAAAAAATAGAGTTAAAAAATATTAGATAGTCCACAGCACAGTGTTCGATCCCTTTTGGAAGCTGTGTTGCAATCGTGGTTATGAATACCTGTATATTGATGGTAGTTTGAAAGCTGTGTTGGAATCGTGGTTATGAATACATGTATATTGAGGGTACGGGGACGGTCATGAAATGAGAAAAAAGCCATACACGTTTGATTACCCGTATTCGAAGATTTTTACCTTTATGCTACTCGAAGCTGACGATCCCAATTCTATTTTGCCCGGTGTATGACGCGGTGGGCAAACACATCTTCGTTCACCTATTTATCTTGTTACAATTCTTTCTGGCTACCGGAAAAAATTATAACAAGATTTTCCAGCGTTAAACACACAAGAAAACAAAACGGACAAATCTGCGGTACTGTTAGCAACAGCCATTATTTGTATCACAGGAGTCAGCAGCATCCTGCCACGAGCTTTCTTGATGGTCCATTGTTTTGAAACATCGTCACTGGGCTTAAAAAACTTGCCTTTCTCATCAACTTCATCAAAACAATAAATTTACTATTTATTATAATTTTCTTTGTTTAAATTAATTTAATTTAATTCGAAATTAATTTTCCGCTACCGGCCAGATTGAAAACATAAACAAACCTTGCACGAGAAAACTTAAACAACCTTGAAGTCGCGCCGAAAGTCGCAAAATTTTTTGGGAAAACTGTGCTACGATTGTCGCGTTCGCAANAGTGAATCGCGATATCCGACCAACCGGAAACATTACTTCCTCCTTACCCGTGAATCGAACCACACGGGGAAAAAAAAAGAATTCCAACCTTCATCGATGACATGACATGAGAAATTTGTTCGCACGACTGACACATCTCGTCTCGCGCGGTATCTCGAGGATTTCCATTTTCGGGGACAGATTCCTTAAACGGCTTTTTGCAACACCCGACCGTAATTGTGTAGCTTGTGCTACAGCTACCAATGGTACGATGCAACCGTGGTACGATCCGTTTAAAACTTCATTAAACCGAAACCTGGCATGCCCAGGAGCATGGGTATGATGCTCTTTGTTCCGCTCGATTTGGGGTGATGGGATTTTCGGGCAACACACCGGTACCAGACTACCGCGCACTATCGAATGCCACGGGTATGCCGATCTGTCCGATATCGACTACGGTATTCACTAAATGGACGCAATCTATTGCGAAATGTGATGCGCTTAGAGGATGTATTTATAAGCATTAAGCTATTCTCATTTCTCTCGATTCACTCGATTTATTTCAATGCATTTTCGGTGGAGTTTGGATTATAATTTAAATAGAAGAGATAATTATAAGCTTTTTGAAAGATCACGATGAAAAAACACCAACATAAATACGTTTTAATTTAAAAGTGTCTTCTAATATTTTACTTTGATGTAAGCGCAACAACAATGGTTTCACAATTAACTTTTTATTTTGTTTTTTTTATACCTTTTAACCATACTTTTTAATTTTTTCACCTGGTTCTTTTACATCATTTAATCTAGAAAATCTGTTAGAAATTTGTAAGTATTCTGTCTGAGTATTTCTTCTAATTATTTTGACTAATTAGAAGAAACTAAACTATGCTTCTAATTATTTTGAATAAATGAGGCCATTTATTCATTTTTTTCTGCTCGGTTAGAACGGCCTGGCCGTATCAAGACTTATTTTACCACGTAGCAGGATAGTCAGTCCTTGCTAAGGGGAGACGGTCGGGGTGGGATTTGATCCCCAGTCCTGCCGTGTCGGCGCCGTTTATCACATACACCACCGGGCCCCAATGAGGCCATTTATTAACCAAATAAATGATCAATGTATTATCGACGATCCACTTTAATATGTTTTTCCATGGTTTACATTAGATATTTTTTGTTGTCTTAAGAAAAAAATGTTCATAATCTAAGAAAAATCTTACTTCATATGTTATAACAACTTATTTGCCATTGATTCTTCTAATGAATCTTTCAGGGTCCATACTTTGTGTATTCTGAGCAATTTGTATATTATGATTCATGCTTTGTTTTAAACCACTCAGTTTAAACCAACCATCGTTTATTGTGAAAATGCTGAAGTGAAAACTATTCTAAAAATTAATGTTTAGTTGCGATACCTCACTCTGGCGATGATGAAGAATATCTCCTTTTCTCTAAATTTTCCCATGATCATTCCAGTCCAGCACTCCGTTGCTATCCTTTAAAGTGATTCAAATTGTCGCTTCCTTCCTACCACTAAAACGAATGTGCTTTAAAACGAATGCATCAACCTTCCAACCGTACGTGGAATCACAAAATCCACTCGCAGAAGAACGAGAAGACTGATGCCGTTCCATCGGTCGAGTGCGATAGTCTTGACGCATTAAGTTCTTGCGAGAGGTAATGCCAAACGGTGCGACAATTAAAATAATGCATGCATTGCAGATTAATAATTATGCAAAGCAGATACAGCCATTTATCATCGACAATGGCAACATTGTGCGAATATCTCGGCGCTCATAAATGCATACTTCAATTTAATCATAAACCGCCTGCAGGCGACGGAAGCGGCTACCGAACCTAATATGAAGAAGTTCGTGGTGGACACGAATGCCTTGCAATACATTGGCAAACCCGGTGAGAACGTGTGCAAGTGTGCATATAGACACACGTACACGTATGTGTGACACAGGTGGCTGCGGGTAAGAAGCGAACCATCTGCTGCTACTTAACATAAGGATATCCCGTCTCCCTGGGGGAAATGGTTTTACGTTCTAGGGGTTTCGCTCCATCTGCGGGCCGCTGCGTTGTAGGCCGGTTGGTGGCTGGTTGGTGGGAAATCGATATATATTTACGCCTTCATTACTAATGCACCACCGCCAGCAGCAGCAGCAGCAGCACACTCTGGTGCGCTGGTTTGCGGTACACGGTCGGAAAGGTAAAATCGTGAACCTGTCGAAATTACTATCATCCATCAAGTCGTCAGTCGCCGGAACTGCCGCCTGGCGGTAAGTGTGCGCGTGCTACGGAAACACTCTATTGTTGTGGTCGACTTTAGGTCGTTGCAAGCGAGGGAGCTATTTTTACGACCCAGGATCAGGGGCATGGGAAAGGTAAGAGGGAAAACCCCGGCAATTGTGGTAAAGTTATGAACTGTAGAAGGAACTACACCTTCGCCAGGGCGGAACCGATCACCTGACGGTGCACTGTTTGTTCCTCGATGCGAAACGATCGATTGATAGAAATTTGTATATAAATTTTAATGAACTAACACAATTGGTTGGTATTTAAATAACCTAAATTGGTTTAGAGTTTTGAGGAGATACTTAGATATTCCAGTATTTTACTAAGTTGCATCAGTAATCGACCGACAAACGAATAGCCGCAGTGACTTACGCCTTTAGTTATTCTTCAAGGGCTTCTTAATTAAAAATTATATTTTAATTTTCTTTTCCACATATTCTCTTTCTTCCCATTTAAGTTTATTGACCGATGTTGGCCTTACAAAATGGCTGCATATCCTATCCTTCGTGAGTTCCGAAGACCGACATTATACATTCAGACACATTATTTTGCAGTACTTTACTGTCTATTCTTTAAACTCTTTTATTGTTATAAACATAATCTAACTTTGATTTCACCAAATGCAATAATTTGATCATTCGATGCAACGAAAAGATTCTTTTTGTCAAGTTCTTGAATGGCGGAAACTAGAATACTAACCAAAGATTACCATGCCATGGAGTCGACTGACTACCATGCCATGGAGTTTCTTAATGTTTGTTAGGTATTTGTTAGATTTGTTAGGTATTTCAACTCTTTGCTATGTATGGAAATGTCTTACATTTCTACCTCAGGTATAATTTCCAAATCGTTTTATACAACATTAATTCAAAGAACGCCTTTCTGCGAAACCAAACTCTAAAATCAAACAGATTAGACTTCTGAATATTATGTTAATATAAGAAAAGTATAATTAATTTGCTTGCTATTTTTTGCTCAAATGAGTTAGACCAGATTAGCAAACTACTAAAAAAATTCTGATATATCAACCAACATTGAATGTATTTTTTTTTTATTCGTGTAGAACGGTCTGGCCGTATTGATGTTAGATTAATTTTCTTTTAACCAAATTTTAGTTATTAAGAAAGGTATTATTTTCAATAAAGACCAGACAGTTCCAGACAGTTTGCCTCATCTTTATCGTTATCAATTTATTTTGAAAATTGAATTGAATAGATTTTTTAAATGTAGTTGACGATTTGTTTCCCAAAGATTTCTTGAAGTAACTATACTCCACCTATTGCTGCGATGCACGTAATTATAAGTATAAAACTGAATTGAATTCTCAGTCAATCTCTTCCATTCTCCAAACCATACCTATATTCAAAATTTGCATGTGTAATTTCACTTGTCTAGGCTTTGGCAAAGTTTATCGTTTATTTTCCACACCAAACCCAGCATCCAATATTGGAAGGAGAAGCGTACTAAAGTTTATTTAAATGCAATTGTCTGCTACTTCCCGCATATCCTCTCTGCTATACATCTACGACACATCCAGCAAATCTGCCTAATTTTCAATCTAGCAAATTGTTATCAATCCTCTTACACCACACCCCCACGCAGATACACACACTTCCTTTTCCGTAATATATTAAAATTTCCTCCAAAATATTTCCGAACCATGTTCTTTGTGAGTTTCTTTTTTAGAGTCCACACTCTGTACCGGCGCTTGGGAAACACTTCGCCAATTTATGCTCCACCTACACCGTTGGTATAACGGTATCAGCTGTCAAGATCAGGACCCTTAACGCCCGCAGGATGTGCGATGCCCTCTACATCGGTAGAGACAAGCGGTGCATGTTAACGGCACATGTTACCGCAACATCAACGGGGGTGCTTCATTTAATATGTAATGTAATTACGATCAAAAAAGTACAGAACCCATCCAACAGTGCCTAGCAGCACGGGTTTGGGAGTGTGAGCGAGAACCCAGTAACATCCTGTTTGCATTCTCCATTCGTTATGCGTGTGTGAGAAAAAGGGAAAAGGATGAGTTTGGGCAAACAACAACCCCCAGAAAAAAGAGGGAAAAGAATTCATGAATGAGGAAGAACCCAACTCCGGAACCGAATTTCGTGCCGGTGTGTGTGTGTGTGCACAAGGGAAGTTTTTGAAATGCCGCGGGCCTGTACGTGTGTTTGTGTGCGCGAGTAGCCAGCGTTCGTTCGTGCGTATATGTTGGCCCCGCTTGCTGATATGGAACGGAAGTGTAAAAACATAAACCGTACGCAAGGGTGAGCACCTAGAGTGAGAAGCGAGTTCCTGCGAGATCATAACCGTGGTACAAAGTTGTATAGAGCAAGAGATAGTCATTCACGGGGTGACTCGCGAGGGCGCTAAAGGATGTTTACACTCCCGAACGAACGCTGAGGGGGTTTGTAGGGGTTAAGGGAAGAGAAGGGGACACTGGATTGTACCGAAGGGGACCGAAAATTGACATCCTGTTTGCAGTAGGCCGTGGAAACGCGTCCGCAACAGGGTGCTTCGTTTGATAAAGATTTGACTGATGAAATTTTAAATTAAATTATGCTTCACTTTGGACTTGCTCAGGCTCGGCTCAGGTTTGAAGCTGTTGTTGAAATATTACTTAAATGATTAAAATAGAATACAAAATTTTGCAAAAAGATAAAAAGTTTCTTATTACGTGTTGTACAAGAATCTCCTTGATTGCTAATTTATAAAACTTAAAAAAAATCCTTTCTTTAAGCACAATATCGGAACAAGGAAAAACATCCAAAAAGTACGGCCCAACAAATTTACCGCCTTTTGCTCACCGGATTGATTATACCGAAAACAACAAACTTCAAACTTTACAATTCAATGATCAAATGGCAGCAACTTTCATGAGGGAGGCAGAAAAAAATATAAACAAGTTCTGCCACTTGCAATTCCATTTGAAACTTTGAAAACACCACCTTAGTACGAAAGAACTGTTTTGCTGTGTTTTTTCTCCTCGTTTCGCTCGATAAAAAGTGTAGCAAACGGAGAAGAATAAAAAAAATACGATGTGATGCAGCAAAAGCGAAACATGTGGAAACGGGAGAAACAGCGACAACCGAAGAAGTTTTAATTGATGCATTATTTATGTGCAATTTATTTTTGCCCTGCCGGTGTACGTATCACCCTGTACCCAGAATGGTAGCATAGATGAAGGGCAGGGTTCTCCGGGGCGGACCGAAACACCGGGTGGCATAAATGGAAGCGAAGCGAACAAAAGAACGAAGGACGAAGATTTAGTTTATGGAATATTAATTCCCTTTCTATCTTGGCCTGGCCTGCATCTTGACGGCCTGTTTGTGTATGTGTGCCTGTTATGCGATACCAATGGAAGAAGGTTCTCGCGGACATACACACACACACACACCCAAACACAGTCACACAACGAGCATAAAGCCCACAAATGTTTGTGACTCAATGCCGATGGAAAGATAAATCCATCCATTACAGATAACAAACCTCGTTTTTAGTTCCTTCCAGGTTTCTCGCTTTCCTCTTTTTTCGGTTTCGATTCCTTATAAGGTTATCTCGCTTCTCTTGCACTTTAACCAGGGGTTCGTCGTCAGCTTGTTAAGGGTATATACGAGGGCGAGCAGGCCAAAACCCGAACGAGTGTGGTGAGAAATATTTCTTCACCGCAACAGGGAAACAGGGAACCAAATGGAACAAATTATCTACAAATTCAAATGTGTCACAGGGCGTCATTATTATTGCGTTGGTTTGAGTTCTCTCGGTTCCCTTTTTTTCTCACCAATCCCGATTTATCCGGAGTAGATTCTATTTTAAATTTCAATTGCAATTCACATGAACCTTTCTCATCTTTTTTCTAATTCACGCATCTTTTCACTTCTCACTTAGTTCGTTTTGAATGCATTTTGTTTGTTTTATTTCTCAGTTTTCTCTCTTGCTTTTTCTCTTTTTCTTGCTAGAAAATGACACATGAAATAGTGCTGCAGCCGGGTACGACGGCTGCCTGCAATGTAAACATTGTTATGACTCAAATTAACGCACGACCTGTCAAAAGCCTCCGATGCCACACCGCTCTGTCAGCCACCGATCATCCATTGTCCGTCGTTGGAAGGCGATTTTTTTAATCCTTTTAATTTCAGCTTTGCTGGCCCGAACTGTCGCCACGCCATCTCTGGAAGCGAGTGATCACCGGAATTCATTATTCATAGCACCAACAGAGCCACTATTCGCGACAACAACAAGCAAACGAGAGAAGAATAAAAAAAAACATGGCGCCGGTAACGAGTTTTCCGCGAGTAATATTAACAAAACGAAAAGTAAAACCACACACAAAAAAAATGCTCCCAAATGACAAACTTCGGTCCTGCATGACCGGGAAAACTCTTCGGCCAGCTAACCGTCCGGTCACTTGCGCGTGCACTATTGTACGTGTTGTAGCGTTTCTCACTTGTTCGCGATTTGTCACCACGCGGTACCATATGGTACGCGAAAGATGAAGGAAAAACAGCCGGAAAAAGCACTGGCTGCAAGCAAAAAAAAAAAAGGGAACCAAGACGAAGACTACACAGAACCTCCAGTCGAAATGTTCCAAACCAAGCCCACGGAGCTCGAAAGACCAAAAGTTTCTTTACCAGAAAATTGTTCATTCAAGCATTTAGTTGTTTTTTTTTTTGAAGAAACATTCCTCTTGCTTTAGTTCTTTGGTTTTATGTTTGTACTTTTTTATGTACAACAAACGAACAAATTTTAGATTTTGTTGAGCTTGTTCACTCTGGGTCTGGGATGGTTTGTTTGTTCTTCACCAGCCTCTCCAGTGTGGCAAAATCTTCCATAGCCACCGGAAATGTTGTCCTCAGCAAAAGTCCGCCCTCGGGGTTTTTTTGGCAGTCTAGAGTTTCATTTATTTTCAAACCACCATCACCACCAAACAAAAAGAGAGATTTTTTTCATAGTGAAGATGTTTTTGTTACAGTAAAAAAAACATGCAATTTTACAACACAAAAACGGTTCTTATTTTCACCTTTCATATAAACCTTAAAGCAAGATAAAGGATCAAGTTCAAAAGCTTGCGGCATGTCGTTTTTTTTCTTTTTGTTTTATTTTATTTTTTCCAAAAGCTTGTTCTTGTTGTGGCTTAAACAAACAAGTTTCGAATTTCCAAACAAAAAAGCTCTAAATTTACATACCACCCAAAGGATGTAGCGTTGTACGCACAAAAAACAGGGGAAACGAATGTCTTCCGACAAGTTGTATTGTTTTATTTCACTACTTGCCTTTAGCAGCATGTCCTTTATGATTCTAATAAGTCACGAAGTCTGGTGTGGTTTTTTCTTGTTATGGTGTCAACCAGCTTCTGATCACCTCAACCAAACACCGTGATCGTGGCTTTTGTCTAAAACCTCAGGAATTGTATCCGTCTCTGGATCGCTTTAATCATGGCTTGTCTTCTCCGGTCGACATAAGCTACAGAGAACTATTGCACCCGTCTGGATGAGTTTTTTTTTTGGTCGACATGATGCCACGCTCAAAAACATATTCCCCTCACAAGACGTCACTCGGGCGTTGTTGTCCCTGGGAATATATTAAAACTTTGCAGGCATTTCAATATTTGCAACGTAACGCAAAACCCGTTAAGCATTTGCAACTTTGTCCTCTGACTCTTTCTCTCTTTCTCTCTGTCCTTGTGCATGTGTGTTTGTCCATAGATTGTGGTTTACCTTTTCCTGCCCTGGTTCTTTACAATCCCGTGCTAAACAGCATACCGACAGTGGTGCACTACCATCCGGGTTTTTGGGGAAAAGTTTTGTTTGAGCACAATTATGACGTGTCTATTTGGTGGTTGATGGCTGTTGCCGGTGGCTCTGCCAGATTTGCAGCACCAGCCGCATCCATATCTTGCACACTTGTCTAATTATGCGACATGCAAAATGGGAAAACTTTCCACCGGGGAAAACTATTTCCACGGGCAGATTGAACCTATGTGCGGCGTAAGGTGCAGACAGCAGACAAGATGCTGTTGCAATGGGTCACACGCAATAGTTGCACGGAGAGGACCACCACCAGTTTTCTGTACCGTTTGTGTGTGTTCGTTGTGCGGTGTATGTTGCATTATTGATTTTGAATTTTGGTTCAGTTTATGCTTCGTTTAGCGTGCAGTTTTGAGTGTGTTTTTTTTTCCTGTAGTGTCATTTTGCTTCAACGTTCGATAGCAAAGATGAATATTTAATCGCAGCAAAAGAGAAATTGTGGACGAAACATCGAGAGCTCAGTTGGAGGAAAAATTGTGTTTTATTGAGGCATAAAATGGTTCAATAAACTTCGAACCGAATGGGACGTGTTGTTTTATGATAAGGGGCGTAAAAATGGAAGCTTGTCAATAGATATTATTGTACAATTAATCATCGAAAGAGTGTAAGTGATTTGTTTGACACATGTTTTGCCGTTTATTTGCGGATTGTTTAAAGAAAATAAAAAACCAAACAAAAATTATTGACTTTTATAAAAAGTCTTCTCTAGTGGATTATCCTTATTTTTAATTAATATTTTCCATCATTTGTTCTATTTTGATATTTTTCGCAATAATTATATTATTATATCAAGTTCTCAAAGAATTATATTTTTAGATGTACAATAAATTCTAAATCAGCAATACGGTCCGGCCGTTCTTTTAAAATAAAAACATAAATAAATATATAAATATATAAATTCTAAACCCCATAAACGCATATTTCATGACCGAGTACACCTGGAAAAATATGCCCTTTTACGGTTTGTAGAAGGAAAAGTTTTCCAACCGAATGTGAATTGTATTCTAGTTGAAGTCTCCATCACGGATCAATACGACCAGGCCGTTCTACCTGAATAAGAACAAAGTCTGCAAAACGGTCATGCCATTCTTTTTGAATGAAACAAATTATCTAAGATTTACAGTCAGTATGATCGAAGAAAAATAGAATCGTTTTTTACTTGTTTAAAAGCTTAAAGTTTCAGGAGTATCACAAAAGCTTTTCATTTTCATTTCTCTCTCTCTCTCTCTCATATTTTCATCGAATATTCTTTGTAAAGCTAGTTAACTTGTTCTTGAAAGAGGTTTCTTAAACACACGGAAAATAATGAAAAGTGTTCAGTCAAGAATCCGCGTTTTGATTTTAAACATCTAGCATTTTGTGTAAACTCTAGTTTAAAATATCCTGAAATATGGTGAAACAGTTCCATTCACGGGTTCTAGAGCGCCATGTAATGGATGCCTAGGAATACCATTGTGGTGAAGTGAGGCCCGTTTTCTTCTCAGTGGAATCAGGTTAGAAGCGTCTTGGAATTGTGCATGATACAGGGAAATATTCAAAATGTATATTGACGCCACCACTTGCTCGTTTTTTTGTTGTTTAATATCATAAGATTAAAAATATCGTAAAGATAATTCCGTCCTTCTCAAACCTGTGTTGGGGTAAGAGGTGGGACTTATCATCATCATCATCATCATATCGCATTTAATAACAATTTTTAACTTTTGGCTTCAGAGTATATTTGATAGATCGGTAGTGAGTACCGAAAACTCGTTGTTTTTTACAGTCGTTCAGTTAGAAAGCATATAAAATCGTTATTTGTTAAGTTTTGGAATAGTTTAAAATGTAAAAAATCTCTCTCTCTCTCTCTCTCTGTGAAAAATTGCTAAAATGATCTTTAATTTAAGCTGCTGAGTGCATATCACTCTTTAATGAAGCTCCCAAAGCCAATAAAACCCGAACGAAATAGAACCGGAACAAAGTTAAGGTGGCCTAGTCGCATAAATATTGTTACCTTCTTTAATGTGCTCATTAATTTTCTCCACAACAAAGAACAAACCCAAATAACACAATGTGTATTTGCAAATGGTGGCAATAACAATAAAGCGTTTGAAACTCCATTTTTTATACCAACACTTGTCGGGCAGGAGTGACAGCAAAACAAACACCACCGCTAAGTGAAATGGACATAAGCAGTTAGCTAAAGTAATAAATACAAATAAATCCCAATTCCGACCACTTTTGCACACCGGTCCATCCGGGGAAGCTGGAGCACCACGCTTCAGAGCCAGCGAGAAAGCAAGGTTGTCGCATCAATAATAAATCGTTGCAGGAAAACTACGCCCTGGACGTGGAAAAACGGTAGGGAAAAACGGCGCAGCAAAACATAGCAGCTAATGCAGTTCATAAAATTTGATTGCAATTGCAAGAGCGATTGCGGAAAAACTGAAAAACAAAGCAGAGGAAAAGAAAAATCCATGATATGAAAACACAATTCGATGCTGGGGGGAGTAGGTAAAGGAAAAATGCAAAAATTGTAGCAACGCAACGCAAAAGCAGCTTACGGAAGTGCTCAATTATTCACCTCACCGGAGAGCTCACGGGAGGGATTATTTTCCAACATTTGCTTTATGGATCTAATGTATCCGGTTTTTCGGTCCGGACGTTATGCATGAAGTGTTTTGGGGTTTCTAGCTTGTTTTTTTTTATTTTGTTGCTTCTGTCCACCCACTTTCTGTGGGGCGAGTGCGGAGGAAAGTTTGCCGAATTATGGGATAAAATCTGGTCAAACAGACGTGCGCGCACTTGTCTTCCTTCAAAGGTACTATGGGGAGCGGGAAATGGTCCACAAGACCAAGCCAAGGGAGAACACATTAGCCGTGAGTATGAGCGAATAAGCGATAATGAACGAGCGAATGAGACGGGTGAGATGAAATGAAGAAAAGATCACAGGACTTTTCCCACAGCCAAGACAGCTGACGTCAGGGAATTGGGTAGCTTTTCTTTCTCATTTTTGTCGCGCCAAAGTTTGCACAATTTTCTTTCGAGGCTAGAATTAAGATCAGCGCGGAAAGTTTGGCTACATATTAAAACTCATAACTCTCGTGTGTCGTGCTGTGGAGTGAAGAGGAAAAGTCTTTTCACTGAAAGACGCTTATGTGTGTCGTGTGTGTTTGTTTTTCCGACTTTTATCCTTACTCTTGCGATGTAGATTGGGAATTTTTTTCGGAACAAAAGTTTGTCTCCTCCAACACTTGGTATTGACACCAAGAAAAGAAAGAAAATATTTGCACAACTTTCTGCCAATATTCAGCAATAAACACGTTATATTTTAAGGTGATCTTTTGCCGTAAATTTCGTCATGCAAATGGTCGAAGTTCCTCGGCCTTTTTCTCCCAACAAAATGAAGAGAATTTAATTTTCCACCTTAATTTCCAAACCATTATTGAATTACTCGGTGCGAAAACTGCGAGCCCATTCAGGCGGATGAAAATTTATTTCTCCACCCATTGCGTGCTGGAAGCCCAACTTTATACTGGCCACACCAATACGAAAGACCTTCTGTACTGAGAGACATTGGCAATAAGGATAAGAATGCCCGTATGATGATCTTTCTAACAAAGAACTTGTTGAGAAGAATCTTTTACCGAAAGAAAATCCTTTCTGAGGTTAAGGAGCCTGCCAACTTCCGTAGCCCTGATTGGGCGGGATAAGCAATAGACAGAGCCGGCTTGTTCCATTGTCACCTTTCCCTGAGGGAGCATTAAGCTTACCGAGCGCCAGTTGTGACGATATCTCATAAATCATAGGAAAACTTTCATTGGTTAGACTGTCGTGTGTTTTTTTCCCACTTTCTTCTTTGTTGTTTTCATAAACTTGCCGAGCAGAAATACGGGATGACAGGTGGCCAACGAGTGACGCTCGTTATGACGAAGATGATCCAAACCTGAGTTCCTTATTTCGAGCACGGAAGGGATGAAATAATGATTTATAGACAAATGATGAAGTTTTGGGAACCGAATGTTGGGCCTTCTCCCTCCATGCACTACGGTTGTATGATGGCTGGGGAAAGTTTTTCAACCCCCTTCAGACACACACACAAACCGGCAAATATAGTTTAGCATAAAACGAACTAGCAAGAACTGGTCAACCGCAAACACTTGCGATACCAACAGCACAGTCTCGTTACCGTACGTTATTTATTGGTTGTCTCGTCTTCCTCACGTGGCCACCCGATTCACTCATCCCCAAACTTGACGTTTATTTGGCCAGACGTTGGCCGGAAGACGCTGTGGAATGTTTTCGTTCCATCCTTGCTCGTTGGTTGAACCTTTCCTCACAAGGACACACCTTACCGGACGGTCCGGCTGCTTCCGAAAGCCGGTAGAAAGGAAAAGACGACCGTCACCCCTTGATGGATCACGTCGTCAGTCTGGGTGCGCAAAATTAATATCTTACTTGATTTATGGAGAATTTGCTAATAGAAGGTGGTACGTCCGTACGTTATTGCTTCGGCGGGATCGTGAAATGAAACACTTGTCGATGATGCTGAACGTACCATGTATGTATGCGGGACTGGTTTCGATGAGCTTTGGCACGATGACCTTTAGCCAGGTGTACAGATAAGCGGGAGAAGCTGCAACACTAGATGTGCTTATTTGCTATGTATTAAACTAACCTTCATAATTGATACAGGGGCTACACAATAACGGTGTGTCAATGAACTCGAAATCGAGATGAAACGTTTAACAGCTTACACAATTTTATTGATAAGAATTATGATGAGAAATGGTTTGTTTTCTGGTACCTTATAAATAACTTTAATTACGTTTTCAATGAAACATTCAATAGTTGTTCCCCAAAGTATGAAGTATTATTGGGGAAAGTGGGTTATTGTTCATCCGAAGCCCCATGTTTTCCGATTAATCCTTATGAACAAAGTTATCATCTTATAATGTCAAAAATCTGAATACCGTTCTGAAGGCCGTTCTTAACAAGCAAAAAAATAAAGCAAAAAATGTATTTTATTTATTACTTCTCTCAACTTAAGCGTCACAAATAAAATAATATTATTAAACCAATGAACAGTTTCTATAATAAAATTAGTAATGTAGAATATTATGTATAATTTTATGTACATAGTTTTTGCTTACTTACTTACCAGGTTCTATAACCACTTCGTGGTCTTCCAATCGTGTTCCAATCCATTATCCAAGCGCTTTAAATTTTAGTTATGGACCATATTTAGGTATGGTTTGATTGATTTGATTGATTGATTGTGACTGTTTTTCTCACAGTAACTCATACGACTTCAATCTCATCCCACCATATGCAACGCTTCTTTTAGAGCGAGCTTTTAGAAGAAAGAAAATCATTTGTATTTCGTTTTGCTCTAAGAGGCACCAAATTATTTTTATGGCTTACACGAATCCTCAAATTCTTCGTCATAATAAAACATATTAAATTTCTTGAATTGTTTCTTATTTAAACAAGCTCATAACACGCCAATTCTTAACACACTATTCCGCACAATCTTTCAGGTGTAAATAATAATTTGTAGAACAGAAAATACACTTTCTTCAAAAGTCAGTCAAAAATACAAAGAAGCAACTCTAATAACCAATGTCCAAGCTTTTAATTCTCCTTAAAATTCTTCCTGTCCGGGTGATTAAGTGAGGCGTCTTTAATTTTCTACCATTCCCGTAGAAAACATGTTCTAGCTCTCCGAATGCTTAATAATTATGATACAACTGTTGAGTTGAATAAAACTCTTATGCTATACAAAAGGTCTCTTCGAAGTCTTGAGATGAAAAGTATCATTTTACTTGTATCCCAGATCCATGAATTCCCGTAAGCTTTACTCGCATTAAACGTTGTATTATACCCGTCAACGTTATTTACAGTCTAATACATAATAATTGTTGCTTCCACCGGGTATACAAAGGTGTCTTATACACAGATTATGTGCTCAAGGATGCCTTTCTATCATGTGGTTTATGGTTTATCTGTAATCTTTCAAGATCATTACTTCCTTACCGGCTGGAACCGGTCTTCGTCTTAAAAGGCGCACGTTGTTGCACAAGAAAACCAATTGACAACTCGAATGTCCTTAATCCTGTACATGCACCATGTCGCATTCCGCCTCCTTTCCCAATGATACTCGATCGGTTAAACTAGACAGAATAATTAAACAATGAAATTAGAACGGAAAAACCGACTGGCAAACTAATGATGATGCATGATGGGCGATACTTTAAGAACCTCCGCACCCATCCCAAAGCACTCGGTTTGGAGTTGCATCCGCACAGGGCATCCGTCATCCCTAGTACAAAAGACACAGAAGGTGCAAAAGCGACACACGAACGAACACGTTTCCAGCTCGAAATCGGCAAAACACGGCTCCGCACAGTACCCTCGTGTTTAAGGTGCTCAAGAAAAGGCATTCAAGCGTACCAGGCGCTTCCTTCTTCCTGTTTTTGGGGAGGGGGTGTTAGTGGCGTTGGTTCGGTGAGGACGTCTTGCCCTTAGTGTCTGCCGTGTCTGGAAAGACATGTCTGTCTGCACACGGAAGAGACATGTACGACGAGCTACAGCTGTGTGCAGCCAGTAAAGGAAATGGCAGTACATCGTACACCGGCAAATGAAGACGTTTTGCAACGTGAAATGGATACGTCTGTAATCTGCCTTCTTAAGCCGGGGAAGCAGTTGGAAGCAACAGAGCGCACCAATAATCTTTCACTGAGACCCTTCCACGGCCGTAGCAAAGGAAGTCGCACTAGGTACATCGAGAGTTCGAAATGTTTTGTTCGAACAATGTGTAGTCTCTCCTTGGGAAGGGGGTTCGGGAACTTCGGGGACTTTTGGGGTTGGAAAGGCAGCGTTTTAAGGCAGCTTTTCTATTCTATTACCTCGGTGGCATATGCAAATATGATGGCTTTTTGCAAAACTCCTGCTGTTTCTCCTGGGAATCTCAAGGATCTCTTCCATACATTCCAGAAACCCATTTCAACCATTTCCATATACGAAGAAGGATGCCGTATGAGACGCAGAATAGTATTTGATTTCTAGCAAAGCAGTTAAATCTGACAAGCTGACAATGTACTACCACCACCTATCCCACCCAAAAGTCGGGTGGCCACCACTTAGGGTAGTGGTGCTGGTGCGCTTTTGGTGGGCGGTAGAATTATGTACCATTAACCGGAAGCTAATCATTTTAAGCAAGTAGTAAATGTGTGTACGGCCTCCATTTGGGTCAGTGTCTGTCCAGGCTGCATTTCAGGCTGTACAAGATTCTATTGATAGGTAGCTGCCAGCGCAGCTACTGATTGCAGTATACAACATGATGAAGCGTATGTGTACATAAACTTTACGTCGTTCAGCGTGGAACCGAATAACCGGCTTGGGCGTACGTAATTAACGACGAGCTGTTTTCCCGCCCGGGTGTACATAACAGTCAACCACGTCCATCGATCCGGGCGACAAAAGAGAGAGCACCAAACCAGAAGTGTTTTGAGATGAGGATAGGAAATCTTGGAAAATGTATGCATAAATTCGCACATCTGGGACTAAAAGTGGATCGCAAGCAGCAACAGCAGGAGAAGCAAATTTGCACAACATTTTGACTAATGAACGTCCGTTTTCTGGTGAAGTAGTGAAGACCACAGACACACACACACACACCGCGGCTTGCAAAGTTCCAGTTTCTGGCGTGGCGACTTTAATTCGCCGTGTAAACCATCCTGCGGGCATTTTGCAATATGCATACCCCTTGGGTAGTGACTTTTGGGCAATGTTGGCATATCTCATTAGTCGCATTCGGTAGAAAAGTTTTGTTTTTCCCGGGGTGCTACTATAAATAGAAATAGTTCGCGAAGATATGCCACGTACCTCGTGCTGGTGAAAAGCTAAGAGCCACCCAAAACTCATTTTCCTTCAAACAGTTGAGAAAGTTTTCCGGGAAACATTCCCACCACTCATCCTCTTCGGAGTGAGGCTTTGTCGAAGGGGAAGATTTTGGGAACATAATAAATTAAATTATATCGGTCCACAATTCGGTGTGATGGGTGTGGGAATGCTTTAGCTACCAGGGTAAATATTTCTTAAAAGATTGAAATGACGTTTTCAAGGACAGAGAGAGAGAGAGAGAGAGAAATAGAAAGGATGGTGAATTTTCATCACCTCCAGATGGGATGTTTAATTCGAAATGTTTTCCCATTTCTTCCGGCTACAATTGCTTACGCGGAGAGAAATTTAATGAGCTTTCTGTGTAGTAAAAGGACCGAGAAAGCAGTCTGTTAAAACCGGTAATGATGGACAACAGGGAAGAAATTATTGGAGTAAAATATTATTAAGAGTTTCGAGGATAACTTCTTTTTTCTTGCGTGTCCGTACTACGATGATTTAGATGCCTATGATGATGTTTATGTATTGTTAGTAATTTATCATATTATTGTCCTGATTTATGTTGAAGAATTTGTGCACAAAATATATTAGAAAATGATGGAAGAAGTTGAACATTATAAGGCTATTCTTCTTTGTTGCAAAATCGGCATTGATGAGGCATTTATCAGTTCTATTCCTTTCTGGAGAAACGTACAAGCATCGAAAAGAAACCTTGAGCAGATCTACAGAGAACAACCATAACAACGGAAAGTGAAGTGACCTTATCGTCGAGAGGTCAGAGAAACATACCAAACGATGCTGAACTACCTGGACAAGATGGACGTTGTTATATGAAAGCGTCTGTCGAGGTTGGTGTTATCTTAACAGCAAGGAAGCAACTAGAAGGAGATGTTAATGGTGGACGACAAGATCTTCTTAAAGATAGACCCACTGTTCCTTATCAAGTTGATAAGCGTTGACGTTTTCTACAACATAATTAAGGAGTAGGTCCCTTGCTGGTTACTTCATCTTTTGTCCCTGATTGGAACTTGTGAAAGGCAAAGAGACTTCGTACTCGTCTATAGAAAAGATGTGGTATTTTGATAGGGATCGCGGCTTGAACTCATGATACAGCAAAAGATCACGAGAGGAAAGATCAATGGAACATTGATTTTGTGACCAAAACTGAGGAGTAGTTTAGTTCATGAAATGTGTAAAAGAATTTTGGTAATTTCTTTTGTTACGTTTAATATGGCTGAAGTTACCGGCGACTGGTTAAAGTCCACCTTCATAGAATGCTCAATAAAAGTGGAGTTTAAGGATATATCGTTCTTTAGAAATATTCAATTGTTATCATACTTTTTCTATCTTCAATGATAACATTGTTTAAAAAATCTAATTGGCATATTATTGAGGATTTCTACAGAATTTCTATTGTAGAATTTTAGAATTGAATAACTTCAATCATCAAAAATCAACTCACTTACCGTCTTATCTTATCTTATAAGCACTAGTCAATCAACAGACCGCAAAACATATCATTTTCACACACCAAATTGCCCACTAAAACCCCCTTCATAAGAATAAACGCCTTAAATTCTTCACAAAATGACCCCATTGGGAATGTGGCACGCGTTGGCAAGCAAACAGAGTTGTCATACCACCTTGTTGCATGCGTTTTCATAATTGATCCACCCGTCGGATGGTTCGGAACCGTTTTATCCCACGTCACAAAAACGTCACACCGATCCGCGCCCTGCCTGAATCCCTGAAATCGTGTCCCGATAATGAAGTCACTTACCGGCTGCATTAACCGATGCTTCAACATTTCCAGTGCATCCATGATGCGCTTCCGGTTCGGTCCGTTTCGTATCCAAATTGGCCCCAGTTATACCCCTTTTGTGTCCTTCCTATAGCATGGTTTGGGGCGTGGATAGGAGAGAAATCGGACAGCAAAAAAAAAGGACACGCACACTCCAACTCCCTTATTCGCGCGCATCGTTTGCATGATGTGCAGTTCCTCGGAAGGACCGGTCAACGTCAAAAACTCGCAGACACTCGCGATAAGCTCTTCAGTCAATTTGCTTTCAAAATAATAGCGAGTGTCCTCGATTGTGGCCCCGTGTTTTTTATGTATGTCCCCTTTAGAAGGAGGAGGAGAAGAGGAGGAGGAGGAGGAGGAGGGGGTGGGGAAGGTCCCTGTTAAAGACCAAGGTGTGTGCCTGCGTGTTCTGGACGGCAAGAGACCGTGCAGCACTTTATCAAAAAAGAAGCTCAACTTCCAATCCGCTGGAAGCACTCGCGCTGGTCAAACGTTGATGGCCACCGATCCTTTCCGGGGATGGTCTGTGAGTTTGATGAAATCGCACCGATCTCGTATTGACGTTGCCGGAGGGCCATCTCATAGAGTACAGACACACACAGACACACACACACGCGCGCATGTTGACGGTCTTTACCAAACGCCATCGATGACGACGACGGTGACTAGGACGGAAGCTGGAGTTCCCAGTACGGTTGAGTTTTTCGTGGCAGTGACGCTTGGATTGCCATTGTTAAACACCTGCAGTGCAGTTGGCGCAAAATTGACACAAAAGCTAACCTTCGCGATGGGGACCACCAACCACCACGGATCGAGCGGCGGACACATGGGAGACACACACACACACACACACGCACACTTTCCGGTTCCGCGGTTCGTCCAAATAATCGTCTGCGTTGCTGCGACTGTTGCGGAGGCTTCCAAAAACTGGCCATACTTGGTACGCAACGGTCGCACAACCGGTACGGTAGAGATGTGAGATCATGATAGCGCTACGTGCCTCCCGGTTATCGCCAGTACGTACACAGCCGTACGTAGGCCGTGGCCGCAATCGATCCATCCCTGGGATGTTTCCGCGCGATGGATGCACCTGACGGTTTTTCCTGGTGCTGGAGGGACTGTTGTGTGGGAGGGGCGGAGGAGGATCCCGTCCAGGGACAGGCAGAAACAATTGTGCTACGTGGCCGTGGCCCCACGGTGTGGCCTCCCAACTCCCAGCTTATTGAACGCGAGGTTTTGAGCGAATGGACATTTGGTGCATTTTCACAGTGAGGTTAGAGCCTGGGATCAACGTTTTGTCGTTATTTTTGGAACGTACTTTCGGGGGACATTCACGTGCGTGTGTTCTTTTTTTGCTTGTTGTTGTTGTTGTTTTCTGGGGGAAGGATTTCTTCCCTCCTCCTGTTTTTGAACCACCCAAAATGATGCGACTTTTATTCAACCTTTCGCTCGAAATGGCATTAGTTGTCGCGTGGTGGTGGCCAAAAACCCCGGCGGCGGACATTTGTGGTTTGGTGCCGTTTGGCTCGTGAATAGATTTAGACATGTTTCCGCACCGTTTAGTTCGCGTGTCGCGGGACGGTCGCAACGGTCGCTACTCGTAGCACGTACCCGGTGCGTAAGGACGGCTTCAGTACGGCTGTCTTTCCCTGGTTCCTCTTCAAGGGGGAAGGCCCAGGAACCCACGAAGCGAACACTAACGCACCAAGCGGTTTTCACACAGTGTCCTCCCCCGCCACCTCCTCCTCCATATAAAGCAAGCTTAAAGGGTAGTTTCCCCATAAAACATGTCATCGGTGAGTAACCGGTGAGCGGGAAGGGTTTGGGCCCCCGAAAACATTCCTGTCAGGCACCACGGGGAAAGGTTTTCGCGCGTGGTTTTTGCGCGATATTTTGGAATTGGGAACGACTTTCACCTTTTGCCGATGATGGGAAACGATTCAGGCAAAGTGTCGCGCTGTGTTTTTTTCCTTTTTTTTTGGTCACTACCCGAAACTACGCTAAAGCGTTATTTATGTTTTTATTTTATTTCATCTAAGCTAAATGTATTTTGTACGGTACAGGCGACTTTTGTCGGGCGTAGAATAGCGAAATAAATTAAATTAAAAGAGCAAATCCCCAAAAACTCGATCAAACTCAACCCTGGCGCGGCTGTTTCTTTGCTGGTGGATTTTGTTTCTATAAAAAGGCGTAAAGGCCTACTTTTGTTTGTGCGTTTTTTTGGCGTTTGTATTGTCTTCTTCCTATCCGTTCGGTGCGTTTGACAGTTCGTGGAATTTTTACCACCGTTAGCAGAGCAGTGAGGTGACGAGTGAGTGAGGTGAGTGTGTGTGAGTGAGGTTTAGTGAAATTTCTAACAAACGGAAGGAAATTTCGCACAACAGAGCAAACATTCTAGTATTGAACCCCTCGAGAAATCAACCATATTTTTGATATCGGAATAGAACGGTTTGAGGGTTAAGTAGGGTGTGAAAAAACAGAACTTGCGAGAGGGGGTTGATGTTGGTTGTGCACAAATTGGGTTGGCTGACGACGGGTGTGTGTGTATGTAACGGTAGTATGGTGATGGTAGTTAAAGGCAACGTAGTTGACAAGAAAATCGGTCACCACGTCAAATATGCTCCTTTTTACATGAAGGAAGGGATAACACGGTGGTAGTGTTTGAAGCGATTCACGTTTTTCCACTCCTTTTCTATGTTAAATTTCAACCGTCTTGAAAGCATTTCGATTTCGGTCAAAACGTTATATGCTTTTGGGGTTGGTTTCGGTTTTTTTTTATTGCCGTTGTTTCCCTCGCGGCTTATTTACTTTCCGTATGCGGACCACACCAACACATCTGTAGGGCTCTCGCTGAACGTACCCTAACTGAGTGACTCTTACGGCTGAGTGTTCTGGTTAAATTGTACGCACATTTTCATATAGGCAAATGAAATGTATTTTAAAGAGCCAGCAGGGTGCAATGGAAAGCAGGGTGCAAGTGAAAGGGAAGACATTCGTCGATGAAAGGTTGAGTGAGTGTTGAGTATTTTGCAAATATTGGTGAGTGGTCGCTAGCGTATTGGAAAGAGATGAAGAAGAATGAAATGGGGCAATAGATTTGTTTTCTTATTTCATTTGTTTTGCTATGTACTGTTACAAATTTAGCTGCTATATCGTGCTTTAATTTTGCCTTCACACTTTCGTTACAACAAAAAATAGCATTTAATGAGAAAAAAAAATTAAAATAATTTTTAAAAAATGGCTCAAAATCCGAAAAAAATATTCATCTTTTTTTAAAATTAATTTATTTTTTATAAAATAAATGAAAACAATTTAAATCCTTCAAACACACGATGCAATTCTTCCTAAATTTATATACGTTTAAGGGTGTAAAGTCGCTCACCATCGCTCACGTTTTTGTGTCAGTGGTGAGTATGGAAATGAGAGTCTCACTGAACGGAGAAATTCACCAATCCTTCGTGCCCAGTTGCTTTGATTGTATTT
This sequence comes from Anopheles vaneedeni, assembly GCA_016170025.1. Taxonomy (NCBI): domain Eukaryota; kingdom Metazoa; phylum Arthropoda; class Insecta; order Diptera; family Culicidae; genus Anopheles; species Anopheles vaneedeni. The sequence goes on from STHA01000005.1 coordinate 35,559,847, forward strand.
TTCTCCTCGTGTATCTACTCCGCTGCACAGAAATATTTTTTACTCGTTCTTTCTTTCTCTTTTTCGCACCTTTACTCTCTCTCCTAAGCTTTCTCTCTCATTCGCTCACTTGGGGTTGAATCTGGTTCGTTTTAAGGGAATATAATAAAGAAAAAGGGAGGAAAAAATAAGCACACTTCAGATATGTTATTATATACTAGCGATTCTTTGCTACAGCACACATTTGGATAAGCACATATACACACACACACACGCACACCAAGAGTGAAATGATT
>STHA01000005.1:35568009-35650228 GCA_016170025.1 Anopheles vaneedeni
ACTAGTTAATAGGCCCGGTTACATGGCTACACAACAGATCTACGTAATGCCGAGGTATGTTCTATGGAGTTTTCGTCACATCTAGTAGAAGTTTTTTTATCATGCTGAAAATGTTCTGATGTAATTACGGCTTACGTTGGCGATATTACAGTACTTACAGTGAAATCCAGCATTACAGACTGAACATGCTAATTTGCTTCGAACATTAGGTGAATTTCATCTGCTACAATCAAAAGGAAAAATAACCTGTAAAACAATTTTTCATCAAATCGAATGATTCCTTACCCTTCACCGCGAGTTCCTAATAATCGATTTGAGAATTATTCGTTCGTTTTGAGGATTACAAAGTTGGTCAAGGCCAATGTCAGCCCGGCCATCGTGGTTTTTAATTGCTTCGTTTCAACCATCTAAAATGCCCAATTTACTATCCTGGCTCCGTCAGAATTTCTTTACAATAGTTCTGCTACAATCGCCAAAATAGGGATAATTCAAACATTGAAGATGTTAGTGGAAGGCTTAGAAAATTCCGTTTAAGATGCACTTCGGGTCTCTTCAGTTTTGGTTTCATGATGTGCCATTGTAGGATCAACCACGGAAAAGAAATATTTTCGGAGCGCATGACATGTATTCCGTTTTCTACAACCATTAAAAATAGTAAATTGTTGAATAAAATGTCAAATCAAATTCAAAAATTCCTTACCCCTCACCGATAGCAAATCAGATCAGTTTAACGCAGTATATTAATGGATGTTTTCACTGATTTTCAAAATTTGCAGTGGTCAATGGTGGCCCGGTGGCCCGGTTGCCCGATCCTGGTAATATTATCTCCAGCTTCACCAGCAATTCCTTTTCTCCTGGATGGGCATAACCATTTATTCTTCTTCTTTTTTAAAATTCACTACAACTTGAAGAGGTCTTGGCCAGCCATTGCTAACTTTCCTTGGCTTTACTAACCCGTAGAGAGACAGTCTGTCCTGCGTACGGAAGTTTAGCCCGGAAGAGATTTGATCACTGATTCTGTGGTGTGGACACCCGCGCCGCTACCATTCAGCAATTCCTACTCAGCAATTAAAATACGACAAATCTTCGTGGAATTGCTTCAAACTAATATTCTGCTGCTAAAATGTAGTTAATTTTGCTTTCTTTTGCTTATTTTCACTTGGCCAACACACTCTGGAAACCGTACCACTTGTACCCTTTGTTGATCCAGCCTACTATGAAATATTTAGCATCGTACTACCGTAAAACATCGTTTGGTATAATCCATTCACATTTCGATAAATCGAAGTAGGTTTAGATTTGTACAACATCAAAACATCAAAAAACGAAACCAATCCTAGTGAACATGCAGGGTTTGTTGATTGAGCTTTCATATTGGGCAAATTAAAGTTTTACAACACTGGCTTAGAAAAACCGATATGCCAACACTGCAGTAACGCTGCGTTACTGCACGAGTAGAATTTATATAGCGATATCGTTCTTTAGAAATATTCAATTTTTATCATACTTTTTCTATCTTCAATGATAACATTGTTTAAAAAATCTAATTGGCATATTATTGAGGATTTCTACAGAATTTCTATTGTAGAATTTTAGAATTGAATAACTTCAATCATCAAAAATCAACTCACTTACCGTCTTATCCCCATAAGCACTAGTCAATCAACAGACCGCAAAACATATCATTTTCACACACCAAATTGCCCACTAAAACCCCCTTCATAAGAATAAACGCCTTAAATTCTTCACAAAATGACCCCATTGGGAATGTGGCACGCGTTGGCAAGCAAACAGAGTTGTCATACCACCTTGTTGCATGCGTTTTCATAATTGATCCACCCGTCGGATGCTTCGGAACCGTTTTATCCCACGCCACAAAAACGTCAGACCGATCCGCGCCCTGCCTGAATCCCTGAAATCGTGTCCCGATAATGAAGTCACTTACCGGCTGCATTAACCGATGCTTCAACATTTCCAGTGCATCCATGATGCGCTTCCGGTTCGGTCCGTTTCGTATCCAAATTGGCCCCAGTTATACCCCTTTTGTGTCCTTCCTATAGCATGGTTTGGGGCGTGGATAGGAGAGAAATCGGACAGCAAAAAAAAAGGACACGCACACTCCAACTCCCTTATTCGCGTGCATCGTTTGCATGATGTGCAGTTCCTCGGAAGGACCGGTCAACGTCAAAAACTCGCAGACACTCGCGATAAGCTCTTCAGTCAATTTGCTTTCAAAATAATAGCGAGTGTCCTCGATTGTGGCCCCGTGTTTTTTATGTATGTCCCCTTTAGAAGAAGGATGAGAGAAGGAGGAGGGGGTGGGGAAGGTCCCTGTTAAAGACCAAGGTGTGTGCCTGCGTGTTCTGGACGGCAAGAGACCGTGCAGCACTTTATCAAAAAAGAAGCTCAACTTCCAATCCGCTGGAAGCACTCGCGCTGGTCAAACGTTGATGGCCACCGATCCTTTCCGGGGATGGTCTGTGAGTTTGATGAAATCGCACCGATCTCGTATTGACGTTGCCGGAGGGCCATCTCATAGAGTACAGACACACGCGCGCATGTTGACGGTCTTTACCAAACGCCATCGATGACGACGACGGTGACTAGGACGGAAGCTGGAGTTCCCAGTACGGTTGAGTTTTTCGTGGCAGTGACGCTTGGATTGCCATTGTTAAACACCTGCAGTGCAGTTGGCGCAAAATTGACACAAAAGCTAACCTTCGCGATGGGGACCACCAACCACCACGGATCGAGCGGCGGACACATGGGAGACACACACACACACACGCACACTTTCCGGTTCCGCGGTCCGTCCAAATAATCGTCTGCGTTGCTGCGACTGTTGCGGAGGCTTCCAAAAACTGGCCATACTTGATACGCAACGGTCGCACAACCGGTACGGTAGAGATGTGAGATCATGATAGCGCTACGTGCCTCCCGGTTATCGCCAGTACGTACACAGCGGTACGTAGGCCGTGGCCGCAATCGATCCATCCCTGGGATGTTTCCGCGCGATGGATGCACCTGACGGTTTTTCCTGGTGCTGGAGGGACTGTTGTGTGGGAGGGGCGGAGGAGGGTCCCGTCCAGGGACAGGCAGAAACAATTGTGCTACGTGGCCGTGGCCTCCCAACTCCCATCTTATTGAACGCGAGGTTTTGAGCGAATGGACATTTGGTGCATTTTCACAGTGAGGTTAGAGCCTGGGATCAACGTTTTGTCGTTATTTTTGGAACGTACTTTCGGGGGACATTCACGTGCGCGTGTTCTTTTTTTCCTTGTTGTTGTTGTTGTTTTTTGGGAGGGAGAATTTCTTCCACCCCCATTTTGGACCACCCAAAATGATGCGACTTTTATTCAACCTTTCGCTCGAAATGGCATTAGTTGTCGCGTGGTGGTGGCCAAAAACCCCGGCGGCGGACATTTGTGGTTTGGTGCCGTTTGGCTCGTGAATAGATTTAGACATGTTTCCGCACCGTTTAGTTCGCGTGTCGCGGGACGGTCGCAACGGTCGCTACTCGTAGCACGTACCCGGTGCGTAAGGACGGCTTCAATACGGATGTCTTTCCCTGGTTCCTCTTCAAGGGGGAACGCCCAGGAACCCACGAAGGGAACACTAACGCACCAAGCGGTTTTCACACAGTGTCCTCCCCCGCCACCTCCCCCTCCATATAAAGCAAGCTTAAAGGGTAGTTTCCCCATAAAACATGTCATCGGTGAGTAACCGGTGAGCGGGAAGGGTTTGGGCCCGCGAAAACATTCCTGTCAGGCACCACGGGGAAAGGTTTTCGCGCGTGGTTTTTGCGCGATATTTTGGAATTGGGAACGACTTTCACCTTTTGCCGATGATGGGAAACGATTCAGGCAAAGTGTCGCGCTGTGTTTTTTTCCTTTTTTTTTGGTCACTACCCGAAACTACGCTAAAGCGTTATTTATGTTTTTATTTTATTTCATCTAAGCTAAATGTATTTTGTACGGTACAGGCGACGTTTGTCGGGCGTAGAATAGCGAAATAAATTAAATTAAAAGAGCAAATCCCCAAAAACTCGATCAAACTCAACCCTGGCGCGGCTGTTTCTTTGCTGGTGGATTTTGTTTCTATAAAAAGGCGTAAAGGCCTACTTTTGTTTGTGCGTTTTTTTTTTTGGCGTTTGTATTGTCTTCTTCCTATCCGTTCGGTGCGTTTGACAGTTCGTGGAATTTTTACCACCGTTAGCAGAGTAGTGAGGTGACGAGTGAGTGAGGTGAGTGTGTGTGAGTGAGGTTTAGTGAAATTTCTAACAAACGGAAGGAAATTTCGCACAACAGAGCAAACATTCTAGTATTGAACCCCTCGAGAAATCAACCATATTTTTGATATCGGAATAGAACGGTTTGAGGGTTAAGTAGGGTGTGAAAAAACAGAACTTGCGAGAGGGGGTTGATGTTGGTTGTGCACAAATTGGGTTGGCTAACGACGGGTGTATGTATGTATGTAACGGTAGTATGGTGATGGTAGTTAAAGGCAACGTAGTTGACAAGAAAATCGGTCACCGCGTCAAATATGCTCCTTTTTACATGAAGGAAGGGATAAAACGGTGGTAGTGTTTGAAGCGATTCACGTTTTTCCACTCCTTTTCTATGTTAAATTTCAACCGTCTTGAAAGCATTTCGATTTCGGTCAAAACGTTATATGCTTTTGGGGTTGGTTTCGGTTTTTTTTTTATTGCCGTTGTTTCCCTCGCGGCTTATTTACTTTCCGTATGCGGACCACACCAACACATCTGTAGGGCACTCGCTGAACGTACCCTAACTGAGTGACTCTTACGGCTGAGTGTTCTGGTTAAATTGTACGCACATTTTCATATAGGCAAATGAAATGTATTTTAAAGGGCCAGCAGGGTGCAATGGAAAGCAGGGTGCAAGTGAAAGGGAAGGCATTCGTCGATGAAAGGTTGAGTGAGTGTTGAGTATTTTGCAAATATTGGTGAGTGGTCGCTAGCGTATTGGAAAGGGATGAAGAAGAATGAAATGGGGCAATAGATTTGTTTTCTTATTTCATTTGTTTTGCTATGTACTGTTACAAATTTAGCTGCTATATCGTGCTTTAATTTTGCCTTCACACTTTCGTTACAATAAAAAATAGCATTTAATGAGAAAAAAAAATTAAAATAATTTTAAAAAAATGGCTCAAAATCCGAAAAAAATATTCATCTTTTTTTTAAATTAGTTTATTTTTTATAAAATAAATGAAAACAATTTAAATCCTTCAACACACGATGCAATTCTTCCTAAATTTATATACGTTTAAGGGTGTAAAGTCGCTCACCATCGCTCACGTTTTTGTGTCAGTGGTGAGTATGGAAATGAGAGCCTCACTGAACGGAGAAATTCACCAATCCTTCGTGCCCAGTTGCTTTGATTGTATTTTTCTCCTCGTGTATCTACTCTGCTGCACAGAAATATTTTTTACTCGTTCTTTCTTTCTCTTTTTCGCACCTTTACTCTCTCTCCTAAGCTTTCTCTCTCATTCGCTCACTCGGGGTTGAATCTGCTTCGTTTTGAGGGAATATAATAAAGAAAAAGGGAGGAAAAAATAAGCACACTTCAGATATGTTATTATATACTAGCGATTCTTTGCTACAGCACACATTTGGATAAGCACATATACACACACACACACGCACACCAAGAGTGAAATGATTATTTTTCCTACCCAAGCTACAAGCATAACGTGGGCCGCGTAAACAAGCGGCCCGGTTCTTGTGTTTTTTTTTTGTTTGTTCCACTCTATCCCTCTCCCTCTCTCCTTCTCTCTCTCTCTCTACTTTTTATTTGCGTCGTTTGCTGTGCGGCTTTGCTTTGGCGATGCTGAATTTTTGATTTCAGCAGCTGATGACATGAAACGTTCCGCCTAGAGCAGACCCTGTGGTGGAGAGAAAAAAAAACCGGTGGAAGGGAATCCCGAAGCAAACGGAGACTCTCGAACAGCTCTCGTTAATAGGGCGCCAAAAGTCGTCCCGATGCTATAAAATCGTTTTAACCAATATCGAACGGATGGGAAGTACAACGGGCGCGGAAGTCGGTGCGGTCGGTTTGGTCGGAATGGTTACGGGTGACTTGTTATGTAAAGCGCTCCGTCCGTGTTTGATTTGTAGCGTGTGCCTGATGGGCAACAAAATAAGGAATACAAAACGACCAACCAAGCAACAACAACAAAAAAAGGAAGATGAAAGGCAAACAACAGACACGGAGCAGCTGTGGCTCGGCTGAACATGGAAGGCCTAACGAGAACACGTTTGAGCGTGTGGTGGTTGTGGCGATGGTAATCATCGATGGTGGTAGTGGTGCTGATGGTGGCGGTGCCAGCGTACGTCGAATGCTGACGTTCATGAGTCTCTCAATACTATGTTGATTAATTTATCGAATTCCAGCAACTGTGCGTTCGCTGCTAATGAGCGTACGAATCGAATTACATTGCCGTGGCATAGAAGGGAACGCCGGGTGTTATCTAGCAGTGTGCACTCGATTAAGCAAATACCGTACACTGTTTACAATACAATGTAGCCTGTCCCGTGCCTGTAGGAAAGATAAGCGAAACCGAGTGTATATAGACTTAAAATAAATGGTCCAAATGACAACCTTATTGATAGGGAGTAGAGCAAAGCACACCAAAAGAAAAAAAAACAAGGATCGTAAATATATTCGAAACAGTTGGATGTAAAAGCAGGTTACAAATACAGGCGAAAGCGATACTCTCAACGTTCAATAACAGCTCCGTACCCAAAACATGGTGCGGCCACTGCATGTGCCGCCGTCATTCAGTCAGACCCATTCCCCTCGAAGAAAGGGGGAAAAAAATAAATGCTATAGGAAAAAAGCCGTTTCCAACTGTTTCTAATTTATTATAATGTTAACCCTGTGTCTCACACATACACTCACGAGCCGTTTTGCTATTGCTTTTTTTTTGGGGGGAATATTTACACCAAGCTGCTGAGTGAGAGCTGCTTGCTTATGTACGAAACGTCGTTTGCTGCATAGGTATATAAAGAAGTGGAACTCTCTGAGTGCGTACAGCATGTTTTGAGCTGTGGAAGCAAAAAGGGAAAGCACACGGAAAAGGAAGATGGAAGATGGAGCAACGGGTAAACATCCCAAGAGAGCACTTATATTTGTTCGTGCCCGTGCTGTTCGTATTATGTACTATAGCGTCCGCTGGAAGCAGCAAGAATTCGCTGGAGCGAGAGAGGACATCGTCAAACTGCTGATGGAATAATAAATGAACGTTTAGAAAAGGGAACGGCTGAATGCAAGCCGTGCGAGTAACAGTGTGAGCGCTAGTGTGAGAAGGGAGAAAGGTGATGACGTGCAGCGCAGTGCTGACTGGGTGTATGGGTGCGATTCCGGCGTGCGTTCCCGGTGCAGTACATAGTTTCGGTGTGAAAACGGATCAGTTTTTCTGTTAGCTTCAGCCGGTACGGTTGTGTGGCTAAGCTGGCTTCTAGTGAAACGAAGAAGATTTAAGTAACTGACTTTAGATAAAGAAATAAACAAAAAAGCATATTATAAAAAGATCTCTGTGCAGTGGTGTATATATTTCTGTTGAAAAAAAAAACAGCATTACTAAGCAGAAAAAATACTAAGGTCAGTTCAAAGTGATTACACTATTTTTGATAGCGCGTACATTCGACGTAGTTGCACCCTCTTGTTGCGTCGTCACTCGTAGCAATCGAACGCGCGCGCTGACTTGCCGAACGAAGTCACCAAACATAACGAACGAAGTACATAGTGGTGAGTAACGCAACACATCGTGAGCAGCACTTATGTACACGCTCGCCGCTGTGTACGTACGAAACTCAACCGAGTGCATACACATTCACGCACACACACACATTCAGGGAGTAAATCAGCAACGCGCGATGCGAGATGTGTGCGCTGTGCTGAGTTGAATTCGAATCGGCAGAGTTCTTCGAAACGTCGACCCGTTCGGATGTGCGTCGTACATTCGGTTTCGAAATCACTATCCATATCTACCACCGGTACATTCGCTTTCTTGGCAGTTTGAATTCGCGCACGCGTAACTGTGTGCGTGTGCACACACCATCGTCCGGTTTGCCAGTTGCGTGTGTTGTTATTCCCTCGCTCTTGCCGATGTGTGCAAGCTTGTCAAGCGGCGAAAGGTGAAGCATAAATTTTGCTCGATCGAAGCAAGCTGCGCTGGTGTTAGTGCGGTGTTTTTTCTCTTCTTCGTTAGCTCAGCCGGTGTTGTGCGGTCGTTCCGTTGACGATCTACGCCTTAGCTTTTGAGTGTGTTTGAGCAACGGAAGCGGAAAGTGTGTGAAAATGCGCGCGCGATCGGCGTGTTAGATGGTTCGTAAAAAAAAGAAATTAAGTGGAATAAAATTAAAACATCAGATCATTTCTTGCAAATGGTAATGAAAATATTAATCAAATTGCAATCTGTATGTGCGTAAAAAGTGTCCCAAAGCTGCATAATATTACACATGAGGAATACGTGAAACCCGAGTGGAAAATTCCCAAAAATTGTTGTGAAGAAGAAGCAACGGAACAACAAGATCATTTAGTCGGAAAACCTTTCACAGTGTTTGGCTGCGCGCATACTCAAGTTGCTGCTATTGTGTTAATTTGGATGTGCCTGTGTGTGTGCGATTGTGCGTCGATCTACGGGAGCTCTTTCAACGTTCTCTCCCTTTCGCACAGTGTTCAGTGCCAACACCATACAGCAACGGTGTTTTTGCGCGCGCATGTGCGCTTGTGTGTGTGTGCGTATGTTTGTAAGCTGTGGCCTTCACAAGCGTACAGCTTAAGTGCATAGGCCTTTTTGGGTGTGCGTGTGTGTGTGTAAGTGAGAAGGTAATAAATTGCATCCAAAGAAGAAATGTGCCTGCATTAAGTAGCGACGAAAGTTGTGTAGAAGGGAAGTGTGAATACAGCAAAAAAAAGAGAAAAAGAAAACAAAGCAGTGTATTGTTCTCTTGGAAGGAAAAGAAGTTGTGTGTGCGCATGTTGAGTTGGGTTACAAAGCAGTAAAAATAATCACCACGAAAGAAGTACGGCGCAAACGTGTCGTATGCGTTTCTAGCGAAGGGAATGGAAAGTGACGGCACGGAAGAAAAGTGCTAACATCAAAGAGCAGGCCTGTTGGTCGAGGGCGCAAGTCGGAGAAGAGAAAGGAAACGAAATTGCTGCAATTCATACTTAGTGAGACGAGGCTCACGCTGAGTGTGAGCGGTGAGAAGTGAGAAGAAGTGATTTTAGATTGCCTTTTCATTTCGTGGTGAAAAAAAAACGAGGGCAAACTGTGCGTTTGTGTTGTAGGTGAATGTAGGGAAATCTCTACCACTCTACATTCAAGTGAAACCCGAGTCGAGTTTCGGAATAAAACGGAAAAGAGGCACAACGCCTCCACTACTTTACTGTCAACATGCTGCTGGTGCTACAGGCGACCATCGAAGCGCGTTGTCAATTTCGAAAGGATTAAAAAGCAATATCATCCCTCCCCCTCGTAACACTCGCGTGTGTGTGTGTTTGGCGAGGATTTACCTTTCACCTCCTCCTTCCTGTTTAAAACCTCTTCAACCAATACTCGCACCCCGCATCAAATGGTACTTCTGCCGCCAAACAGTGACGTCCTGTCGGGCGACGCACTGTCCGCAAGTACGGAAATGGCCAGCGAGGGGACCCGGCTAAAGGTGTCCGTGTCACCCCCGTCAACGGTGGGTGACACTACCACCACCGTTACAACGCCATCAGTAGCAACAACGGCAATCAGCATCTCCACGACGACGACGACGACACCGTCATTGACGACGGTGGCACCGAACGATGACGTTACGGGTGCAACAGCGGCAATGTTTGGCAGTGCTGGGCCGCTGTCACCGTATCGACCGAGCCGGGTTACGCTCGGTTCCGTCTATCCCTGCATCACGTGTAACCTTTGCAAGGGCTATCTGATCGATGCAACCACGATCGTCGAGTGTTTGCATTCCTGTAAGTAAATCGGATGTCAATGTTGTTATTTTTGTTGCGTTTCTAAACCTTCCCAATTAGATACGCTTGAGCGAGATTTGATTTGCGCGCGAGTAATAAACAAACACGAGTTGCACACACACATGCGCGCGTGCGCCCGTGGACCTAATATCGCAATCTTTTCGACTGGCGGATTCGTACGTGCGTAACACACCAACACGGACAAAGTAGGCGCGTTTCGCACACCGTGCTTTTACGTACAAACCGGCAACTGTCAGCGGCACACAGTTGACAGTTGAGCGCGTTTGTTTACAATACCGATGAGCAACATCGAAGCAGCAGATTTTGTCGACGTGCATATCACAAAAACCACAGCTAAGGGTGAAACAGAAACCGGAAACATATTACGCTTAGAGTATGTTCAATCCACATCACATCTCGCCCACACACCCCCAACACCAAGTCGTAACAAAGAAGAACCGGGATGCTCACAAAAAAAAGAGGAATATCCACACACGGTCTGAAGCTGAAGGTTTGTGAATTGAAAAACAGTGAAGGATCGCGGAAGGAGAACAACAGCACTGCGCCCGGGGTGACCACAAAACTAAAACACACTATTCATTTCATAGCGTACGCCACTATCATTAGCACTAGTGAGATGTGTTGTGCGAGTCCTCGCGTACTTGATTGGTTGCTGGTGATTCGGCAGCGCACAGCGTCCAAAACGTCAAAACCCAACCGGCTTCGTTCCCTGGGCTTAGTAGGCGCTCTATCATAGTCAAACAATGACACCGCCTGCTTCGTTTCGACCGGTATTTATCTACTAGATGACACATTTTTCGAATGACAGCTGGTTAGCGAATGATGATGATGATGATGATAATAAGTATTATGGAGATACTCGCTTCTTCCCACACTACATTTACCCGCAACTCGCGGACATAGGTGTGTCGTAGTGTGAGTTTTTAAAGGGGTTTCTAATTATGATGACGTAGAATTAAACCCAGCAGCATACGCGTCGTGGAACAATATTGCAAAATGCCAAACCCAGTCTCGAAAGAATGCGCATATATCGTGTGTATGTGTGTGTGTGTAGTTGCGTGCAGAACGGCAACTAGCAAAATAAACTCGCGTTATTAATGTTTACAAGCGTCGTACCATCATTACGGTGTTTTTTTTTGTTGTTGTAGCGTTTTTCCTTTTCGATTACCGGCCCTCACTAATCAAATGTTTATTTTTTCTTTCTTTCGTTCTGTTCTATTCTCTTCCCATCTGGAACAGTTTGCCACAGCTGCATTATGAAACATTTGCGCACGGAACAGTACTGCCCACAGTGCGAAATGATGATCAACAAAGCGAAGCCCAATATCAAGTGAGTATACAAACGTACAACAAAACGGCAGTATTTTCATTTGTTTTTTCACCCGTTTGCTCAAAATCTCTAAAGTTCCAAACCAAACCAATCGGTCCAAAATGCTGCTTTTATTATTAGCCTTAAAATGACAACGGTGACGAACGTCGAGAGGCACGTACACATTTCGCGCTGATTAAATTTGAACATTTCATTTCGGTTGCGAAAGCATAATGACAATGATGAAAATGATGATGATGATGACACTGGTGACTAGATGCTGATTAGAGCAAGCGTGCATAATCAGTGTCAATCAATTGTTATTTTGGGTGGTTTAATTTAATTCTAATTCATATTTAGCTTATTTGGGCATTAATGAGAATTGAAGCAAAGGATTCCAAGCTTCAATCGTAATTAAAGAAAAAAATAGATTTTCATTCTGTGTGTTCCGTTCTGTTGTTTACTGTTGTTTACTGGCAGTGCTTTATTTCCCAGTGACAGCTGTTGTGTTACCATGGTGACTCATTAACTGTCAGATGTGTTTGAACATGCTGCTTTAAGCTATCTCTTCCTCTCTTGTGATGCGTACCTACGCGTTTTCCTTTAAATGCAGACTCATTTTTACGATTCGAAACATCATCCTTTTGACGCTATTTTCGTCACCTTCAAACTGTCTGCATTATCTGTACCATAGAAAAGCGCATAACTTTAAACAAAAATCCTATATATTTGGGTGTATCGTGCACGAGCCGTATAACAAGCGAAGCGATCGAAACAAACAAACCACGGAATGCAGCTCTCTTGTTCTTGTTGTGTGTACATCGGAGGCTCCTGTACCTTTCGGGAAGATTTTACAGCTGTTTCATCTTTTTCTGCCATCCATCCATTCGCGTTTTGTTGTGTTGTTCCTTTTTTCCAGATTCTTCTTTTTCTTCTTCTCTCGGAACACTCGGAAAACTGCTGACAAGATCCTTAGGGACAATTTCCCACCATCCCGTTGTTCTTCCCTCCCAATTTTCCCAATCTTCGTACATCGTGGTTGTGCGCCTCCAAGATGGTAGACAGTAGACATCAAAGGGAAAACACTTCTCCACTCTTTCACACTTGCCTTTCCTCGCCCCAAAATTCACGTCTCCTCCGTGCTCCGTCTTGTTGCTTTTCACGCGCCTCATGGAACGTGTGACATTTTTGTCGACTCTTTGCCCTCAGTTTCTTGAACAGTTTTTATGACTTTACGCCCGTTTTTGTGTGGAGTCCGGAAGGGGATGGGTATAGGGATGGGGTGGACTTTACGATCCGTGTCGAAGGCTGCGTTTTATGGCGACCGCTTATGTGTGCGGCACATGTGGCGTCTCTCTAGCTGGGACGCTCAATTGGGACGTCTTTCTGTGAGACGTATGAAGACGTTCGTGTTAGTTACTTGGTTTAAAATCCTCTACCCAGCGCCACTGTCAAGTGTGAAAAGTTTTTAAAAAGGACAACAGTAACATTNAAAAAAAAACCGGTGGAAGGGAATCCCGAAGCAAACGGAGACTCTCGAACAGCTCTCGTTAATAGGGCGCCAAAAGTCGTCCCGATGCTATAAAATCGTTTTAACCAATATCGAACGGATGGGAAGTACAACGGGCGCGGAAGTCGGTGCGGTCGGTTTGGTCGGAATGGTTACGGGTGACTTGTTATGTAAAGCGCTCCGTCCGTGTTTGATTTGTAGCGTGTGCCTGATGGGCAACAAAATAAGGAATACAAAACGACCAACCAAGCAACAACAACAACAAAAAAAAGGAAGATGAAAGGCAAACAACAGACACGGAGCAGCTGTGGCTCGGCTGAACATGGAAGGCCTAACGAGAACACGTTTGAGCGTGTGGTGGTTGTGGCGATGGTAATCATCGATGGTGGTAGTGGTGCTGATGGTGGCGGTGCCAGCGTACGTCGAATGCTGACGTTCATGAGTCTCTCAATACTATGTTGATTAATTTATCGAATTCCAGCAACTGTGCGTTCGCTGCTAATGAGCGTACGAATCGAATTACATTGCCGTGGCATAGAAAGGGAACGCCGGGTGTTATCTAGCAGTGTGCACTCGATTAAGCAAATACCGTACACTGTTTACAATACAATGTAGCCTGTCCCGTGCCTGTCCGGAAGATAAGCGAAACCGAGTGTATATAGACTTAAAATAAATGGTCCAAATGACAACCTTATTGATAGGGAGTAGAGCAAAGCACACCAAAAAAAAACAAGGATCGTAAATATATTCGAAACAGTTGGATGTAAAAGCAGGTTACAAATACAGGCGAAAGCGATACTCTCAACGTTCAATAACAGCTCCGTACCCAAAACATGGTGCGGCCACCACCATGTGCCGCCGTCATTCAGTCAGACCCATTCCCCTCGAAGAAAGGGGGAAAAAAATAAATGCTATAGGAAAAAAAGCCGTTTCCAACTGTTTCTAATTTATTATAATGTTAACCCTGTGTCTCACACATACACTCACGAGCCGTTTTGCTATTGCTTTTTTTGGGGAGGAATATTTACACCAAGCTGCTGAGTGAGAGCTGCTTGCTTATGTACGAAACGTCGTTTGCTGCATAGGTATATAAAGAAGTGGAACTCTCTGAGTGCGTACAGCATGTTTTGAGCTGTGGAAGCAAAAAGGGAAAGCACACGGAAAAGGAAGATGGAAGATGGAGCAACGGGTAAACATCCCAAGAGAGCACTTATATTTGTTCGTGCCCGTGCTGTTCGTATTATGTACTATAGCGTCCGCTGGAAGCAGCAAGAATTCGCTGGAACGAGAGAGGACATCGTCAAACTGCTGATGGAATAATAAATGAACGTTTAGAAACGGGAACGGTTGAATGCAAGCCGTGCGAGTAACAGTGTGAGCGCTAGTGTGAGAAGGGAGAAAGGTGATGACGTGCAGCGCAGTGCTGACTGGGTGTATGGGTGCGATTCAGGCGTGCGTTCCCGGTGCAGTACATAGTTTCGGTGTGAAAACGGATCAGTTTTTCTGTTAGCTTCAGCCGGTACGGTTGTGTGGCTAAGCTGGCTTCTAGTGAAACGAAGAAGATTTAAGTAACTGACTTTAGATAAAGAAATAAACAAAAAAGCATCTCATAAAAAGATCTCTGTGCAGTGGTGTATATATTTCTGTTGAAAAAAAAACAGCATTACTAAGCAGAAAAAATACTAAGGTCAGTTCAAAGTGATTACACTATTTTTGATAGCGCGTACATTCGACGTAGTTGCACCCTCTTGTTGCGTCGTCACTCGTAGCAATCGAACGCGCGCGTTGACTTGCCGAACGAAGTCACCAAACATAACGAACGAAGTACATAGTGGTGAGTAACGCAACACATCGTGAGCAGCACTTATGTACACGCTCGCCGCTGTGTACGTACGAAACTCAACCGAGTGCATACACATTCACGCACACACACACACATTCAGGGAGTAAATCAGCAACGCGCGATGCGAGATGTGTGCGCTGTGCTGAGTTGAATTCAAATCGGCAGAGTTCTTCGAAACGTCGACCCGTTCGGATGTGCGTTGTAGATTCGGTTTCGAAATCACTATCCATATCTACCACCGGTACATTCGCTTTCTTGGCAGTTTGAATTCGCGCACGCGTAACTGTGTGCGTGTGCACACACCATCGTCCGGTTTGCCAGTTGCGTGTGTTGTTATTCCCTCGCTCTGGCCGATGTGTGCAAGCTTGTCAAGCGGCGAAAGGTGAAGCATAAATTTTGCTCGATCGAAGCAAGCTGCGCTGGTGTTAGTGCGGTGTTTTTTCTCTTCTTCGTTAGCTCAGCCGGTGTTGTGCGGTCGTTCCGTTGACGATCTACGCCTTAGCTTTTGAGTGTGTTTGAGCAACGGAAGCAGAAAGTGTGTGAAAATGCGCGCGCGATCAGCGTGTTAGATGGTTTGTCAAGAAAAAAAAAAGAAATTAAATGGAATTAAAGTAAAACATCAAATCATTTCTTGCAAATGGTAATGAAAATATAAATCAAATTGCAATCTGTATGTGCGTGTAAAAAGTGTCCCAAAGCTGCATAATATTACACATGAGGAATACGTGAAACCCGAGTGGAAAATTCCCAAAAATTGTTGTGAAGAAGAAGCAACGGAACAACAAGATCATTTAGTCGGAAAACCTTTCACAGTGTTTGGCTGCGCGCATACTCAAGTTGCTGCTATTGTGTTAATTTGGGTGTGCCTGTGTGTGTGCGATTGTGCGTCGATCTATGGGAGCTCTTTCAACGTTCTCTCCCTTTCGCACAGTGTTCAGTGCCAACACCATACAGCAGCGGTGTTTTTGCGCGCGCATGTGCGCTTGTGTGTGTGTGCGTATGTTTGTAAGCTGTGGCCTTCGCAAGCGTACAGCTTAAGTGCATAGGCCTTTTTGGGTGTGCGTGTCTGTGTGTAAGTGAGAAGGTAATAAATTGCATCCAAAGAAGAAATGTGCCTGCATTAAGTAGCGACGAAAGTTGTGTAGAAGGGAAGTGTGAATACAGCAAAAAAAAAGAGAAAAAGAAAACAAAGCAGTGTATTGTTCTCTTGGAAGGAAAAGAAGTTGTGTGTGCGCATGTTGAGTTGGGTTACAAAGCAGTAAAAATAATCACCACGAAAGAAGTACGGCGCAAACGTGTCGTATGCGTTTCTAGCGAAGGGAATGGAAAGTGACGGCACGGAAGAAAAGTGCTAACATCAAAGAGCAGGCCTGGTGGTCGAGGGCGCAAGTCGGAGAAGAGAAAGGAAACGAAATTGCTGCAATTCATACTTAGTGAGACGGGGCTCACGCTGAGTGTGAGCGGTGAGAAGTGAGAAGAAGTGATTTTAGATTGCCTTTTCATTTCGTGGTGAAAAAAAAAACGAGGGCAAACTGTGCGTTTGTGTTGTAGGTGAATGTAGGGAAATCTCTACCACTCTACATTCAAGTGAAACCCGAGTCGAGTTTCGGAATAAAACGGAAAAGAGGCACAACGCCTCCACTTCTTTACTGTCAACATGCTGCTGGTGCTACAGGCGACCATCGAAGCGCGTTGTCAATTTCGAAAGGATTAAAAAGCAATATCATCCCTCCCCCTCGTAACACTCGCGCGTGTGTGTGTGTGTGGCGAGGATTTACCTTTCACCCCCTCCCTCCTGTTTAAAACCTCTTCAACCATTACTCGCACCCCGCATCAAATGGTACTTCTGCCGCCAAACAGTGACGTCCTGTCGGGCGACGCACTGTCCGCAAGTACGGAAATGGCCAGCGAGGGGACCCGGCTGAAGGTGTCCGTGTCACCCCCGTCAACGGTGGGTGACACTACCACCACCGTTACAACGCCATCAGTAGCAACAACGGCAATCAGCATCTCCACGACGACGACGACGACGCCGTCATTGACGACGGTGGCACCGAACGATGACGTTACGGGTGCAACAGCGGCAATGTTTGGCAGTGCTGGGCCGCTGTCACCGTATCGACCGAGCCGGGTTACGCTCGGTTCCGTCTATCCCTGCATCACGTGCAACCTTTGCAAGGGCTATCTGATCGATGCAACCACGATCGTCGAGTGTTTGCATTCCTGTAAGTAAATCGGATGTCAATGTTGTTATTTTTGTTGCGTTTCTAAACCTTCCCAATTAGATACGCTTGAGCGAGATTTGATTTGCGCGCGAGTAATAAACAAACACGCGTTGCACACACACACATGCGCGCGCGCCCGCGGACCTAATATCGCAATCTTTTCGACTGGCGGATTCGTACGTGCGTAACACACCAACACGGACAAAGTAGGCGCGTTTCGCACACCGTGCTTTTACGTACAAATCGGCAACTGTCAGCGGCACACAGTTGACAGTTGAGAGCGTTTGTTTACAATACCGATGAGCAACATCGAAGCAGCAGATTTTGTCGACGTGCATATCACAAAAACCACAGCTAAGGGTGAAACATGTAGGAGATGGATCAGCAGAAACCGGAAACATATTACGCTTAGAGTATGTTCAATCCACATCACATCTCGCCCACACACCCCCAACACCAATTCGTAACAAAGAAGAACCGGGATGCTCACAAACAAAAAAAAAAGAGGAATACCCACACACGGTCTGAAGCTGAAGGTTTGTGAATTGAAAAACAGTGAAGGATCGCGGAAGGAGTAAAACAGCACTGCGCCCGGGGTGACCACAAAACTAAAACACACTATTCATTTCATAGCGTACGCCACTATCATTAGCACTAGTGAGATGTGTTGTGCGAATCCTCGCGTACTTGATTGGTTGCTGGTGCTCCGGCAGCGCACAGCGTCCAAAACGTCAAAACCCAACCGGCATCGTTCCCTGGGCTTAGTAGGCGCTCTATCATAGTCAAACAATGACACCGCCTGCTTCGTTTCGACCGGTATTTATCTACTAGATGACACAATTTTCGAATGACAGCTGGTTAGCGAATGATGATGATGATGATGATAATAAGTATTATGGAGATACTCGCTTCTTCCCACACTACATCTACGCGCAACCTGCGGACATAGGTGTGTCGTAGTGTGAGTTTTTAAAGGGGTTTCTAATTATGATGACGTAGAATTAAACCCAGCAGCATACGCGTCGTGGAACAATATTGCAAAATGCCAAACCCAGGCTCGAAAGAATGCACATATATCGTGTGTATGTGTGTGTGTGTCTAGATGCGTGCAGAACGGCAACTAGCAAAATAAACTCGCGTTATTAATGTTTACAAGCGTCGTACCATCATTACGGTGTTTTTTTTTGTTGTTGTAGCGTTTTTCCTTTTCGATTACCGGCCCTCACTAATCAAATGTTTATTTTTTCTTTCTTTCGTTCTGTTCTATTCTCTTCCCATCTGGAACAGTTTGCCACAGCTGCATTATGAAACATTTGCGCACGGAACAGTACTGTCCACAGTGCGAAATGATGATCAACAAAGCGAAGCCCAATATCAAGTGAGTATACAAACGTACAACAAAACGGCAGTATTTTCATTTGTTTTTTCACCCGTTTGCTCAAAATCTCTAATGTTCCAAACCAAACCAATCGGTCCAAAATACTGCTTTTATTATTAGCCTTAAAATGACAACGGTGACGACCGTCGAGAGGCACGTACACATTTCGCGCTGATTAAATTTGAACATTTCATTTCGGTTGCGAAAGCATAATGACAATGATGAAAATGATGATGATGATGACACTGGTGACTAGATGCTGATTAGAGCAAGCGTGCATAATCAGTGTCAATCAATTGTTATTTTGGGTGGTTTAATTTAATTCTAATTCATATTTAGCTTATTTGGGCATTAATGAGAATTGAAGCAAAGGATTCTAAGCTTCAATCGTAATTAAAGAAAAAAATAGATTTTCATTCTGTGTGTTCCGTTCTGTTGTTTACTGTTGGCAGTGCATTATTTCCCAGTGACAGCTGTTGTGTTACCATGGTGACTCATTAACTGTCAGATGTGTTTCAACATGCTGCTTTAAGCTGTCTCTTCCTCTCTTGTGATGCGTACCTACGCGTTTTCCTTTAAATGCAGACTCATTTTTACGGTTCGAAACATCATCCTTTTGACGCTATTTTCGTCACCTTCAAACTGTCTGCATTATCTGTATCATAGAAAAGCGCATAACTTTAAACAAAAATCCTATATATTTGGGTTTATCGTGCACGAGCCGTATAACAAGCGAAGCGATCGAAACAAACAAACCTCGGAATGCAGCTCTCTTGTTCTTGTTGTGTGCATCGGAGGCTCCTGTACCTTTCGGGAAGATTTTACAGCTGTTTCATCTTTTTCTTCCATCCATCCATTCGCGTTTTGTTGTGTTGTTCCTTTTTTCCAGATTATTCTTTTTCTTCTTCTCTCGGAACTCTCGGAAAACTGCTGACAAGATCCTTAGGGAAAATTTCCCACCATCCCGTTGTTTTTCCCTCCCAATTGTCCCAATCTTCGAACATCGTGGTTGTGCGCCTCCAAGATGGTAGACAGTAGACATCAAAGGGAAAACACTTCTCCACTCTTTCACACTTGCCTTTCCTCCCGCCAAAACTCACGTCTCCTCCGTGCTCCGTCTTGTTGCTTTTCACGCGCCTCATGGAACGTGTGACATTTTTGTCGACTCTTTGCCCTCAGTTTCTTGAATAGTTTTTATGACTTTACGCCCGTTTTTGTGTGGAGTCCGGAAGGGGATGGGTATAGGGATGGGGTGGACTTTACGATCCGTGTCGAAGGCTGCGTTTTATGGCGACCGCTTATGTGTGCGGCACATGTGGCGTCTCTCTAGCTGGGACGCTCAATTGGGACGTCTTTCTGTGAGACGTATGAAGACGTTCGTGTTAGTTGCTTGGTTTAAAATCCTCTACCCAGCGCCACTGTCAAGTGTGAAAAGTTTTTAAAAAGGACAACAGTAACATTAAATAAATCGATCAACGCCAGATTGTGCAGCTCGTAGCATCGGAATGTTATAATTCGCAATGGATAGATTCATAAATTTGAAAATATTCTTATCACATAATGGGGGACAAATATTTGTGAAAAAAAAATACTACACGCACCTCATCCTTATTTTTCTTTTTATGATACTTTTCACTTCCAAACCCCCAATCATATCCTAACCAGCTCATGTTTGGTGAATGGCAATTGAATTAAACAATAATACAATTTCACGATACGATTTAAATTTAAAGCCCACACACATACACACAGACACAATTGTGAACCATAATTGAGCCAAACTGGTAACAATTTTTCCGGGTTTTCCCATTTGCTGCATTTGTTTGTTCATTACCAATCAGGGACTGTGCACTGTGAGATACATAAGGATGTTTTGGATATTAATAATTGGATTTTTTTATTTTATTATATTACTGGTAATGGTAATATAATGTATATTTATTTATTTTTTGTCTTTTATTAAGAAGCAAAATATAATTCTTTTTTTTATCATTATTAAATGTTATATTTTGTCCTTCTAAACCCATTGTGCGCCGCTCGGTACAATGGTCACAAAATCTGGCCCGGCGAGTGTGAGAGTTAAGCACTTAATTAAGAATTAATAATGGAGCAGATGATGTTGAAAACGAGCAACATGGACAAAAATACCGAATCATAATTTCCATACATTCTCCCCCAATACAAGCGATACACGGTCGCCAAACATTTCATCGATTCTACCTTGGTGGGTGTGGGTCGGGTTTTCGTCGACATTGACGACTGCCGCCTGTCATGAGGAAACCCGTCAAAGCATTCCCAAGCAAGGCTTCTTCCCCACCGATCCACCACCACCATCAATATGGGAGGGAAGGATCGATGCATTGTGCGCGAATGTCATCCTGATGATGATGATGATGATGAGCCCTTTTGCCCTTGAGGCTTTCTGCGCTTCTTCCTTTCACCCATTGCGTCCTATTGTTGGATGGGCGCTTAATTATGACACCTTTTCTGTATCCGGGTATACAGACTGTGGGCAGTAATCGATAAGGTTATTTTGTAAGCGAGTGCATACACAAATATGTGCACGATACGACGATGCAAACTGTTGCCGGATATCGCTTTCACCTCTACGATTCACCTTCCCGGCTGCATTGTGATTGCAAGGGAATGCAGACATATTTTATTTTGGTCTGAAATGTACAATACAATATAAAATGTACAGAAAAAGTTTCTTTTGTTTTGATCGAAAAAGTGTTCAGTTTGCAATTGCAAAATTTTTACATTCCTTTTTCGAGTGCAAAAATAGTGCAAAAAGTACAAAAGTTACTATGATTAACTGACACTAGTGTCGTAAATTTCTAAACTTTTCTAAATTACAAAAAAAAGGAATGATACAGCAGCAGCAGGAGTCTCTTTCCCCAGACAGCCAAAATACATGCAACGATGGTAAAGCATGCAGCAATTAATAACACCACTGCACAAGACTCTGCTCTCATCGTTTCTGCTGCTGCTGCTGCTGTTGCTGGCACTTGAGTTTTTCCAGTTGTGCGGAACAATTCATTTTCATTTCGGTATTGCACCAACCTTGTGCTGCCCGTGGCAAACCAGGGCAAAAACGGGGGGGATTTGCCGGTGGAAGATTTTTCAAGTGGAAATGATGCGGGGGGACCGTTGGTTGTTTTTTGGGAGATTTTGTTTGGTCAAGGGAACGAATACATTTTTGGGGTGTCTGGTTTTAAGGCAAAAGCAGAGCATGGGTTTGTTTCGGTTTCGTTGCCTGTTTGTGTTAATGCGGCAAATATTTTCGATTCTCTGTTTTTTTTGCTGTTACATTTACAATGTATGTATTGCTTGTTGGGAGTTAAAATTAATTTGTTTTATGTTTTTTTGTTTGTTGTTGAACGCTTAGCTTATTTATTATTGCATGTTTTTAAAATTGCTGTGAGAAAATAAGTATTTTTTGCATGTTTTTAAAAGTTGAAATTAAATTAAGTGCTTTTCTGTTTATAAATTTTGATACACTTTTTATCCGTGTTCATGGTGACTTGATCCTGTCCGGATAAGCGGACAACACGAATAATCTAAATATTGGGGTCTATGATACCTTCCACCAGATTTTTTATATGGACTTTGACGTTTGGCGGCTTATTTGCTGCATGTTTTCCATACAAACAGCTCAGCAAAATAAGCCTGTGTATTTCAGATTAGAAATATTTTCTAATGTTAGTTTCGATCAGCTGCTCGACAAATGTCAAAACAAGGCATTTTTCTAGCAGGTCTGAAACAGGTTAGGCCATCTTTGATTCGGGTAAATGGTGATTGAATTAGGATTTAATACAACAATGAAATTACATAAGTTTAATTATGTTAAGCTTTTTACGAAAAAATAATATTTATTTTATACTTGTGCCATACCTATATTTCGAACTACATTTCGAAGCTGTAACTCTTGTTTCGTCAAAACGCGGTTCTACAAAACTGCAGCCTAATGAAATTCTTTATGTCAAAATGCTAGGTCCTTGAGGAATCCTTGCATGATGATATTACCTGTCAATAATTTCTCGCTAGATTCTGCTCGATGTTTTGACAGAACCGGGCTAAAAATTTTAGCTTTCTAACTTAAGGTATCATAGACCCCATTATTATATAGTAGATCACGTAGTAGAACCTTGATTATCCGCGCTAGTCAGTTTCCACAGATCCAGCCAGTCCTACAGTTATGTACGAACAAACATTAGTGTTTGTAGAAGGAATGTCAGAATACTTATTATGCATGCATAGCAATTGTTTACTATTATTAATACATATTTTGGAATAATTTCAAAGAACAGTCGATTAAATAATGAGATCCGTAAGATCCTCAAGATTTCAAGATCCAAGATCCTCAAGAGGGTAAGAATTGATCCTCAAGAATCATAGAATGTCTAAAGATCTCCAGTTATTTCTTAAATTCGTAGTATTGATGTCTCATCAGAGTTTCTAAGAAAATAAAGGCTAATGAACCTCTTTAGTAAAGATCCAGAATCATGATCCATGAATCTGAATCTAAAACACTAGACCGCACGGATAATTGGACATCTGATTAACACTAGAACCGCCGGACCAGTAATTAATGTTTAAAGTAAAACTATTCTACCGTTGTTGGTACAGGTAGTATAGTGGTAGTGGTGAGTAGTCTTTCACACGACAAGTCTCAATATAGAATCCCAAGTGAGCCCATTCCCCTTCATCCCTAGGTTCAGCCTCACCAGTTCTGGGTAAATGGAAGTATAAAATGGTCAAATACACTATATAAGCCAAAGACCAAGAGAAAACTACTTCATAACTGAGGTCATTTTAAAATTGACCAAAAAATCAGATTATACCCTCGAGACGTTAGTTGGCGTTAGGGCACTTAACCATCACAGTTATTAACCTCACGTTAAAATGCAATTGAAAGTTGTTCCTTTGTGTGGAGAGCTTTGGAATTAATCTTTAAATATTGTACCATATTAATACCGGTGCAAAATAATTTTTCGGTTAGGTTATACTGGGGCTTTTTTATTTTGCTAAAATAATAAAATGATAAAGAAAAAAAAACGTATCCACCGCATAGTTACACTGGCGTTAAGAGTCAACCTTATATCCCCGGTAGGGCATTAAGTCTCAAGGATTTTAACATTTTGCACCGAATTTTTTTTTCGGTTAGGCTGTAGAAAAAGGAATTTGGGTAAAATAATCCGCAAACTCTACCGAGTTTCTGCTATGGATAGGAGTTTTTTTTTGTGTGTTAGTTTTTATTCTTTCATTCCGTGGTCTGTTCTTTTCCTGTTGAGCTTACTAACCCTTAAGGTATGGCCAATAAAGGAAGAAAGATTTCGTAGCACGATACGGCTACGAAAAGGGGAAACAATTTTTCTTACATTTCAATACTTCATCATCCTTTACGAGCCCAATTTTTGGTTCTCTTCCCCGTGCACATAGGGCTGCCTTGAACGTAAGGAAGGAAGGAAGGAAGGATTTGGATGGATTTTTTTTTTGTTTGCTTCCGTCGAAATATTTCAATTTCTTTCATTTCTTGCATTCTCTTGATTGTGTTGTGGCTGTCTTGATGTACGTGTGTGGTATGTTTCTATGTAACCGTTCGTTTCTTTACTCCTTTTCGCGTCGTTCGTTGAAGGGAGTTCACAGAAGTGCCCACCGGATGAGAGTGCGCGTGATAGTTGTGTTCTGTAGGGGCAGTAAGTTCCTCCATGCTTCTTCTGATGGAGAACTGCAAGCCATCTGGACGTACGGCTTATCTAATCCTCCGTAGTCGAATGTAGAATTAGTACGTCTAGGAGATGCTGGAAAGAACGAAAGGCGCCTAAGACATTCACGTGGCACATGGCTATCCAAAGGGGCTTAACTCTCACGACATCTTTGAGTTAACTGAGGAGTCCCAAGGATATAGTGATGCTATAACTCTGTCCAAAAAACTGAGAAGAGGTTTTATTCCTTCCTTTTGGTTCCTGTTCTCCAGACTCTGGTTTTTGGTTGACCGGTGTAACACGTATTACGAAAGAATTGGAGACTCGCAACGTTTAAATTCTCGAAAGCAGCATAAATCCTACTATTTCCTACGTGTGCACCGTGTGGGGTAATGTGTTTTCGTTTTTTTGTGTGCTTTTTGCCAAAAAAAAAATGGATCCCTTTTGTTCGTATGCGCATTTCCTGTTTTCTCGCACGGAATATCAGCGAACCTGGGCGTCTACTGTGGCTGTTGTTTTTTTTTATTTTCTTCTCTCCTCTATTCCGGTATTCTTACAACAGAATAGCAAGTACAATGGATGGACATAGACATACATACACAAAAACCTAAACATCGAGGGGAGCATTAGTTCGGTGGGGGTCGTCATTTTTCGTTTCATATTTTTCGAGTGTGTTTCACCACAAACAACACTAGGTGGTCGCAGGGCATAAAACCCCACACTACTAACCACTCACACGGGGTGGAATATGGTTGACCTGCGCTTTTTCCCTATTTCCTACCACTACGGCGTGCGTCACACTAACGTCCACCACCCCAAAAGACGGCCGTTTTGTTAGTCCTTCTTTACGTCCTCCAAAGTGCATGGTATATTATATTGCTGATGGACCTCTCTAGGGAAGGAAGGACGAGGGAAGTTGGGGAACGGTTACAACGGTAAGTCAGGCGAAAGCCGTACTGTGGAATCTTTCGAGGAAAAAAAAAAACTCCCGAGAGCCTCTCAGCAAACGGCAGAAACTGTCAAAAACAGGATTCCTCCATCTGGTTAATACCTTCCACAAGGGGTGGAATCCTTGGTTGCTAGGGTGATTGCACATTGTTGGTGCTGGATGGTGGTGGCTGGGGGGAGAAAGCTGAGAGGGGTGGCTTACGCGAACCAAATCTTCTGCTGGTTTTACGGGCATATCATCATGAAGCAAATAAATTGCAAAAATATACTACCTTTATTTCGTACATAAAAAGGTACAGAGCAAGAGAGAGAGAGGGATATGAGAAAGAGAAAACATTCCCTTCAATCACGTGTCTAGAACTTAAACATCGCCTCGTGAATGCTTGTGTACATTTGTATGCTTGTGTGTGTGCACGTTCCATCATTATCATTGGTATTATTCTCTTTACATAATGCCCACGAAGAGCATATTCCGGAAGGGCAGGGGGCTTGTTGCGTGACACACGGAAGGGAGGTAAATAGTGATGGGATGAAAAATATATAGAAAAAAAAGGAAAAGAGGCTTTTTCTTTCCCTAAACGGAGTGAAATCCTGAACAAATATTTTGTTCCGGTACTGCTGGGACATCCCGAGATGGGAAAATTTATTGCTGTATGTGTGTTGTATGTATTTCCCTGTTAAATATTTCCATGTGTGTATGTGTGTTAAAGCGAACATTGGCGAGAATGAATTTCTGTAGTAATTTTATTGAAATCAACTAACCAATTGTCATGTGAAGTGTTCTTTAATTTTGGACTCCCTGTTGATGATTCAATTTCCCAGCACAATGATGGTAGATGATCGTTCAAAGTGTGAGCAACAAAACCTTCACATCGACAGCAGGGCGGTGTAGCCGACCACATGCATTTATTCGGTAGCTGCTGCTGCCGGTAACTCTGCTGTCCGGAAAGAAGCGTAGGGAAAGATATAGAAACTATTAACAAAACAAAAGCGAAAGAAAACATGTTTGTCTTAAACCGCGCAAAGGGCGAAAGAAGAGAACCGTTCAGCTTGAAGCAAGAAGAAGACGCGATAAAAGTCGCGCTCGTAACGGACCTTTTTCGTTTCGTGGTGAGTGTTTTTTGAGTGTGTGTTGGTAGTAAAAAACCCTGAACACACATAAACGCACTTAATATTTATCGTATAAATACTTCCAGGGCTTTTTAACACAAAACACCGCACCCGCTGTTCGATCATTCGCTTATTCGTTTGCTCTTATTTAAATCATTACACGATCGCACGATCATCTAAGGTGCTTTTTTTTCGTCTCTTTCTTGCCTCTAGGAAGTGTTCTCTCACATACCTTCTTCGCGGCTGGTACACATCGTCGTCGTACGCCAGCTGAACGCGGTTTGTTACGCGCGAAGAGAAGAGATCGTTTTTGCGTAGGAAGAACATTTGTTAATTTAATGGTGAGCCGTTAAAGCATGAATGAGGAAGTATTCTTCCGTATGTCGGAAAATGACTGATCGATGAGANTTTGGTCGCAAACTTCAAGTTTCCACCAACATTGGGGTCTATGATACCTTCCACTAGTTTTTTTATATGGACTTTGACGTTTGGCGGCTTATTTGCTGCATGTTTTCCATACAAACAGCTCAGCAAAATAAGCCTGCGTATTTCAGATTAGAAAATTTTTCTAATGTTAGTTTCGATCAGCTGCTCGACAAATGTCAAAACAAGGCATTTTTCTAGCAGGTCTGAAACAGGTTAGGCCATATTTGATTCGGCTGAATGTTGATTGAATTTAGATTTAACACAACAATGCAATTACATGAGTTTAATTATGTTCAGCTTTTTATGAAAAATAATACAAATTTTTACTTGTGCTATGCCTATATATCGAACTACATTTCGACGCTGTAATTCCTGTTTCGTCAAAACGCGGTTCTATAAAACTGCAGCCTAATGTAATTCTTTATGTCAAAATGGTAGGTCCTTGAGGAATCCTTGCATGATGATATTACCTGTCAACAATTTCCCGCTCGATTCTGCTCGATGTTTTGACAGATCCGGGCTAAAAATTTTAGCTTTCTAACTTAAGGTATCATAGACCCCATTATTAGATAGTAGATCACGTAGTAGAACCTTGATTATCCGCACTAGTCAGTTTCCACAGATCCAGCCAGTCCTACAGTTATGTACGAACAAACATTAGTATTTGTAGAAGGAATGTCAGAATACTTATTATGCATGCATAGCAATTGTTTACTATTATTAATACATATTTTGGAATAATTTCAAAGAACAGTGGATTAAATAATGAGATCCGTAAGATCCTCAAGATTTCAAGATCCAAGATCCTCAAGAGGGTAAGAATTGATCCTCAAGAATCAAAGAATGTCCAAAGATCTCCAGTTATTTCTTAAACTCGCAGTATTGATGTCCCATCAGAGTTTCTAAGAAAATAAAGGCTCATGAGCCTCTTTAGTAAAGATTCAGAATCATGATCCATGAATCTGAATCTAAAACACTAGACCGCACGGATAATTGGACATCTGATTAACACTAGAACCGCCGGACCAGTAATTAATGTTTAAAGTAAAACTATTCTACCGTTGTTGGTACAGGTAGTATAGTGGTAGTGGTGAGTAGTCTTCCACACTACAAGTCTCAATATCGAATCCCAAGTGAGCCCGATCCCCTTCACCCATAGTTCAGCCTCACCAGTTCTCGGTGAACGAAAGTATAAAATGGTCAAATATACTATATAAGCCAAAGACCAAAAGAAAACGACTTCATAACTGAGGTCATTTTAAAATTGACCAAAAAATCAGATTATACCCTCGAGACGTTAGTTGGCGTTAGAACACTTAACCATCACAGTTATTAACCTCACGTTAAAATGCAATTGAAAGTTGTTCCTTTTTTGTGTGGAGAGCTTTGGAATTAATCTTTAAATATTGTACCATAATAATACCGGTGCAAAATAATTTTTCGGTTAGGTTTTTCTGGGGCTTTTTTTATTTTGCTAAAATAATAAAATAAAATAAAGAAAAAAAAACGTATCCACCGCATAGTTACACTGGCGTTAAGAGTCAACCTTATATCCCCGGTAGGGCATTAAGTCTCAAGGATTTTAACATTTTGCACCGAATTTTTTTTTCGGTTAGGCTGTGGAAAAAGGAATTTGGGTAAAATAATCCGCAAACTCAACCGAGTTTCTG
The DNA here is from genome assembly GCA_016170025.1 of Anopheles vaneedeni. NCBI lineage: Eukaryota > Metazoa > Arthropoda > Insecta > Diptera > Culicidae > Anopheles > Anopheles vaneedeni. The sequence continues at coordinate 35,596,147 of STHA01000005.1, forward strand.
CTACGGATAGGAGTTTTTTTTGTGTTAGTTTTTATTCTTTCATTCCGTGGTCTGTTCTTTTCCTGTTGGGCTTACTAACCCTTAAGGTATGGCCAATAAAGGAAGAAAGATTTCGTAGCACGATACGGCTACGAAAAGGGGAAACAATTTTTCTTACATTTCAATACTTCATCATCCTTTACGAGCCCAACTTTTGGTTCTCTTCCCCGTGCACATAGGGCTGCCTTGAACGTAAGGAAGGAAGGAAGGATTTGGATGGAATTTTTTTTTGTTTGCTTCCGTCGAAATATTTCAATTTCTTTCATTTCATGCATTCTCTTGATTGTGTTGTGGCTCTCTGGATGTACGTGTATGGTATGTTTCTATGTAACCGTTCGTTTCTTTACTCCTATTCGCGTCGTTCGTCGAAGGGAGTTCACAGAAGTGCCCACCGGATGAGAGTGCGCGTGATAGTTGTGTTCTGTAGGGGTAGTAAGTTCCTCCATGCTTCTTCTGATGGAGAACTGCAAGCCATCAGGACGTACGGCTTATCTAATCCTCCGTAGTCGAATGTAGAATTAGTACGTCTAGGAGATGCTGGAAAGAACGAAAGGCGCCTAAGACATTCACGTGGCACATGGCTATCCAAAGGGGCTTAACTCTCACGACATCTTTGAGTTAACTGGGGAGTCCCAAGGATATAGTGATGCTATAACTCTGTCCAAAAAACTGAGAAGAGGTTTTATTCCATCCTTTTGGTTCTTGTTCTCCAGACTCTGGTTTTTGGTTGACCGGCGTAACACGCATTACGGAAGAATTGGAGACTCGCAACGTTTAAATTCTCGAAAGCAGCATAAATCCTACTATTTCCTACGTGTGCACCGTGTGGGGTAATGTGTTTTCGTTTTTTTGTGTTCTTTTTGCCAAAAAAAAAAAAAAATGGATCCCTTTTGTTCGTATGCGCATTTCCTGTTTTCTCGCACGGAATATCAGCGAACCTGGGCGTCTACTGTGGCTGTTGTTTTTTTTTCATTTTCTTCTCTCCTCTATTCCAGTATTCTTACAACAGAATAGCAAGTACAATGGATGGACATAGACATACATACACAAAAACCTAAACATCGAGGGGAGTATTAGTTCGGTGGGGGTCGTCATTTTTCGTTTCATATTTTTCGAGTGTGTTTCACCACAAACAACACTAGGTGGTCGCAGTGCATAAAACCCCACACTACTAACCACTCACACAGGGTGGAATATGGTTGACCTGCGCTTTTTCCCTATTTTCTACCACTGCGGCGTGCGTCACACTAACGTCCACCACCCCAAAAGACGGCCGTTTTGTTAGTCCTTCTTTACGTCCTCCAAAGTGCATGGTATATTATATTGCTGATGGACCTCTCTAGGGAAGGAAGGACGAGGGAAGTTGGGGAACGGTTACAACGGTAAGTCAGGCGAAAGCCGTACTGTGGAATCTTTCGAGGAAAAAAAAACTCCCGAGAGCCTCTCAGCAAACGGCAGAAACTGTCAAAAACAGGATTCCTCCATCTGGTTAATACCTTCCACAAGGGGTGGAATCCTTGGTTGCTAGGGTGATTGCACATTGTTGGTGCTGGATGGTGGTGGCTGGGGGGAGATAGCTGAGAGGGGTGGCTTACGCGAACCAAATCTTCTGCTGGTTTTACAGGCATATCATCATGAAGCAAATAAATTGCAAAAATATACTACCTTTATTTCGTACATAAAAAGGTACAGAGCAAGAGAGAAAGGGATGTGAGAAAGAGACAACATGCCCTTCAATCACGTGTCTAGAACTTAAACATCGCCTCGTGAATGCTTGTGTACATTTGTATGTGTGTGTGTGCACGTTCTATCATTATCATTGGTATTATTCTCTTTACATAATGCCCACGAAGGGCATATTCCGGAAGGGCAGGGGGCTTGTTGCGTGATACACGGAAGGGAGGTAAATAGTGATGGGATGAAAAATATATAGAAAAAAAAGGAAAAGAGGCTTTTTCTTTCCCTAAACGGAGTGAAATCCTGAACAAATATTTTGTTCCGGTACTGCTGGGACATCCCGAGATGGGAAAATTTATTGCTGTATGTGTGTTGTATGTATTTCCCTGTTAAATATTTCCATGTGTGTATGTGTGTTAAAGCGAACATTTGACGAGAATGAATTTCTGTAGTAATTTTATTGAAATCAACTAACCAATTGTCATGTGAAGTGTTCTTTAATTTTGGACTCCCTGTTGATGATTCAATTTCCCAGCACAATGATGGTAGATGATCGTTCAAAGTGTGAGCAACAAAACCTTCACATCGACAGCAGGGCGTTGTAGCCGACCGACCACATGCATTTATTCGGTAGCTGCTGCTGCCGGTAACTCTGCTGTCCGGAAAGAAGTATAGGGAAAGATATAGAAACTATTAACAAAACAAAAACGAAAGAAAACATGTTTGTCTTAAACCGCGCAAAGGGCGAAAGAAGAGAACCGTTCAGCTTGAAGCAAGAAGAAGACGCGATAAAAGTCGCGCTCGTAACGGACCTTTTCCGTTTCGTGGTGAGTGTTTTTGAGTGTGTGTTAGTACTGAAAACCCTGCACACACATAAACGCACTTAATATTTATCGTATAAATACTTACAGGGCTTTTTAACACAAAACACCGCACCCGCTGTTCGATCATTCGCTTATTCGTTTGCTTTTATTTAAATCATTACACGATCGCACGATCATCTAAGGTGTTTTTTTTCGTCTCTTTCTTGCCTCGAGGAAGTGTTCTCTCACAAACCTTCTTCGCGGCTGGTACACATCGTCGTCGTACGCCAGCTGAACGCGGTTTGTTACGTGCGAAGAGAAGAGATCGTTTTTGCGTAGGAAGAACATTTGTTAATTTAATGGTGAGCCGTTAAAGCATGAATGAGGAAGTATTCTTCCGTATGTCGGAAAATGACTGATCGATGAGAAGAGTAAAATTTGTGGAATGTTTTGCTTTTTTGTGTAAAAAAAATTTCTGTTCACCTATCACAAGAGTTCATTGCCATAATTCATTATTGCTATAATTTATTAGTAATTCGTTTTCATAACTCTGTTTATACTATCTACTTAAAGCGTACCCAATTTTGCTTTTTTAAATTTCAATCTAAATTTAATTGTTTTTTTAACGTAATATAAATTAAATTTACTTGCTTGCTTTGAAAAGTTTTATTATTAAATGTTTAATTTAGTTTAGCTTCTGTCATTGAGACTGTTTTTATGTGTATTAATGTCGTAGACATTAAAGAATTTGATTGTAGATAACTGTGAATTATGTGGTGGCAAAAATATAACTGCCAAAGATGGATTATAATAATTAACTGACCCGCAATGAACTGTGATCTCTACAGTAATAAACCGTTGAAGAAAAAACGTATAGAAACAGACCCTTTTGCTCATTTTCTTACAGCCAAACTTAATCCTAAAGGGTGTAAAGGCGTCTTTATGGAAGGAACATAAAACATATTTCACTCGATAAGAAAGGGTCTCTGGTCCCTCTTATAGCCTCTCTGTTCACTTTCCAGTGTTTCTTGTCATGAACTCAATAAGCAAGTCCCATATAGTGCCGGATACCCTATTCTACAGTTGAAAATGTGACAAATATTTTTTTTGCTTTTCACTCTCTTTCTCTCTTTTTCTCAATTTTGCCCTTAATGTAAAGCTATACCGTGTTTGAAAATTGAATTCAAATATTTTTTCATCCTTTTACCCATATGCCGCACCTTGTTGTGGAAGGCTTTATAGTAGTACGGAAAAAGCGGTACAAGAAACAAATCTATCGAAATACATTTCCATTTCCTTTCCTGGATCACATACACACTCGGCTCTCTCGGCTGGGTTTGGGGGTTGCGTTTGGTCTAGGAAAAACAAAATAGAAGAAGAAACCAAAACAACAACCGAAAGCTTGACAACTCATTCAATCATGCATTAATCATGATCCTTCAGCAGATTCCGCCGAAAGAGGTAGGAGAGGTGAGGTCCTGAGTTTTCGCTTTGCACACAGCAAACGTTCATCAAATGGGATGAATTTGGTTTTTATTTCCTGTGTGCCGATTATGTGTGTGTCTGTTTCATCTTTGACGCACGTAGAGATGAAGGCAAATAGCGAAAACAGCCAAAAAAATGCATCAATTGATTGCAAGTGGTTCATTTTTGACAGCTAGCTTTAGTCAGTTATTGGGGTTGGTAAGTTTAATGTAAAAAAAACATCACTTCACCCATTTTGTTCCTTTTTAATCGAAAGGCAGTTTTTCCACGCATGGTGGTACAGAGTAAAAGTAACAAAAATTGCGTGAAGAAAAAAAAATCACACGTAATCATAATGAAACAGTCATGTGGTGTTCGTACGCAGCTTCTTCAATTATTAATATCCTGCTGAAATATTCCCTGTTATGATGAATATAAATAGTACACTGGGTAACGAACAAACAAAAAAACACATTGAGCAATGCTTTGTTTTGTCCTTTTTTTTGCACTGTATGTGCGTGTATCGTGTTTTTGTTTCTCTTGTTTCGTTGTCTATTTTTGCGTTGTTTTTATAAATTTGCCTTGTTGCGCTTTCGACATTCTGGTGTGGAGTGATTCCAGGTTTTTTTTTGTGTTGTTTATTTGGTACTTGTTTTATTTTTGTTTCTTTTAATTTTCCTGTTTGTATGATTTTTTTTTCTCCTACCTAAAGGGAAACCAAAACTCAAAACACAAGATTATATTTAAAACAGAAAAAAAGGAATTTGGGGGAAAAAATACTGATTCTCATCCTTTAAATCCATCAACCCGAGTGTTTCGGAATAACGTGCTGTTTTGGTGAGGGTTGGGTTGGGGAGGTTGAAGAAGAGCTGATTGGTTGAGCGAGTCCTGCCAATAGACTCCAGGACTTGCAGCAGGCAGATCCACTTTCGACCGTGTTCGGGTACCGCCCGGAGGCTCAGTTTGTCCGCTTTATCCGGTGTGTTCTTTCATTGAAAGCTCCCACTACTCGCCCCAACCCAACCCTCCTTGGAGCATCGGTTTTGTTCCACTTGCACTTTAATCGCATCGGAAATCGCACATCCATCCGGATCGGATGCGGCCGGACACAAACACACACAAACACACATATACAGCAAAACTTTTTGGGTGGAAAAAATAACATCGAAAATACCGAACCCAATCGTCACCGGTGCGCGGCATCGTACAAAAAAGGGAACACGGCCTTCCGCCGGGGTGTGTAAAGGTGCAGAATCGTTGAAGCAGGGATGGGCGGTAATAGCCATCAGTATCAGTAATGGCACAAGAGCGCACTGGGAAAAACAGCGTCCCAGAGTCCAGAGAGAGCATAATCATGTTTCAATTGCGCCCGCAATACGATTCCGATTCTCTCGACCCTTCTTCCAGACCTCGTCCCCCCCCTCAATCACCCCCCCACCGTCNCGGGTCTTACTCAGCACAACGGTATTGGCGTTGGCATCGAAGAATGGAGTAATAAATTAGTTCGTTTCTGGCAATCGACCGTCCCACACCCTTTGTTTAAAGAAAGAAAACTTAACTCGCTTTCGACATTCTGGTGTGGAGTGATTCCAGGTTTTTTTTTGTGTTGGTTATTTGGTACTTGTTTTATTTTTGTTTCTTTTAATTTTCCTGTTTGTATGAATTTTTTTTCTCCTACCTAAAGGGAAACCAAAACTCAAAACACAAGATTATATTTAAAACAGAAAAAAAGGAATTTGGGGGAAAAAATACTGATTCTCATCCTTTAAATCCATCAGCCCGAGTGTTTCGGAATAACGTGCTGTTTTGGTGAGGGTTGGGTTGGGGAGGTTGAAGAAGAGCTGATTGGTTGAGCGAGTCCTGCCAATAGACTCCAGGACTTGCAGCAGGCAGTTCCACTTTCGACCGTGTTCGGGTACCGCCCGGAGGCTCAGTTTGTCCGCTTTATCCGGTGTGTTCTTTCATTGAAAGCTCCCACTACTCGCCCCAACCCAACCCTCCTTGGAGCATCGGTTTTGTTCCACTTGCACTTTAATCGCATCGGAAATCGCACATCCATCCGGATCGGATGCGGCCGGACACAAACACACATATACAGCAAAACTTTTTGGGTGGAAAAAATAACATCGAAAATACCGAACCCAATCGTCACCGGTGCGCGGCATCGTACAAAAAAGGGAACACGGCCTTCCGCGGGGGTGTGTAAAGGTGCAGAATCGTTGAAGCAGGGATGGGCGGTAATAGCCATCAGTATCAGTAATGGCACAAGAGCGCACTGGGAAAAACAGCGTCCCAGAGTCCAGAGAGAGCATAATCATGTTTCAATTGCGCCCGCAATACGATTCCGATTCTCTCGACCCTTCTTCCAGACCGCGCATCCCCCTCAATCACCCCCACCCTCCCATTCGATGTTCCGGATTACCTTCATCTCTTCAGCGTTCTGTGTGTTTCACGCCCAATCCTCTTACCCTTCTTCCTCACGCTTCCTTCACTTCCCTCGCCTCGCAATCCATTCACATTCGCAGGACTCTTGGAATGAAATCGAAAATCCAGATCTCCACATCGGCTTTGCCTCCTGGTGGTTGGTGGTGAGCCGGTTGGATCGTTCGGGATTCCGGGAGCATATTCTGCTTTTCGGGGGGAAGGAAATGGAGATGCACAGAACAATATAGCAAAAAATAAAAAAACGGAAAGAAATAAAAAAATCATCCCCCTCCTTCTCTCGAATACAACGAAACAACAGGAACGGAAACAACAACAGCAAAAAAAAAACAACAATCCTTGCCACTCGCATAAAACACGGTTTTGCTGCAAAAACGAATCGCCGGAGCACAATCCGGAGTTGCTTCCTGTGTGTGTGTGTTTTTTTGTTGTTGTTTAATGGTTTATTTTGGAGTTGTGTGTCTATGTATGGCTGTGTGTGTGTGTGTGTTATGCTCCCAAGCTCCCCTGATCCTCGCCTCCTCCCTCTTGGTGGCTTCGATGGCGATTCTCAATCTTTCACCTACCCACCTCAGCAGTCAGCAGATTCCCCTTTCATTCCTCACCAACAGCTATTTTCGGTATGTTTGTTTGACTGTTCCAAAGGGAGAAAAAGAGAGAGAGAGAGAAAGTGAGATAAAGAGTGAAAGAAATGGAGCAATGCACAATTGCATTTTATGGTTAAACTGGCTGCTGCTGCATCGTGAACTCCAGGCAACTAACAGTGAATTCATTCCCATTGCTCTACCAACTACTACGAACTAACCCTTAGTTGCTATTCTCTCTGCTGAAAAGGATGGGCCGCAAACGGTTTTGCTCGTGGCGCACTTTAGTGTGGTGGCGGTGGTGGCCAAACGGTGCTGAAGCTGTAGACAAAAAAATCAATAAAATCCAACTACTGGCGACGACGGCCAACGACGACGACGACGATGATGATGATGTGGCCAATGGAACGCTGTTGGTGGTAAGCTTAGCCGGCGAAAGGTTCGAACATTCGAAACGCGTGTGTGGGTCAAGCGACCCGAGATGAGGTTGACTCTCCATATGTTTGGATATTATTTCCATCCCTGGTCACCCAGGTTGCCGTGCTCTCTAGAGAGATCTAGTTCTGTAAGTTCAAAATTCTATCTTCTAAAAATCTATTTTTGCAACAGCGGCACTCACACAACCTGCCAACACAGTGCCATAATACAACGTTTTTGACCGTTGAACATGTTTTGCAGTTCAACTCTATAAAAGGCCATATTTTGCTCAACAGGAGATAATTTATTGTGAGATGTTTTCGTGTTTTTATTTCTTTCCTGTTTAACACATCTTCACACATGCTGTGGCTCATGAAGATCATCATGATTTCTTGTAGTCGATCATCCCGACCGGGTTGTAAATGAATTTAAAATTCCTTTCTTCAAGGTTTTTGGGCTGTTGTGTGCTATAAAATGTTTTTTTTAGTATCACTGTTTTTTTTTGCTTATTCCATCAATGCTAATTATTTGAAATCATCTAAATGCGCTTCTCAACGCTGTGCTATAAAAAGCTCAATCCACAATCCATGCCGCTCATTATAATTCGTGTGTCCGAAATTCCGGGCGTTAAAAAAAAAGAAGAAGGTTCGCTTGCAGAAACGTTGGTCAACATTGGTTTCAAGTTTAAGAAGTGGCGAGTACATGGGAAGAATTCGTGTCTTATGGTACATCATAAAAGGTGAAACGTTGATGAATTTGCCATCCCAAACAGGTACCTTGCTATGCAATTGCATCCATACGATGGTTTATAGAGTTGCATTTTTGCAAAGCATCCATCTTCGATCGGAATTTATGACCCGTTCTGTTGAAGCATTTTTATTACATTCGCTGGCCTCATTTAGTGATGGATTTTTGTGCAAATTAATTAAAGATCCAAAGCTTGACTTGTATATTTTTTGTTTTAAAGCGTGAAAGTGACTTAAAAATACCCAAAAATTTAATGTACGAAAGCATCTTTCTCTCTACAGTCGCGCACCATCGCATTAACGTTCATTAGGAAGCAAAATATAAACTATTTACCTTTGGTATTGTTATGCTTTTAAAACGGGTGGCACTCATTTCTATGCAAATTTGCAACGAGCTTTAAGCGTTGAACATGACGGCGATGTGATGGACCCAAAGCTCACGATGGGTTGGGGCGATGAGTTTAAACATTTCATAAAACAATAACAGGGAAAAAATAGTATAACCATGTGATTTTGAAACACGGAAAAGAAAACTGGATGCGACAATAAAACCCCGTTGCACTGTGGGATAGCGCAGTTCGAAAATGTGGACATTTTACTTTTTTATGGATATACCTTCGAACTTTTGTAAATATACCTTGAGAGGACACAGTACACTAAAGCTAAAATTGATTGTAATTTAAAATAAGCACTCAACTAATCTTATGAATATGACACTTACATTCAAACAATACTTTGTATAACTCTCTATAACGATGTCTATCTTTAGAAGAAAAAAAAACTGAATTGCTGAATAATTCTTCTTCTCTGAATAATTCTTCAAGACTTTAAGGTTTTCGAAATCAGCAACTTAAGTCATCAGTCCTTGCTTTTTTATCAAGTTCTTCCAATTACTTGACATCCTGTATCATTTCTGTCTACATTTTAAAAAACTATTAATTGAAAATCATTAAATTTGCTTATTACTTTTAATTGGTCTAAATGCCTTTCCACAGAACAAAGTATAACTTTGGTTCTTCAAACCAATACAACAACAAAATTCGGAATTTCAATTTTGACAGCTTTGAAATTATTCTTTAATACATTAAATTGGGCTTAAAAGTTGAGCTTTATTTCAGTAAAATAAAATTGGAATATCAAAAATTTCGTTTCTTAAATTTACAACCAATGTCCGCTCTGTGTACCACCGTGCTTTGGGGTACTATTCGCTAGTCCAGACGCTTCTTTATACCGCGATCCATCATTCTGTATTGTTGTAAATGTTTTTTTGGTTTCCTTTGGCTCTTTAAATCTCATTTTTCCCTCCTTTTGTCGCTAATTGTCGCGAGACACATCGCATTATGTCACGAAGAGTGGCAGCGGGACTAAGTCTCCCGTCTACTACCTTTGGCAGAATAGGTAGTTCTCGGTTAGTTCGTTTTATAGTATTCTCTCCTACTTTAGATTAATATTTTCCACCGGATGGGACAAATTCGGTGATAAAAGAAAAGCTTCCTCCGTCTCTTTGTCTTTCGGGGAAAGTCTCTGCAGTTTCAGGGATGTGAGGAAAAGATCGTTTTTTTTATAATTAACATTCTAAAAAGAACCATTCCCAACGGAGTTATGCTAGGTAAGTGGTAAAAACGCCATCCAGTAGCGCACAAGGATACGAGAGAGAAAAATGTTAGTTCGCGTACCAGACTCGCGGTGTATTTGCTTTGGTTGGGAAAGTTTTTCCTCCTGGGCTTGGAACTTCCCTGCATTCGAAGTCTTTGAATCGGGTGTGGTGAAAAGAAATCGGGAGTTTTATCACCACCAGGACGCGATCATCGGTGAGGTGACACAGACTGGCAAAGAGCATCGTGAAGGGGTTGAAGTAATGCATCTCCTTTATTGGACGAGACTCGTCTTGTACTCCCTTTTTTCCAGCACCATGGTGACATCGGTTTCGTGAGTGTCTTTGTTGTTATCACTGTGTGTCCCGGTTGTGTCTGTGTGTCGGGCAAGAGATGAATCCGACCATTTCACTGGGGGACGTTGGTCGCGACTTTGGTCGGTTCTTGTGTGCACACCATAAATTCCACCGGAACGGAACGAACACATCTCAGTTACCACCGTCGGGTGTGAGTTGTGACTGGTTTTTTTTTACCAACTGTAGCATTCGCTTCTGGTACTCTGGCCCCAGAGAAAAGGTTTAACAGTCAGCACACAGAAAAAAAAACTACTGGACCGGTTTTTTGCCTGGGTGTGTGTACGTGGTGGAACACGATCATAATTGGATGTGACCTTCCGTTGAGGCATGGAATCGTCGATTCATGTGGGGCTGGTTAACGTTGTGGAGTTTCATGTCAGTAGGGTGTCCTTATCGAGAAAATGGAAAATTAAAAAAAAAAAACACAACTGAAAATAGTGGAGAGGAAAACAAATGGGAAACATCGAAACAATGTGTGGGTATTGTTGGCTGATCCATCCTGGTGGACAGATATGGGTAGCCCACCCTCCAGCCCTCCAGGTGTCTCTTGGGATATTGGTCCCTCTTCGCGCAATGGTGTATGTGGGCCTGTTTCGCCTACGGGAGCCACAGCCTTTTGTTGAGTCAATGTCATCAACGTGTGTGTCAGCGGATGGAACTCATCCATCGCCGAGAATAAATCGCCGATCCGGAATAGCCAAACGGAAAGACACATTCACCGTGTGTTGGGTTTGGAATTTCCACAAATCCGCGAGGTCATCAACTTGGTTTGTAACGCGCGATGCTGCAGGTCGATGCAACTTATCGATGTCAGGTTGGAAAAAGGACAATTTATTCTTCCGTGCAGCGAAATGGATGATAAAACCTTGCGAAGCTCTTAAAGAATGGCCTAACGGGCAATAGAGATAAATTTCTTCCACAGCTTCACTGTTCGTTCCAATTTCTAACGACAATGATGGAAATCCATTCCGAGTTTTCGTTCGTTTGTTAAAAGGCGTAAAAAGTCCTGACGTATATGTGGGCATCTCATCATTCAGCCTGAGGTGTGCACCCACCCCTGTTATGTTGTGGTTGTTCTGGTGTTTGTTGAGGAAGTTCGATGATGGATGAGTTCCATCTGACGTGTATGCGGATGCGTATGATTGCGTTTTGGCCGTTACGTGGATAAATTTTTAATTGAACATTGGACTCTTCCACGAATGGCGGGGATGCGACTCACAGGTAGAGGATCTAATCATTCCAAATATGCCGTACATTCGGGTGGTAGGGTAAATTGCTCGTTAGCAATATTTTTTTCTTATTCATTTACCGAAAAAAGTTTAAATTAGACAGGAAAAGCAATACCTGCAGTACTAAAGATATTCATAATTGGACAATTAAACTGAATGAAGCAGTCATTTCTGAAACTAATTTTGTGCTTATCTTATTGCACAAGTAGTTTTCCATAATTTCCCCAAAAATTACACACAAACCCATGCAAATGATCAACTTTTCAACTTAAAGCTTTTGTAAATAAAAAAAACTCTTTGAAGTTACGCTTACCCATCTTTCCCAAAAAACAAAACGGCCTCCCCAGAAAAGAAAGTCAACTCCCTGCAGAGTATCTTCTGCAGTCGAAGGGTGATATTTAATTTGTCAAAAAGTTAGCCGCTGCAGGGACATGAAACCCATGTTTTATGAGGTCTGTTTTAATGTGGTGCAATTTTCGGGTGCACAGGGCAAAGACAAAACCCTGGGATACGTCCCGTGCTCCCCTTGCCTTGTTCTCGCCTTGTATATCCTGAGGTACTTTTCCTTCTGGCTACAATCAGAGAGACTCACAAAATTAACGGTGAAAAGGGATTGAAAGAAGACTAAAACTCATCCAAAAACCGATGCAACACTTTCGGTGCACCCGAGAAGAGGAAGAAGAAAAGCTGTTGACGGTTACGATGGTTTTTAGTGCTCCCCACAGTCTCATTATTCCACTACTGTAATTAGTTTCCTTGGGTTTTTGGCTCCAATCTTTGCCGAGTGTGCTTTTTTGTGAGTGTGTGTGTATATGTCTTTCTTTTCTTTTCCTGTTTGCTTGTGGCGGCAAAGGCTTACACAGCGTTACCACACGGTGACTCTGTTCTGTTCTCTCTGATGCTTCTGGCAACTTCTACGTCTGATGTTGGATGTCAGATTTTGGTCAAATTGTCCTCTCTCTCTCTCTTTTTTTTCGTTCTTTCCCTTCAGAAAGGGGGCAATAAGGCTGTGTTAGGTGGTTGGTAAAATGGGTTGGAAAAACTTCTTAATTTCGTTCCTTCCGAATCTCGCCTCCGACGACGACGAAATAGTGACGAACAGAACACCTCCCGCGCCGAGGTGTATTCGGTGGCAAACGTTGGTCTCATTTATCTCTCTTTGGTTTGGGTACCGTTGTCGTTCAACGCCAGGGAATTTTTTTTTTTTCGGAGGACCGTTGTATAAATCCGTTTCCGTTCCATTTCGATGCACTCACAGCCCTGGGAAAATGGGGGAGAAAAAAAGGTGTTGGTGAGGAATGCAGCCACCACTTTTCTTATTACAGCGCTACCAAGCAAAAGACGACGAATCATCATCATCTTCATCCGTGTGTCAACCGCATCGCGTCATCACTACCGCCTCTTGAAGAACTGGGTGCGCTGAGATTGAAAATGACCCCTCTGACCCGTACATCTCCTCTACTACTTACCGCGGTTACCATTTTGGGCTAGAGCAGTTTCTCATTCCCGTGCATCTTTCTTTCCTTCCAGACCGGATGCAACGCTGCAGGCGATCGTGTACAAGCTGGTGCCGGGACTGTACGAAAATGAGCTGCGCCGGCGGCGTGCCTTCTACCGGGTGCACCCGGAAATGGCCGCCATTGCAACACCGGAGCAACGGGGTGAGGACACCGAGTATCTCATCTTTAGCCCGAACGAGAAGATCTCACTATCGCTGGAGTACGCGGAAAAGTAAGTACTGAGTCTCGGTATCTTTTTCTCTCTACCTAGCTTTAATGATTTTCCATCCATTTTCTGGAACCGTCGATATGCGCTTTTCCTTCCAAGCGAAAAGAAAATGAGGCAGCGAACGTCAAAACAGCTTGAGAATCAATTTTCATCTCATTAATTTTTGTGTTTGTGTGCGACAGAAGAGGGACGGTTTGCTGCCATCTACGGGTAATGTCATGGTTTCTGCTTCGTGCCATTACCTCNTTTAATGGTTTATTTTGGAGTTGTGTGTCTATGTATGGCTGTGTGTGTGTGTTATGCTCCCAAGCTCCCCTGACCCTCGCCTCCTCCCTCTTGGTGGCTTCGATGGCGATTCTCAATCTTTCACCTACCCACCTCAGCAGTCAGCAGATTCTCCTTTCCTTCCTCACCAACAACTATTTTCGGTATGTTTGTTTGACTGTTCCAAAGGGAGAAAAAGAGAGAGAGAGAGAGAAAGTGAGATAAAGAGTGAAAGAAATGGAGCAATGCACAATTGCATTTTATGGTTAAACTGGCTGCTGCTGCATCGTGAACTCCAGGCAACTAACAGTGAATTCATTCCCATTGCTCTACCAACCACTACGAACTAACCCTTAGTTGCTACTCTCTGTGCTGAAAAGGATGGGCCGCAAACGGTTTTGCTCGTGGCGCACTTTGGTGCGGTGGCGGTGGTGGCCAAACGGTGCTGAAGCTGTAGACAAAAAAATCAATAAAATCCAACTACTGGCGACGACGGCCAACGACGACGACGACGACGATGATGATGATGTGGCCAATGGAACGCTGTTGGTGGTAAGCTTAGCCGGCGAAAGGTTCGAACATTCGAAACGCGTGTGTGGGTCAAGCGACCCGAGATGAGGTTGATTCTCCATATGTTTGGATATTATTTCCATCCCTGGTCACCCAGGTTGCCGTGCTCTCTAGAGAGACCTAGTTCTAGATCTAGTAAGTTCAAAATTCTATCTTCTAAAAATCTATTTTTGCAACAGCGGCACTCACACAACCTGCCAACACAGTGCCATAATACAACGTTTTTGACCGTTGAACATGTTTTGCAGTTCAACTCTATAAAAGGCCATATTTTGCTCAACAGGAGATAATTTATTGTGAGATGTTTTCGTGTTTTTATTTCTTTCCTGTTTAACACATCTTCACATATGCTGTGGCTCATGCGGATCATCATGATTTCTTGTAGTCGATCATCCCGACCGGGTTGTAAATGAACTTAAAATTCCTTTCTTCAAGGTTTTTGGGCTGATGTGTGCTATAAAATGTTTTTTTTAGTATCACTGTTTTTTTTGCTTATTCCATCAATGCTAATTATTTGAAATCATCTAAATGCGCTTCTCAACGCTCTGCTGTGCTATAAAAAGCTCAATCCACAATCCATGCCGCTCATTATAATTCGTGTGTCCGAAATTCCGGGCGTTAAAAAAAAGAAGAAGATTCGCCTGCAGAAACGTTGGTCAGCATTGGGTTCAAGTTTAAGAAGTGGCGAGTACATGGGAAGAATTCGTGTCTTATGGTACATCATAAAAGGTGAAACGTTGATGAATTTGCCATCCAAAACAGGTACCTTGCTATGCAATTGCATCCATACGATGGTTTATAGAGTTGCATTTTTGCAAAGCATCCATCTTCGATCGGAATTTATGACCCGTTCTGTTGAAGCATTTTTATTACATTCGCTGGCCTCATTTAGTGATGGATTTTTGTGCAAATTAATTAAAGATCCAAAGCTTGACTTGTATATTTTTTGTTTTAAAGCGTAAAAGTGATTTAAAAATACCCAAAAATTTAATGTACGAAAGCATCTTTCTCTCTTAAGTCGCGCACCATCGCATTAACGTTCATTAGGAAGCAAAATATAAACTATTTACCTTTGGTATTGTTATGCTTTTAAAACGGGTGGCACTCATTTCTATGCAAATTTGCAACGAGCTTTAAGCGGTGAACATGACGGCGATGTGATGGACCCAAAGCTCACGATGGGTTGGGGCGATGAGTTTAAACATTTCATAAAACAATAACAGGGAAAAAATTGTATAACCATGTGATTTTGAAACACGGAGAAGAAAACTGGATGTGACAATAAAACCCCGTTGCACTGTGGGATAGCGCAGTTCGAAAATGTGGACATTTGGAGTTTTTTTATGGACATACCTTCGAACTTTTGTAAATATACTTTGATAGGACAATATGCTCTAAAGCTCAAATTGATTGTAATTTAAAAAAACTCACTCAGAAGACCTGTGACTGTGACACTTATATTCAAATAATATTTTTTATATCTCTCTAAAACTAAGTCTATGTCTAGTCTAAAACTGGATTGCTGAATAAATAGTACGGTATGGGAATCCTATTTTCTGAACCTTCCCTTACTAATCCGCTATATTGGACTTACGTCCCAAGACCTTAAGGTTTACGAGACCGGCAGCTTCAGTTATCAGTCCATGCTTTCTTTTATCATCTTTTTTTTTTGTCAAGTAGTCGTTCCGATTACTTGACTACCGTTATCATTTCTGTCTACATTTAAAAGAAAAAAAATCTAAATTATGAAATATGCTTATGACTTTCAATTGGTACCTCTTAAATCCTTTCCACAGAATAAAATATAACTTTGGTTCTTCAAACCAAGACCACAACAAAAAAATGGAATTTCAATTTTGACAACTTTAAAATCATTCTTTAATAGATTCAATTGGGATTAAAGTGGAGCTTTATTTCAGGAAAATAATATTAAAATATCAAAAATATTGTTTCCTAAATTAAAACCAATATCCGCTCTGTGTGCCACCGTGCGTTGGGGTACTATTCGCTAGTCCAGACGCTTCTTTATACCGCGATCCATCATTCTGTATTGTTGTAAATGTTTTTTTGGTTTCCTTTGGCTCTTTAAATCTCATTTTTCCCTCCTTTTGTCGCTAATTGTCGCGAGACACATCGCATTATGTCACGAAGAGTGGCAGCGGGACTAAGTCTTCCGTCTACTACCTTTGGCAGAATAGGTAGTTCTCGGTTAGTTCGTTGTATAGTATTCTCTCCTACTTTAGATTAATATTTTCCACCGGATGGGACAAATTCGGTGATAAAAGAAAAGCTTCCTCCATCTCTTTGTCTTTCGGGGAAAGTCTCTGCAGTTTCAGGGATGTGAGGAAAAGATCGTTTTTTTATAATTAACATTTTAAAAAGAACCATTCCCAACGGAGTTATGCTAGGTAAGTGGTAAAAACGCCATCCAGTAGCACACAAGGATAAGAGAGAGAAAAATGTTAGTTCGCGTACCAGACTCGCGGTGCATTTGGTTTGGTTGGGAAAGTTTTTCCTCCTGGGCTTAGAACTTCCCTGCATTCGAAGTCTTTGGATCGGGTGTGGTGAAAAGAAATCGGGAGTTTTATCACCACCAGGACGCGATCATCGGTGAGGTGACACAGACTGGCAAAGAGCATCGTTAAGGGGTTGAAGTAATGCATCTCCTTTATTGGACGAGACTCGTCTTGTACTCCCTTTTTTCCAGCACCACGGTGACATCGGTTTCGTGAGTGTCTTTGTTGTTATCACTGTGTGTCCCGGTTGTGTCTGTGTGTCGGGCAAGAGATGAATCCGACCATTCCACTGGGGGACGTTGGTCGCGACTTTGGTCGGTTCTTGTGTGCACACCATAAATTCCACCGGAACGGAACGAACACATCTCAGTTACCACCGTCGGGTGTGAGTTGTGACTGGATTTTTTTTTTGTTACCAACTGTAGCATTCGCTTCTGGTACTCTGGCCCCAGAGAAAAGGTTTAACACAGAAAAAAAAAAACTACTGGACCGGTTTTTTGCCTGGGTGTGTGTACGTGGTGGAACACGATCATAATTGGATGTGACCTTCCGTTGAGGCATGGAATCGTCGATTCATGTGGGGCTGGTTAACGTTGTGGAGTTTCATGTCAGTAGGGTGTCCTTATCGAGAAAATGGAAAATTAAAAAAAAACACAACTGAAAACAGTGGAGAGGAAAACAAATGGGAAACATCGAAACAATGTGTGGGTATTGTTGGCTGATCCATCCTGGTGGACAGATATGGGTAGCCCACCCTCCAACCCTCCAGATGTCTCTTGGGATATTGGTCCCTCTTCGCGCAATGGTGTATGTGGGCCTGTTTCGCCTACGGGAGCCACAGCCTTTTGTTGAGTCAATGTCATCATCGTGTGTGTCAGCGGATGGAACTCATCCATCGCCGAGAATAAATCGCCGATCCGTGTGTTCTGTTTGGAATTTCCACAAATCCGCGAGGTCATCAACTTGGTTTGTAACGCGCGGTGCTGCAGGTCGATGCAACTTATCGATGTCAGGTTGGTAAAAGGACAATTTATTCTTCCGTGCAGCGAAATGGATGATAAAACCTTGCGAAGCTCTTAAAGAATGGCCTAACGGGCAATAGAGATAAATTTCTTCCACAGCTTCACTGTTCGTTCCAATTTCTAATGACAATGATGGAAATCCATTCCGAGTTTTCGTTCGTTTGTTAAAAGGCGTAAAAAGTCATGACGTACATATATGTGGGCATCTCATCCTCATCCTTCTGTCTGAGGTGTGTACCCACCCCTGTTATGTTGTGGTTGTTCTGGTGTTTGTTGAGGAAGTTCGATGATGGATGAGTTCCATCTGACGTGTATGCGGATGCGTATGATTGCGTTTTGGCCGTTACGTGGATAAATTTTTAATTGAACATTCGACTCTTCCACGAATGGCGGGGATGCGACTCATACGCTGGTAGAGGATCTAATCATTCCAAATATGCCGTACAGTCGGGTGGTAGGGTAAATTGCTCGTTAGCAATATTTTTTTCTTATTCATTTACCGAAAAAAGTTTGAATTAGAAAGGAAAAGCAATACCTGCAGTACTAAAGATATTCATAATTGGACAATTAAACTGAATGAAGCAGTCATTTCTGAAACTAATTTTGTGCTTATCTTATTGCACAAGTAGCTTTCCATAATTTCCCCAAAAATTACACACAAACCCATGCAAATGATCAACTTTTCAACTTAAAGCTTTTGCAAATAAAAAAAAACTCTTTGAAGTTACGCTTACCCATCTTTCCCCAAAAAAAAAAAACGGCCTCCCCAGAAAAGAAAGTCTACTCCTGGCAGAGTATCTTCTGCAGTCGAAGGGTGATATTTAATTTGTCAAAAAGTTAGCCGCTGCAGGGACATGAAACCCATGTTTTATGAGGTCTGTTTTAATGTGGTGCAATTTTCGGGTGCACAGGGCAAAGACAAAACCCTGGGATACGTCCCGTGCTCCCCTTGCCTTGTTCTCGCCTTGTATATCCTGAGGTACTTTTCCTTCTGGCTACAATCAGAGAGACTCGCAAAATTAACGGTGAAAAGGGATTGAAAGAAGACTAAAACTCATCCAAAAACCGATGCAACACTTTCGGTGCACCCGAGAAGAGGAAGAAGAAAAGCTGTTGACGGTTACGATGGTTTTTAGTGCTCCCCACATTCTCATTATTCCACTACTGTAATTAGTTTCCTTGGGTTTTTGGCTCCAATCTTTGCCGAGTGTGCTTTTTTGTGTGTGTGTGTGTATATGTCTTTCTTTTCTTTTCCTGTTTGCTTGTGGCGGCAAAGGCTTACACAGCGTTACCACACGGTGAGTCTGTTCTGTTCTCTCTAATGCTTCTGGCAACTTCTACGTCTGATGTTGGATGTCAGATTTTGGTCAAATTGTCCTCTCTCTCTCTTTTTTCGTTCTTTCCCTTCAGATGGGGGGCAATAAGGCTGTGTAAGGTGGTTGGTAAAATGGGTTGGAAAAACTTCTTAATTTCGTTCCTTCCGAATCTCGCCTCCGACGACGACGAAATAGTGACGAACAGAACACCTCCCGTCCCGAGGTGTAGTCGGTGGCAAACGTTGGTCTCATTTATCTCTCTTTGGTTTGGGTACCGTTGTCGTTCAACGCCAGGGAAATTTTTTTTTTCGAGGGACCGTTGTATAAATCCGTTTCCGTTCCATTTCGATGCACTCACATCCCTGGGAAAATGGGGGAGAAAAAAAGGTGTTGGTGAGGAATGCATCCACCACTTTTCTTATTACAGCGCTACCAAGCAAAAGACGACGAATCATCATCATCTTCATCCGTGTGTCAACCGCATCGCGTCATCACTACCGCCTCTTGAAGAAATGGGTGCGCTGAGATTGAAAATGACCCCTCTGACCCGTACATCTCCTCTACTACTTACCGCGGTTACCATTTTGGGCTAGAGCAGTTTCTCATTCCCGTGCATCTTTCTTTCCTTCCAGACCGGATGCAACGCTGCAGGCGATCGTGTACAAGCTGGTGCCGGGACTGTACGAAAATGAGCTGCGCCGGCGGCGTGCCTTCTACCGTGTGCACCCGGAAATGGCCGCCATTGCAACACCGGAGCAACGGGGTGAGGACACCGAGTATCTCATCTTTAGCCCGAACGAGAAGATCTCACTATCGCTGGAGTACGCGGAAAAGTAAGTACTGAGTCTCGGTATCTTTTTCTCTCTACCTAGCTTTAATGATTTTCCATCCATTTTCTGGAACCGTCGATGTGCGCTTTTCCTTCCAAGCGAAAAGAAAATGAGGCAGCGAACGTCAAAACAGCTTGAGAATCAATTTTCATCTCATTAATTTTTGTGTTTGTGTGCGACAGAAGAGGGAGGGTTTGCTGCCATCTACGGGTAACGTCACGGTTTCTGCTTCGTGCCATTACCCCGAAGGGGGAAAATCGTTGGAAGACGCATACGTATCCTTGTGGAGTTAATTGCATTTTCAATGTTACGAAAGCTTGTGTTGTGATTCTTCTACGTGTATCGTGAAGAATATATATGGATAGATTTATAATATTTTAGGGGGTTTTTTTCTAACCACGAAAAGTATAATTTTTCGAATTACTGATCACCAATTTTGAGGGAAATGAAATGGATACTTTTCTTTCCGATTTTTTGCCCGCGGACAAGCTTATCTCATCTCACTTTCGGTCGTATAATTGTGTATTTAATTCATCCTCAGGCACATTTCATATCCTTCCCTCTAAGAAGCGATAAAGAAATCGAATAATTCATGAGCAATTGTCTCTCCCGGTGGTAACCGTTTTGCCAAGCAAGCTACAAGAAATTCTACGAAAAATTGATAAAAATATAACCGAAAAGAAGGAGCTGCCCGTAGGACGCCGTCCGTTGTTTGATTATTTTGATTACATCGCAATTGAGCTGTGATCAGCAACGGATACACAGAGGGTTTCCATCATTTCCAACACTCCCGGTACTGGACATTTTTTTTTTCTAGAAGTGTATCGTATTTTTATTCGCTTCCCAATACAATCCTTCAAACGGAGACTGGGTGGTGTACGATCGAATCGATATTTTAGAGCAGGATTCGAACTGTCGACCCGTGCTGTAAGGACGCGTCGCAATCAGACACAGTGTGTTCCCTTCGTTTCGGTTCCGGATTCTCCTTTCCCGATTGTT
Source organism: Anopheles vaneedeni (assembly GCA_016170025.1). NCBI lineage: Eukaryota > Metazoa > Arthropoda > Insecta > Diptera > Culicidae > Anopheles > Anopheles vaneedeni. The sequence continues at coordinate 35,616,744 of STHA01000005.1, forward strand.
GCTAGATTCTTGTTAGCCTTCCTTGCGTTGCTTAAGATGGAATGGTTCACACGGTTTGATGGTAATGTTGTTCTTTGTANCAATCAGACACAGTGTGTTCCCTTCGTTTCGGTTCCGGATTCTCCTTTCCCGATTGTTGCTAGATTCTTGTTAGCCTTCCTTGCGTTGCTTAAGATGGAATGGTTCACACGGTTTGATGGTAATGTTGTTCTTTGTAGTAGCCGTCCTCAACGATCTGAAGCGACCGAGTATAGACCCGGACCCTAGACGTGGACGTGTCTTCAACACGGTATTTTCCTTAATTTGAGTTTCCTCTTCACGTTCGGTAAATACCAATGAATCACTCCTGGTCTTTCGAGAGCAGAAGGAGGAGGGCGCACACCGGATGCAAAAGGAGACTATCCCACTAGCCAGCTATTCCGGATCGACAATAACTATTAGCCACCGCCACCAGTTCGTTCTTCCACGGTACGTTCTACATGGCTTCGAAAACGATGAAGAGAACCGAAGAACCCCAACCCGAAGATAAACCTTCCGGAATGAACATTTACCGAAAATTTTCTCACCCAGCACCACCACGCTATACACACTTAGACGAGTCGTGTGTGAGTGGGCAGGGGAACGATCTGAAAGGGAAAGACAACAAGAAACGATCGGAATGTGGAGGAGAGTGTACGTGCGAAACTGTCCACGGGGTTTGGTTGCTCAAAGGAGAGCCCTCCAGACATCTTTCCATCGAGAGATGCTGGAGCATTTTCGCCGGGTAGTGTGGAATGTCTGGAAAACGCGAAAATTATTGCCGACGATAATTTATATCGTCAGTTTCCTCCTACGACGACTGGTCTTATATGCATGGGGTTAGTGGAGGAAAAGGAAATTAGAAATAGCATCTGACTGGTTCCGACTACATACAGCAATAGCCGTACAAACATCGTTTGAGCAAAGGAAAGATACAGATAGGGAAGAAGAAGGTATCGCAAGATGAGAGTAAATTGTCCACAAATTCGACAACAATTATATTAAGAATATCTAACCGAGTGGAAGGATTTATTCATCAAACACATGGATTTGTTTTTCTTTTCTTTTTTGTTTTCGACAGAGAGCTAGCAGAGGACAATGAGGAGCTGCTGAAGGCAAAATATCTACTCTGTCCGGCCATCTTTTCGATCGGGCTGCTCAAGAAGTTCATCATCTACAAGTACGGCATCTCGGAGCGGCAGTTTTGCGTGGAGATTATGTACAAGGTGAAGACGATCATCCTTCCCGACTACTACACGCTGATGGACGTGGCTTACATTTACACCTGGAAGAGGGTAAGTTTGTTGTTGCCTTTGGATTTTTATTTTCCGTTTTCATTCCCCATCAGCACGCTTACGACTGTGTCTCAATCGTTTCCTTTTTTCCCTATTTGGGTTTGTTATTGTTCTTTGTTCTACGCAGGACGCTCCCATGAAGTATTATTATCGTATTCGTACGACAGAGTCGAATCCGGTCGAATTGCCGGAGGTACCGTTGCGTCGTTCGCCCAGTCTTGTCAGCGCTGGCAAGCAACGGACTACGGCTGTAGATGACGAGGACGATAAGGAGAATGTGCATCTCGAGCAGTTAGTATCGGAGGTGGCAGCGAACGAGAGTGACAACAGTTCTAGCAGCAGCTGTACCAGTGACAATCATCATCGCCGTTCGGAACATACTGCCAAAACTGTGGAAGAGTTGCCTAAGCCAATGACGAATCCGGCAGCGCAAACAGCTCCATCAACTGTTGGATCACCGGCAACTCCCACTCCGGCACGGAAGAATGAATCGATCAAGCTAAAAATTGAACTGAATAAAAATAAGTACGTGAGTTTTCTGCAGAGTCCCCAATCGGATGAATCGGTGGGCAATACCTATTCATCCCCCAGTGCCTCCGTCGAGGGTACAAAGTCACACAAATCGGAGAAAACTAAGCGCAAACGTACGGATGCGCTAGCAACGCTGCAACAGATGGAAGAAAACTCACGCGAGCTTAAGATTAAGATCGAGAAGATCAAGGACATGGGATTGATGAGCAGCAAGCGCGAGAGCAAGAGTGCCAAGAAGCAGCATCAGCAGCTGGCGGTCGTACCTTATAAGGTTGAGTTAAGTTCGGGCATTATGCAGGGGCTGCAGGAGTCGGAGCGAGATTCGAAGCGATTGCATTCTTCCAAGAATGGTTCGGGTTCGTCTTCATCGTACCGCAAGTTGAAGATAAAGTCTCCGAAGAGTGGCAGTAGCAGCAGCAGCAGCAGCAGCAATGGCAGCAGCCCAGAGGACAGCAAACATCATCATCCGATTGTGTTGAAGATCGATCAACGTAGCCCAGACATGGCTACATCGACCTTGAAGTTTGGCATGCCAAGAAAAACAGATAAGAGCATGACACCATCACCGCCTCCGTTGCCTCCATCTCCACCAACACCACCGCCACCGAAGCGCAAATTCGAGGATGAAAAATCACAGTTCCTGAACTCGTTTGAACTGACACCGATCAAGACGGAACAATCTTCACCCACGAAAAATAGCACTTCACCCTCGCAAGTGGAGAATGTATCCTCGTTAAAGAAATCTCCAACGTCCAGTGTTTCCCCTACTGCCGCGGGTACAGCATCGGCAACTAACACGCCAACAACATCCAATGGAAGCACTACGCAAGTGAAACGAAAAGCAAAGGATACGGCTGGTGGTGCAACACGATCCGGCTCCAAGAAGCCGAAGCTGTCTGACGATGAAATGAAGGCAATCGTCGAGAAAACGGTAGCGGAAAACATTCGGTCACCCTCGGAACATATCGTACCGCCGATTTTCCTCAAGCCAAAAGTTCCACCGGTGGTGGTTCCTGCATCGGTTACTTCATCTCGCCAGCTGTCGCCACCCTTGCTATCTGGCCCAGTTAAGTCGGAATCGCAAACGACGCCCCCATCCAAGCGGGATTCTCCGCGACCATTCGTATTCAAGACTCCACCTCCACCGCCGCCGATCGTATCGGCAAACAACATTCCCGCGGTGAAGCCTTCGCAGCAGGTACTGCCAGCACCGATTCCTCAGAAACCATTAACATCGCCTACGAGACCGTCGAGCACACCGGTGAAGCCGACAGCGACGAAGCCGCCGTCATCAGCACCATTAGCACCACAAGCGCCTGTACGGAAGCCAACAACTCCAACCAAGCTACCGACTTCANGATTCCTCAGAAACCATTAACATCGCCTACGAGACCGTCGAGCACACCGGTGAAGCCGACAGCGACGAAGCCGCCGTCATCAGCACCATTAGCACCACAAGCGCCTGTACGGAAGCCAACAACTCCAACCAAGCTACCGACTTCAACACTTGGCGGTGGTACGAATGCTGCTCCTCAACAGCTCAGTAATGGCGCTAGTGCTGTTCCCTCCAATGCGACCACTCACAATGTCGCTACCGGAGCTAGCAAGATTCAAAAACCATTGGAGCTGAAGCGTGCCCAAAGCAATCCAACGATCAACATTCTACCTCCTCCTCCTGTGCCACAAACTGCTTCTATGCCGCGTGATACCGAAATCAGCAAACTACGTCCAGAGGATCTGAAGAAAAACGTCAAGGTCTATGGACCTCCGACATCGGTAGAACAGCCGACCATTCCAGCTAGAGTGTCGGACACAACTAGTTTTGCGGTCCCAAATAAGGTCGCACCCAAGACGACTACCACGCTCTCTGTCACAGCTTCGACGAAGACTTCTAGTACTTCATCCACCGCTGGTCCTACAGGGCAGCAGGGTGGTGCAAAGGGACGACCACTAAACTACTTGAATTATGCACTGTTAAACAGTAAGGCAGCCGCTGCCGGTTCCCGGACACCGATTCCATCGTACTCGTCCAATTCGCCCAGCTACTCACCCGACTCCCCACAGTACAATCCCAATCTTAATTTCTCCCCGAAGCAGTTCAAGTACGCTAATCCACTCGCGTACAACAGTCATCTGCAGAACATGCTGAATGACCGCAAGGCTAATGGTGGCAGTACGTCACCACCATCAGCTACTATAACCATACCTGCATCATCACCATCTCCACCACAGTCAAAGGAACAGCCGGTTCCTTCCATTACCATTTCAACCACCAACAAACGGCCTGCATCAGCGCTCAGTCCCGATGCAGAGGAAAAGAAGCTCCAGCCACCGGAGAAACAGCCGATGCTGCCTAACCCGCCGAACCCGTTGGATAAGTTCCCCTCGGGCATACCGGACGGATTGTCGGTGACATTAGCCACGGAAGAGGACGATGCAGCACGCATCAAGAATGTGAACAAGCAGCTGAAGAATAACTTCATCGAGATCCGGGCACTGCCCGATGTTCCGGTTACCGAGGTGAAACTTCCACTTCATCCCAATGCCGGACCCAAGTCGGATCGTCGAACGCCCCCGTCTAAGGTTGGTGTTTCGAGTACTTTGCCCGCTACAACTGTACCGCAGGTAGCACGCAAATCGATACCAACCATCAATCCCGCGTACAGTGTAGCCAACAGTGTCGTCCCAGCAAAGACTTTGCCTTCTTCTGCATCCTCGAACACCAGCACTCCGCTAGAAACGATGCAGCGCAAGATCTATGACATTATTGAAAAGCAAACCTCATCCGATGGTAAGACTGGTGCTAAATCGTCTCAGTCGAAGACTTCCACTTTGCCACCTGCGTCTCGACCAAGTACCCCCAAAGTGTCTACCTATCCGGTTACGGCCGCCAACAAACTCAAGCATCCTAATGCTACTGTTCATGAGAACGGTTTGCTGAAGTTGAACAACTATCGTGAGGTGGATTTAATACCGAAAGGTGTCAGTCTTGGCACGGTACCGACCACTCCAAAGTCATCCAGCTCCTCCGTTTCACCTTCTGGTACATCCCGAATGATGCCTCCACCAGCTTCACAGGCCAAATCGATCGTTCCGATCGCACCGAAACCTTCGCAGCAAACGTTCGCCAACGGGCGGATGGCTATGTCGCCACCGATCCAACGATCGCCGACAGCTGTTGGTGGTTACCAACAGTCCAAGTCTAAAACACCTCCCTCCCATCTACCGTCGATGGCAAGTATGGGCCCAATGTTTGCAGCAATCGGTGCATCCGGTGGTACACCGTCGAAGAAACCACCGGTTGGTGCGTCTACTACACTCACGTCAGGCACTGTTCCCCGGCGTAAGATTGTCCCAACAAACAATTCAACTTCGCTGCTACCGGTAAAGTCCTCGATATTTTCTTCTCCATCATCTGCAAGCGGTAGTGGATCGAAGCTCATTAGCAGCCCCTCCGACTTTATCACCCTGCATCCGCAGGGCCCGGTAACATCTTCAGCACCATCGTCCCGTGCATCACTGACCTACACTTCCCCACAGCAGGCTGCTCTATCTCAGATGCTTAATAATCATATGATTGCCCGTCAGTTAAATGGTCTCTTAAGCTCTATGTACCCATACAATCTGCACCAGTATCCTCAACTCAACACCGGTTCGCACATGCACATGCCCAATGGGTCGGATTCGGTTACAATCACGGCATCACCGATGAATACGGCTCGTAATGCTGTGTCTCAGAATACGCTTACCGTTACTGCTATTCCGGCAGGCAGCACGGTATCTAACGGACGAGGCAACAACGCGAATGGTAACAATGGATCAGGACCCAACGGTGGAGGAGGTCCCTCTAGTAGGGGCTTCGGTGGAGGTGGTCCCAATCCAGCATCACGCAACTCTTCCTGAGTAATGCTGATCGAGCTGTAGAGTGTTTGTTAACAGTGCTAGAAAGTGACAGGAAATGGCATTTGGATGAACGGTCTTACATTTCCTTTCACTTTCTTGCGGTCTAAAGAACAAGCCTTTACAGCCATAGATAGAAAAAAAACACTTCTAAAGGGCATATACTTGCAACCAAGCCTTTGCAAAGGAATAATCGATATATTGAGACTGAAAACTAATGAAACAAACAAAAAAACTGATTAGTAGAAGAAGCTGACAATGTTTGCACTGAGAGGAGAAGCAAAGAGAGAAGTTAAGAAGAGATGATAATGAGAAACGTCAAATTCCAGTGTGTGAGTATGTGTAGTAGAACAGGGATGAGCAACCTTTTAGAGCTGCGGGCCACATTCAAAATCAAAAACTGGATGGCGGGCCGCATTGCAGGATGGATTGATATAATAATGAATGTAGTAAAGCTGGATTTATCCGAACTTTCTCGAACTAGATGCATTGTTGTATTTTTTAAAAGTGAATTAGGATTAAAAACTTTTTTTAACCTGGTATTAATCTGGTAATTCGCACATTTAATTCTTAATAACATTAGACATAAAATTTGCTATTGGCTATTCGCGGGCCGCATAAAACCACTTCGAGGGCCGCATGCGGCCCGCGGGCCCCAGGTTGCTCATGCCTGTAGTAGAAGAAGTTAGAAATAAGCTAAATGTAATAGTATAGTTGTCGTTGTTAAATGTTACACAGTGAATGTTTATTAGTTTACAGTTGCTCCTAGAGTTATTACAACTGTCACAGAAAACAAAACAAAAAAATGAAATTACACACCCCACCTACCTACCTGTCGCAATACCCTATTGTGAACGCTTTTGCATTGCGATTATGATTGAAATGTATTATCGCGGAAAAGGTCGATCGATCAACTAGTTTTGGAGTATGGAAAGCAGACTAGTTTTTATTTTCAGTTTGTAAATAGTAGCACTGCTTTAGGATATGAGTACACTGAACACACTGAATCACCAATATTATTGCCTTTCGAATGAGTAACCTCTTTCCTTTCGACAACAAGTCGAACCATAATAATATTGCTTGATGTTTAACGTGAGTGTAAACCCTTTCTCTTGTTTACGCGACACATTTGCCTAGTGTTATCGATCATATGCTGTCTTTATCAAGCTTATGAAACTGTTACTGTGTACCGTTTCTGTTTTGTGCTCCGTAAATTTTATCCCTTCTGCAATCCTGTGTATGCATGAGTGTTTTGTGTGTTGTAAAGATAATTTTACAACAACAGAGGAATTGCACATGCACCTCCAACTACAAACAGATAATCATATCTTCTTGAACTTTAAAATGTATAAGCACTAATGCTAAGTGAAAAGGGTAAAGGCTGAAACGTATATAAGCAATAAGAAGACAGAAGTAGAAGTAAAACAAAAACAGTGTAGAATTGTGTAGAAATCAGAGAAGTAGATGAATGTGAAACAAATGAAAAAAAAAGATAAACAAATGTGAAACAAATGAACTGAAATTTGCACTGGAAAACAACGATTGAAGGAACTGAGGAGTAAGAAAAGGAACGTGTATCTGATGGATGTGAGTTAGTGAATATAAGCAAAACAACAATCAAAACAAGCTGGCTGATTACCCTAAGGTAGGACGCAAACCGCTGTTTCTTCTTCTTCATTTTGTTACTTTCGTTTTCTGTATTATTATTTCTATATTTATTACGCAGCATATTACTTATTCATGGTTATATGAAATATGTATGAGAGGAAATAATTAGCGCAGTACGTTAAGGTCGTTATTTTGTTGGATTGAAATGCATTTGCGGTTTTTGTTTTTCTTTCCTCTTTTGGTCGTATAAAAATGTAAAAAGAATTATCTTCGTATGTTGATAAAATTATTATTTATCATATTTTTTGCAGCCATTGCACACATGAGTGTGAAACCACCCTTATTGTAGTACGTAAGTGTAGATAAAGTGTACCCCCTGTTACTAATAAGCGAGTCATTTAAGCTAAATGTGAAGCAACACCTTTTAGTCGTTTGTATGTGAAGCAAATGTTTGGTAAAGAAAAAGAAATAATTGTTATAAAATGAAACAAAAAAAAGGAGTGAATCGGAATCCGATTCACATTCCAGTCCGATACGGGCCAGAACGATTTCTGTATACTATTACCCATTAAGGCACGACATCCGTATCTCTTTGTGTATGTTTATTTAGCATAACCATCTCAAGCAGCAAACAACTAAAAAAAAAAGCTACTACTCGTCATCCCACGTGTCGTGCACCTATTTCTGATAAGTTGTACAAAATNTTATAAAATGAAACAAAAAAAAGGAGTGAATCGGAATCCGATTCACATTCCAGTCCGATACGGGCCAGAACGATTTCTGTATACTATTACCCATTAAGGCACGACATCCGTATCTCTCTGTGTAGGTTTATTTAGCATAACCATCTCAAGCAGCAAACAACTAAAAAAAAGCTACTACTCGTCATCCCACGTGTCGTGCACCTATTTATGATAAGTTGTACAAAATTTTGTAAATAAATCACACACTTTCCCGGTGAATGCGACGGTGTGGGTTTGTACGAGGCGAACCTTTATACACGCTCGAGTCAGATAAAATAAATGCACATATTATTCATAAAAAAGTTAATAATGCAAAATAGATGTTTTTTTTCTGCTACCGAGTCGACCTAGAATGGAAAGAAAGCTTATGGATAGCAGTGTCCACCGTTTGTCCGAAGCAAGGACGTGCTTGTAGTATTGTTGTCATTTAAATTCTGTCCCTCCCGGGTTCAGGTAAGGTAGAACGCCATGGTCCCTGTTAATTGCCGTAGGAAGGTCCCTTTTTCCACCACGAGCTCGCTCATTAAGAAGATCTTTATTTTCGCTTTCTCTCTTTCTCGTTAAATCATTCGTCTTCGTGTGTCACAGAATGCAAAACGCCGCACACCGGGGAGGGAGGAAATAGGTCTTTGAAGGACGCGCGCGTGCGTCACACTTTGTTTCGCTTCTCCCTTCGTTCCTTTTCTCATCACCACTTCATCACGACCCACAAGCAACAGCCAAACCAACCAAATAACGGGTTTCCATTTCACCATTGCCCGGGGTCAGCTGCGGGTATTTTCGCACCAGTTTGCGGTGCAACCCTGCATCCAGCAGTGGCAGCATATTTATGCTTTTGATGCCTTTTCCTCCTCACTCACGTTGAATGCTGTTTTCTATTTCATTCGTTCCTTTTTTATATTATTATTTTGCTTTCTTTTCATCATTGCCACTTGGCTAGTTTCGCTTTCATCGTCACATCGTTGGAAGTCCTCTTGGCCGTTTGAAGGAAGTCGTTTGAAGTTTTGCCCTAGAAAAGGATACTTTCCTTTCGTTCCTCGATCATCTCGTCCCTTCTACGGACTGTTCCAGCAAACGGGACAGTATAGGTATAAACGAATGAACTCAAGAGCGACGGTAATACCCCACGCCGAGGGTAGTATTATGTTCGACCATGTTTCGCTGTTTCATTCAGAAGAACTTGAAGAACTTCAGAGAAGAACCTGCCGAAGCGGCAGCATCTTCATCGTACGGAACGTCTTCAGCGATTGATTCGCGTTCGACACGACGCCGAGGTCGAGGCTACGCGTTTCACGGTTTAGAAGCTGACCACCGTAATCAGTGCAACGGTGATTACCTTCACCGGGCCACTTGAGTCTAGTGCATTGTAAGCCTTCAAAACTTCCACACACCGCAAAACACCACCATCATCCGCCAGGATCCAATAATATTGTTTATGACTGTCCTTCCAGAGTTTACCAGGGTTGGTTCCTCGATCACCACCGGAACCGTGGCCATCATTTACTCCCTCAAAGAGGGCTGTGAATAATGTAGAAATGGGGAAAGGTAGAACTGTATTGAGCGAGTGTATGCGAGAGTTAGAAAAGAAATATGCACCGGGAACACGCCAGGAGCCGGATTGCTTTCTTTTGTAGCTTTGAAAAATGAAGTTTACCACAGCAGTACTTTGTGTGTGTATGTTTGGGGAGTCCACCCTGACTACAACACCTACTCCCCCCTGGTCCGTTCATGGTGAAAGGTTTTGCCTAGACTTTTCTTTGTAAACCTTTTGCTATATCGGTACGAAGATGGGACGATACTTTTTTAATATTAAAGTTTTCGCTTGAAGTTTGCCTCGTTTAAAGATGCTCGAAATGGCGGATATTTTTTGTGAAGCAAAATGTTCGAACGTCGTGATATGGTTATTGAACGATGGTGAAGGTAGTTTCTTTAGAGCTTCACCGTCACTCTGCAAGCGGCAAAAGATGTTTTCGACAATTTAGTTTGCTTTGAGGGAAATAAGGAAAGTGAATTTGTATTTTACAATCATTATTTCTGTTGAATAATGCACGAGGGGGAAATTTAAAACATTTTCGTAGAAGTACTCCTTTGCGCAAGTGTTTCGCATCGTTGGTTTAACTGGTTTATTTCATTTGCTTATGGTAAATATAAAAATTTAAATACGAAAAATATTACAATACGTTTCAGGGGAATCTAATGTTGGGAGAGAAGAGAATGTTTTTTTTCTTTAAATTGCAAAATTTGGTAAAACGTAATTTGAATATTTAATCCTACTCGAAGACTATTTGTGACATTCAAAAAAACATTGTTTGTTGGGTCGTTCGGTGTCATTTCAAGGACATGACCAACGAACTGGAGCTTTGTGATTCTATTTCTTTGCCGAATAGTGAAACCAACATCAACAATTTGCTCAGGAATGGAATTTCCCAATCAAGATATGAAATACAGTATGTACCGCACTCTGGTACGTCTGCCAGTCATCTATAGACAGGAATCTTTGACATTGCTGACGGAAGACCCCCAACCATCTTGTCATTTTTGAGTGTCGGGCATATGGAAATGGAGACTAAACCTTGAACTAGTTGAGCTGCTCAGCGGAGAAGACGTCCCGACGGAGGCAAAAGCTGGATGATGGTTGAGGAATTTTGTGAGGAAGCTGAACTAAGGCTATTTCAAGAACGTGATCATCACCTATCCGTTTGTGACGATGCGTAGAGAAGCATTGCGAGCTCATTATCTGGATGAAGTGGATCTAAACCTGTCGAAGGTTCAATGTAGTCGGGGTGAATGGAGAATAGCGATCCTAGAACGAATTTCCCGGAATCAGGATGAAGACCTCTCCATGTCTGCATGATGTACTCTTCGATGATGAGTAGAACTAATATAGCGGCTCATAAGGCATACATTTCAGGCTACAATGAAGGTTTAAGGACTTCTACATTCTTCACAGGATTCCAACAAGGTAGATGATGTAGTTCTGATACTTCGAGACAGAAGGTGTTTTGTTGCATTTACCCGAGAGCACGTTATAAAAGCTTCTGATCCTAACTTTCGGTGAGCGATTTTATTGTGATCTTACAAGTTCAAGAAGGATCCATGTTTTACCGAGAGCGGATGCAAGCTTTTGGTTGGAGTTTCCTGTTTTCTCTTTGTGTTAGGAAGCCTCTAAAAAGGCATCCTTGAAAATTGAAGGTAAGTAAGTATTGGAACTCGGCAATTGCTTTCGACAAAACAGGACAGTGTTAAATTCTTCGAGGTATAGTAGGGTAGTGTTTTGACTCCTTGGTCCGGATATCATGTCATGTCTACAACAGTTCTGGAGTTGTTCCGTATTAGTACAACTTCTGCAGTTTTCGCCTGATTTTGAATATTTGTATTGAATGAAGAAATTTCAGTAGGTTTCGTTTGTTTTATGACCAATTCGCTGCTGGATCTCTTGATCTAGGATAGATTGGGGTAGATATTCTAGTGTTTCTTTACGATTGGATCAAAGTCGGACTCCTTAATGATAGCAGCTGTATGTAATCCTAATAACAACTCTTAACATTTTCAAAATCTTAGATTTTTTTTTGTAAATGGGAAATATATAATAAAAATCTTATATTTTTTCTCCCATTCCGCAGTTATGTTAGTTAATATGTCGGTGGAATCTTCCTTGGTTGATAGTCAGTTTTGTGAAAGTAGTTACACGTTTTTATAGACAGATGGAAAAAAAAATATAAAAAAGGTTTGTTGTACAACTTTTTTTTGAGTATCAATATTTAACTTTATTTCGATTAATTATCGGTATTTTTTCCCCTTAAAGTTTTCGATTCTTGTTCGAAATTCTCAATGTATTTTAATACAAAAACCTTAATACGTTGTATGCTTTTGTTTGACTTACGATTTGAAATACCCAACTTAAAATTCCAACTTTTTATTTTTGGGTTATTTTAAGCACAAGGTAATAGGCAATTCACCACCGTTCCCCAGTAAGGAACAAAATGCTGTCATTGAGCGAACTAAGCTCGGGCGATGTCGAAACAAATTAATAGACATTTGAAGCAAGGTAGTTTGCTATATTAAACCACATCACCCCCTGTCTCTAAACGGAACAGTTCCTACCGAACTCTGTTCTCCAACCCTGACGATGGGTAACGAAATTGTTTCATATTTTATGTTCCAAAATCCTTTCTCGATCGTTCTTGTGGAGGGATGGTGGCAAACACCATCCTGTTTTTGCCACCTCCAGAAAGAGACGGTTTCTGTGTCGGAAAGGAAAAATTCTTCATTATTATTTGACACCAAAGCCCCATCGAGTTCAGACAGTTTGATGTTCGATAAAAATCGATTTAGAACCCCTTGGGTTCCCTGGCTTCCCGTCCAAGCTGACTGGTTGGTATCGTCCTGTATATGGCGTGAATCAAAATTCTATTTAGCACTTGGCACGGGTACGGGTTGTAGCAGCCAAACTTGTGAGCCATGTTTCTACCGAAACCGACGAAAAGTTCCCTTTTCCGTGTGAGAAGCTGGGGTTGTGTGTGTGTAGACATGAGTTAAGTTGCTAAAGTTGTTGCTGTTTTTTTTTGTTTCTCGTTGAAAAACTGATGATGGGAGGGAAAAAGTTTACCCACCACTACCCACCCCTAATTCTGGCTCAAAGATCAATACCTCGAACTTTTCCATTTGCCAGTTCGAAAGAAGTGGACACGTGTGTGCGTGTGTGTGTGTGTGTGTCGGTTGTTGGGTACACGCAGACGCCTTTTGCATGTTCGCCGGCGTTATGTGCCGGCGTTGGCCATTATTTGCTGCACATATTCTCGACGCGTATAAAACAAATACATAATAATATCACTTCTCAAACCCCCCCATCGTTTTCGGTTGGTTGTGACACCCCTGTCACACTGCTGTCGGTGGTCACTGCTGTCTGTGTGACTGTTACTCTGGCCGTTATAGTACTTTTATTATCAGCAGTCGCAGCAGCAGCAGCAGCATCGTCACCATCATCATCATCACGATCAGCGCGAGGGTAGCATTGATCCCACATTTAGTGAGGTTTTTCCGCAAAGGGCTTGCATCAAGAAGACGGCACCGGGTGGGGTAAAAAGGGGAAAAAGTTATTTGAATTTTTTGATCATTAAACATTTTTCGCCGGCACCGGACAGCAGGACAGTGTCGCTTTTGGAGCATAAACACATACCGAGACACACAGACACACGTCCGGGAAGTGAACGCGGTTGGAACCCGAAATCGATAGCAAGCCGCACCCGGGACACATACCATACACTAGGTGTGTGTGTGTGTGTGGCCAAAAAGTTTTGTGTCAATGTTGCACTTCCGCTTGTGTTTGCCTTTTGAAATCGTTCATTTGTCTGTTGTCTGTTTTTTTTTGCATTGCTCGTGCTATGCGTGAGACGTGTTTTTATTCATTTTTTTGTGTATGTTTTTCCTGTACGATGAATGTCTTTCACATTTACGCTTGCTTCATTTGCGGAATCAAACGCTTTGCACTATTTTTAGTCGATTTGAGCATATTAAAACACTTTCCAAAGTTTCATTTTTCAATGCTGGTGCTTGTTGCATTTTCCCGGTTCATTTCGTGAGCGAGCCGCAAGGCTGTTGTTTTGCCTTTATTTCTACAATTATGCTTTCCCTTTTTGTTTTTAAAATTATAAATTTATAATAATTGAAGTATATTTGTGTTAGCAAATTGCCTTATGTTATGTTGCATTTGTATCGACGTTTATGCTTTTTTTTAAATGCGTTTAAATGTATAAGCTGATCATCCTGATGCTGAATACTAATGCTGAACATCCTGAAATGTATGCCACTGAAGCTTAGTAAAAGTATACTTGACCATGATTTTATGTAGAAAATACTGTATGCACTTGTAATAGGGTGCTTGGTTGATATCTGTTTAACGTGGATGTTTAAGTTTTTGAAATGCTTTTGATTTCAAGTAAGATAGTCATTTCTAAATTTTCTTCAGGTTGAATCAATGAAATGAAAAATCACTGTATTTGAAATCTTTTCCAAATTCTGGATGTTTTTCTTCATATTTCAAGCAAGTACATACTTTCAGGATCTCCTTCAAAATTATATTGGCTAAGTATAAAGCTATCTCGACTGTACTAATATACTAATTAACCATCATCTCCGAAAGCTTTGCAAATTCCTTATCTACCTCATCTACCTTCAGACATTCCACTGCAACTTAAAATTAATCCAGAAATGGTTCTATGGGGTTCTTAGTTGAAATAATTGGATGCGTATCGATGGATTGTCTTACGTATACTAGTCCGTTATTAAAACGTATAATGTGTTTTATTACATTGTCGCGGTAGTGTGCGTTTCAATACGCACGCGGTAGTGTGCGTACCATACTTGTACTTAAGACGTATAAAGTACGGTTTGCACAACGTCGCCACAGTTCTAAATTTATTTCTTCATTCCAGAAACTCTGCAAACTCTGTAAATGTTTTCAAATGTCTTCAGATTACAGTTTTACAATCTGAGGAAACTTCCCCACTCAACAAACCTGTCACGAAGATGGAATCTGAGATTATTTGGAACTTATATAGGTCCAATAGTCGCATACGCCTTTGAGACATGAACTCTGTCCAAAACTGCATAAACCTTCACATTCGCGTTCGAGAGGAATATGTCCAGCCTAATTTTTGGCCCCATATGGGTGGAAGGACAATGGAGGAGTCACCATCATGACGAGTTATATGAGTTGTACCATCAACTCGGGGGCGGTCCGGTGGTGCATGTGATAAACGGCGCCAGTCCACACGGCCGGACCGGGTTCAAATCCCATCCGGACCGTTCTCCCGTAGCAAGGACTGACTATCCGGCTACGTGGTAAAATAAGTCTAGTAAGCCAGAAATGGCCCGGCGTGACCTGTAAGGTCGTTAAGCCAAGAAGAAGAAGAAGATAGGTCCAATAGTCACATACGCCTTTGAGAATCAATACGGCCAGGTCGTTCTATCTGAATAAAAAAATACGCCTTTGAGACATGGATTCTGTCCAAAACTGCCGAAGCCTTCTTACTCGCATTCGAGACAAAGATGTTCTGATGAAATTTTGGCCCAGTATGTGTGGAAGGACAATGAAGATCCCGCGAAAATGACGAATTATATGAGTTGTAAGATGAACTCAATATCGTACAGCGTATTAGACTTGCGAAGCTCAGGTGGACTTGTCATGCCATGCGAGTGACACCGGACAATCCAGCCCGTAAAGCCCTTTTAAGTCGTCCACATATACAGAGAAGGCGTGGTAGGCCCAAACTGAGATGGAGCGATGGCTGCGATAACGGATTGTCAGACGATGGCGTTCGATAGTAAGAGGTTTAGAAGACTGCAAGGCCAATACCGCGAAGTGGTTGTAGCGTCTGATAAGTAAATAACTAAGAGAATAATTTGACATACGCGCACGAAACGCCAGAATGATGCGGAGCTGATGAAATGTAGAAAGTAAAGTGTAGTTGATCCAAAGCTGCCAGCTCTGTACTAGGTTTGCGCTAGAGTAGAGTCTTTGAAAAAATGGTGAAACTATAACTTCTTGTTACTGTTCTGAACTTGCTAAAGGTTCGAATTTTTCAATATCCTAAAGTTAAATTCATTTCATTTCATTTACTGAATTGCAACTTTAAAGATAACAAAAAATGGAAAACAAAACTCCAAAGCATGACTTAGATCTTAAACATGTTGCAAACTCTTGTTTTGCTCGTTTTGTCGGTTCGCTTCTCTTTAAAGCAATATTAAAGTTTTCACCACGCATTAAAATCCTTACAAAGAAAAAAAAAACCTTAAAACACAACGCAGACAAAAACGAAAAAAACAACGAATAAACCTTCTTCAAGTATTGAAACGTAAATAAATAAAAGAAGGAAAAAGCAACTCCTCTAAACTGAAAACCAAAACCCCCGTTTGCAGCTTAAAGTACGCTTTCTAACGTTTTCACCCTCTGCTAGGGGCGAAAAACTACACGGCAAACTTGAACAAGAAAAGCGTAACCCCGAAAACGCAACCTTCCTCCCGCAGGACATCACTCGAATGGGGCGAATAATTTTTCATTTTCTGCTCCGAAGGAAAAATCCGTCCACTAGTGGATCCCGATCCCCGTCCCCCCTCCCGATTCAGTGCGTTTGCCCACTGCCCAACTGGAAAGCTAAGTGGTAAAGTGATGCTCGTTATTTTTATGCGTTTCATATGCACACACATTCACCCGAAGCCCCAATCTGACCATCGCACGCAATACGAAACACCATAGCCGTCGTCCGAATGCCTTACGGGACTGGGACGTTAACTCGGGCTCCTTTTTGCCCGGTGCGACCCATAATTCACGGCTTCTGCAAGAGCAACCAACACCGATAGCACATCACATATCGTCTGGACCCTGGCAGCAGACACGGCCAATCCCCGAAACGAGCGGAAACGGACACACGTCCTATCCCGGATCGGCCATTCGGTACACAACATCCGGCAAAGGGAACAGGAAGTGGAGTTCCTGGGGGCAATTGGGGGTTTGGGTGGAATTTTATTTTCCCTTTGCTGTGTCCCAGTGCTAGATTCAGGTCCCTCCACACCTCTACCGGATGACCTTTGGCGTACGGGAATCTGTGGCAAATCCTTTGCCACGTGTAATTCCCAACTCGTTGTTGTCGACAGCATCGAGAGGGAGGGAGAGAGAGAGCAAAAGAAAGCATGCAAATGACAAGTTTCGTCCGTTTCCACCCTGGCAGCAGAAGAAGCGAAACACCGGCTAACGGGCTAAAAGCGGCCGTTAACGCGTTTGGCCAGCAGACACTTTCGGCTTGCAGCACCCGCAGCTGCACCAGGCCGACACTTGGCCATTTGTTTAGTTTGGTTTTTGTTGAGCGGAAATTTTTAGCAGCAATTTTCTTGTCCAACCACGTCTTTCTCTAATCCGCCCGGTTGGGCTGGGCCTTTGAAGTACGTTTCACCCGTACGGTCTGTCCCGTGTGAAGTGGTATGGATGTCCGTTTCATGTGTGGAAATGATCTAGGATTCTTTTGCGAGCGTAAGTCACACACAGCAGCGAATCACGATTGAACAAATATCTTTCGTGCTGAGATTAGCTTCACACGTTTCGTTCTGTTTTTTTAATGTGTTAGTGTTTTTATGTACTTTGCTTGATAGTTGTATATTTATTTGATTTTCTTATTATTAGTTTGGTGTTTTTTATTTTTCGTTGTAATTTTCAACGATTGTTTTATATTTTTTCCAATATTTGTCTTAACTTTTTTTAATGTTTATTCAATTTTTTTTCATTTAGATGCCTTAATGGAACTCTATTTCTCTTTGCTTTTCATTTTGCACAAACTTTAACAAAAAATTAATAATATCCATTCCAGTCAACTTTAAATAAATTTTGCACCTGTGCCCAACGACGGATAAATGGGCAAGACGTACCAGAAAAATGTCATTCAAACGAAGGAAACGTTCCAATGGCCGTGCGCTAACGTTCACCATGGTCAAAAGTGTCTGCAAACGGTCAGATAGCAACGGATCCGTTCACAACTAAGCAACTCATCCCCATTTTCCGTGCAAGCCCTCGAGCAAGCGTTAGGACCAGCGCGCCGAAATGGTTAGAAGCTGTGTCAAATATTTGACTCCCCAAGCTTCCCGGAGACACCACAGCGCTACGGGATGGCCAATATAAGGCAAAAGGAACAGGACATGGTTCGACATGGTTTATGACTGCAGTAAAATCTCACTCACTAGATCTCTCGCTAGCACCGTCAGAAGAAGGCAATTGTGATGCTTCTTGCGTTGGCACCGTGCGATGGGGCTCCCATATCCCGGAAGCTGCCACGTAAGGCTCGACCATCTAGGCAGACCCGGAGACCTCGGCTAGAACGCTGGGACTTTTCACCAGTTTTCTCGTTCGTGCTTTAGCTGAGGGCACGCAAAAACCTTGCAAATGGATGAAAATTATTCATGCAAATTTACGCTGGCCACACCGGCCAGTGGTGCCGGTCACGAGCGCACAAGGTGCAAAAGAACCGGCCATTGGCTTGCGGATAAGATGAGAACCTGTTTGGGTTTTTTTCTTCTTCCTTTTTCTTGTACTAGCTTTGTTGTTGAAGGGCCTCAAAGACTCAAAGTTTAGAGAGCATCCGTTCAGGTTCAGTTTTTGGGGCCGCCTCGGCCAAGTCACGGGGCGTGTTGCAATAAAATATATCTTCAATTTCGGTGTTTATTCAAATGAATTTAAATCGTCTGCCGAGTTTGGAAGTTCCTTGTTTGCTGATGGCAGGAAAGAGATATCTTGCAAATTATCGCCAAGAACGGGAGACTGCGTTGCCTGCAGGGGATGTTCAGAAGAACGATGGATAGATGAATGTTACATTTAATTACAGC
The DNA here is from genome assembly GCA_016170025.1 of Anopheles vaneedeni. Lineage (NCBI taxonomy): Eukaryota > Metazoa > Arthropoda > Insecta > Diptera > Culicidae > Anopheles > Anopheles vaneedeni. Next base: position 35,635,210 of record STHA01000005.1, read on the forward strand.
AATGCTCCACTCACCCTGGAGCATCGTCTTTGATGTCGTTAAAAGTGAAAATAGCGCCCAAAAATCTTTAATTATAATTACGTTGACAAGCGTATTAACTCAGATACATGCCACCGGATGCAGTTAATTGTAATCTAGAGCAGAAAATCCGTTCCGTTCTCCCGAAAATCGATACCACTACCGGCACCGTAATACACCGACTCTCGGCATCTAATCTAAACTATAAAATCTATTTCATCGCAGAAAAACATATCCCCCTGGTCCACCTCAATTGCCCCGTACACATTTGCCCAGGAACGAATTATAAAAGCGCCAGACGGAAACTTCGGAGGTGGCGGTTCGGTTCGCACGAGTCCACGTTTGGGGAGCTGTGGTCGAAATGGAAATTAATGAAATTATGGTCAAAATAATGATTTTCTGCTCCCGCTCACACACACGCACACAGACGGGCCCTGCAGCCGTTGCATATCTGGCGAGGGATGCATATCTGGTGGCCCGTTGGGGACATAATGATAAAAATAAATACCATGCTCGTACGGTTATCGTTATTGGTATCGGCAATTTTCGTCATCCGGGTTTGGCAAATGGATGTAGCACTACCCACATAATGGAGGTTGGATAAATCTTCGCCAAGAGTGTGTGATGCTCTATGTGGGTTGGTTGGAATATGTTGAAGTTTGTGCTTTGACCAATCTGTACGCGTTCTGGTAAGCGTATTGTCGAAAACTTTGGCAACATACGAGAGAAAAGAATATTAAGTGACTTCGTGTGTGAAATGGTGACTTCAAGTTCTTTAAGTCTGACTAGAAGGTTTGAGAAAAGTTTATGGCTTTAATCATGAGGGTTTTCTGCATATATTGGACTTGAATATGGTAATTGGTTGGGAACTTTTCGTATTTCTTTCTACTCTCTCAGATTTTCACAGCTCAAACGGACATGGAAATTCGTTGATTGTGAAGTTACTTGGTCCATCGTACTGTTTCTGATAGATTGGGTTTTAACTTATGAGAATATCGTCGTAAATAATGATAAGTCTGGTATCTTGAGTAAGTGTCGGAATCTTCAAGATGTCTAGATGGCTTATTAGTTGTATCAGTGTTTAATGTTCCCAATATGCAGAATCGTTGGAGTTTCTATCGCTTCAGTTATTGTTTAAGATTTCTTAAAATGTCCCAGCTGCAAGAGTCAGAGCTTAAAAAAAACTTGTGCTTGTCTCTGACTCTGTTCCATTCATCGAAAGAATTGCAAATCCATGACGACTGCCAGATTAAATTCTTCGTCAAAAAAAGGTAGAAGAAAGGTATTGATTAAACAATTTCTGCTCTTCGAGGCTGTGTCATAGATCTCAGCTATTGACAAGAGAGTTGTCTCTCTTTCTCTCTTGTTGACTTAACGATCTCGAAAGATCATGCTGGCCATTTTTGACTTTCAGGACTTATTTTACCATGTAGCCGGATAGTCAGTACTTGCTACAGGTGGACGGTCTATAAAGAGAGTTGTCTATGTGAACCGAATATTAAATATTCTATCCAGAATATTCTAGATATTCCAGAAATTTCCAGATATTCCAGAATTTTCCAGATAGAAAGCTTCCAGAATATTCCTTGGAATTCCAATGCATTGCACTTTATTAGTTGATTCTAACCTTATTCCTTTTGGGTTATTATCTGAGAGCTGAATTACTCGTAATATTAGTATTTCCTACACGGTTAACAGTATTGTACCGTCGTACATAACCAATATAATGAGGTGTAATATAAGATAATGTGCAATGTATATTGTTCGTATGTTTTAAGTATAAAATGAATTATTGTGCAACATCTTGGGGTTGTTGCCAATTATTTCGAGCTTTCAGTAGGATAACTACAAAGAGAATGTTTATATTTTAATATCCATGTGTACTGGTGCTATCGCTGTCGTTAAATCCCCCTTTTTTCCATAACATTTATCCAGGTTTTCTTCATTCTACAAAGTGTTACTACGCGAACACACCTAATTGGATAAACATTTGATTTCGCATGTTATGTTCCACTTCAGCTAAATTTAATCACCGTTTCGCTACGTCTTCACACTGCCTGGGAAATGTAACATTTCGCATTCCGACCTGGTATGTGGTGTGTTTCAGCACTGAAAAAAACGCGATAAATCCTCAAGTTCGCGTATGTAATCGCATTCTGAGCACCGAATTTTCAACGATGCACACGTGTTTTTTTTTGTTGCAAAATAAACCCTTTCAATGCTTCCGAGCATGGATGTCTTTTGTCTGTTTCACCAAACGGTAGCTAACTTCCGATTCGATTCCTTGCGGGATTGGTGTTTTCCATTTGTTTGTTTTTTTGCGTTTGTTGCCACCCTACTCACTACCATCTGGTACTCGGGTACACGATAACAACAATGGCAATCTTTAAGTAAACGAGCATCAGCACAACTCGTCGTCATCACTTCACACCTGGCTCAGGGTTGTCCGTCGTGCGAATTTCTGCGATCACTTCTCGCACTGCAGACGCTCCAGTTTCAGCGGGCGTTGATAGCAAGATTGCGTGCGTGATTGCACCAAGTGATCCGTTTTTTTTGTCTCAAATCTTTTTTGTGCATTTTTGTCGTTTTTTTTTGCGGTGCAACCAAAAACACTGTAGTTGGTGAGCCAAAGTCAAGTCAGCTTGCCGGCGGAAGGCATCACGTACGGATCGCACGTTAAATCATTATAAATCGCGCACCGTTAACGCATACACGGGAAGAAACGACAATCAATCCCACCACGCTTCTCAGCAGGCGACGATGATGGGTGACGATCGAGTGAGCGTGAGTTGAATGCAATGAGAACAACGGATTCGTGTAGCAGCACAAATTCACCGATAGCAAGCAACGGTGAGCCCTATTGCGAAAGGGTGCAGCCTCTCGCTACTTGGTGTGGGGGGGGGTTGGTGAAGTTTGAGGTTGTTGTTGACGGTGGAAGGTACGTGAATGCGTATCAAATTACCTTCTTTTAACGAAGCGTCTCGCTTGATGTGTGTGTGTGTGTGTGTGCACTCGCGAGTGGGAAGACAAAGACCGCCTTGTGAGTGTGATGAGAAGTTGTTGCTAGAAGGGTGCCTAAGGGGTGTCGCGGTAAGGGTGGAATAATGGAAATTCGTTCGCCGGGGTGTGTTGTTCGGGATTTCTTCCGGTGTTAGTGCTCCGTACAGTGGTTGCTAGGCAAGCGAGACGATGAATTTAACGTGTACAGTGGTGAACGAAAAAAAGGTTTTTGGAAGGGAAATTAAATTAAATTATAAAAAAAAGTCAAAAATATTTAATGATTTCGGTTGCATGTGAATTATTTTAATGATTTTTTTGTTTTTTTTTTATTTTGCATTATTAAAATTAATAATTAAATTTTCTTGTAATGTCTGGATCTGGCAGATTTGTTACATTTTTATATTATAATTTTAAATCAACACATTTTTTTTCAATTTGTTCAAAATTGTTTTCTTCAATTTCTAGAGCAATGCTTCAGATAAATCAATTTTTCTCATTTTTTTTCTTTATCTCACTGGTACTAAATCTTGCACCGTACTGTTCGCGTACGGTGTACATCGTCAGCGCATTTTGCTCGATTATATTTTACACGTGTGTGGCAGAATCGAAACGAAATCCCGCCGCATCGTCGTCTTTTTCTTCGACCCGATTTGTGTACAACTTCCACGGTGTGCCCTGCCCAAGAGCATGGCACATAACAATGTCAACGGTACGGCCGCTAGCTGATATTCGACCCCACCGCAGTTTACGTGCCGGTTTGCGTTTGCGTTGTCGTCGCGTTGTTGTTTAGCGACGCGTCGAAGGAAAATCTTATGGACAGCATATACCAACACCATGCAGCACACACACACGGACACGGTCACATACACAGCACAGTCGTGTAGCTATGCTGCCAGAATGCCAAGGAAACGGTGGAGTTTTGCGTTCGGCCAGAGCATGCGAGGGTTTAACCATACGGACCCGGACCACCAATCGGAGAATCTCTGAAGGTTGATGACTGTTGTGTTCTTTTTTGCTTTCCTTCTTCTAATACCCTGCTGGTGGTGCTTTTGTTTCGTTTTTGGGGGATGATGTGTTTTTTATGTTTGTTTGTTTGGTTTTGTTTTTTTCGTCATCGCTTTCTAGGGGATGTCTGGGCCCGTCTGGAAGCGCGCCGTCAACCCACGTTAGGCAGCGAGAGGAAAATATTTTAACCGTCCCGACAGACAACGATGAGTGAAACGATTGTTACAAGCTGAAGTGCTTTTAGATTAATGAAAAATAAATCAAACATAATACTTGTATCGTAAAGTGTTGGGAATTAAATTTAAGTAACGCACGGCATGGAGAATGTACCGCACGTAATTATTGCGACTGTTGGAAAAATGTTGAGGTCATGAAATGGTCGGCACGGGTGTGGTAGATGATATTGAATGAGGAAGCATTTTGGAGTGGCCTTAGGTTGTTCTGTGTTGCACGTTTCTGGTGAAAATGAACAAAATTTTTATGTTTTTTCCACAGAAAAGGAGATTACTTTCCACTTAAATCAATGTACGAAAGTATTATCTTTAGGTGTTGAAAGTAGCAAACGATTTTTAATATATATTTATTTGCTTACAAACATAATTCACAGGTCTTTTGCTTAACTGACCTTTACCATTTTACACTTTAAACTGATATTTTAACCCAGATTTTCCTATTTTCGAGGCGCGACAACTTGATCCGAACTTGAGTTTGGCGACAAGTTTGACGCTTTGGGCGCTTTTCCTGTGATGCTTTAGTGATGGTTATTTTATTACACACTGCAATTGTTTAAGGATATCATACTACACAGCTAGAATAAGAAAAGAACATATCAAAAAGACATTTTTCAACACAAAGTATCTCTGAATTCAGCTGATTTTTAAGACATCGAAAGGAAAATATTATAACATTATTGACCGGTAATTCCATATTATTGTCACTGCAAAACAAAATCTATCAAACAACTCCAACTTTACAAATGGTCATTGCTAAAATGGAACAGAGTTCACTGTTTTAAACATCCAGTTTTAAAACATTTAAGTTGTATAAAGAGAAGATAAACAATCATCGTGTTAAAAAACTGCAAATTTGTATTGTTCGAAAAAAATTTAAAATCAATGCACTCAAAACGAAGGGACACTCTAAAGTTTAAAGTTAAAATGCATTTTTTTTCCTAGCACACGCTAATTGCTACCCATGATTTCTCGAAAGCCTATTAGATGATTGGCTTGTAAGTTTCATCAGATATTCTATAGAAAATTTACTAAAAGCTTATAGAAAGAAAAGAAGAAAAAAAATCGACGACTAGGACGAGGAGACTCTTCATTTTTAAATCATGATCAACTTGTTTCATAGCCAGCATACTCATGATACATTTTCTAATATTTTTTTTTGTATATGTTTTTTTTAAGAATACGTTTTTTTAATATACGTTTTTCTATAATCTTCAAAAAAATTTAAACATCAAACATGTTTTCTACAAAACTCCATATAAAATGCATAAATGCATCCATGCATTTTGATATATTTTTAAAAGTCCCGTAAACATATTACATTCTCATGAAAATACTGTCATTTCTATATTTGTAATACCACTAATAAAACTTTTTTTTAACATCTTCCTTGTGAGGCTTCATCTCCCTAATTTTAAATTAATTGAAAGCTTTAATAATGTTTAAACGACAATCGAAAGAAAACTTTTTCTTCCTTTTTATTCGCAATTAATTCGTTCAATTTCGTTTAGCAAACATTTTTGCACATTGTCGCTTAAGACAAGTGCTCGAATTCGGCGTTCTCTGTCAGTTCTCTTGTCACTAGCGCACCGAACAATACATCGCTTGCTCCGTAGCAGCACAACGGCACAAGGCACAAAAAACTCAAGTAAATGCCAATTTAAAATAGTTGAAATTAATTTGTTGCTCCACCGACAAAACTTTGCCGACAAACAAATCTATGCATCTCTCAACCCCCAANAACGCTTGAACCGCGCAGCGGCGTCGGCCCGGCTGTAGGGTGAGAATATTTCAACACATCAACATTAACGAACGCAAAATGCGACCTTCTCCAACCAAAAAAAAAATAAATGTCTCTGTGTTCTGCGTTTTCATGTCCCTTTTTTTTGTTGCTTTCGCTTTGGAAAAACTCTTCAGACGCGTATTTCGTAACGAACCGGGCGCAATGGATATCCCTCACGCGGGCGCTCCGTAGCGTGTGTGGCTGACCGGAGGGATTGGGGATTGGTTTACGATTCTTTTCGCAAATTTGCATCCAAAATCGCGGCCACAAACTTCGTCATTCGATCGAAGTCGTTTACTTTCTGCCAGCTTCAGTCCTGGGAGCGTTGAACAGGGTGTGGGCTCCAGAAAAGATTTCTTTTCCGGGGTTTTTTCTGCACACCACCCAACAAAGGGAAGAGAAAGAATTGATCCCGGTGTACGATCTTTTACGACTTGGAGCGGCTGGGTGTTCGCTCTGAATTGCATTGGTTCACAATTTATATAGCACCAACACCACCGACACCGAAGGAAAAAGAGCAACGTCTGGAGTTTTTCCACCACCCATTCTACCGATCTGCAGATGGCAAAATTTCTCACATGTGGTGTTTGTCTACCCTGTGGGGTCTTGGTAGTGTCTATTTCGAGGCAGAGGTTGGCAGCACGGTGAACAGTACAAGAGTCATCATCTTTTCCAAGTGATGTGATGCTACCCTTGCTGATGGTAGCAGCTTCAATTTCACGCTCTTAAAATGGCCTTTCGAGATGTTCGCGTCTTTCGGTGGAAGCGATGCCGAACAGAGGATGGTTAGAATTAGATGAAAGTTAGAATTTTTATTGCCATTGCCATTGTTGGTGTCAGCGTGTGCATACATGTGTAGCGAGCGCCGGGTCATACACTCCAATATAAGCAGTTCTAATGTCCGAAGATGTTCGCTTGTTTGGTGGCATGATTCCTACCGGCAATCAGTTCCAGCTTTTAACCACTCTTCAAGTCGATCCGACTGACCGGCAATCAGTTTGATGTGAATATTGCTCCGGGGCATGCAAATGCAACCCGCTGCAAAGCCTTCATCTTTGATAATTCGATAAAGCAACTTCATTGCTCTCGAAGTGCAAAAGTGCAGAACGTTAAATGTTAATAACGATGAAATCTTAAAACGTACCGCCTTTGTACCGCACACAGGCCTTATACAGGCATACGAAAGCAGCCGTGTGCTGTGACGAGTACGATTTATGGCTTAAGATGATCGTAAACTCCTTCGATGGTGAGTTTATGGTGGACTTTAATGTACGCTTCGGGGATGCTTTCTATGCACGAACGTACGACTGATGTGGCTTCAAACGGCAACAACAAAAAAAACTCCTATCAGTGGTTTTTATAGCACAGTTCCTGACGATCGAAGAGGTAAGGTTTTACCATGAGTGGTGCACAAACTTAACACAAAACGGAATAAAACGAAAACGTCGATCGCAAGTTAAAGTTTTTTGTTAAGGACAAATGCAATAATATAGGAAAGATATTATACAGCTCACTTTATGTGTTTCTTTTGAAGCTTCGTTGAATAGCAGTTGTTTCTCAACTATAAATCATTTGTGTTTTACATCAAATTTAAATATACAGCCAACCCGCTTATAACGAGTACCATTTTCGAACGAATTTTTCGTAAAAACGAGTTAATTTAAATGTTACGATAATTCCCCATTTTCAACAAGCTAACGAGCCTCGGAAAACGAGCATTTTGGATGTAGAAATGTTTTGTTGAATTGCTGTTCAACAACGAATTCGAAACAATAAAGAAACTTTGGCTCTATATAGATTCAGGAATCGTTCATGTCGATGCTATCAGAGAAACAGTCCTTTAGTATGGTGTAAAGTTAACCAAAAGTGTATAATTACATAACTTTTTAACGTTGTAATGTTTTTACATATATTTTTGCGACCGGAAGAATTAACAGGAGTGCCAATGGAAGGTTGAAGGCAATGTGGGCACTTCTGTGGCAAGGATACCGTGAGGTGGGCTTAAAGGGTTGGTGTAATCGTACAAACGGTCAAAAAATATTTGGTCAAAATAGATATGCACATGAGGAAGCGTGGTGCGCAGAGTTGTCCATGGTGCTGCTTAATCTTTGACACATTACAAACTTATGTTGGAGAGTGTCCAGAGCATTACATGTCACGCAAATGTGGGTATTAGTCCCATTTCATTTGCCTCTCTCCATTTGCATTTTTTCCACCCATTTGAAACTGAAAAATTATGAATGATTAAAAAGCAAAGAATCCTTGATTCTTAAAAAGAACCTCAAATTTCAATTTATTCATGAAATTAAGCAAGAGATTGATAGTTTTTCATCATATTACGAGCTATAAAAACGAAATAGAAACGAATGTAGTGCCTTAGCGAACAGTTTGTCCAGTTTTATTACAGTGACATTAGATTTACATACAAAATTATGGTCAGAATGAATGTTTTAAATGTCTGCGCCAAAGGGCCATCCGCGACTCTGAGGTTAAAACAGAGCATTCATGTTCTATAAGCTGGCGTAAATCTCAAATCTCATAGTAAATCCCGGTTTAGACGCGCTAGTGTGCTGGCTGTCAAATAGTTTTTGTCTAAAAATGGCGAAATCCTTTTAGTTGTTTTCGAGAGAAACATGTTCAGAAGGCTTTTTGGCCCCGTATGTGTGGAAGGACAATGAAAATGCCGCTACATTGACGAGCTCTATGAGTTTTACTATGAACCGAATATCGTACAGCGAATTAGACTCTCCAGCATGTCATGTGAATGGTACCGGACGACCCAGCCCCTAGGGTCTCTTTAAGTCACCTACATGGACAGAGGAGACGTGTAGAGAGGACGACATTGTTGTGTCCACCAGATAGTTGCGGTATTTAATACAACAGTTGACGAGGACGCTCTACCGTAAGAAATACTTGTCCGGGATAATCAAAATAATTGTTTTAATTTACTATAATAAAGTTATATTTATTATAATTTACTAGATCCAATTTTCAAGCCTGAATAGATCACACTTTATTGCTGGAAATTTTTCTGGAAGCTTGCACTGGAATGCTGGAAGAAAAGTTAGAAAAAATTCCCTAAATTACACGATTTTTTTTGTTTCTTATATAGTTTTTTTTGTTTGAAATTTTTTTTTTATATATCTCCTTTTTAGTTTGTTTTAAAAGATATTTTATTTTCAATTCAATTTTGATATTAAATGTATGCAACTAGCGCAACAATGACTAAAGTCACTCCCAGCAATGGGAATTGTTTTCGTTTCTCTTTCTGCTTACTAAAAGCGCATACTTTAAAGGATTATTTTCATTGTTGATCGCCGTGATGAGAATCGCTTTGAATATTTAGTGTAATCCATTCGCCCTTCTTTTGCAGTCTGGCCATTGAAAAGTGGCTTGGGAAATACAATCCTTGCGCAGATCCACATTGAAGTACTAAGAGCAGTGAAATTCTGAGCACAAAAATGTATTTCCTCCCTTCTTCTTCATTTATTCCCACTGACGCCCATACCAACACTCACTCGGTTTCAATTATTGTTATTATTATTTTAATCCCTACCNTCCGGGATAATCAAAATAATTGTTTTAATTTACTATAATAAAGTTATATTTATTATAATTTACTAGATCCAATTTTCAAGCCTGAATAGATCACACTTCATTGCTGGAAATTTGTCTGGAAGCTTGCACTGGAATGCTGGAAGAAAAGTTATAAAAATTTCAGACTATCAAATTACACGATTTTTTTAGTTTGTTATATAGTTTTTTTTGTTTGAAATATTTTTTTATATATCTACTTTTAGTTTGTTTTAAAAGATATTTTATTTTTAATTCGATTTTTATATTAAATGTATGCAACTAGCGCAACAATGACTAAAGTCACTCCCAGCAATGGGAATTGTTTTCGTTTCTCTTTCTGCTTACTAAAAGCGCATACTTTAAAGGATTATTTTCATTGTTGATCGCCGTGATGAGAATCGCTTTGAATATTTAGTGTAATCCATTCGCCCTTCTTTTGCAGTCTGGCCATTGAAAAGTGGCTTGGGAAATACAATCCTTGCGCAGCACATTGAAGTACTAAGAGGAGTGAAATTCTGAGCACAAAAATGTATTTCCTCCCTTCTTCTTCATTTATTCCCACTGACGCCCATTCCAACATTCGCTCGGTTTCAATTATTGTTATTATTATTTTAATCCCTACCCAATGCGCCCATACTTGTACCGCCTGACGAATGCGAGATTGGAATAATAATGCCAGTAATTAAAATTGAAATCCAACGGAATGCACCCGATAATAAAGAAGCATCCGGAAGGAAGCTAAAACACGATGCGAAACGATGCAGTTTCCGTAACGTTCGTTTGTGTGTTTTTTTCTTCTCTTCTGTCCTCTCTGTGTGGGTTAATTTCAATTAAATTGACGCCAATGGCAGAGCTTCGTTGGGGGTTTTTGAAGCGAATTTTTCTTTCTGGCTTTAGTCCTGCCTTTTTTGTTGTTGGTTTTATCCAGTGGTTCTGCTTTACACTGCACCAAAAACGGAAAGTCTCTTGAAAGATGTCTGGAATTCTTAAACGAAACGAACCATCGGGATTCAATCGAGGCAAATGGGTGGGAAGGTACGGTTTTGTGCACGGTGGACATGAGCATCGAAATGAAAGTGCGAAAAAATGGGAAACAAATTGGATTAGCGTTCTTTATTGCATCAATCACTGTTGGCACCTTTCTTCTTTTTTTTTTGGTTGATTATGGGACGGTTTTCGGTAATGGCCGTGGGGTACTGATTTTCTTCTGACGTTAGCAAGACTGGTTGTCCAGCTGGTTAATGAAATGAAGAGGTAAAAAATATGCTACGTGTACTTGTAAGCTCTTTTTCTCTGTGACTGTGAGTAAGGCTCGAAATTGAAATATGAACGATTACAATATTAATAAAAAAATTTAAATAAATAAAAGTTAAAACTTTTGGAGAAATTTAGTGCAATGAAAAATTCTCAAAACTTATTACAGTTAACAAAATAAGATTAAATAAATAGCAGGGCAGGAATTACTTAGAATTCTCTAAAAATAACCTCACTTTGGAACATTTTGTGCAATGCGACGACTTTCGCAAGGCTTGTCGATTATTTTCGCATTAGCGCCCAAGCTTCAAAGTAGATCGCGAAATGATTATCAACACGCTGTACAGCGGATAATCATGTCGCGATCCTTTAGCGCCACTACTGTCCAACATGAGCGAGTGTCCTTTTACAAACTACAACTGGATGAATACGTAATTACTTTGCAACGCAAACGTGCAGCCAATGTGTCACTGCGGCTGGGCACCATTTCCATCCGTTTGGTGAGAATTGTCCTTCAGGCCGCTTTTTTCTTTCGCCCTCACTATCTTCATCTTCTCCACTGTTCTATGTTTTTGCCCTTATTTCCCACTCTACCTACCCCTGGTTTAAACATGTATCATTCACTCGCTCACGTCATCTCGGAGCCAACTCATCATTTATTTTAATTGAATTTTCCCATCCATTCCCACCGTTTGATTCTGCTGTACCGTGCCATGCNATTTCCATCCGTTTGGTGAGAATTGTCCTTCAGGCCGCTTTTTTCTTTCGCCCTCACTATCTTCATCTTCTCCACTGTTCTATGTTTTTGCCCTTATTTCCCACTCTACCTACCCCTGGTTTAAACATGTATCATTCACTCGCTCACGTCATCTCGGAGCCAACTCATCATTTATTTTAATTGAATTTTCCCATCCATTCCCACCGTTTGATTCTGCTGTACCGTGCCATGCGATGTGCGATCAGAGACAGCCATCGCAACGAAAACAGCTCATTTCTAATTCATCAACAAAAGCTTCTGCGCTGCGTCAGCAAACGACAAACGGATGGGTTGGCAAGCAAGGCAAGCATAAACTACTCCGGTTTGCCACTTTCAAAAGTGATAACGAACACCATCGACCACCGTTACCCGACGATGATGTTTCTCCGGTTCGTGAGCGGAAGTGATTTTCGAGCAGTTTTAATTGCAAATCTGCCAACTCCAAGAGCACTGAGAAGTACTTTATTCTATTTTATTCAGTTCATTTTTACCAAAAAGGTGTTAGCAAAGGAGCGGAACATCGAGTTGTGGTACTTCAAAATGTCTACCACTCATTTGGAGATGCGTTTTACGTACGGGTGCGCCCGCTTTCTAGCGAGTTCTTGTGCACGGTAATAGAAAAACCTACCGGCACTGCTATCGCATTAAAACTTATCCCATTATGACGCGTCTGAAGTTTTTGGTTGATTTTATGCCTGTATAAAAGGGGTCTTCTATAAGCCTCTCTCGAAAGTTCGAATGGAGTGAGTCTATTTGTACCAACAAAAAGCGCAGTTAAGGTACATCGTTTTCTATTCACCAAAAGCACAGCCGTTTTTTCGGCAAACACCCTCCAAAATGACCATTTTCTTTCACATGTGTGGTGGGACTCTAAAGCACTGGAAAGGATGTGAGCGTGTTGGTACAATGAACAAGGTCAAGTGATACATGTCCCGACCGGGAATTCAAAGTAACATAATGGATAGCCTCACCTGGTGGACGAAAACTACCAAAAATTTTAGTATCCAATCCACAACAACCCAAAAGCTGAAGGCCACCAAACGATGCTAATTTGCATCGTCTCCACTTTGCATTGGTGTGTCTGTTTATTTATCCGCTCGTTTTGTTTGTTTGTTTGTTGTCTGTTTGTTTGTTTGTTTGTTTGCTTGTTTACTCTAGTATTCTAGCTTTCGTTTACCATTAGCGTTTTGACTCTGGTTTGTGTGGCTTTTCGGGTTTTATTATCCTTTCAAATTCTCATCCTTTCTTTTGGATTTAGTGGACATACAAACACGCATACTAAGAGGACACATAAATTGAGCCACAAAGTACGAATGTCACAAAACAATGCTAGAAAACGGAAGCGTAAGCAAAACGATTTCGGTAAAACTGTAGTAAAGAGCAACTGGGAAACTTAACCTTACACACACACAAACAGCAATGGAAACGGGCAACGATAACTAACCGGCTGTGGATAGTTTGAGGGGTGGGAAAAAAATAAACCCCGTTTTATCGTGGAAAACTGCAGACACCGGTAATCGCGGGATACGTACGGATTATACTGAAACTTCATCCCTCTAATGATGCTAAATGCGAACATTAACGAGTTCATCAGCATCGGAAAACGGTAGCAGAATTTGTGCAGTATCCTTTCGGTGTGTGCTTTTTCGGTGTTGTCTTGGCTCTGGTAAACAGTGAAAGGTAATTAAGCAATCTCAATCGTATGGAAAAGAATTAAAAAAAAAAAACGTCCGCTTTTCGCGTTGTAGCACATTAAACAGTTGAATGCTTTCACAGGGAAAGGTTAATGATACCAGGATGTGTGGTGTATTTGGTGCTTTTGATGCTTATTTTATATGTCGGAAGGAACTATAGATTTTACTGTTTCAAGCAATATTTAAGTGTATTAAAAATATTTACACAAGTTTATAGATTGTTGTAAAATAAAATTGTTTTTCAGAAGAATTTCTTAAATTCATTCCACAAATTCATTTCCTTTTTGTGGTGCCACGCCCTTATTAGGCCTGCTATTTCTGGCTTTTCTTGACTTTATTCACCCGTAGCAGAATAGTCCTTTGTCAGATTGTGTCATTCGCTCGTGAGTTGTACAGTTGTAAGACTAGATTTAAGGTGAAGAAAGTGTAATTTAACCAGATTTGCTAGATATTATGGTTTAATGAGATTTAATAAGCGGTCCTCTTGTGTAAAATTTCATCACTCAGATTGGTTGTTCGTAGCATTTGTTATTATTGAAAAGAATCTTTATTATATGAGTGACTTATTGCTTGCCCAGGCACTCTTATTCAAGTTTTGAACATCAACAACTGTTATGAGCATCATCAATCTCAGGTTGTCTTCTAGTTTAAAAATAATACGATTTTTTAAGGTTCACACTTTTAATACAAAAATCGTACAAAATCCCAATTACAGTTTTATTTTATTTCATTTACATGGCATTCATATAAGGTATATAAGACTCACAGACTGAGGACAATAACGCTGTTGCTCTGCGTTCGGTTTGTCTAGAGGTCTTTGTTTCTATTACAAGAACCCTGTGAACTACACTCAGACTAGTAACATCGTCTCATCTTCTCCGTCAAAAGATCTTTATAGCTTTCGGTGTTAACTTTAAAATTAGTGTAAGGGCTGATCCTTCACACAAACTCTTGAGGACTCTTTCACCTGTTTGGTCATGCGCTATCCTTCACTCAAAGAGTTAGGTGTATCTAATCGCCCACCGACTACGGCTAAATAAGGCATTAGAATTGCACAACATACAATTTGTATATAATTAATTTAATTAATATCAAATCACCTTAAAAATAACGATCTTTTGAACAGATCGAACATTTGCTTAAAGTAATTCTGCTTCAAGGATTTCGAGATTGCGACACAATGTTGCCTATAAGAGAACATGCAGACGAGATCTTACCTCGTTAGTAGATTCATCATATTTACCACAACAAGTCACCTATGTACTATTGATTGATTAAAAGATAGAACTTTCAGAAGTCATACTATTAAATTGCATTTGAAAATTTTTATCGATTAAATGAGAAATAAATAAATAAAATTGGAATTAACATAATAAACTTTCTATTCGACCTTAGGATAAAGAAGGATTGTTTAGTATTTTGTTACACTATTTGTTGAACGAAATTCCTAATTATTGAAAAACACCCATACTAGTACCAATCAACACCATCAGCAAGGATCTGATAACTCTCACACTGTTTCTTCCTAATTGTTTCAGCAAATCGTGATGTACTGCATCACATTTTCCTCCTCTCCGCGTGATCTCCCACTTTGCGAATCAAAGGGATAAAATCCGATCGGCAACAGATGGCAACCGATACTTCAAATGGAGTCCACTTCCAATTATGGTCCATTTTGTTTTCGGTCGTCGGATTTTACACA
>STHA01000005.1:35656756-35727372 GCA_016170025.1 Anopheles vaneedeni
GCCGGTTCTTGAGACTTGTCCTGGTCCTGTCTGTTGTCCGTAGTCTTGTTCTTGGTTTGTCTGCGCTTGCGTTTCTTTGTCTTTTTGGCTGTTTGTGTGTCTGTGTGTTTGTCTGTTATGTTGCTTGCCTCATCGTTTGAAAGGGTCAATGGTGTGTCCGTGGTCGTGGGGATGTCTGTTTTAGAGTTTTGTGTGGTTTCGGTCTTTTTGTTTGTTTGTGTTTTGGTGTTTGTGTCTTTTGGTGTTTTTGTCATTTTGTTTGTGTGGGTCGAGGGGTTGTTTGTTTGGGTGTCCTCTGTGTTTTTGGACACAGTTTTTCCAAACACAGTTTGGAAGTGTTTTGTTTCAATTTTTTTTAAAACTATTCCTGGATAGCTTTCGGGCTGCTTCTAGTGTCCTTGTTTTTGGTAATATTTTTTCCCTCTAATGTTTTACTGCTGGACAGGTTTGATAACAAACTAAGTTTCGAAGCTTTTGCAAATCGAATTGGTAACACTGTCCCGTGCAACAATTGTGTAGTGCGTAGAAAAAGTGTTAGTCTGTTGCGTACGCCGGGAGGAAGAAAAAACTAAACCTAAGCGAAGGAAAATCAATTCGGAAAACATCAATCGGAGAGCCTCTTTGATTTTTGGGCATCATTGAATTGTAAATGAAGTTTTAGTTTGGACCACTGAAAATAGATGGAAAGATTGCTTGTTTAACATTCAAGTAATTTATTTGTTTTACTATTTTGAAATAATTTTTCGTAGCAAAAGTATAATTGTAAGTTTCATTTTTTTTAAAGTCAATAGTCACAACAACAGTTTAATTAAAATATTAGTATTCTCTAAATATGCTCAAAATTTTCATTGCATATCATGTACGTAATTTTTTGACTTCTAAATTAAATATTTCTAACCCTTATATCGCTCTTCAGCTTTGTCGATCTTCATCGGCGCTGCACTTCTTCGGGTAAGTATCTGAGATTTCAATTATTCTTCGTTGAAAAAATAGTTATGCATAAATCATTGTTTATTGAGATCAAATGAACTCGGTTAAATTAACTAAAAGAATTTACGAATGAATGGAAATAGTAAACAGAAAACCCAGCGAAAGACATCAATTGCAACAAGCGACAAAACTATCTTATAAAATCAAATAAAATCATCTTGTAATGTCCAACAGATCGGAATATTGTTTTACTACTCTGAAACTTTTGAAATGAGTTATGAAATGACTTCTTCATAATTTTACTTTCTTTAAAAAATTGGATCTGTTTATTTTTGTGTTGTAATTTACTAATAAACATTTTATAAAACTGCTAATAAAGTTTTTTTTGTGTCTCTTTACATTATATCATAAATATACAAGGATTTCAAGAGGCAACATTCATACTAATGCCTCAAACATATAACATACCTATGGCTACCAACAACCAATACGCAATGTAATGAAAGGAATGAGAAGCCTTCTTCTCCAACTTCATAATCTGGTTATTCTAAAGTATCATTTAGCAACAACAAAAAAAGTCAAAATGCTTGTCTGCATCCAAAACAGCCCCTGTCCCAAACAGTGCGCCCCAAAAACTTCTAAATCTTTGGTCAATTCAAAACCATTGCTCAGTTCAGTGGAAAAAGATCTGGAGCTGGAGCCCAGCAGACACCAACAGACGCATGTCCTACCCATCCAACCGGTCCCGTGTTTTGTATGATAGAATCCGAAAGCAAGGATTAAATATTATTGGACACAAAACGTTAGCAATAGTTTAAGCTAAATGCAAAAAGAAACCCCTAAATACGTTAAACGCTACACAAGCTACCATGTACACACGACCAGGAAGTGTGCTGTATGCGGCAATACGCTCCACAATACCCGTTTTTGCAAACCCGTGTGTACTAAAATATTGGTTACCATGCATACCGAGCAGCGAACACCGCAAAAGAGCGCTTTAAACATTTTAAGCTCGTACCAGGCTATGGCCAGGATGGGCCAACATACCCTTAATCCACGTCTCGACCGCAAATGTATGTTTAACAGATAAAAACTTTACTTCCTTCCGGTGCGAAGAAGTGAGCGAACGCTCTCAATATCCTGTGCAGCTTCTACGGGGCTGGGGGCCGGTTCCAGCCGGTGAGTTTTCCGTTCATCATATGGCTAATGTGGCGACCGATGAGTCCAATGGCCGAGTGCCGTTCCTCACTGTAAGCAGTGGAAGGTTTTTTTTCCTCTGGACGGAGGGGAGTTTTTGGAAGTTTTGGAAAGACACTGAAGGATCTTCGGAAGACAACCGCTTGCAACTCCGGCGACACGGAAGAGCAGTTGTTTCGAAAAGCCTTGCGGAAAGTTCGGCACTATCCACACACACACACACATACTCCTTTGGATGGAAAATTTTATCCGGAAGGATGCACAAGGATAAAGTTCCGCACAATAATAGAATGGCTGGGCATGGTGGTGTTGGATAAGTTTTTCGGAGTTTTGGAGCTTTTCTTCAAAAGTGTTCACCCGATGTACGCCCGGTAACGAGTCTGTGACCGAGTGACGATTACATCCGGACCCAGAATGGGAAAGGAAACGTGGACAAGCGGAAACAAGGGGGGCAGAATAATTTATAAATCATGATTTCGACTTTTACGCTAAACTTTTTGACTCGATAAATCATGCATTATGGGCGAGTGGTAGTGGGAGCAGTGCGGTAGATAGAAGGATGAAACTGCAGCTGCAACATGGTGGTGGTGATGGGATCTGTTTAATATGCTACGATAAGAGGGATGCTTTTTTGGGGGTCGATTTTCGTGTCACTGTTGTTTACATCATCGGCAAGCTTTCACAATGGAACAAAAGGTCAGCTTTGGCTGTCATCGTACTGCGTGATGGACAAGCCTTTTGATGGTGGATTAAGTCATGTAAAAGCATTTCGATCATTATCGTTGGCATATTGTCGGCATGATGGGTTTCGATCATTAGTTACACAATATTTGTGTGATTTAACAGTGTTTTGCCACAACAGATAGTGATTTAGTTGCTTATTGATTAAATCACTTCAACATATTTGCATTATTTTTACGTAATATTGTCAGTTCGCCTCCAGACTCCAGTCATACGCTGGAATGACTACAAACGTATGGTCAAATAAAGTCAAACAATGTCAGAAATGGTCTTTTGATGCTTTATTGCCATAAAACGAAAAAATTATCAATTTTCTGGCTTGACATACGCTGAAAATTAAACCAGAATCAGGTAGAATGTGTTAAACCTCAAGAAAAGTGTTTCTACTGTTAGAGCATTTGAAGGATTTCCTTACCAATATAGACCCTGATTAGTTCCTGATGTTTTCTATTAATCAATATTTTTTTATTTATCTATTATTAAAGCTTCAGACGCGTTATTAGCAACGCTTGTGCTGGTGGTAACAATAGTTACAATTGAGTAATTCCTAATGAATTCTTCCAGCCTAAACATCAAGAGTCAAGAGTGTTAAGTAACATTTTGGTTATTAAACATTCGAAATGTCCGCTGTAAAATTTCTTGAGTTAGTTCAACTGTTTGCTGCAACAAGAAAAAAATTTTAAAATTGAATTGTACTAGAAATTCCAATTCAACATTGATAATAAGATTATAGCGGCCCGGTGGTGCATGTGATAAACCGCGCCAGTCCACACGGCCGGACCGGGTTCAAATCCCATCCGGACCGTCCCCCCGTAGCAAGGACTGACTATCCGGCTACGTGGTAAAATAAGTCTAGTAAGCCAGAAATGGCCGGCGTGGCCTGTAAGGTCGTTAAGCCAAGAAGAAGAAGAAGAAAGGTCCAATAGTCACATACGCCTTTTAGACAAGGACTCTGTCCAAAACTGCCGAAACCTTCATATTCGCATTCGAGAGGAATATGCTCAGCCTGTTTTTTGGCCCAGTATGTGTGGAAGGACAATGGAGGAGTCACCATCATGACGAGTTATATGAGTTGTACCATCAACTCGGGGGCGGTCCGGTGGTGCATGTGATAAACGGCGCCAGTCCACACGGCCGTACCGGGTTCAAATCCCATCCGGACCGTCCCCCCGTAGCAAGGACTGACTATCCGGCTACGTGGTAAAATAAGTCTAGTAAGCCAGAAATGCCCGGCGTGACCTGTAAGGTCGTTAAGCCAAGAAGAAGAAGAATATTTTTTGAACAAATTAAAAATTATTTTAAAAGTAAAAAAATGTAAGTTATTTGTTCATGTTTGTAAAGTACGGTTATATGGTAATTTCCATTCCACTGAAAAAGGTTTGATTTTGCTCTTTCTTTTAATATAATCTTTAAAAAAAAAATAATATCCGTCCACCTCTGACTAGGCCTATAGCCGAGACTCTATGCATTGAAATCAGCTTACTGTAAATGGTTTATTTGTCTTACAATTAGTAACATCTTTAGTACGAAAATATTGCGATACAATCATCGCCAATGAATTTTATTTTTTTAACGTATAAAATAATTGTTATTCATATGTTTTCCCACGTTTTCTAAAGTTTTATAAGCATTGTAGACAATTTTTAAAAAAGGGTGAAAATGTTTTTTACTGCCGAAGCTGTTATTTTCCCCCTAAGGTTTGCAAAAAAATAAAAAACTAGGTATTAGAACTTTTTAAACAAATTTTTCTGCAACCTATCAATAGTAATTGGACAAAAGTGTGAATAATATACACGATAGAATGATGCGAAAATAGCTTGATGTATTCGACTGTAATTGAAAATAAAATATAGTACCAATAAAATTTACTTTTCATCAAATAAAAAAAAACCAGCTGTCCAAACAAAGGGACACAATTTTGGCAATGAAACAATTTAATTTTCGAACCTATTTTTTATCCCTTCAACGCGCGTGTTAACAACGCCAGCAAAACTGCAACTGCCACCCAATAAAGTTAAGAGAAGCCATAAACTGACATTAACGATGTGGAATTTATGTTTTCCTCCCCCATTTCCATTCGTCATCGCAACCGGCTTGACCCCACCAGTACGCATCTGTGTTTGGTGTCCATCGATCGATGGTCGAATCACCCAATTTATGTTGTTCGATTAAATTAATTAATTTCATTAGACATCACGACCGGTTCAGGATCGGTTGTCGATTTACGGTGAATGTCCTCACCGTTGTTGACGCGTTTGTTTGTTTTAATCTGTTTTCATTTATTTCTTTCCCAATAGCCCCAGGCATTGCCCCGTTCGTCCCTTTTTGGGGAGGGGAGCGCAAGGGCCATCCAAACCAGACCAGACTTTCTCACATAAATCGAATTCCTTCCATCAGTCAACTGCAAGCACGGGAATTCCTTGTTGATGTTTTGTTACACTTTATCTTGCCCCTTTTCAGTACAGACTATCGCCGGCATCGACCGGAAAACCGTGGCAGTGGTTGCAATGGGTGACATTAAGCTGACACCACTACACTTCCACGGGGGTGAAAGCCACTTTCTTGTACATCACAGCAAGAAAAGCGAACCATCACTGCCAACCTGGTGGTTATTAGCTGGGAGGGAAGGTGGGACGGGTGGGAAAATCAGGTGGCCACAAAATCTGTCTGACGCTGACTTTTCACTTCCGATTAATGGGATGTTCATCAGCCTTGTTCTGATGCCCGAAGCAGTTGGGCGTGGAGTAATTAAATTAACTTGCCGCCCGGGCTAAGTAACTGGCTTAATAAGTGGGCCCCGAGTTGCATTACGCTTTGACACCTTGGCGGCTGTGTCAACATACATGCAATGCAATTTATTTATTCATACCCTTCGCATACCGATATGCATTAGGCAGGGCTTACATCGTTATAACACAGCATCGATTCTCACCATCGTCTCCCGGCATGGCCTCACTTCCTTCCCAAAATGGTAAATGGGGTATTCGCTCCTATCGATGGAAGCGAAAGATGCTGAACAGANTTCGCATACCGATATGCATTAGGCAGGGCTTACATCGTTATAACACAGCATCGATTCTCACCATCGTCTCCCGGCATGGCCTCACTTCCCTCCCAAAATGGTAAATGGGGTATTCGCTCCTATCGATGGAAGCGAAAGATGCTGAACAGATGTTGCCGGCAATGCTTGCCATAAACATTCTCGAACGGGCGCAATGCGACATGGCCCGGGCCGGTTAACGTGTGTGCTTAGGTGCATACAGACCCACACAACGATACAGGCCCCACACGTGTTTGGCCACCTTTGCCTGCATAATGCAGCGTGTGTTCACAATGTGTGCACTGGAAAGGTGGTGCTTTCTTCATACGACAACCACCGAAAGAAGACCCCCGAAAAACTCATTGTAACTAACTTCTTGTCACCTAGGGATTCTTTATTTTTCTGGGGGAAGGGTTTGGTAAACTAAACTACAAGCTATCCCCAAAAATGCAAAATCCGAAAATGAGTTCCTGTGTTAGTCCCTGCTTCTTTCGGAAGTAAAATAGTTGGTTCGTGCTTCTTAAAGTTTCCTACCCCACCCGGAACGACATTGTAGCCGAGCTTCGTTCCTTTAAGCAAGAACAAACATCTCCGGCATTAAAGGGTACGATTGGACGATTTTGGGAAAGCTGAGACTGTTTAAAACCGCATCAAAGGATTGCTCTGCCGGTGGCTAAGCTTTGGCACCAGGGTTTTTAAGCTCCGGTAGGATAATAAATTGCCCACAAAAGGGTGGGCACCGAGTGGCATCGGGGTGCCTTTAGTGCTTTAAGAAAGTGATTTGAAAACTCGGCCCCAAAACGTAACTAAACAAATGGAATTCTCTTGGTGCCGGTTGCACAGACGCGTTACGGGAGCACTTAGCGCTATTAGTTTTGCAGTTGAATTGTTACATTTCTTTTGTGGGTTTAATTTTAGGCGAATATTCAGTGCGATTTTGGGAGCTTGAAATTCGTGGTCTGAAGAAACGGAACCGGAATAAGGGGAATTTAAGTTTACCAAATGATTAGGAAGGAGTTTGAAGTACTCCAGTTCAATATACAAGGAACTTTAGAGCAGCTAAAATAAATATCAAATCCATCCATTTCGTACACATATAAGTTGTATCATTAGTAGAAGAATGAAGAATAGAAATAGCAATTCAGAAGAATTCAAGCTTCATTCTCCATTGAAACGTATCTTTCCAATAGCCTCAAAGGAAAGCCTTATGTTTCATAGGAAAACATAATCCATGTTGTTAGATGATGCATCTTAGGAATAATCCTTGACAACTTCGTCTTACGGGGCGGATACGGGGCTTTGCAAGAGAATCCCTTTTAATATACGTGCAGTTCCGAAGGAATCGGTTCTTGAAAATGGAGCCGGCTGAGAAATCTTCCAAGTCTAATTGGTTTGCCATGTATAGCACATAAGCTTTTACTCTTCAGAATGCTATGGTTACGGATTGAGATGTTTTTTCCCCATGATGTTTGATCTTCGAGTCTAAACACAAGAAAAGATGTTAAAAATGGTAAAATGTTGGATCGGCTTACTAGCATGGCTTGTTGCATCGATGACTTCATCTTGTATACTTCGCCATACAGGCTGAAGAGTTGATGTTTCATTTTATGGGTTGAAGGTTTGAATAAATCTACATGAGTTTATTTACATGATTATCATGTTCTTTATATTGTAATTATTGAAAGGAATTTTAACTCTTGAAGCTCTTCATAGAACTTCATGATTAAGTACTTTAATCTGACTTCGTAGAAGATATTATAGTTTTTTTTCTTTTTTATATTATAACTTTTTTCCTTTATCGTTATTACAATCTCACACAAGTCTATTTTTATGACCTTCGTCATTGACGTCAACTCTGGTATGTTTTTCAAATTTTAACATATCGTCAATGTAGTCCATCATAAATATGATTGTTGGTGTTGGTATAAACCTAGTTCAGGATATGTGTTATGGATATGTATATGTGGCCTTTACCAATGAAATGTTCTAAGTCTAAGAAATGACCTCAAATCTATATGAAGTTCTTCCTCTATTTCAATATCCCGACGGTATATAAGTCTTTTCTTTATCATTTCCACGTCTAGGATTTTCCAGTTCCATACTCCAGCTCTGCAGTACTTCACAAATATTGTTATCCTTTACATATTAACCAAATTTTCTGTGAAATAAAATAAAAATAAAAAGCTACTTTAGAGCACAGTTAGAAAGCTCAACTGCGTTAGTAGCTATTTTAGTTCTGAAATCTTCTATTTGCAAAAAATATTATAAAAAATTGTGTTGTGCAATAGACGCGAGTTTCTTATTGATGGGCTTTAATCAATATTTTGCATTGAATTAGACAAGAAAGTAGACGAATAAATTTGTCTAATTCGTCGGTTTTGCTATTTCTTTAATGGAGTCTATTTTTCCTTTTCTTTGGATTAATTCTCTAATATCAATATGTGAACCATACAAACGTAACTTCAACAGTTTGAATATTTATTTAAAAAAAAAAAAAACAAAGAATAAGTAGTGTGCGGATTAAAAAACGTACCTAATGTACTGTGATGGTGTGATGGTGCTACGAGTTTTTAAGCCATTTTGACATTTAAATCTTCATTAGTCCTACTAAGAATGGGATGATTGAGGATTTCACACAGTATTAAGGTCTAAATGTAACACGGTGTGTTGTGGAAAATTTTTTATTGTTTTCTTAAATAGGCAGGTGTAGAAAATTAAGCGTATTTTGTTTATTTTAATTAAAAATTTGCATTTGCGAGCATCGTTATAAGTCATTTTTTAAATCTGTCTGATTCATTTCATGTGAACACAATAAATGATTTGGTCTATCCTTTAAAGCATCATTGTTTGTGCTTTAAACTATATTCACTTTCCCAGTACTACCTTCATCATCCAGCATCCCGTAATCTAATGCAGCTGAAATGCGGACTAAAACAAATCGCTCACACTCACACGCAACGCTTGGCATTAAATAACGCTGCTGATAACGCAAGCGTGAACACAAAAATCATATCAAACGCAAATCTAATACGACAGGCTTTGCGGTCGGATCGCGTTTGGTTTAATTTAAATGCAATCCTCGGTTAAATCATGAATGAAACTTTTAATAAAATACCCATCGCAAACGGTTCCACAGCGGTAGACACCGGCAAATGGGCGGTGATGATGGCAGAGCAGGGATTAGGAAGCAAAGCGCATTTAGAAGTTTGCGGATGGGGTAGAATAATGGTTCGGTGGATGCAAAATGCAACATCGATGAATAGACAAGCGGAACAAGCGAGTGAACAGAACTCAGCATCAAAGCACACGCGTATACACTCGGGTACACCGAGTAATGGTCGCACGATGGCATGGATGAAAAAGCTAACCGGGTTTGATGCGAAATCAATTGATTGAATACATAAATTGATTGTATGTAAATGGAGTGTGTGTGTGTGTTCGTCTTGGTGGAGCTGATGAGCTACGCGCGTTTGTGGGAGGTTTTAGGGGAAGGACCCGTGGGTGGGAAAGCGGGAGTGTTTAATTCCCTTTTTTTTGCTGCATCCAACCCGTGAGTGGGTATGATTGATGATTCACAGCCGGTGGTTGATTTGAATTTCAACATGTTGCTCTATCATTTTGCTTTTTCGCCGTTGGATTCCTATCGTTCGGCGCGTTTACAAGCGAACGAAGTGGACGCGTACCAACCGTACCTGTTCATTCGACGACTCAATCATGCGAAACCGGGCCTAATAAATGTTAGAGCTACGGAAGTGACAAAAACGTCCCCGTACAGCCGACCATCCGGATCGAAACGTGCAAATGGGTTCGAATTCTCGTACTAATTAAGAGCGCATATGTGGTCTGGCAAATGTGACAGCCGCCCAGCATCAGATGTGGGGGTTCTATCTTTTTTGTGTTTGAGGAATTTCCACAAGCAATTTTTTTGTCCACCTTTGTTAAACAGCATTTCCACTGCTGGGCTCATCAAACTGTTGCACAACTATTGCACAAACTTCACCCCAAGAACGGGTATCGCGCCTCACACTGACACATCCGCTCATTGCCAATGATGTCAAACGTGAACGTGACACCGCCAGCATAGAATAATCGGTGCATTTGTACCGTTTTTGGTCACAAGCCACATCGAACGTTCGAACATCAATGCTGGGCTGGGTAGATAGAAAGTAATCTCAGTTTTGTTTTGTTCTTTTTTGAAGCGATTTTTTGTTTCTACCCTGGTGGATGGAAGTGATGGGTTGCCAAGGTGAGCGAAACAATCGGAACGTAATGCGGCCAGGTGGATCGGGTTACCGACAACGAATGGTGTGGCGACAGTGAGTATCCGGTTTTTAGCCGCTTAATTGGTGCTGGTGTGTGTTATTTTTTTGGGGTCGCTTTGGGTTTCATTTTTTTTTGTTTTGGTTTTTGCCAACCCCTTTTTATCTCTCACTCTCATTTTAGGCTCGTATTAAAATCGGATTCGTTACCACTTCGCAAACAGTGGGAAAATTGTTTTGCGTACAAATTGGATTTCACTGTGTACGGGTCAGCAGTATATTTTTGGTGACTTTACATGCATGTTGTTATTCAAGGATTTTGTTTAGATATAAATTATTTGAGGAGTTCTTGTATGAAAATTTTTATATTTTCAACGAACTTTGTAGGAAAATATTGTGAGTATTGTGTCTCCAAGTGAAGACATCGTTTAACAATGGCATTATATTGGGAACACTTTTAAAAGCATCGACTATGATTGATGTTTAAATATTGTGGATATAATTCAAAATTCAATTCAAAATTGACGTTCAAATTAACATAGTTCGAATCATTTCCTTTTAATAACCATTTTAATAAAGCCTTATTTATCAAATTAATTCCATTCGGATCAAACACGAAAGAGTTAGAAGAATGTAAAAGACCTGTTAAAAATATTGTTTAATTTACTCCGGATCGATCTTAACCTTCTACAACCTACCAATTTGGAAAAAACTAGTCTTAAAACATCTAGATTTAAAAAAAATGTGCAAGGCGTTATCCTTAAACATATTTGCCTTAAGTAAATGCCTATTATAAATTGAAAGCATAATGTTTTCATTCTTCAGAACAAACCAGATTTATTTTTTTTAATCAAAATTCTTAATAAAATTTCCGGATAAGGATTAGATCATGTTTGAGAATTGGAGAATTAGAGCATGGAATCTAAAAGCATTCCGAGGTTTGGTAATATCAAGCATTGTCCGATTTCCTGGCAGAAATGTAAAAATTCCTCGAGCAGAGCTCTGTACAGCCAAAGTTACCTTTGAGGAGGTCAGTCATGAAGGACAAGCGTGAATGTTCGATTCAGTCATCTAGGAGAACCTAACCCAACCATCAAACACCTGGTCCTATATGCAAGACAGCAATCCTAGGAACGAATGTTACAGAAAATATAACTATAATTTGTCTAATTCATCTGACTAATCTGTCATCTGCTGAATGTCTTTGTTTTATAAGTTAAAGTCCCATTAGAATATAGAATATATGTTTCAGTTAACAAAACCAATATGCAGTTGTTCAACGACTTGACGTGGAAATAGTGTCTCTAAATGTTATATCGATTTCTTAAATATACAAAAATATCAGGTTTAGTTTGATCGTATCCTTCTGAGTGATTTTAGTAGTTTCTCAATTTTTATTTTATATCAGAATATCTAAATCATTCTACATAAATTAAAAATGAAGAAAACTTGCCAGCAATCTTATTGAGGAGCATATATATCATAGATCTTGAAAATGGCTCCACTATTGTCTACACATTTTTATACAAGATACAAATTCAATATTATTACATTTTCTACCATTAAACTCATCTTACTCATCTCGTCACCTACTGGTGGCCCCGTACATGGACGACCGTCCCAAACGTTACAGATTCTTCTCGCCCGTCGGCCCTTGCGTGTGGTCATCCACCCTTTTATGCGTGCACCATTGCGGTAAATGTTGCGGTTGCTGTGGATTGATTGTTTCTGTTTCGGACGAGATGGTTTCGGCATTGTTTAAATGGCTCTCTGCTTTTTTTGTGGGTAGCTCATTCCAGCATCTTCACCTACGGGGGGTTACACACAGTCATTTGCGAAAGCTTTACGTGAGCTTAACAGAGATTGATGTCGTGTGAGCTCGGGGGCTTACGCGTGCGTGACGTTTGCATGTTTGCTCGTTGTTGGTGTTTACGTTTGTGTAGTGGAGTTTTTTTTTGCGTTGTTTTCACTTCCATTCGGGGTCAAACTCGAGGGAGTTGCAAGTATCCCGAGGGAGTTGCAAGTATTGTGGTGCCGCTGGCTAGCTAAAATCCCTTGGTTGGAGAGCTGGACATACTCAAGCTGACACACACACACGCATTAGTCTTCGAGCGATGCGTCACGTTAAGGTAGTTACAACGGGGCGTTACGTTGCGTGCGTTATGCTTGGAGCAAGATCATAATACTCTCCCTTCTTCACTCCCTCGTCGAGTACGACCCAGGGGAGGTTTGCTTGCTGATAAGCAAGGGGTGAGGGGAGAGGGAGGTGAGAGGAGAGGAAGGGTGCGAACGGAGCGTGTTTATTCCATTAAAGCTCATCATTTATTAATTTATCATCCAATTCCGATCGGTCTGCCGGTTCGCGCTTGGCGGTCCGTGCTTGGCAGCCCGCGCTTGTTTGTTTTTGTCCGTTCCGGCACGTCGGCCGGTTGCGATACACGCTTGCTTCTCGTTTACTCCCGTTCCGTGCATATTTCGCTTCTTCTCACGGCTGATTGACTTCCCGGCTGCCCCGTAGCAGAAGTAGCAACCGTAGCCAGTGTAGCTGCTTGTTCGCGGTCAATTCTCGGTTGTTTTTTTTTTGTATCTGTATTTCTCCACCCGTCGGGGTCGGGATGCCATGTGCCCGAACCGGCCTGTGTCCTATCTTTGTTTTCCAACAGGAAACTCAACACCCCGCTGTGACCACACACATACATAACGTGTCTTTCCGTGTGTATGTGTTTATGCTTTACCATGCCGCTCGGTTGATAGCATACGNGGGGTCGGGATGCCATGTGCCCGAACCGGCCTGTGTCCTATCTTTGTTTTCCAACAGGAAACTCAACACCCCGCTGTGACCACACACATACATAACGTGTCTTTCCGTGTGTATGTGTTTATGCTTTACCATGCCGCTCGGTTGATAGCATACGCGGTCTCACCATGCCTCTCTAATTCCCTAATTTCGACGGTGGCCCTTCTATTTCGTTATTCTAATTCAATCGAGATACGGGATCTTATGCAATATAAATTATCGACAACCGGAAGCCGGACCCGCACCCAGTGTCTAGGAAGTTATTTTTTATATTTTCTCTCTCTCTCTACCACACGAGCACCGGCATACCTTTTTTTTATCGTTGCTTTTGCTTTATTTTTGGTTTATGCCACCGGTTCTGTTTAGAGTTTCGAGCCGGCTCTGGGCTGGGCTGGTACGGTATAAGGGACAAGGCAGTTTAAATAATTTAATCCGCAATAGATCCGAATGCAAAATGCAACGGAACTAGTGGAGCCCGTTTATCATTTTATATATTTTTGTGTGTAGCATAACACATTTCTACTCACCCGGTACATCGAATGGGAGAGTTTGTGGTGTACCATACATAGGTAAAATAACATATAACAAACGGGAGCAACAACAAAAAAAGGCATGCTTGTAGAAACAAAGAGGTGAATCGCACACTCGCGTTCTAATCTCAGGTGAAGGTGGCCCGGCATTGGAAAGCTTCCAAGATTTATTGCATTTTTCTCCCCCCCTCCCTTTTTTTGGTTTTGTTTGTGGAAATTTATGCAGCAAAATAAAAACATTATCAGCACCTGTTCGGGAATGGGTTTTGTGTGTGTTTGGTAGTGAGAAGATGGAGAGTGAGGAGCATATTCATGCACATTCGGAATTATGTAAAACAAATGTCGGTTCTTTTTTGTATTTTTCTTGAGGAAAACGGATGCTGCAAATTGAATTGCATTGATAAGATTTACAAACAACAATTATTCTATTGTTTTGTTGAGTTTTTGAATAAATTAACTAAAACAAGAGTTTGTCCTAATAGAACTCTTGTAGTCATTTAAACAAAAACTCCTTTATGTGTAACTAATTGTTAGATAACTTAAATAAGTTAAAAATAAATTAACTATCACAAAAAAGACATCATTAAAATTACAAAGATTGTGCAACTTTTGTAACAAAAAAGTTACAAAAAAAGTAGATCCCAAACACGTTGCTAAAAAGATGAATCCGATTTTTGTGTTACTCGTTAATTGAATTTCCCCAACAATTTCCGGCCAACATTTGCATCGCCAACTCCATTGCTCCATGGCTCGCCTGAAGAGGACACTTGAAAGTGCCGTAATAAATTTCATAAATAGAACGAATGTCTCCTTCGGTTCTTCATTCACGTGCTTCGGCATAATGTTGCTACCCTTTGCTTTTATTTATTTGTACCGGCTAGAAAGTATTGAAGCTGCCCGTAACGAGCATTGCTTCTTGCATTGCTTTGATACTTGTCCGCCGTCCATCATCGTCAGACGGGCAGATCTGGCCGGATTTGGACGTTGAGCATACACACACACCCGTTCCAGCCTTCCTATACCAAGCTTCCCAAGTCACGAGCAAACGCGGCAATGTTAACCAGTGCTGGATAATACCCACAACAACAAGGCGAATACAAGACGAAGCCGGAAATATGGTACTGTGTGGTGGGAGTGGTAGGATCCTTTCCCGGGCACGGGATTCGTGAATCGAAAACCGAGCAGTTGAGGGAGGTTTACGCTGTAAACTGTGTTCTTCACGCGCTTAATTGAGTTATGAATGCTGCGAGTAGTAAATCTCCGACACAACTTCAGGTTGCAAAAGGTTCCGTTTCCATTTCGGGCATCCGGTTGTTTGGGCAGTAAAAGATAAGGGGAGGATCTGAGGGGTTGGGGGGTGAAGAAGAAGGGCGAAAAGTTTTTCTCATCCCGAAACTCCCTCTATCCCTCCCTTCTAACTTCCCCATTTTCCGAACCAAGGTGGTAGAAACGAATATCTACCTCACAAAACCGCCACAGACGGACACACACAGGATGATTCCACCGATGTCGACGAACCCTGGGAGCAAGTTTAAAGCCATGCCTTAGTTAAACCGATGCCGTGACTGAGACCGAGAACGTAGCGAGCAAACGCGTGCGAAAGAACGAGAGCGTTAACGGACACGGGACATGAGCATCCTTGCAACTTTCTAACCTCGAACGACCTTTCTTGCTGGTGAAGCCCGTCTTCGGTACGGTCACACGTACCGGCTAGTGAGTGGCATCACGACACGACGAAGGGAAAAGTTCTGCTGGGAAGAAATCCCGCCATCTTTCCAAACTGCTGGAATCTGGATCTCCAGTGCCGTGTGGATGGCTGCAAATGAAAAGCTCGCGCAACTGTCCGGTGCCTGGGTCTCGGCCACGCGGTTGGCATGCTAGCAGCGTAAAAGGGATTAATTTTGCTGGTGTTCAAATCTTCGGACACGCTGCACGATTTCTTCTGGGGTTTTTTTTTTTTTGAGTGAGGGTTAGGATGTTTCCTTCCAACGCGCCCGTAAAATGGAAATGGCAGAAGGCGTAAGAAATTATGTGCCAAAGTGTGCCCGAAGCAAACAGTCCAGATAAAGGTTTTTATTTTATTTGTGTTGGTTTAGCAGTGTGGCTTGCCTGCCGAATGTGCCCTCGAGGAAAATGGAGCGGAACGGGTTGAAAACTTTTTCCCTCGGCCTCACCCGCAAAAAAGCAGGGTGTTGCGTGGGTGCGCGAAAGTTTTGGTTTTTGTATTGCTGCCGTGGCTTACGCTGAAGTGATAGAATTTTTAATGAAGGAAGTGTAAATAGAGGCCACGAATGTTGGGTGGCAAATTTGAAAAGATCCTTCCGATGAATATTAACGATTGGTGGGTAATTAAATAGTTGAAGGTGTTTTTTTTTGAGCGGATTATAATATTTCGTATCGATTCTGCAGGAATTATTGAAGATTAAGTTTTTTAATGTATAAACAATGTCTAGGCAATGTTGGTTTTAACTACTTGAAGATTATGTTAAGACATAATTCATAATTGATATTGTCATTGAAGGCATTACCTTTTTCCAAACCTTTGGCCGGGTGTTTTTTTCTCTCTGGTTTTGCTTAAAAATTGTTGGATTTATTCGGTCCGACCTCCGGTGAAGTCCGGTCCGATGTCTTTGATTGCTGTTGAGAGAATTTTCGATCTTTGGTAAAACGTTATCCTTAAGACATGATTCACTAAAACCTTCAGTTGTTTCTTCAGGCAATCGCCCACTGTTTAGTGGCCTCGACTGACACTTCTGCATAACAGAGTCCAGCAAGTTCAGGTAGTTTTTCACTACTTGATCAATCTCCAAGAACTGGCTATATAGAACTTAAAAGATGATTATAAAATTGATCTACATCTTTAGACTTTGCTGCATTTTGTTATCGGCAGCCAGAACAAGACTATTGAATAACTCTCTAACCTTTCTCTAGATAGGTCAGGTTCAATAGGTCCAGATTCAATAAATACTAAATTGTCTGTTTCAACCCGATATGAAGTATCACAACATATACCTTCTTCGCTTTGATGAGAATATTACATTTTTAACAAAAATTTTAAAGGAGTTACCTGATTGTTTAACTTTAACAAATTTTATCTGCGCGCATTAGGATAGCTGCAAAAGTAGGTTTATTGCTAGATGCACCACTAAGTAGCAGGGAACTCGTTTGAAAAATGGACTAATATTGTCCATTTTTGTAATACGTTACCTTATCGATAACTGAACTTCCTAGCAAATCATGGATCGGGACAGTAGATAATCTTTCTGAAACAGAAAGGATCTTGGAACATTATACTTCACATATTACCATAAATAATGAAGATAAGTCCTACACAGTTAGCTCAACGTTGATTTAACAGGGATAGAATAACCTTTGTGATATTTTTAAGGAGCATTCATTTTCTTACCTACCTTTCTTAACCACATGTTAACTAAGTCTGAAAAGACAAGAGAGAGATATCATAAGAGACAAGAGAGAATAAAAAAAAGACAAGAGACACATCGTTGTTGTCTCTGGCATTAGTTATATTCTTTTAACGAAAATGAAGAATTACAATACCATACCTTGGAATCAATCTGTTCTGTACGATGGAGACCCCTTCCTTCCACGAAATTAATAAGTAGAAGTCTAGATATAATTCAAATGAATGCTCGATCTTCAGAGATTCCGTACAACCAAGTCTGCTTCAGGCATCTTGAGAAATGATTAATTGTAAAAAATCTCAATATCACTTCCCGGGGATTTTTAAATGAAACGTATTGGTTATTATTATTTTATTTTATTCAGGTAGAACGGCCTGGCCCTTTTGATACGTGTAGGTTATTTGTTGCATATAAAGTTGGAAATTTTGTTAGTGCAGCTGTAATTTCTAATACAAACTGAATTTTGTGTTTGAATGAACAAATTAACCTTTGCTTTAAAACAAAACACACAAAAAACAACGAATAGTCACGAAATGTTTACCGCCCCGGATGCAGGCATCAATGCCAGTGCACTTTTGCTTACTTTGCCAAAAAGTTTTAAGCTTTTCGTTCGCATGGTAAATTTCATTAACTAGCAAAAGCGTACCCGCAGAATTCGCGTTCGGTCTTTCGACATCTCTTCGGCAAAACAAAAGAAGCCACTCGACAGCTTTGCTGCTGCTTAAAAGTTTCTGCAGTGCGCTGTTTCCGTTGCGATTTCGTTTGTTGTTTATTTGGTTTCTTATTTGGTTAACTTTTCGTTCCGCTAAAAGCTGTTTCACTGCCGTACAGTGAAGGGGGTTTCAAAAAAAAGAAGCACATAGTGGAAACAAATCGAACAAACTTGTGTACCTGTGTGCCATTTAATCCTTACAAACGGTGAAACATGGCGTCAAAATTAGCTTTCTCCGCGCTGTTTATATGCTTTTCGTGGGGAGAAATTTTCAGTTTAGAAAAGGGAAACCACTATCAGTATGTGTGGGTTGAAAATTCAACTCCTTTCCTCTCCCACTTCCTCTTCTTTTAGTGTTAAGCCAGACGATGGAAGCTTTAGTTAAACAAAAAAAAAGGAAGCACCAAACATATAAAACACACTCTCGCACAGCGACTTTCGCACGGACGGTAAAAGTTGAAAAATGGATAAAGGATACGGGGGTTACAATAAAACTGAAGCTTGTCAGTTCGTTCGAGGCAACCCCGATAACACCGTAACGATGGTGCATTACGCTCTATGGTGAAACCATTTTCCCACCGTACTTTATTTGCACCTGCAAAAAAGGGGGCATTTTTCAAACAATATATTGGGGGGAGGGCGTGGAGAAGTGTTCCGCGGTACACCCACGGTAACAAAAGGTAACCGCCACCGAAATATCGAACGAAATAATGTGATTGAAAAGTTTCACACAGTCTACAGGCCGCCCGGGATACGCGATACGGGGTGTACGCAAGATGACGCGAACGCTCGTGTGGCGCTCAGTTCTACTGGTACTTTTTAAAAACTTTTGCGTTGTTACGACACATTAGCCTTCGTTCGTCTTCCTGTGTGCAGATGGAAAAAGAGAGGAGGAAAAAAAAACACACATACTCCAACCGCCTTTTGCTGCAGGGGTCTACTGTAACCATACAATTACCACACCACGCCACCGTCCTCCACAAAGGTTGGGAGAGTTTCACCCCCAAGTGTTCGGGCGGAAAATGGTGGTTTTATTCATTGACGCTGGTGAAAAACGTTCACCGTGGAGAGTGATTATTTTCTGCACCTTTTTTTCCCTCTTCTCTCTACCCCTTTTCCCTTCCATCACTTCGTATCACTTTCTAGACAGGAGGGAGACGTGTTTTACCGACAAACTAGTTAATTAACTTCTGTGAGAGAGCATTATAGAATGTGTGTGAACTTTCGGCCAGCAGTAAACTCGGTTTTTTTTTCGCTAGGTTCAATTCATTTTGTACCGGTATGTAGTATATATATTTCAATTTTCTATACTTCTGTGTGTGTGTTTTTTTTTTCGTAACTTCTTTTGTACTAACATGGGTGATACAATGTTATGGAAAAAAACTCATTTTACACCTTTTTTCTTCTCTACCTTGTTACTCTCTCCGGTTGTTCGCTTCCACTTCAACCCGCGATGTGGATGACAACATTTTTGCAGAATGATTGCTGATGTGGTTTAATTTAATTTCGCCACGATTAAGCGGTAAAACGGTTCCCACCTAGTGTGAGCGTGTGTGTATGTTTGTAATGATGGAGAGATATTTAATAGTGGAACAGTATGGCGGTAAAGTTGAAAATGTTGTACGGACCGTTAATGTTTCAACACAAAACAAAAGAGAAACTACGGAGTGATGTTATGAAACAAAAAATGAAACAACACTCAAACAAACATTCTGATTCCACAAACGGAACAAAATACAAAATACAGCATGATTAATTAGGTGTGTTTCTGTACCTTGTCTATGGAGCAATTTCCTGTGCAAATCAATTAGTAATGAGATACTTTTTTAATGAAATTGTATCTCTGTTTTAAATATTAAAACGTTTAAAATCATTATAATCCATTTAAATAAATTTTTCATTATATGAGATATGTTATAGGTATATGTTTGAGAAGGATAAAATCTTCTTTGTGGTAACTCTTAAACTCTGGAAACTTAGTTTCTAACTAATCTATTGTCCAAAATTAACGAAAACTCGCTTAGCCGCGTTCGAGCGAAAGATGCTCAGAAGATGTTTGGCCCTGCAATTTGGAAGGACAATGGAGGCACGATGTACGATTCTACGAGGAACTCAGAAAATTAGACTCGCCAAGCTCCGGTAGGCTGGTCATGTCATTCGAATGACACCGGACGACCCATCTCTTAAAGCCTTTCTGAGTAGTTCACATGGACATAGCAGGCGTTTATGCCTAAATTATGATAAGAAGTTATGGCGTGAAGAAGTGATTTCTGCAGTATGGCAAAACCAAAAAACGGTTGAATGTTAAATAAGAAATTTTATGAAATTCTGAGTATAATGTAAAAAAGTATATCATAGTTTCACGTTGATAATGACGTCAACAATGGATTCCGATACGCTTTGATACACCCAGAAGTCCAGATTAAAGGTAATTAAGGATAAAATTACATTGGAGTCGGGTTGAAGTAAAACGACCAAGAATGTCCACTATGAACTGAAAGTCCACTGAAAGACTAATTATTATTTGAAATGCAGAGACAATTGCAAGAATAATTCTAATTGTGATCACTCAGTACTCCGGGATCCTTAGAATCCACTTATCTAACAATGTTCTATTTAAACTGCTACATAAAAATAATCAAGATACATAATCTCCTCTGTCATTGTTTAAATTTAATTTGTTACATTAATTTGAAATGATCTTAAAACATAAACCAGATTGCAACAAATTCGACTATCCATTAATCTTTCCCATTCCGTGCTAATTCTGCTTATCATCGTAACACATTAGTTGCTTTGAAATGGGTAAAACAAATCCTAACTCTTAACCAACGTCCAATTGAAATCAGCGAAAAATTGTATCGTATCCACTAGCACAAAACATAAAAATCACTTAACGCCTGAAGGAGCCGTTTCGCGAAATTGCCTTCCCGATGATGTGATTAAGATGCTCTTAAATCTTCATCCTGTGGGAATCGTAAAGAAGGATGAAAAAAAAAAAACACACAACAATTTCCCAACCACTCAAATGATGATTACTCGCGAGGCTTGCAGGACAACAACACCGATCGATCTTTGCCATCTTTCATCGTGCCGTTTGTGGCGCGCGAATCATACGCCGGTATGTATCGATTTTTAACCTTCGCCAAAAATGAAACCACACAATCGCTGGTGTGAAGTACCATAATATAGAATATAGAAGAAAAAAACTGTGGATAAAACAGAACGTGAAATGAAAAATTGCAATACACAAACACACACGGACCGGTGAAGTACGGTACAAGTG
The DNA here is from genome assembly GCA_016170025.1 of Anopheles vaneedeni. NCBI lineage: Eukaryota > Metazoa > Arthropoda > Insecta > Diptera > Culicidae > Anopheles > Anopheles vaneedeni. The sequence goes on from STHA01000005.1 coordinate 35,677,671, forward strand.
AAGGAAATAAATCCGCTTTCCTAATGCAATGAATCTTCCACCCACCGTGGGTTTGATGTTCGGACGTTCGGAAGTTCGGAAACATTGCTTTCCTTCCATCCAGTGCTCGAGTCATCAGAAGGCACACCGATCGTTACCAATTCGAGGCACAAAACAACAGTTTCTGGGATTTGCCTTTACGAGTCTTGATTTAATGATTTGTCTTAATTATTACCTTTCCCGGACCGTGTGATGAGATCAGTGGGAAATGTTTTAATCCATTTTCACACCCTTCACGTGGCGNGTGTGTGTATGTTTGTAATGATGGAGAGATATTTAATAGTGGAACAGTATGGCGGTAAAGTTGAAAATGTTGTACGGACCGTTAATGTTTCAACACAAAACAAAAGAGAAACTACGGAGTGATGTTATGAAACAAAAAATGAAACAATTTTCAAACAAACATTCTGATTCCACAAATGGAACAAAATACAAAATACAGAATGATTAATTAGGTGTGTTTCTGTACATCGTCTATAGAGCAATTTCCTGTGCAAATCAATTATTAATGAGATACTTTTTTAATGAAATTGTATCTCTGTTTTAAATATTAAAACGTTTAAAATCATTATAATCCATTTAAATAAATTTTTCATTATAAGAGATATATGCCCTAATCAACATAAATGGTAGCGTATAGTTTCACCAAATGTTTGAGAAGGATAAAATCTTCTTTGTGACATTTTAAACTGAAATCAATAATATATTTTAATATCATTGTCGATAACAAATTGAATGCGTGATACGATTTTTTTCTAATGGGGTAACTCCTAAACTCTGGAAACTTAGTTTCTAACTAATCTATTGTCCAAAATTAACGAAAACTCGCTTAGCCGCGTTCGAGCGAAAGATGCTCAGAAGATGTTTGGCCCTGCAATTTGGAAGGACAATGGATGCACGATGTACGATTATACGAGGAACTCAGTAAATTAGACTCGCCAAGCTCCGATAGGCTGGTCATGTCATTCGAATGACACCGGACGACCCATCTCTTAATGTCTTTCTGAGTAGTTCACATGGACATAGCAGGCGATTTATGCCTAAATTATGATAAGAAGTTATGGCGTGAAGAAGTGATTTCTGCAGTATGGCAAGACCGAGAAACGGTTGTATGTTAAATAAGAAATTTTATGAAATTCTGAGTATAATGTAAAAAAGTATATCATAGTTTCACGTTGATAATGACGTCAACAATGGATTCCGGTACGCTTTGATACACCCAGAAGTCCAGATTAAAGGTAATTAAGGATAAAATTACATTGGAGTCGGGTTGAAGTAAAACGACCAAGAATGTCCACTATGAGCTGAAAGTCCACTGAAAGACTTCTAATTGTTATTTGAAATGCAGAGACAATTGCAAGAATAATTCTAATTGTGATCACTCAGTACTCCGGGATCCTTAGAATCCACTTGTCTAACAATGTTCTATTTAAACTGCTACATAAAAAAATCAAGATACATAATCTCCTCTGTCATGGTTTAAATTTAATTTGTTACATTAATTTGAAATGATCTTAAAACATAAACCAGATTGCAACAAATTCGACTATCCATTAATCTTTCCCATTCCGTGCTAATTCTGCTTATCATCGTAACATTCCACAGTTGCTTTGAAATGGATAAAACAAATCATAACTCTTAACCAACGTCCAATTGAAATCAGCGAAAAATTGTATCGTATCCACTAGCACAAAACACAAAAATCACTTAACGCCTGAAGGAGCCGTTTCGCGAAATTGCCTTCCCGATGATGTGATTAAGATGCTCTTAAATCTTCATCCTGTGGGAATCGTAAAGAAGGATGAAAAAAAACACACAATAATTTCCCAACCACTCAAATGATGATTACTCGCGAGGCTTGCAGGATAACAACACCGATCGATCTTTGCCATCTTTCATCGTGCCGTTTGTGGCGCGCGAATCATACGCCGGTATGTATCGATTTTTAACCTTCGCCAAAAATGGAAGCGCACAATCGCTGGTGTGAAGTGCCATAATATAGAATATAGAAGAAAAAAGCGGTGGATAAAACAGAACATGAAATGAAAAATTGCAATACACAAACACACACGGATCGGTGAAGTACAAGTACAAGTGAAGGAAATAAATCCGCTTTCCTAATGCAATAAATCTTCCACCCACCGTGGGTTTGATGTTTGGACGTTCGGAAGTTCGGAAACATTGCTTTCCTTCCATCCAGTGCTCGAGTCATCAGAAGGCACACCGATCGTTACCAATTCGAGGCACAAAACAACAGTTTCTGGGATTTGCCTTTACGAGTCTTGATTTAATGATTTGTCTTAATTATTACCTTTCCCGGACCGGGTGATGAGATCGGTGGGAAATGTTTTAATCCGTTTTCACACCCTTCACGTGGCGCAATGTGCCAGGCGTCGGTTACAATTCGCTGCCAGGAGTGGTTGTGTTTCCTATTACCATACATTGCCACTTTGTAACGGCATGATAGTGATGTCTATGTATTCTTTTTTTTTGGGTTCTGATTTTGGTTTCTCTCCACGACTAAGGAACGACCAAATTCGCGAACAGATCTCTCCGGGGGCAGGCAAAATCGATCAATTTCAATCAAACCGCCAAACTACAGCGGCAAAACCGAAAGGAAGGAAAGGCAAATTGGGCAACCGGAACGACCGGAAAAGTAATAGCTTCAACCGGATGCTTTATCCGATCGGTTCCATCGCGATGTCCTTTTGGTGTTGTATCACCATTTGCGATGAGTTCTTTTGAAGATGGATGCCACCCGTAGTAGTCACCATACGTAACGTGTAGTAGCGCTTGCTAGCCGCAGGTTTATATTCTCGTAGCCATGGCTGAAGAGCGATGTTGAAGAGGTCACACATAGAGACTGGGTTGATTCTATTTTTTCTCTGCTTTTTTTGGTGTACTTGCTGTTCATCCTGTACATGATGGACTTCATATTATCTGTTTCTTTTTTTACTAGTATACAGCTGAAGAACTCGGAGCTACTCGGAACTCACTTTGAAGGTGAAGTTGTTTTACCTAGAAGAACATTTTCAGAAATGTGCGAGACATTGCTCGCTAGGTTTCTTGTTATGTTTCTTGCATCTTGTACACTTCAACATGTCCTGTGTTCTTCCTTTCTTTTTTGAAACACATAACAAAAAAAAGCTTAACCACACACTCACATGCTAGAGTCCCTATTTCTAGTTGTGAAAGTTTGGCTACAACAAAATTTGGAAAGCGCGCTCACACAAATCCCCATGATCGATCTATTGGAGAAACTTTCGTATTCAGACTTTCCGGTTTCCAATGTTGCAATGGTGCCTTTCGTGTCTTACATATATTCACAGACACACACACACACGCGAGACCGGAAAATGGAATGGAGCACAAAATCCCACTCGAAATCAAAAATTCCTCTTCCTTTTTACAACTTAATCTCCGGTTACGGTTCGCTCGTACTCGTTCTCCTGGGTATGTGTTTTGTGAAGAAGTCTTGTCCTTCTCCAACTCTTAACTCCCCATTTTCGTGACTTAGACGAACATACATACAAGGAACTGCTTCTTCCGGCCACCCTTTCCCCATCTTTTCTCACCTCTTCTTCCTTGAAAGTGGTGGTGGTGGTGAAAATAACAGATTGGAAACGAATTGGTAAAAGGCGTACATCTCCTAACGCTCGCGTTTTCGCAAAAGTATGGTCGAATGAAGATTCCCATAGTCCTTTACGTTCGTGCCGGCTGTGATGCCTCTACCTTTTTGGTTGATGGTAACCAACACATTTTTTTGTTGTTGCTCCTTTTATCATCTCGCTTGTGTTCCGAAGCCAGAAAAGAAAAAAAGAACCCAACATTTTCTCGGTGATAAATCTAACATGTCACTAGCCGTGATTGCCGTGAGCACGTCGGGGCGTAGTACCTTCGCCACCTTCCCACTATGGGGGACAACATCACACGGCCGACACGGTTTGTCGGCGATTCAGCGTGGAAACCTTTTACAAAAAAGGTATCAGACCAGAAGCTTGGTGATGAAGCACTATCGGAAGCTCTATCTGTGCGCAAAAAGGGACGCTGGGCTTTGCGGAGGGGGAGAAAAAATACTAAAAAAAGCGAATTAGAAAATCCCCATTTTTAAAACATTTGTGGGGAACAGTGGCATGGCAGAAAGGAGCATTAGTCTGGTGAGTGATTTTTGCTGTTTTCTGCCCCAAAGTCCTGGGTGTGTAAGGATGTGTGTGCGAAAATAGTGCACGCACACATATGCGACATAAGCATGGTCGTACGATCAAGTCGGTAGGACACATGATGGACGTATCTTCCGTCAGCGTAAAATGACGTTGTGCTGGGATGTTGGTTAAAGTTTTTCATTTTTAAAGTCATTCTTTTCTTGGCTTTTTTTCTGGTTAAGTAAAATCCTTCTGTAAACCTCTAGAAGCGATCTCCTATCCATCGAGATTCGGGTGCATCGTCCTTTTGAGGGACGTAGAGTTATTTTATTTTATAACGCTAACGCACGGCTGCACTCGACAAATATGACGATGCTCGTCGAATGGTAAGATTGTTTTTTTTTCTGGCTCGTTATACATGGCGAACCATCAGAAAGGATGACAGGTTTGTGCCCGGGACATGGGAGCTAGATGCACTTTGATGCTGGTGACGTCGTCCATGCCCACTCGTCAACATTTCCATTTGATCGACATTTTCCAGCTTCCCAGACGGAAATCGATGGTGGATGGAGCAAAGGACATAACACACACACAAAAAAGTCCCGTTCGGAAGTGCACGGGAAGCGCAATGGAATGTTATATCTTGTTATGCTACTTTAATCTCCGGCCAAATAGCGTGCAGGGAACGAGTGGTGTTTCCTTTCGATTCTTTTTTTTTATTCATCCCACTGACATCACTCTTGATGTGAAGCGGTTCCGCTCCGTTCGATGTGGCCATGTGCCACACACCAAGCGCTGTAAAATGTATTTGCGTGCCACTTTTTTTGTTATTGCTTCTACTCACTGGATATTATGTTCCTTACCTTTACCTCCTGTGCCATCGTTTTCGAGACGATTTTTCCTTCAGACGGGCTGGTTCCTTTTTTCGGCAAGCAGCGCGGCAATTGATCACGTCTTCAATAAGGCGTGGAAAATGGGGGAGAAAAGATGCCTGGTACGAAAGCTTCTTTCGCACCCAATCTTGCCATGCTACCTTTCAGCAAATATGCCAACGAGCCGTGAGTATTGAGTGTATATGTGTGGCGCATTGAGATTTGGCAAATGGCACTTGTTTCGAAAGGTCGGATGTTAACATTCCACCTTGGAGAGGGTACAATTATACGAGTTGACAAATTGATACGGAAAGCAAGAAATGACGCTGATGGATGCAAATGTGTGATGCCATTCAGAGCGTAGTGAATTGTAGCGTAATTAGGGGTTCCGGTTTTTTTTTCTCTCCTTATAACCACAATCATGAGAAAATGTTTGATTGCCCTGAGAAACCACAGTTGATGAATTGGTTCTTTATGATGGCACGTGTTGTGTTGTATTTTCGGGAGTAAAAGACGTTACGTTGATTGATGCTATAAAAGCGGTATGATATTTTTGAGTGTATGAAGATAATTTTTTTAGGAATGTTTAGTGCTCAGCTCAGCTGATGAGATACTTAAAGAATTTAATAACTTATTCCATTGAGATAGTAGTAACGAATGTAAAAAAATGGAATAATTAACAGAGGCTTTATGCTTTATTATTTATTTTTAAAATTTATAATAAGAAATAGTTTTTATAACTTCTAATTGTATAACAATTCTAGAAGTGAATCTAATCCTATTTTCGGTTTTAACTCTTAGTTTAGTTGTAATTTTTTTATTATTATCTAAGAACTTAATAGATCATCATTTCCGTACATCGTATCAACCTCCTTAAATATCAAAATAAAATCAGGATTATAAAAACAAATGAAATAAGTAATGAAGTAGATATGAAGATAAAAATCCTATTAAATAAAAGCTAACTTAGATTTTATTTCAATTTAGTGACATTAAATCAATTTTTAGTCAAAAATATTTAAAATTTTAAACATTTCATTCGATTGGAAGTTAATCTTCCCGCTTTACATTAAGTTTGCTGCATTTTCTAGCTTTAACGAGCAGTACAGCAAACAAAACTGATATTTAAATCGATTTTTCATTACTTTATACAGAGTTGAAATGCTTACCGTCTTTCTTTCTTCCCTCGAAAAATAAAAGGAATAGGTCAGCACAGTCCTTAGGGTTTCATTTCTGGTTCTGCAACTAATGATGAACTTCACTTCACATTTATCTTTTAATCGAATACGTCCTTTCTTTTTTCACACCCACACACCTTCCCCCTCCGCAAAACATCGATGGTGACGCTTTATCATGGGCGATGCCTTTATACCAGATTCGATTTCTTGTATGAATATTCAAGATTATTTTATTTAAATCAACCCATTTGCTCCACTCGAGATTAGACGCTACCGATATGTTGCTTTCAATTTAATGGCAGACAGAGAAATATTTTACCGTGCAATGGACACGGGGATGAGAAAAAGTGAAACCAGTTGAAAATGAACTGAACCAATCTTCCGAATGGTTCGTGGTTTGCTGACCATTTGTTGGGCTTTGGTTATCTATACCCCCCGGTCATGCTTGACGATGAGATGCTGAAAGTCAACAAGCAGAAAACATAGTACAATATGAATATAAATGAATATACATTTAAATCGGTAAACCTCAGACACGAACCGGTGGTGCCGGGGAGGGTGTTTGAAATGGAAATAAAAATAAAGAAAAACCTCCCTTCTTCCACACATTCTTCTTCCCACTTCCTCCACTAGAAGGGCGTAAAAGTGTCCTCGGATCAACATTGGCTACTTGTGCTTTGGTCTTTTATAGAAATTACCTCCTCCCTCAAACGAAATAATTGCTTGAAATTGCTTAAAACACATTCAATCATTGGCAGTAACGATTGCGATGTTTCAAGCCAGTACGAAGCATCGCACAGTTCCGACAAGAAACGGGGAAGGTCGCACCCGGAAACGACCACCCCCGGGTTGGAAGAATGGGTTCATTTGTGCTCGTGCCATCGCTGCCAAACACTGTGGAGATGGTTCGACACATGGAAACGGCCAGGCCACACGTTGCCGGAAAACGCTAGCACACTAGCATGCACTTTCGTACTTTTGCGAGAGTACCCCCGAAACGTGCCGGATTCCATTATCACCGGGAAAATGGCATTGTTCCTTACATACAACATTTATGTACGGCACGGTACTGGGCAGCATCGTACGGTTTGGATTTTCCATCGTCCAGAAACCAGAACGGCAACTACTACAACACCAGAAAACCGGTGTTGGTCATGTCCCTTGGTCATGTCTCCATACGCGGATATGGGATGTACGGGATGGTGTGGACACACCACTTGAGAGCGTGTGCCATCGTCGTCTATTTTTTTTTCTAGTAGTCTCTCTCCCTCCCTACTAAGACCCAAGACCAGTAAGGCTGAAGGCTGGAAGTGAACGGAGGGCACTTCAACTATTAGTTCTTTGCCAGTGTCTTGCTTATGCTGTCTGCTGCTAAATATGTGTTCCCGGTTTAAGTTGGTACACACCATTCCTGTCCAGTGTGTACTCACCATGGATGTGCCACCGGTGTTCTTTCATTCTTTCTTCCATCCCCATCAGACTGCAAGGTGGACTTTTGTATGAGCTCAAACTCAAAGGACTTGCCAAAAGGATGCCAACAACAACAACAACAGCTGGGAATGTGTGAGTCTTCCCTTTCATCTTTTATATCTTCCCGTCCCGTCCCGAGCAATCTGTCAACTAGCGTTTCAATCAAGGCAACTTATATGGAACGGAGAATTCTTCCTTGCGGATGGCGTTCCCCCGGGGGCGGTGGTGGTGGTGAGAATCATTCATCTCACTAACGTGAAAAACAGCGTCGAGTTAGAGATTGGTCCCAGCAAATGGGAACGCTTTCGAATTCCAGCTCGCTTAATGATATGATAATGTTAAATGAGAAAACCGTGCAGCAAATGGGCTTTGTGCCTTCGATGCCCATGAAAGGTGATGTGGTGACGAGTGGTTGGAAACAAAAAAAAACACACACACACACACACAAATTAATGACATATCATAAGCACACCCCTTGGCAAATCTCGGACAAAATTCATCACGACTGGAAATTAAATACCAGTTGAAGAAGGGTTCGTCACAGCTGTACAGCTGTACACGTTTGTTCCCTTTTTTTTGAGGGTCGAAATATGGTATGGCGATGGCAATGCGCTTATGTACACAAGGTGGGAACATTATTACAACCGAATGTATCGAGGGTGGTTTGTGGAAATGTTTTACATAAGAAATGCATATTTTTAGAGAAGTTTTTGAGCTTTGAATGAATTTCTTATTTAATGAAAATATTCTTTATATTGTGGTGTAAATATTACTCATTTTATACTTTAGTTTTATACTACAATTTATTTTTTTTACTTTATTTCTCATGGCAACTGTTCATCAACACTCAATTTTGGACGTATCGAAAGATCATGCATATGAACGAAAACTCTCGACCACCGTCTGGCGTACGCTATCCGAGATAAGGCACTGCCTCAGAGCTCTGTTTGGTCCATCCGACAAAACCTGGACCCATATGTTTGCTTTGATGTGTGATACGGTGTGCAGCGTGAGCGGCAGCCTGTTCAGTATATAAAACAGATATCCTTAAATATGGTTCACGAAGGAACGTAACCGAGGGGTGGGTGAGAACAGCCAACGAGGCAAGGAACGGTAACAACGTGTCCCCTTTCAAAGCGTACCGTAGGGGGTTGCTATTCTCACCCTGCATAGAATTACCATCGACAGTTTTGTTTAATTTTTCCATTTCCAACCCTCGGCACATTTGAAGGTGAGTTAGGGATATGGGAACTCACTGAAAAGGATTCACCATATGGTGAGTATTCTGTTCACCATCGAAAATGATATGCTTTAGAGTCGTTTTAGCTTATGAAGCGATCTTTCGCATCCAGGAAAAAGGGGCTGTGCATAAGTTGATAGGAGTGGATGGTTGCGGTGGTTGAGTGACGTAGAAAAAGAAGAAAAAAAAGTAAGTAAATAGAAAAAACTCATCGAGCGCGCGCGCTCTCTTCGTCTGTTTAGGGGTTGGGGTTTGGATGTTTGGGGGGTGAGTTCTCACAGTTTGCTGCGAACGCGCGTTCGTGGAACCCGCATGGAAATATTGCGATAGAGATGATGCGTTCGATGCATTAGTGTGAGTGAGAAATCACTCATACAACGGGCGAAGGAAGATTGTAGTGAGAAAAGAGAAAAAAACGCAAACGAAACGAAATGAACTGTGAACTGGAGCTGAAGTAGTGAGCTGCTTCGATGATGCTTCTATGTTGCATGCTACTATCCAACATTACATGCCCATGCTGTTGGGATGGTCACTCACTTACACATACGCGTTTATGCTCTTTCCTTCTTCTTCATACAACTCTATCTCTTTTGCACCAACCGTTTTCTCATGGCAAAGAATCCTTGCGGCGTTTAGGTCGGGGGAAGCATAGGACAGGGTTTGTTGAATAAGAAATCATTAGAAAAAAAACCCACCCCTGGAAGGGCAAAGCAAAGATGTGAAGCATTGCAAAAATGGGGGAAAAGCTACAGCAGAAAAGAAGAAATTGAAGGCGCACATGATGTTGTTGGTTGAATGGGTTTTTGCGGGTTGTGCAGGGTTTTGTGTAGAGACGGGAACCGAAACGTACATGGGGCACGCTTTGGCAATAGAGAGCAACATGAACAGCTGAACAGCATTTGTAAGCTATAATGGTATGGGAGCAACGATGCTCCGATAGTGTGTATGTAATGCGGGAGGAAGCGAGAGAATTGTCGCTATTGGTTTCGAACGCAAGAAAGGGAAGGAGAGCAAAGCGATTGAGTGAGATTTGTAAAATGTATGTACAGGAGGGTTGAATGGTAGGGCGACGGTGGTTAACGGTGGTGGCACACTACTTGAAATAGCATAATATGACGATCACGAAGCGAGTTCGAGTGAAAATATTTCAACAAATTCAAATGCTTGCCAGCGCAAGAGTAAACCAAATCCCCTAGCGGTACAGGAAAAAGTTTTCCTTCGTTGTGGTAAGTGCAGCTTTGAATAAAGATCGTTTATTTGCACATTTTGGATTAGTTTCTTTTTACAAATAAATTTAAATATTCCTATGTAAAAATTCTTCAGCTAGAAAAATAAAATTAAACAAAATCAATTTTACAGCTCGGAGATAAATGTTTTAAACATAAGAAATGTTTACTTTACGCAAAATTAAATTAATATTTCAATCTGTTATTAAAATTGTGTCAGATGAGTTTGTGTCCATAGTTGATCTTGCTGCCTTATCATTTGAAAACCCTGCATTTCGCGTAGGAATGATTTACATTAAATACATCACAATAAAATATATTTATTCTTTATTTAATTTAATCTTGATTTTCCATCTATTTTCAATCATTAATTAAGAATGGATTATTAATGCTTAATTTTTCTACTGAAACATAAATTTCATTATGTTTAAAAGTTTTAGTTTCTGAAAATAAAAATAAATTTAATTTAATGTCGTTTATTTTATTTCAATGCTCTCGCTCTTAAAACATTACCAAATCCAATTAATGATTTCAATACCATTCCCAAGAAGGTTCGGCCAAGCAGCATTAACCAAGCCTGCTTGCTCAATGTGCTGCTAAATCCCGCAACTTTCAAACGGCATCGGCACGGAAAACTGTAAGCAACCCCGTCACGACACGGTCTCGGCGCGGGCAAAAACCCGGTCACATCCACACTTATCCGCACGCACAAAACTCACCAAAGCGCACGGCCCATGGGCTGTACGGGCGCACCAACGTATGCCAATGTGTGCAAGAGTGAGAAGCAACATATAAAAAAAAATAATGCTAGAGGGCTCAGTACATTTTATGGGCACAAGTGACCGCGCGTCCGTTCGTATAGTTGCACGATCACCATCATCACCATCATCATCATCATCATCATCATCAGTAGCAGCAGTAGCAGTAGTAGCTTCAACATCATCCGTATCATCATCATCATCATCCGGTTCGGTGCTACTTTGCAACGCATCCGTACCACGGAAGCCATGGGGCCTTATGTACTCTACTCACACTCTCGCACCGAATGGTTGCCGCTGATGTGTTTTGCTCCGTCGATGGTGCCGTCGGTGGCAACGGTGGCGTAAATACCAATTATATTTTGCTTCGGAATATGCGTTTCCCTCTTGGTTCCCTGCCATTCCCACCTCTTTTGGTACGTCACTAAAAGGAAGTGTACATAAAGCCGATGGAACTGGGTACGATATTAATCGCTACGGCACGACGCACATATGGGACCGGCTTCTGCCGGCTGCCACTGTGTGCGAGAGAGCATAATAACGCACATTTTCCTCCTCCAGCCCTTCGCGTTTCTATTTTCCCTCATTTTCCACCACAGAAAAGGTGAATTGGTGCGTTCTGTTGTTTTTCGTTTTGTATGGCATGCGGGAAAAGCCGGGTGGTTTGTGAGGTACGGCTACAACAATGTTCCAGAGTAAGCAAAAAGCGAAAAGGATTTCGTTCCCTGCCCTGACAAAACGCTTCGGCTAGAATAGCTGTCAGGGGTGAGTTTTATCGTACCACATATACACAAAACACGCACACCGAAAGCAGGGAGGGAACTCGCGAAACTGGGCGAATGTGGTGAAGAAAGCGATACGAAAGCATTAAGATAATGAGCAAGCATGCGACATGCGAAGCGAATGGAAGAAACGCCACGCCGTTTTGTGAGAGACGAAACCACACAACTGTCGAAGGAAAAATACATAATCAAAGAAAAACCCTCACACACAGAACTGGGATTTCCATGGGTCGAAGGTTGTTTTTTTGGGTTGGAAAAATAATAATGTAAAATAACTGCTGCTGCTTTCATTCCGTGCGTAATAATACGCGTGAGTGACTGCTATGCTTGTGTATTATTATTTTTAATGCTGATTTGTGCTTATTTGCTACTATTCCACGCTTTCTTTTGCTGCCGTTTGGTTCGGAACATATCACCGAAAGACGCGCCAAAATCATCTTTACCCAAAAACCCCATGGCACCGGAGGGTCGGTTGGGGACCGTTTTGGAAACTCAACAAAAGCTGTTGCGCGTCTGCGTTCAGCATGGTGAGATAGCAAGTATACGAGTGCGATGAGTGTGTGTGTGTGTGTGGGAGAGTAAAGAGGGTTGAACGGTAGTGTCGGAGAGTGTCGGAGGGGTGGTGATGAGGGTGAGAACCACGAGAGAATGGCAAAATATAAAAGAAATAAACTGTGGAAACACATAAAAACGAACGTAAAACCCCTGGGTCACTCATTTACACAAAACGAACCACGCATTTATGTTGTACAAGCACTCACTGCATCTCCGAGCTGATGAGCAGCTCAGTATGCAGCTGAGTGGCATCCTTTTAGTCCGTCGGAGAGTTTCTTTCAAGGTTTTTTTTCGTGTGGGGTTTTACAATCAACCTTCTAACCACACTCAACGCAACATAACCGAATTGAGGCTGAAAGATTATTTATGATTCCAGAAAGGCTTTAACTATACACACATACATATATGGACATAACCACACAATGGCACAAAGAGTTCCTCGCAGTTACGCCACCAAGCCAAAAAGCCGGTTTTTCTTACAGAGGTGTTGAAAATAATAGTAATAAATAAGAACGCTTCGTGCATTTGGTGGTGGTGATCGAAGTCTTCTTGGAGCAGATTTGGAGAATTTATTCCGGCACTGGTAGACCTACCAACGGTGCCAACGATCAACAGGATTCTAGCGATGCCAGACGAAAAGGATTATGATTATTGGTGTTATTATGTTTTCTACTGCTTGGTGGCGTCCCGCTTCGATCTGGCGCTCGACCATTGCTAAACCCCTGAAATAAGCTTTAATATAAAATTCTCTGTATATGTCTTGTGGTCTTTATGTCTTGTGGAGATATTTTTAATTTATTTCTTACGAAAGATAAAAAAAAGCCTCTTTGGTTGCTTCCTGCTTACACGAAAAGAGAGTATTCAGTGTTAGAGCAGTTTTCTACAAAAAAGTGCTTAACTTTCAGTCACGACTAAAGTTTGCGTTCTGTGTAATCATAACTCTCTTCTCGTCCGAAACTTAAACCAAACAAACCAGCGTTGGCAATCGCTACGAGGAACCATCTCGGTGAGTGATCGAGCAATTTTGCAAATTTTATTAGCTTACTTTACTATCGAATCGGTTCAATGTTGGCAAAAAAAATCACCCCCTTCTCATCCCCTCCCCACACAGAGAGACAACAATCAGTCCGTGGCGTTTCTTTTGCGCTTACGGAAGCAAATAGGCTGACTGGGCTGGCTGGGATCGATGGAACCGTCCGAAGGTGGCGTTGTGTGTGATATTAATCTTTTACTGTTGTTCCAAGGCCCTGATTTATGGTGGCCATAATTTGCGTTAGGCTGACAGACAGAATTGCCTGTCGAATCGGTCGAATACGGCCACCGATGTGTCAACCCGGGAAGCGGGTGGTGCGGGATTTGGATTGAAGGATTTCAGCACCAAAATCGCGCCATGGCAGGGAAGACCGTAAATATTAAGATTTTGCGGAGATTTTAGGAAGGTCTTTTGGAGCATCGTTCGTTCAACTAGAGAAGCGTTAAAATAGATTTGAAAATTTTAAACACAATTTATATGGATAAATATGGTGCTTAGAAGAAAATATTTTTTAGTCATTCTGAAGATTAATTTTTCTTTAAAATATTTTTTATTATCCAATAAAAAAGATAGTTTTTTTACCACAATCTAATCTCTTGTGTTAGCTGCAGAGAAAGGTTAATAAACTCCTTTTTCACGGAAGAGTTTTAACTAAACAAATCACTAACGCCATTGCTCGTCGTAATCCGTTGGCTGGTTGGCTGTAAATCGCTCAAAAAACCGTAGAAATTCCTGCAAATGACGTCAACCAGTGCAAGAAGAAAAGAAGCATGATGTGGTTAATCATCGCGAACGGAATATCGGCTGGGTTTCAATTCCATTTTTGCAAACCCATGAGTCATTGAGTTGAAGTTGAAATTAGTAAAACTTTGCATTGGGTTGTTGCATATCGATGAGTCAGAATCAGTTGTACGTGTTATAAAAACGAAGGAGACGGAGATGTTTTTGTTGTGCGTTAAATATGAATGCTAATAAGCAAAAACAAAAAAAGATTTACGGAGAAATGTATGATGAATCATATATGGAAAATAATATGGAAGATGTGTGGAAGATGATGTTAAGTTTTCATGTTTTAAACTATTTAATTATTATGCCTTTCTAATGATGAGCTGCATTTTTAGGTATTAGAAGATGAAAGTATATTAAATGCACATCTCGTCACATCTTAGGCCATTGTGGTGATTGTTGTCTTAGTTCCTCTTTTTGTTTTATCATAAAAACCATGTGTTTTTGATTAATTTGTAACTGTATCATAGAGAACATAATTTCATGTTTTTATAATACTCTTTACATCTAAATTCACCATCAACTGTATCAATAGATAGTTTTCAATTACGTTTCCTTCCCTTCAACGAAACTGTTTGTTGAATTACTTATGCGCTCTCTCGAGCACACTTTTCATCACGTACTGCGTGTTACCATCCGCAAGCAACCAATTTGCAAATTTTGCTATTTGCTCTGCACGCGGCAATCACTGTGCAATTTGGAAAGATAAACATCGAACCGTGCAGAAAAGCTTGGCGTTATTTTCACATTCAAAAACAAGTTTTGCAACCATTTCCAAGCACATCTCATACGCTTTATTTTCTAGACAAATAGCAACATACTGCACTGCATTACACTGCTTTGCTGTGGAGGTGATTGAAACGCATATAAATATAGGTGTGTAGGTGTGTTTGGGTATCCTTGTTTACTCACAAAACTGTTTTCCAACCCTCCGTACATCGGCACATATAATTCTTCAACTGCTGCTGCTGCTGTGGCTTCCAGCAAACTTCCGAAATGGGATTGCGGATTAATTTTTAACCAAAACATCGACCGAAACCCTACCGAACATTGCATGGGCAATCCTGTAATACATCCCTGCCACGGTCGATGGTGGTGTACATATACCTGGCAGGCCGTGATGCGTGATGCGCTACCACTTTTACCATGGCGCGTGTAACCGTAGAAATCAACTGGTGTTTTGAATATTTAACGACTTGTTGATTGTATCCGTATCCGAGGTACGTACGTTTGTGGGGCCGTTGTTTGGTAAACCAGCAAAAGGGTTTTTTTGGATTCTTCTTCTGTTCCCATCGATGCGCCATTTTGCTACAGCAACAAAAGTTCTATTTTACTTTCATTTTTATCTGAATCAACTTTTGATTCGTTTATTTCGGTGTTGTGTGATCGTGTGTGTGTTTATTGATGTTTTATTTTTTCCTTTTTTGGGGCTAATAAATCCCCAATGTGAGGGATCCTTTCTAGAGCTGCAACAGTAGTAATATGCAGCATGGTTACTTTAGCCCTAGCCCTTTATGTCACCTTCAAACACCCGAATGCCGTTTTCCCACGCGTAAACACCGTTCGTATGTGGCATTTTTCCGAACTCCCATCTGAGGGAATATTTTCACTCTGGGGTTCCTGGTAGTGGAGCGCTGGTTCAACAAGGATTGTGAAGTAAGCCATAAACAAACCACCAAATTGTCCGATGGCAGTGGTAGGGTGCAATTTTTTGGAGGCTTTTCCCATTACTGTAACATGAGGTCAACCGGACGATGTTGGCAGATGATGGCGTGCTGTTGCGTATTAGTACAGATGGTGACCAGTTTTAGCGACAACGGCTTGGTGAACTGTTTATTTGGGTAATGTTTTAAAATTCTGAAGGATTTACAGATTTCCACGTCTCCGCCTAAATATTGTGATCATTATAATAGTTACATTTAATTCTTAATTTTCATATTTTAATATATTTTAAGTGTAACATAAGAATTCCAGTTAGATTTCAGATATGGCCGTTATAATAATGAATCCTACGAGATCTACTATTATCGTGTAAAAAAAAGAATCACCAGTCTGTAGAAGGTTAACAATGTCATTAGAATGACACATGACAAAGAACATTGTTGAGGATGTCTTTGTAATCGATAAGCTAGGAAAGGACGACGAAGAATTTTGCAAAATATCGATGGGATTCTAGGGATAACAACGCAAAACAGCTAATGCTTATTCTCATACCAAGGAAATGCTGAAGATGTTGTAGATTATAAATGTAATAAAATAATTCCCTTAATATGATCCATGTTTTTGGTAAAAGAACCAACTTTTCTGAACAATGCACACAGTAAAATGATCAAACCTAGGAATTCACCTAGGGTCCTTGAAGTATTGTTGTCCAGAAAATATTTTTTCAAGAAATTAAGGTTTTTGTCTTCTATCCACAGACTTCACGAAAGAGACTAGGTAAGAATAGCCTGATCGTTAGAAAAAAAGTTTGAAATTCAAGAACGTGACTAAGTATCTTCCAGTTATAGAAATTGCAAAATAGTCCCAATAACACAAATGTAATTCGTAACTCCTTTATTCTTTATGCAGAACTCACAACTTTGAACATCATCATCTTTTCAATAAAAAAACCCCCGGATTAATGTCTGAATTCTGGGTTTAGACTTTGTTTACATGATCTTTACCGACGAAGCAAGTTCTCGTTCTCCCATGGTAAAACAGTTGTAGCATCGATCCGTGACAATTGGTGACATCATTCCACGGTTGACTGTGCATTGTTTATTTAACCTAGAAAGTTCTGTTTATGTATACTAATTATGTTTATCCCGCATAGCTCTCGCTCAAGCCGTGAGTGTTGCGGTAGGTCCGGCGCCGTATATCGATAGAAGCATTAGATTTTCTGCTCCAATAAATTTTAGGGATTTGTTTTATCATAACATAATCAGAACAGTTGTACATCGTTGTGCTAAAAATGAACCCGCACTGTGCTAGTCATCGCCAGCAGCACATCAAAAGATCGCCATCAGCTTGACAAGTGTCCCATCCCTGTGTTGCGTTACGTTCGTTCTTAGCCTTATCTCGCCTTCCAATTTTATTTTCTTCTCACTACGCATCCACCTATGCTGCGTGCGAACAGTGTGTGTGTGCGCAATTTAAATATGTATATTTTGTTCTACCAAGCGTACTATCATACACAGCGAAACATGGACCACGGACGTTGCTTCAAGAGGCACGTGCGAAAAAATAGGGCGTGAATATTGTGACAGATTTCGTCCGGGATCGGCCACCGGGATTTAATCTCGCGACATTCCCATTTGCATTCCCGGTGCAATGGGAATGGCTATTTACACACACAAATGCATGGCCTTTGATGGATTTAAATGCAAAGAAAGGAAGGGGCAAAATGGAAGGAAAGTTGGGGACAAAAAATCCTCGCCCCCCCAACCTTCTTCGCTGGTGGTAGAAGTCCGGTTGTGTACGTACGTTTGTGACATTTCTACTTCCGGTCCAGGTGTGGGTGCCCACGGGTGTGAACATTAATCTGTTCATATGCAAATTGTAGTCTATTGAATTTTCGGTAGAGATATTTTGCTTCATCCGTCTCGCACCAGAATGGAGAAGGCTAGTACCCGGCCTAAGAGTACGGGGGACTAATTCTGATGTGAAGAGTTCGTAAAAGAGAGGGTTTTTTTNCCCTACCGAACATTGCATGGGCAATCCTGTAATACATCCCTGCCACGGTCGATGGTGGTGTACATATACCTGGCAGGCCGTGATGCGTGATGCGCTACCACTTTTACCATGGCGCGTGTAACCGTAGAAATCAACTGGTGTTTTGAATATTTAACGACTTGTTGATTGTATCCGTATCCGAGGTACGTACGTTTGTGGGGCCGTTGTTTGGTAAACCAGCAAAAGGGATTTTTTTGGATTCTTCTTCTGTTCCCATCGATGCGCCATTTTGCTACAGCAACAAAAGTTCTATTTTACTTTCATTTTTATCTGAATCAACTTTTGATTCGTTTATTTCGGTGTTGTGTGTGTGTTTATTGATGTTTTGTTTTTTCACTTTTCCTTTTTTGGGCTAATAAATCCCCAATGTGAGGGATCCTTTCTAGAGCTGCAACAGTAGTAATATGCAGCACCGTTACTTTAGCGCTGTCCCTTTATGTCACCTTCAAACACCCGAATGCCGTTTTCCCACGCGTAAACATCGTTCGTATGTGGCATTTTTCCCAACTCCCCTTTTAAGGGGACATTTTCACTCTGGGGTTCCTGGTAGTGGAGCGCTGGTTCAACAAGGATTGTGAAGTAAGCCATAAACAAACCACCAAATTGTCCGATGGCGGTGGTAGGGTGCAATTTTTTGGAGGCTGTTCCCATTACTGTAACATGAGGTCAACCGGACGATGTTGGCAGATGATGGCGTGCTGTTGCGTATTAGTACAGATGGTGACCAGTTTTAGCGACAACTGGTTGGTTAACTCTTTTATTGTGCAATGTTTAAAAATTCTGAAGGATTTACAGATTTCCACATGTCCGTGTAGATATTGTGATCATTAGAATAATTACTTTTAATTGTTAATTTTGATATCATATTTTAATATATTTTAAGTGTTTATATACCATAAGAATTGTAATTAGATTTAAAATATGGCTTTATATTGATGAATCCCATGTGCTCTATTATTACCGCGTAAAGAGATAGAATCAGCAGTCTGGATAAGGTTAATAATGTTATTCGAAAGCATTAAAATAGAAGATATTGGGGTCTTCTGATAGAAAGACTTGGAATAGCCTCTTCTAGCAAGACTTGGATAAAGTGCAATCAGACGATTGATCTGAACTATTCACAGACTCCAGTAGATTCGTATAAACATTTGCTTCACTTAACTGCATTAAACTGAGCAACCGAACACCCATCAAATCTCCGCAAAGAAATTAAAAGTACGCATATAGTACAAAGCAGAAAATTACGTATGCGTTGGTAATGCAAGATTCAGGGGAAGAATAAGCGAGAATAAGCGAGAACATTGTTGAGGATGCCTTTGTAACCGATAAGGTAGAAGACGATTAAGAAGAATTTTGGAAAAAAATATCGATGGGATTCTAGGGATAACAACGCAAAACAGCTAATGCATATTCTCATACCAAGGAAATGCTGAAGATGTTGTAGATGATAAATGTAATCAAAAAATTCCCTTAATATGATCCATGTTTTTGGTAAAAGAACCAACTTTTCTGAACAATAAGCAACGTAGAATGACCAAACCGAGGAATTCATAAAAATCACTTAGGGTCCTTGAAGTATTGTTGTCCAGATAATATTTTTTCAAGAAATTAAGGTTTTTGTCTTATATACACAGACTTCACGAAAGAGACTAGGTAAGAATAGCCTGATTTTCAGAAAAATAGTTTGAAATTCAAGAACGTGACTCAGTATCGTCCAGTTGTAAAAAATTGCAAAATAGTCCCAATACCACAAATGTCGTTCGTAACTCCTTTATTCTTTATGCAGAATACTCAACTTTGAACACCACCGTCTATTCGGCAAAAAACCCCCGCTCAATGTCGTTTTAGAATTCTGCACTTGGACTTTGTTTACATGATCTTTACCGACGAAGCAAGTTCTCGTTCTTCCATGGTAATTTCTGCAGCAGTTCTAGCATCGATCCGTGACAATTGGTGACATCATTCCACGGTTGACTGTGCATTGTTTATTTAACCTAGAAAGTTCTGTTTATGTATACTAATTATGTTTATCCCGCATAACTCTCGCTCAAGCCGTGAGTGTTGCGGTAGGTCCGGCGCCGTATATCGATAGAAGCATTAGATTTTCTGCTCCAATAAATTTTAGGGATTTGTTTTATCATAACATAATCAGAACAGTTTTTGCCTCTATATGATGTACATCCTTGTGCTAAAAATGAACCCGCACTGTGCTAGTCATCGCCAGCAGCACATCAAAAGATCGCCATCAGCTTGACAAGTGTCCCATCCCTGGGTTTGCATTACGTTCGTTCTTGGCCTTATCTCGCCTTCCAATTTTATTTTCTTCTCACTACGCATCCACCCATGCTGCGTGCGAATAGTGTGTGTGTGCGTAATTTAAATATGTATATTTTGTTCTACCAAGCGTACTATCATACACAGCGAAACATGGACCACGGACGTTGCTTCAAGAGGCACGTGCGAAAAAAATAGGGCGTGAATATTGTGACAGATTTCGTCCGGGATCGGCCACCGGGATTTAATCTCGCGACATTCCCATTTGCATTCCCGGTGCAATGGGAATGGCTTTTTACACACACACACATGCATGGCCTTTGATGGGTTTAAATGCAAAGAAAGGAAGGGGCAAAATGGAAGGAAAGTTGGGGACAAAAAATCCTCGCCCCCCCCAACCTTCTTCGCTGGTGGTTGAAGTCCGGTTGTGTACGTACGTTTGTGACATTTCTACTTCCGGTCCAGGTGTGGGTGCCCACGGGTGTGAACATTAATCTGTTCATATGCAAATTGTAGTCTATTGAATTTTCGGTAGAGATATTTTGCTTCATCCGTCTCGCACCAGAATGGAGAAGGCTAGTACTCGGTTTGGCCCAAGAGTACGGGGGACTAATTCTGATGTGAAGAGTTCGTAAAAGAGAGGGTTTTTTTTATTATTATTATTGTGTACTAAATAAAAGAGAAGCGAGCGAGAAGCTAGCGTGTGAGGAATGGGAACGTTTTCTGGCAAATCTCCAATCTCTCCAGCGTACGGGATCAGTTCATTCGTTTCCAGCTGACCGATTCTTGACGTTGTCTGATGGGCAAAATAAGTTCGCCAGTGAACCAGTGAATCGGAGGGGTTATCCCAACCGGGACCGTACTCCACCTGCCCACCCGCATGTTCCCCAATATCCCGGGAATCATGGCAGGATGTGTCACCATTTTCACATCACGTGGGACGACGTTGCACTTGGGCGCAGATGGAATTACAAATTGAACACCAGTTTCTTTCCCGTAGCATGGGGAATGTCCTACCTATTTGGTTCAGGGCACATTCACATTTTGGTAACTAACTTTCTGAGCTGTCCAAGCAACTCCCTTGGCTGCTGTCCCTTGGTTCAATGAGGGGTATGTGGGGCGGAAATCATATCCAGGAAACCAGGGAAAGTGGGTTTATGTTTCATTCATAGTATTTNTGTGTACGTACGTTTGTGACATTTCTACTTCCGGTCCAGGTGTGGGTGCCCACGGGTGTGAACATTAATCTGTTCATATGCAAATTGTAGTCTATTGAATTTTCGGTAGAGATATTTTGCTTCATCCGTCTCGCACCAGAATGGAGAAGGCTAGTACCCGGTTTGGCCCAACAGTACTGGGGACTAATTCTGATGTGAAGAGTTCGTAAAGAGAGGGTTTTTTTTATTATTATTATTGTGTACTAAATAAAAGAGAAGCGAGCGAGAAGCTAGCGTGTGAGGAATGGGAACGTTTTCTGGCAAATCTCCAATCTCTCCAGCGTACGGGATCAGTTCATTCGTTTCCAGCTGACCGATTCTTGACGTTGTCTGATGGGTAAAATAAGTTCGCCAGTGAACCAGTGAATCGGAGGGGTTATCCCAACCGGGTCCGTACTCCACCTGTCCACCCCCATGTTCCACAATATCCCGGGAATCATGGCAGGATGTGTCACCATTTTCACAATCACGTGGGACGACGTTGCACTTGGGCGCAGATGGAATTACAAATTGAACACCAGTTTCTTTCCCGTAGCATGGGGAATGTCCTACCTATTTGGTTCAGGGCACATTCACATTTTGGTAACTAACTTTCTGAGCTGTCCAAGCAACTCCCTTGGCTGCTGTCCCTTGGTTCAATGAGGAGTATGTGGGGCGGAAATCATATCCAGGAAACCAGGGAAAGTGGGTTTATGTTTCATTCATAGTATTTTGGGTACAATTTGATGGCGGAGTGGCGGAGAGTAACTGGAAAATAAATCACTCCCCCGAAACTGGTAGCTTGCCGAATGTGTTGCCGAATGTACGTACGTACGGGAGACAGATTGAACAGTTCGTTTTCGTTGCGTTCGGATGAATGTTGAGCAGTTTTGCCATTCTCTCAGGGGTGTCCTTTGCCAAAGTGTACCGCGACCGGCCAACCTCACAGTGCAGCTTTTTCCGAAAAGTCGTATTCGCCTAGGCTTACCCAGGGCCTTTGCGGTTTCGGTCTTCATTTCCATAACCAAATACCCAAACTGCAAAACCGAGCGTCCAATGCAGGGACAATGAATGTAAATGCAATGCATATTTCAGTTGTAGTACTACGGGAAGTATGCAGTTCTGCATTTCGGAGTGCAGTTTTAGTGCAGCGNCATTTCCATAACCAAATACCCAAACTGCAAAACCGAGCGTCCAATGCAGGGACAATGAATGTAAATGCAATGCATATTTCAGTTGTAGTACTACGGGAAGTATGCAGTTCTGCATTTCGGAGTGCAGTTTTAGTGCAGCGCGTACGATTCAACCTCACACTCTCCCTGTGTCTTCCACTGGTCTTCATATGCTGACTGCGGTCGCTGTCAGTTGCAACGATGACGTGTGTGTGTGTGTGTGCTGCTGTTGTTGGGCCAAAACGAAAAACCACAATCAATATCGAATGTACCGATGCAATCGATCGATTGAAGGTTTTATTGTTATGCTTTTGCCAGGTGTACATACCATACTATCTTTGGGTGTGTTTGTACGGGAGGTTATGCACGCCATTCGTAACGATTAGAGCAAATAAAGTACCGCTGACATTGAGCCGAGATGACCTCAGCAATGAAAATATTCCATTACATACCACACACACACACGGGCGTCTGTTTGCGTTTCCCGCCCTACACACCAAAAAGCCTATCGTCGGTGGTACGATTTTATATTAAGCACAAGCATATTTTGGGTACTTGTGGAGAGTACCAAACGGCACATCTAATGGGATGGAAAAATATTTGAGTACTGTTATACCGCAACCAATGCAAAACCATCTGAAAAGTACCTGAGCTCGGGAAGGGAAGTTTTCGTTTGCGCATCGGAATTCATTTTGCCAACCCAGCACCCCTTGGTTCGGACAGTAGTAACTCAATTAATGCGGACAATTTGATGATGCGTTGAGTCGTGCACTATTCGAATGCAATTTTCCGCATCCATCCGTCTGCCGTCCGTCCAATTGGAGAAGCTGTGTTGATTGAATCAGTCGCTCCAGATTAGATTGAAGGTGGGTGCTATAGATTTCAGATTAGATGGAAATACTTTGCTGTACGTTTGTTTTTTTTTGCTCCAAAGTCCCTTCTGCTTTGTTATTGCTGGTATGACTTCTTTTCGTTATAGCCACAAGAAACGGTGCAAGATGCAGCTCGTACCACCATATACGCTTTCCCGTAGTCAGCGTCATCATCGTTTGCCTCGATCGAGTCTGTCTGTTTGCTTTTCATTTGCAGATGTTTGCCAAAGACGAAAGCTTTCGGTTTGCAAAAGCAACAGCACCTTCAGTGTGCTGTTCTTTCCCATCAAGCAATTAGGAGGTAGCAAAACGTTCTTTTTCACTATTTTCCATGCTTACCTGCTGAATGGTATCGATAGCGCCGATATGTTGTGTGCGCTGGAGATTTCGTCAAGGTTTTTTTTCATTTAATTTGGACTACAGGTTTAGTCTTAAAGGAAGTTTCATTTAATTTGGACTACAGGTTTAGTCTTATAGTTCACTTCTTTACATATATCGGTGCTCATGTAGGTGGCGCAAATGAAGATGTGCCTAAATGTACTTAACACTCTTGTAAATGAGATATTTCTATTTAATCTGTTCTGTTCAAATGTAAGGAATCATTCAACTGTGTGAGTAAGAAGTAGGATGAAAATTAAACTATTGTTGAACTCTTTGCCTTCGTGAATTTCTCCATGATCTTCCAGAAAAACCTCCAAAAAGGATTCTTCGCCACCAAGAGAACATAAACCCCATATAACAAGGGAAGATCATTTTTATAATAATATTTGTAGTTTCAATAAGGCACTCACAAGACATGGTGTAAGATCAAGAAGAACAGTAATCATTATTTCACATGCAAAACACAACACGAACAGCGTTTAAAAGGAAGCAGTTTCCCAGTTTTTCATCTCCCTAATATTCAAATGTTCTTGCCTACACAAATTACTGGAAATAATTTGATCTTCAGCCAATGCTTTCGGCTTACAGATCCATTGAAAAGTTTCTCGTTTTTTCACGGATTTCCCCGACGTTTTCCCAAGCTGTTCATGCTTCTACATGCTTTCGCCTGTAAAAAGCACTTACATTGCCAGTCTGGTACGATGGCGTTAATATTTTTTAGCACGGCTAAGATGATTTCTTATTGTTTCCAATCATGGAACTGAACGTTTTCTGAGGATTTGACCTCCGTTTTCTGAGGTAAAATCCTCAGAAAACGGGTAGGTTCATCATAACACGAAATGTTAACAGCATTTTGATTTTTAGTTTTTTTTAACGGTAAAGACTATATAATATCAAGCGAATGGGTTTTTTTGTTAACTAAATTGTGTCCTCTATTGATTTTTTATTAAAAAAAGTGTCATAACTGCTCACTAACATTAGCTAAATATTCTTTTTCTTTTGTGGCATTAAAAGAGGGCTAAAGGGGTCTTAGTCCGCTATTTCTGACTTTCCTTGATGTTTAAATAGTCTGATTAGTCAGTTCTGCATATGTTATAATTGTTAGTACATAATAATTTTTAAAATCCAAAGTAAATACACAAGAATATATGATTAGTAAACTTATTCTTCGATGCTTCATTCACCTATATTCCATAAGAACTTATCATGCTCTTGATGCCGCTACAAAGAATATCTTTCAAGCTCGTTTGATGTATTTCCTTCCAACATTCTACACCTTTAAACTACAACTGCTCAATGTCCCTTATAGTCCGATCACATGATAAGTACATATAAGTTACAGTTTATGGGAAAATTTCCCTTGAAAGCACCTTCTCGTTCGCCATCATGTATAATTCTCATTTCTCATTACCAATTAGTCTATTTTTATGAATATTTTGATCAACAAATCATTCATTCCATTTAGCTGTTCTTAGTATATCACATTCTACTAGTCCCATCAAATACTGAAAAATTGACAGATTTGAATATAAACTCTTCTAAATGACTCATTTGACAGATTTAAAAAAATGGTAAAATATACTAAAAGCTATATCTTTACTCTAATCCATTCTAATCTGTTTTCAAGGGTTCTAATAAATGAGTAATCGAAACGGCCAAATCACACACTCCAAAAAGCTAATGTTTCAAAACATCATCCAGCTCATTTGATACATTCTCCACATCCCCAACTGTTGTTATGATCCTCGAAAAAAACCCAAAAACCCATCAATCCCCAGTGCGATGATTTTCCGAGAATATTATTTACTAATTTATTCACCCTTTTTTCCCACTCACTATCAAAAAACTTGATGTCATCCGAACGTAGTAGCAACAGTTGAACACCCCTATTTGGGAACTCTGTTCGTTTGCTTTATTTTTGATACTCGCAAAAAAAAGAGAAACTATCCACCAACTATCCAACACCGAAACAGTGTCCCAAAACTCATGCTTCCTCCAGGATGTGTACGACCGCGTACAGTTAATGATTGCACTCCATGCTGACGAGTGATCAATTAAGGATGCATATCATTTATCACTATCACTACGTAGTGTGCGGTGACAGTTTTCGAATCAAACACCCGAAACCGGAGAGAGCCCACTTGGAGTGTTTGGCATTTGGTTGGGATCGTTTTTCAAAAAGTTCTCGCGCGACAGCACTGCCGCACTGTCATGTTTTCGGTCAAATGCTTAGAATGGTTCGGATTTTGATAAATTATCCTTCCGGCGTGCCGTGGGTAGTTAATATTGGGGTTTGGGTTTTTTACGCTGTTCCCTTGTTTGTCTCTTATGAATGGTTCTGATTGGTGTGTATGAATGTAAAGAAGTGTCTAAACGAAGGCATTCAAACCATCTTACCCATTCGAATGCAACCGGGAAAGCTGCTTAGCAGCGGGATAAGACATAGGTTGGAAAATTAAATATGCATGAATTAAGTGCTTCATCTTGTACCGGGCAAACTATTCGAATTGAATTAAGAATGTGGTTGATCTTGAAAATAAATTACACTCAGCTTCCGCATCACTGCTCGAGTGGCCAGCAGGAACGCTCGCACAAACCTGGCCGCTCGTGTTTTGTTTTGCAAGGCCAGCAAATTAGAACCGGAATAATATATGTAGAATAATTAGTAAAATAAATAATCATACTGCTGGTGGGTGCATTGTCGGGTTGCAGCTTCCAGACGGACATCGGCAACCGGTCGGTTGGTTCAAAAGAGAGATAAATTAATACGCATTTGTACCGGGCTTTCGATTGAATTCGTTCACATTTTGCAAAACGAAACGAATGCAATGTCTTCCGTACCCATTAAAGAACTCGTCTGCCCGTCTTTTGGTATGCTCGTATCTTGTCCGGCTTGGGAGCGGACTTCACCATGCACCGTGCACCGAAGAAGAGGATGTTCGTTTGCGCCTCCCTCGTACAAAGGCCCATCCCCTTCTACCCCGAAACGATGGATGGATAGTACAAATTGAACTTGTGGTTGTCTTTCGATGTCGTCGTTGTCGGGTGCATCCTTACACTTCGGGTCACCCACTCCACTGGGCCTAGGAAGTCCCGCTCGCCAAACAGATAATGGTCCGCAAAGTTTGAAAGGCTACAAACTAATAGAAGCTTCGTCCGGAGACAGAACAAATTTGAACTTCGGAGGTTTTGGACTATGCCAGGTTCGTCCGAATACAAAAGCGTAAACCCACCTTCCCGCTTCCTTTCCGCTGCACGTTGTGGGTGGATTGATTGTGACAACAAATGCACCGGGGTTTGCGACATAGAGCGTACAAAGTGTACGTACGGAGCATGGAACATGATTCACATACGACGGATGCGTTGCGGTTTGCGATAAGACGTGTGTGTGTGTGTGTGTGTTGAATTGGTAGCCGGAAAAGCAGCCGGTTTTGGCCACCGAGGCATAAAACTCCACACCACACCGCAGCTTCTATTTACGTTTGATGTCGTCGTTCGTTCTGCAGTGTCGTTGCATTATTGAGAATAAAATTGATGAGTGTGTCAAACTTCGTCCATATGGGTGAAGGAGGAAATGGGACATACGGTTGGTCTAGGGGTGCAAGAATAGGGTTGCACTTCGATAAGGAAGCGATAAACGAGCTGAAGGTATGGAATGTTTGTAAAACTTTAAAGCACTCGGATTCGGTAAATGGTGAAGAATTTTCAGCTAGAACAGGGTTTGAATTTTGTCTATCGTTCGGCTCGTTTGGCATGGCACTTTGATGTCATGATTTATTTGGTGTTGAGTTAGATAGAACATGAAAAGCGCCGATGCAATGGTAATGATCATGTGATCGAGAATTATACACCTCAGATATTTCCTAAATAGAGACAAGGATCTGTTAAGGGCAAACGAAATGTTTTTTGGTGTTAGTTCCTTTATTTACAGTTAATGGTATTGGAGTTACCTTCTAAGTGAGAGAAGAATTGAAGGAATCCAAAGTCAGATATATTCAAGCTTTAAACAAACAGACTAACATTTAAATAAGCGATAGTTTTGTAATGTTTTTCAGCTTCATTTAAATATAATTCCGTTTTAAAGTAGTTAAATTTCTTTTGATCCAGGTTGCCCATAAAAGTATTGCAATTGATGTTACATATACCAATTTTGAATACAATACAACTTAACTTGTATGATGAAACAATTCCAATTGAAGCAATTGGAATATTTTTTTTAAATTGAAACATTTCATGATCGGTAACAAGCATCAATTATTGATGAAGGCTCTATAGGTACTTCAGTTTGGAACGTCCATGAGATACAAATTTAAACCCCTTGAACAATAAAGTAATGTCATTTAAACATTGAAACGGCAGCACATTAACCATCGGCAGATTTCAAACAGGTATGAGTTCCTGCAGAGGTCAGACGTTAGAATTAGATAACATGGCACGTAAGAAGAATTTGTTTTGAAGTACAAGGATGTTTGTTTCGAGGGATATCGTATTTTGTTTCTTAAATGTCGGCCGCTCAACAGTGTGTTCAACAGTGATTTTAGATCCAATCATAATTATCATTACTTTTTTCATTGTTTAATGACTATTTCATTTCATTGTTTTGCTACGGGGAGACGGTCAGGATGGGATTTGATCCCCAATCCTGCCGTGTGGGCCGGCGCCGTTTATCACCACCGGGCCACCCCAATTTCATTGTTTATTGTAAAAATAAGCCTACTTACATACTAACTAATCCGCTTCGCGATTTTGGCCTGCTACTAAATATCTAAGCCGCTAACGTAGAGCACCATCGTTTGCCAATCCATTATCCCGGCCTTTCTGGTGAACAAATCAACGCTACCGATCCTTCTTAGTTTGGGCACACCACGCTTTTGCTGTCCATAAGGATGACCTCAAAGATCTTTACAGACTGGGTTGTTCGGTGCCATTCTTATGACATGACCAGGTCATCAGAGCCCGAATAATCTAATTCGCTATACGATAGTGAGTTCGTCCTACAACACGTCGAGCTCGCCATTGTAGCTGCTTCTTCAATGTTCATAGGAGGTTTTCGTCAGTTCTAAGCAGAGTTCATGTCTCAGAAGCGTGTGTGAGCACTGGAGCTATATAGGTTTTATATAACCCGAGCTTCGATCGTCGCGACAGGAGTTTTTAGTGCAGGAGTTTTTTTCAGATTAAAGAAACACCAGCTGCGTTTCACCTTAGCCTAACAGTATTCGACGACTTCAAAAGTGCGATCACCTATCTAAAACAGGATTCGTTAACAGGGCCGGTGGTGGTTCTACTATCAATTTAGTTGTTTTTTTTAACTAAACCAAAGCCCTATCGTTGGTAGACTTTTGAAGGTATGGACCAAAATCAACTTCAAGAAGTGTTCAAGTTATAGGAGACCTTTCGGCCTGAATTATACGTTTCTTAAAAGCGATTCATTAGAACTTGTAAATAAATGTCCGTTGCCCGTGAAATTACACTAAACCGAAATACCCCTGGAAACTTAAAGCTACCTTTCAAACACTTTAAATTTACCACAAAAAGCCCATGCAAAGCTTTAATTTGATTGATTCTTGTAAATCGTTTTTAAATTTCATTTTACTACTCTTTTAACACCATTTCCCATGTTAATCTTCCTCCGGTACGTTCACTGGGTGTATGTTGCACAGCATTTGATCCGTGTTTATCTCATTATCCGTTTCATTTTGTGACATAAATCAAAACTATTCATTGACAAAACAGCGATAGAACCAGTGGTTCCGTGTTGTTCTTTGCTCTGCTCCTCTCAATCATTTTATCCCGATTTCAATCGCAGCCCATTTGCATTTGACGCCCAGCTAATCGCTCCTTAATTGCGAACCCACCAGTAATCCAAAAATCAAAATAAATAACCCATCAATCCGGTGTGGTGCGGGAAGAAAAAGAAACACCGCAGAACATCAAGCGTACATGTTCATAACCTTCCGACCATGGCAACACCCACGGACACACCATCAAAATCCGTGATAATCCAAATCAAAATGTTTGTTCGCTCGTCATTGCCACCCTGCCACTCGTAACCAAGGGGCTTGGTCCATTTTTGTATAGTTTTTTTTCTTCTTTCCTTCAGTATTCTAGTTTGTTTGTATCGAACCATAAAGAAGCAACCTGTCGCCAAACCCGAAACACCCGGTCCACTCATAAACTCAACTCGGCTCGACCACAGGCGGGCCAATAATATTCAAATTCTATTCCGCCCACCTGGAGACCTGGCGGCGTTTCGATCATCGTTAGGCAGCGCTAATGCTGACGTTGTCCTAATCCTCGGTTAGAAAACTAAAACCGAGAAGGAGAGAAACAAAGTGAATGAATGTACACAACAACACAAAAAAAAACATACAAGAATATGCTTCTAAAATGTTGGGTACCAAGTGAAGAGTAAAAATCAATCCCTGAGGCCCTGATAGTGTCCAACAAGGGGAAACGAACGAACGGAAAGTCCATACGCGTCATGTCAAAACTGACGTTTGGATGCTGCAGCGCTCTCGGTAGCGAAGTTCGGTTCGGTTCAGGTTTCTCGTCCTCCCGTCCTGGGCTGGGTGTAAAGTGGGTGTCTGTAGGGAGTTTATGTGAAGGATTCTTCCGACAGTGATTAGTGTTTGGGAAGGAGCGAGAGAAAAAAAAACCAACGCAGGAACCCCAAAAGAACCAACAAAAGCATGGAAGATAAACACTCGTAACGAAGCCCCTGATTAAGTCGCACTCCGGACGAAGTCGCTAACTCCACCGACCGGGGGATGGTGAAGTAAGCGTTGAAGTAGCAACGCAGCTTCATCCCTCAAGCGCTCGTACGCAATACGTAAGCACGCGTACGGGGCGCTTCGGGCAGTAATCATCTCATCAACATAATAATTGAATCGTTCATCTACGTCGTGCGTTTCGTGTGTGTGTGTTTGGATGTAAAAAGTTGGTAAACGGCCACGAGCTCACGGTGTAAGCAAAAGTAAAAAGTGTGAGCTATCCGGACCACGACCACAGGCGGTAACAGAAGATACACACAAAAAAAAAGGAAGCCGCAGAGGATCGCCGCGCGGAGATGGAATTTGGAATACGTGGGGTTAGATGGAGAGATGAAGAAGACCTCCTATACCCACAAAACCCGAGGGTCGCTAGAATATGTCTCGTCATCGTTCATCGTCACGTCGAACCGGATGGTGGTAGAACACAGTGTCACTTGGAACGTAGCAAAAACCTGTAAAAGTAGGCATGGGTGTAAGCTTCATTTTTACCTTTATTTTTGTACTTCTTTCTTTTTATTCTTGTGAAGCTTTTCTTTTTTTATCTCTTTCTCACTCTCTTTCTCTCTGTCTATCCTTTTCATCGTGGAGTTGTGGTACTTTTATCGTCATTTATTTCCTTTCTATTGGCTTTTCCTTTGCTTGTGCTGTGGACCATCTTTCCAACGTTTGACTTCTGAGGCTTGAGGTTTTTTTTTGGGGGGGTTATCTACCCAACCTGGCAAGCTGGAAAGGATGTCCCTGACATGGCCCTGGAAGCGATTGAAGTGGGAAATTTCATCAAACTCTACTCTTCCCGGTGTTCTCGGTTCAGGTTTTGAACAGGAAACGCAACTAACATACACCAGGGACTTCCTGGTCCTGGAGCTATGTATACCGTTCGTATCACAACTGCAGCTTCTTCAGACCAGGGGAAGGGGGGGGGGATATGGATGTCTGTAAGCAACAATTGCACAACGCACATCAATGTAGACGAGGAAATGAAAGTCCCCAGCAAAAAGAATAGAAAAACTCCCGAAAGAGAATACACTTTGAGTATGAGGAAGAAATATTGAAACGTACATGACAAAAGGACACACCTAATAGCCGGGAACGTTCGAGATGGGGTTCGAGACCCTGGAGGCATACGGTCTCGAATGGGGAAGGAAAAAAACGGACACAAAACCACACGATAAAACGCACACCGTCAGAAGGGTGGAAAGGAGCATTAGAAGGGTAGCAAAATGGGCCGCGAAAAGTAATTTCCTGTCCCTTGAGAATGGTTCTCTCGGTTGCTGATCAGAAGTCCAATCGACGTCCAAAGAACTGCTAGCGAGATCGTTCGACGCATCGGTGCCCCATCGTAATGGTGACTGTGCCGATGGGTTTTTCTTCCCACTTTTCCTCTGATGTTGGTGGTACTGAGTTTTTCCCGTTTTTAGTTTTTTTTAGTCGAGGGGATGTTCGTTTTTTCGACCCCTTTTTTAAATGCTCACCAGTGGACACAATTGGGTTTTAGTTGCTTTTCGGGTTCTTCGTTCTAGCCACGGAGCGAATCTTTCGGAAGGGTGGAAATTAATTTCGTAAGTGATAGGAGACGAGTTTGCATGAAATTGAATAAAATGAAGAGTTGTCGCTTTTTGATAGCGCCGTTCTTTGTGGTGGCAGAATGATGAAGGTGTGATCGATTTTTAAAAACTTTAGCAAATTATTTTTTTTTAGTTTAAATTATTTACTGTACTATAATACAAACTCATTACTTGACATCCTTAAAATATCGCGATACACTGCTTTACAAACGTGAAAAAGAAACGAACTTAACAATTTTTCATCATTCCATCTCCTTAATGTTGCATTATCTTTTCAAGATTTTGTTCATAGCTTTCGTTTACGCGTCCATCTCCTAGAACATCCATAATTTCCCAGCCAGGACAAAGTCCTAGAACTCAAAAAAAAAAACGTCAAAATGAAGTCTTCGGCCAAGCAGCGGATGATCCAAAACGATAATCCCACATGAATTTGCTTACGCTGTACGATATCTGCTTTTTCTTTTCATTCCTCGAGCCAACCAGCAGAACTAAAGCAGATACTGCTTACAATGCCGAAAATAGTCAAAAAGATACTCAGTGTTTTTTTTTTTTGGTTTGTTTTTTGGGATGTTGTACGTGAGTACTCTTTTTATATTTAGTAGCGAACAACCTAACAAACCGAGAAGCAGCTTCACTCGAAAGTCTTGTCATCGTCAACGTCGTTGTCGTCCACATCGTTATTGCCAACCGTCGACTCCACGTTGGAAGAGATGAAAAATGAAAAGCCAAAATGAGAAACAACTGAAAGAAAAAATCACAAAACAAAACAAAAAACAGCAACAAGAAACACACCACCCCATAAACATTGCAGCGAAAACTAGGAAAAAGCGACTAAAATGCGACGGAGCTACATTACGATGCTTACGGTACACACATTATTCAATCACTCTCGCACTTACACAACTGTCCGTGCATTTTCAACCCCTTTCTTACCGTTGGAGATGTGATCGGAGGGTGGGTGGATGGAAGAGGAGGTGGGGAAGATGGAGAGAGTAAGCAGGAGACCTCTGGGGTGGGGAGGACGATCGGGAGATCAGAATGCTGACGATGGAGCATTGCAATGTGCCTGAACTGTGGAGGGCAACAAACGCACAGCGGGAAATGATGATGCGAACCGGCCATAAGTTTATGGACGGTTTCTGAAGAATTTTATTTTTACACTGTAAGAGTATCTTTTGAAATAGGAATTAGAAATTATGAATAAGAAAGTATCCCGAAGCATTTAAAAAGGGTGATCTTAAGATCTTAAGAGTGCTTAAACGCCAACCATCTAAGCCACCGTTCTGAGTTCAAATCTCGACTAAATGGTTGGTTGTCATGTCCAAACTAGTAACTCGTACTATTAAATGATGAAATGTCTCATCCTCTTACATACATCGATGAAATTTTGGGAAGAACTAATCTATTTCCAGGAAAATTAAAATATCTGCTGTAAAACTTTTTACAAATTACATGCTCGAAATTCAGTTTCTCCCTTTCTTTGGTTCTGTAGTAGTTGTTTCGCTCCATAGTTTCTTGGTGTTTTACCCTTGGTTTTCAAATCGTGATTGTTTCTGTTTGAAAATGAACATTTTTATGGATAGTTACGGTTTCTTCAACATGCTTAATCGTTTGTAAAAATGAGGATATTTGTAAATTTTTCAGCTCTCTTCAGTTGAAGATTCATATGAAATACATGATCCATAATTATTCCAGTTATTAAACTTTTGTATACTTGAAGAGAATTCTTCAAACTTACTAAGAATTAAGATTTAGTTTATGTTACAAAATTAGGCCAGAATCTCTGGAGGAGCTACCCACAGTTAAATTTATTGCATGGTTTCTCCAATAATGTCTCTTCCACACATCACATTATGACCATGGCACACCACCTTCGTTCGCTCACTATGCCAAAAAAGAGCAGAAATATGAAACGTCGTCTCTGTACACTTTGCCGTTGCTACTGCTGCAGGGTGGTACGCTTTCGCAACAACCTTGCTGACTCTACTACCTCTGGCGACTATACACCAGCCGCACCATATACCCGACCCGCATGTCGATCTCTTTTTTATGTGTCCCCCCTCGAGCTGTTAACCATCCAACTTTCTCACCGCGAGCTGAACCGTTCCTTATGCTGCCGAACCCGTGCTGCGGCTAAGCTAGCTGGGCAGCTTTACGCGAAGAAAAGCTTCAAGCTATCGCGGTAGCCACAGCGCAAAAGGTAGCGAAAAACCGAAACAAAATAGCCAGAGCAGAAGTAAAACATAAGAGAGTACACAACAACAACAACAACAAAAACAGCAGACCCCAAACAACACAAGACCACAAGAATTGTGATCGTGAAGGGAAGGAACGTTGGGAAGCACAGGAAAGCGATACAATCCCAGGTGGGATTCTGGGGTTTTGTTTCCATTTTTTTGCTTTCTGGTTTTGCTGATACTTCTCGATGGAGACATACCGCAAACGGTGGTGCACCAAACCGGACAGTGTGCGAGAATCCCCGGAAGGAATTGAGAAAATTAAAAGAAAACTTCCCTTCCGTACATTCGATCAAAACCGATCCACCCAGAAAAGGGTGGAGGGGAGCAAAAAAGCCCCCAAAAAAATGGAGAGGAAGGACTGGATGGAATTCATTTGTTGGCGGTTTATGATGCCATAAAGCGTGTGTGCGACTTGGTCGATGGATGCGTCAGTCCCGATAGCCCTAAAGCCTTTCGGACTAGATGCGACCCAACTGTTCTGCTGTAAACTAGGAAGAGAACCAAACAGTCCAAACTCGGAATAACTCGTGGAAATGGTTTTTTGTTGCTATAGTGTGGACAATGTTCTGGGTTTTGGTCTAGGAGCATGCCCAAGGATGAGCTAGATTTATGAGAAATAAACAGAACGTAAAACATTATAAAAAGGATAACACACTGTGGGTAATAGGAAGGAATGCTTTTTCTACCCTTTTGTTATCGGTTATATTTAATTCTATTTTTTTTCTTTCTTCACATGCTTGTCCTGGAGGTGGACGCTGGATGGTTAAATGTTTCTTTTTTCCCGGAATCCTTTTTTTAAACGATCTTTCCAAACGTTTTTCATCTTCCTTCTGGAGTAAAGACGAATACTAGGGGTGTGATGGTTCCACGTGTAGGAATGTGGGTAAAGTATTGCAAAAATGTTTAATATTCCTCGAACGGTTTTGTGTAGAGTGTATTGATTTTTTTTTCTTCTCCTCTTCTCTCTACTAGCACTCTTAACAACACTGACTTCGTTGTCTTTGAGCACTTTCCGCAGGTTCAGGTCTCGGGCTTTATTAGAGCTTCGCCTCCATTTCAGCTCGTGCATCAGCTCGTGCACCCTGTATTTGATTAAGATCATTGTTCGTTAGAGCAGTGGCTAGTCGCACAACAGTGTGGTCGCGATGGAAGGCAAAACGGCATAATAAATTGAATAAACTGAAGCGAATTAATCTAAATTTCATCGGGTTAGTAAAGTTTTCAAAACGAACGCTAGCGACCGATGGTATGCGGGATGGGATGACCAGTGGAGAAACAACTTGAATAAAACGATCCATTGTTCTTCGATGGGGGCTACTAGGTAAAGAAATGGGGAAAATAATAAACCAATAAACCTTCGTGTGCCAGGTGGAAGTTTCTGCTTTTGAAGTATTTTTTTAAGTTGTTGCCAGCTTGGCTTTTGTGCAAACGAAATGAGAAAAAGTTGGTAAATATTGTTATAAAATATAAAGCATTCTTGTTGTGTTTGGTTCGGGTAAGGATAAAGGTTTATGTTTTCTATTGTTTCATTTCACATGGGCTTATTTGGTTTACTTAATTAATCTAAAGATTTTAGGTTTTGTTTATGTTTTGTTGGCGGAATTAAAACGCTTCTCCTATGTGTGAATCAAATGTATTGTACGAGATTCTATGTATTTTTCTTGATGATTCTTACAGCACCATTTTACTGCCGATATTATTCTCCAATTGACGTAATGTTGGCCACGGAATAAATATGCTTTCCTTTATATAATAGCCTTGTTTTAGTAACTTCTCTACGCTTAAAATTGTATATTTTATATGCTTGTTAGTTTTAAAACAGTACCCTAATCCAACACTTACTGCTTATACATTCATATTCATTTCATAAAAAAGGTCCTTCTTGGGATTTTTCAAGAGAAAGGCAGTATTATATAATGGAAGGCTAGCTTATGTATTTGAAAGTATGATCATCAAAGAAGATAAATGTTTTTAAAACACCA
The DNA here is from genome assembly GCA_016170025.1 of Anopheles vaneedeni. Taxonomy (NCBI): domain Eukaryota; kingdom Metazoa; phylum Arthropoda; class Insecta; order Diptera; family Culicidae; genus Anopheles; species Anopheles vaneedeni. The sequence goes on from STHA01000005.1 coordinate 35,713,918, forward strand.
CAACAAATGACGATATTGTTGTCGTTTCTTCGGAGCGCTTTGACAAATCTCGTGTTCGAGGATTCCCTGACGTTTGTCGTATACGTCGTAAGAATAATTTGAAAGAAGATGCTTCGTTCTAGTACTTGTCATAGGAAATTTTCATTTATTTTTATTCTTTAACAAAATGGCGGACGAATTAGTTTTTTTTGGCGAAAATTTGTCTCCATTTGCCCTTAAATCAAAAGGAAATCAATTGAAGTCCAAGAAGCTTGCAGAAAATAATAACTGATGTCATCGAAAAATTTATTAGTTGATGAGTTTATCTAGACAACACTCCTTTACACAGTCAAAGCTTTTTTCTTAAAGTCTAGTAAATCAGATAAGACCAGCATCTCCGTAGGGGTCGATAAGCTGAGAGGAGAGAAAGAGATAGATCTCCCCGTAAGCCTTATTTACGGATGGTTCGTAACAATTTCCAATAACTTGCAATGATCTGAATCCCATTTTAAATTCAATATACTAAAATAACAACTACTTCTTTTCCTTTACTTATCTTTTTCTTAATAAATTCTTTCAATCAAAACAAAACTATATTACCTATTGCAAATAGTGAATCTCATCAACGTATCTTCGTCAGTTTGATAACCTTGAAAGAAACATGTAAATATGAGCAACACAAACCTTCGTAGTTCTTGTTTGATTTTACTTGTTACAGATTAAATATGTATTTTATTACAAAATACACATCATGAATTGATTTATTCTTGCTCTTGAAAAACAGTTACATTCAATCTGTTCACTTCCATGCCTATTAAACTACCTACGAATGTTCGTTGTAAACTTACCGTAAGAAAGATAAATGCATTCGAAATCAATTTCAATCATATGCTTCTGCCGTTCGTTGCAACTTCGCGCCAACGCAAAGCTGGGCCACATGTGCGTGGAACAGCCAAGATAAGAAGAACAAGATATATAACCGCCACCGCATCATGTTCGAAGTCTTTGGGCAAACTTCACCATACGCCTACTGCCTCGATATCGATACACGTGGTAGTGTGGAAGCGCGAGCATTGAACTGTAATACGAACCGATTCGAGCGCGGTGATCATCCGGAACGTTTCTTTGAACTAGTAATACTTGCCAAGGAAACAAAAAATAGATCTAAAACGAAACAACAGCATGATTTAAAGATACGCTTAAGCTTTAAGCAAGTTTGTAGGCGATTGATGGATGAGTGTTTCAGCTCGAACGCAAGATCTTTCATGAAATTAGTTTATTTCGCACCCTGACACAGCACAAAATAAATGCTTGTGAGCTTTACGTTTAATTTCCCTTTTTGTGTTCCTCCCTTGCAAAAAGCTAGTTTTTCGATAAATTATGCATCGACGCGTTCGGTTGGTGAATAACAACCAAACGTCGCAATTTAAACTTGTGGCAAAAGAAAATGCTTTTTTGCACTAAAATGTGACGACAACAGTTTATCGTCGGTACGGGGTGCTGGGACATCCCCCTCTGTCTCAAACTTTGTACCACCCTGTTATGGATATTAATTATCGTTTGAAATTACTTTCTTGTTCTTGCTTTTACGTCGCAAACTGATAAGCATCCATTTCTGTCGCGCCCAGACACCCTGCGGATCATTTGCTCTCGCTTTCTCGCACCGGAAACCGTAGTCCAACGTTCGATAATGGGAAAACTTTATGACAGTTTTGTTATTGCCCTTCGTACGCCCTATTATCTGTGCCGTGTTTGTTCTTCCCGAATGAATCTAGATAATAGGCAGAAGCAAAAAAAAGACCTTTTTACCGAAAGTGTAAGAAATTGAAAACAAACGATAACGATGGTCAAACGAGTAAAAACCAACAATCCCATCCAGCCTCTCCAGAATAGGCGAACTGTACGCGTTTGAAGCGTTAAAGTACGGCCAGACACGGAAAAGAAGAGACAAAATGAAGGTGTGAAAGAAAGATGAAAACGAAAGAATAGTAAAAAAAAACAGCACATCGTGGAATAATTAAATGACTTGGCAGGTTTTTGAGGCGGAATTAAAATTGATCGTTGTTAGCTTGGGGTTGCAGGGGGCTTGGTGTTTTTTTGCCTCCCATCTTCTCACACATCAAAATAGATTGGAACTATCGGGGCAATCGTTAATGTAAGTGGCCTTTTTTTCTCTGCCTTATGCCTAGTACTAGCTTCTGTGATGATGAGTGATTTTTCTCACGAGCTTAGCAATTAGTTTAACGATTTTTATGTCAAGTTTTATTCCTTCGGAGAAACTGTGACATTTTGCTTGAAAAGTGTTTTAAACTGTAAATGTGAAGAACTGTAGAGCAAATACATTAAACACCGTAAATGTATTCTTCTTCTTCTTGGCTTATCGACCTTACAGGTCACGCCGGCCATTTCTGGCTTACTAGACTTATTTTACCACGTAGCCGGATAGTCAGTCCTTGCTACGGGGGAACGGTCCGGATGGGATTTGAACCCGGTCCGGCCGTGTGGACTGGCGCCGTTTATCACATGCACCACCGGACCGCCCCGTAAATGTAAACCGTAAATGTATCTTTCCGATCGATTTTAAGAATTGTTTTTAACGATTAATATTAATCTTATCCCTAATTTTGTAGATGTTAATGTTATGCTTACTTCTTTTTAAAAATATAATGCTATTTTCAAACGTGTTTTATTTATGTTTATCAAGTTTTCAAATATATTTATCATTTCGTGTTTGAAATAAAAACATTGAACTAAATTGCATGCGATACCCTTGCCACTTATCTAGTTTATTCTACTATTGTAGCTATCTTCTCGAGCATAGACAAAGCTTGATTAAACTATCAGTTATTTAATAACATTTATTATCAAAACAGTCAGGCAGGTAAGGCCTGCCTTACCTAGGCAGGTAATTGTTCTTAGAAAGAGAGTCACGTCGTTGACGAAAATAACTTTCCTTAATAATTTGCAAAGATGTGGGTTTTAGTCACAAAAAATCGTCTGGAAATTACTGATTTCATCATAAACCGTCATACCATCAAAGTATTGGATCTTTTGGGCTAACCAAACCTATCTCATCTTGCTAAGAAATCAATGAAGTAGATCGAGTTTTTAGTGAATAACGTTTTACCGAAGATCACCAACGCCTTCAATTACCCTCAGATAAGGTGGATGAAGTTTTATGTTTTTATTGGCATTTGTTTAGGTTCTTATCAAGCGATGACCAGCTGGAAAGCTTACTAAACATACGATACAAATAAAGATGACTTCAATCAATAATCTTTTAATGATAATGCATTAATGGTCTTTTTATGTATTCCTAAGCGTAGTTCAATTCCAACTAAAAGCCTATATCCTATATTTAATTAATTACAGAATCCACACCATGATTTATGCTGATTCTGTTTACTATTGACATTTAAACCACCAACCAATGGATCCACTCAACGTCCTCCAGCGTACGAACTGGATGGTAATAAAATTTGTCTCTCGTTGAGGTCGGCCAAGCAAAAAACCCAAACAAACTACGCATAAAATTCATCAATCAGATCGAGGCGCGATCATGATCTTGGGCATCTAAAAGCGCGCGCGCGCGTGCGAGAGCTCTCGCGCGACCTTCGAATATTAAAACGGGCAATTTAACAAAGCTTGCGTGAGTGCGACGATGGGACGGTTGGGGAGTGTTGATAGTGAGCGAACGAGAAAGGGAAAGATGAAGGAAGACAAAAATGCCTCGAGGTTGAAGCCTGGCGACATAAAGTCGTGCCAACGCCAATGACATTTTTCTTTGCCTCCCGCAATTTGTTGAAGTTTACTTGCAGTTCGAATATACTTAGTAGAGACTCCATGTTAATTAATGAAAGTATTAAAACTGTCCTTATATTGCAAAGGTATAATAACTTCCAATATCCTTTCTTGTAGAGACCTTTGTTGTGCTTGATGCTAATTTAAACATCATACAACCTCCAAAACAACCCCTTTGAAGAAAGACAAAGATCACGACGATCTTCAATCAAGAAACGAACTATCTAACATAGTCATTGCTGTACGGCGGACGTTGAATTGCTGAATGAGTATTGGTGTAAATGTTGGGGTACAAAAAAAATGCGTGCACATGATTGGTGCTCAGGGACGCGGTTCGATGCGCTGTTGCCGTTGTTTCGATGTGCAAGTCGCTTTGTTATTGGAAATGTGCCCGGTTGTGTGCAGAAATCGTGGAAAATTTACTTAGAATACTACAAATATTGTATAAAATGGTAAGAATAATCTGCATGTGGATAGATTTAAAGATGTTTTCAAAAAAACATTCGTAAGAAGTTGTTTAAAGCCTTATTTTATGTGCAATTTTATTCCTCCCTAGGTCCCTATTGTATGAACTTTGCGGAACTTACCATCAGTACTACAATATGATATATTCAATTCTCGAAAGTCTAATTCACATTACGATTCAAATATTGCACACAACAGCTAATGTTTCATTGAATGATCTTCGTGATATACTGGTATTTTGATATTTTCTTTAAATTATTCCTTGTTTCTGTTCCGCTTGATCTGATGCAACCGTATGAACTCATCAGTGCTCACCATCGAAGGGATCAGTTTTTGTTCATGCGCATACTCATTTTACCGGAAAGCAGCGCTTTAGGAACGATTTGCCTAAAAGTAATGAATATTATAAAAGGAAAGCAACTTTATACACATATCGTAAATCTTTTTTAAAATTATGCACATTTTATTTATTGTTTACTTGTATTGGTTTAAATGATGAAAATGATTACGTGGTGAAACAAATCATTTATAGCTGAGCTAGTTCAATTTTTCACGTTAAAACATATTTTATTTCCTGGGAAAATAAAAAAAAATCAGTATAAATATAAAAAAATTGTTTCATATATTTTTTTTGTTTGTTCAAAATGGTGTCATAACGATTGGAAAACGTTTACCTAAAAGATCGTGATGTAAAACCTTTACCAAACTGTTTTATGCTACGTGTCGGCAACAACGGCAACCTTGCATTAATCACCAGTAGCCCTTTTGGCGTGAAATGGAGACGAAAATACGGCGAATTCTAGTTAAATCTTTATTTTGTAGTATTTAAAAACAATACCTCAAGAATTTTTCTTCAAAATTTAGCTATCAAATTCTTCGAAAAGTGTCTAGAAAAGTCTTATTTTAAGGAAAATTACAACGGGTTTTTTTTATTAGAGATCGCTCAACATCGCTTGCTTGGAATGACTGAGTGCGTAACAATTGTCTTGATGAAAAAGGTTGATGATCAACACACACCGTCTCACACGATGTGCGCTAGTGTGTGTGAATGAGAAACCGAACACAAGTCGAGTTCGCCTCGTTTCCATTCCATAGTTGAAAAGTTCAAATTTATTTTGTGTCGTCGGCTCTACCGTAGATTCGCTGATATTAGTAATTCGTAATTATTAGCTTTTGAATTGTTTTAAACTACAATTTGTATAAAACTTTTGAGTATTCTTTGCTTGTCATCTTCAATCGAACATGTGATTTATTCTACTAGTTATTGTTTGCTGTTAACAAGCCGATGCTGTAATGCGTATGAACTCATCTGTTCTCATCATACCGAGCGATTTGTTACATCAAATTCTTGAAAGATTTAGGAAAAAGTAATTAAAGCAAAAGGTTACATAGTACAACAAATGCGGAAATTTTAGCCGAATGCTCTTTTATATTTGCTAAGTTGCGATTTATAATGAATCGATCCTCTCACTACAACAGCAACCGATGCATTGCTTTGATGTATGAACTCATCAGAACTCAGCTTCAGTCGAGCGTTTGCTCGTTGATTTGTATTAAGTTATTCAACTTGCTGATTAAATTTATACTATTTAGATAAACTTGGAAAATGATAAGTTCGTACTAGGGCTATAAATATTCACCGTTATTTAATACTAATCATCTTTTTGTTACTGAATTAGCTTACTCTTTCTTGTTTAAGTTGAATAAATTTGGTTAGTGACGATAATTTTATGAGAGAGGAATGTAGTCTTAATAAACGACAAAATACAAACACCGGTAGTTTTATTTCACGATATACCCTAATTTTTCGTGACAAGAATAAATATTTGTTCGTCTATTTCTTCATGAGAATTGATGCAATACGGCTGAACCATTCTCATTCCTAACTAATTGTGGGTAATTCTTTATTTTCTTATACTGTTAGTTAGTTTTATGATTAACTTGAATAATTTAAACTAACCGCCCTGGTTGAAAATTAGATAAACGTGTAACTTTTAATATTTAAGAGAGTATATTAAAATAAAACATTAATTATAAGAATATTAAATTGTATTCCAGTTCCTGAGATTTTTGCCAATTTTTCCCCAATAAATTCGTTATAGATAAATGTCAACGACGTTTTTGTTAAGCTTTGTTCATAAATATATTGTTAAGGTTAAAGCATTCTAAATTTAGAATCAAAGTATTTTATAAATTGCAAATAAGGTTAAGTAATAAGTATTAAGTCGGTGCTCTTTGGTGTTTGTGATAAACGCCGCAAGTTCCATAGTAAGCCAGAAATAATCGCCATGCGCTTAGAGGTCGTTAAACCAAGAAGAAGAAGATGAAGTATTTAATCTAATTGATTAAAATGTCAAAGTTTGTAATATTTATAATAACTTCTAATTAGGAGCAGGATGTGATTATCGGTCTGGCCGAAACAAATTCAAACATATTTACATATAGTGATATGTATTATAGGAATTATAATAAATAAATAAAATAAAATGTAACAACTTTTCATACATTTTTTGAAACTTTTATAAAACGAAATTAATTTGGTGAATTGGACCAAATTTAACACCATCGGCTTACTCAATTGTTCTTGGTAGATGAAACTTTGAGAAGAAGAAAATTCAGTAAACTATACTGATAAAAGTTATTTTTTAAGTATATGAAAGTAATGATTATATTACTAATTCCATAAAATGAGAATCCGTTTTATAATTGGATTTAATTCGCATAAATTGCACTAGCGGTTGATGGTAGAATGATTCATGTATTAACTTTGCGAAACTCACCTTCCGATGGTACAGGATGAATAACAAATTTGCAAACATTTTTATGATAATCTTGTTTATAAATCATATCAAACAGATAAAAACACGACGAATAAAGCAGTTGGTATACTGTTAAAACCTTTCTTTGCCAGTTAAAAAACAATTTATTCCTACGCTTCTGTACGTGTCAGCGTATGAACTCTGCAGAACTCACGAATCGGGAGTTGAGTCGGCTGTTCGTTTATAATTCCACTTTAGTGGATATCTTTTAAATATGTTTGATTCTAAATAGTTTAATATTATTAAAGTTAATCATAAAATATTATTAATTTAAATGTTATTTAAGTAATATTTATTTAACTACACATATTACTGCTTTAGCACGTTAGAGCTAGACTCATGTATTAGTTGGTGTGTTAATCACTCGTATTTAAAAAAACTAAATAATTCAATGGCAATTACGCACAACACTTAAGCTTATAATGTTTATATCTAATGTTAAATTTATTATATAAAAAAAATTACTGAGCGTAACTTATTTGCGTTTATCAAAAAATTTTTAATTTTTTTAGTTTAATGTATAAACAGTTTTACGTCACTAACTAAACTAAATAGACAAAATCTGATACATGTTTTAGAATTAATTCACCGTAAAATTACTAATAGCTACCGTTAATTATAAGCTGTTTATAATTCTACAAAGCTTAAACAAAATGATTTTTTTGCTGTTTTCGATGATTGTTTACGAATAACATTTATGAGTGGAGTAGTATAGGGTTTTTCTATTCTCAGTTTAGACTAGCCGCACACTTTTTCCTACTCGGCGCACTTGATTTTTAGAACAGAAAAACGCTGTAAAACGTATCATTATGTTTCAAGCTTATACACAAGTTGCACTCGTGCTTTGTATTATTTGTATTTGTTTATAATTAATTTGCATTTCTAGCCAATAGCAACCTAAATTATTTTTTTTGTTTTCTCAATTATTTATTTGATTTCTCGAAAAAAATATTCAGTGAAAAAACAGTAAAGAAACGTGCAAATACATGTTGGTAAAACTATGGATTGTCGAAACATATTCCACATCATCAGAAGATAGTTGACGTTGAATGTCGTACTTCAAGATCAATAGAATGGATTTAGAATAGATGGACTGTATGTACTATGTGAGAGACTAAACATCCGGCGATGGGGAGTTACAGACAGCCACGCAAAAGGAAAATTTAAATCGAGAAGATGCGTGATTGTGGAAACACAAGAGAATAGTCAAGAGAACAAACATATGGCGACAGTACACGCATCACAAAAAAATGTAAACTATTTTGAGTGATTTCAGAAATTTTATGCCTAAAACTTGCCCTAAACTAAAAATTATTTTAAACACTATTTTATTTTTAAGCATAATATTTTCAAAAAATTGTATAAATTGAACAAATAATATTGAAATACAGGGTTTTCAATTGATTGTTAACATCCGAAGCACGAGAACGCTTCGCATTTTCGACTATTTTAAAAAATTACACACTCTGTACTAAAATTGTTGACGATGATTTGATGGAGCTTTTACTGATGAAAGCTATGAGCGTTTGAACGTGCATCACGTACTTAAAATTTAGTACAAGAAATTTAATGCTTTTAGTGCGTATTATGATGAAATGTTATCAAAAACTCTAAATTACAGACAAACAAACAAATTGTTAAAAAGAGTTGTGTATAATTTTCAGTGGTACTAATAAATGAATAACGCTAAATAATTGAAAATTAGAACATGGTGTTCTGCGGATTGCATACAATCAGGCTGAAACCTTTATTTTCCCGATTGTTAGAACAAGGTGCCCATTACCACATATAGGTGGCGCTAGCATTTTTGAATCTCTCGTTAAGTTAGTACGAAGAAAGATTTGAACGACGGCAAGGGATGTTCAGTTTAGGACACCTAAGCGAAAAAAAGTTAAAAATAACGCTTTGTTTAAAGTTTTAGTATAGTGAAAAGTTATATGCGTACAGGAATAACAACACAAGACTTTCGGATACATTTGTTATGAATCACTCCTCCAGTGTATGTTTGAATCAACAATTAAAGTTGACATATATTTTTCTCTTTATTCGTCACATTTCATGGTACGGTTGTGGTGTTTTTCGGTTGGATTCCCCGAACACACACCAGTGAGAAATCTGCTTGTTTCACACAGCTTTAGTTTACAGTATTCTGGTATCGCATCATTAAACGTTTCACCTATCTCGTGGTAACTTTCCGTGTCCTGGCGTGTAATCTTAACAAATTGAAGCCGCGTATTGTTTCCATCCGTTACGAATCTGTGCAAGTGTGTGGTGGAATTTTACGGTTTTTTTTTGTATGTGTAGTGTGATGCGTGTGTGTGTGTGTGTGGTTTTCTTTTTCTTCTAATGGATGTAGATGAAACAACAGTTAGATCCTAAGTAAATTGTAGCTTCCTACCTTAGCAGATACGAGCAAATCGACATGAGAGGAGATTGGCGACACGATTGGGACACGACAAACATCGATTTTTAAGTGTGAAACTCGTTTCGAATTTTCCATTGTTTGTTAGTTTGTTGTGTTTTTTTTCAAATACAATGATATTATTTCCCCATGGTTTGGCAGTGTATTGCGTTAACAGTGTGTTGTGCATTGTCAAACCCTTCGGAGGGGTTTTTATTAACTTAATGCACTTTTTATTTGCTGCAAGGAGTTAGGTTTGTGCGAAAGGGACATATTGTTGGCGTTGTGTTTCGCGTGCAATTGTGTGCCTAAGACATGCAAGAAGAAAAAGTATTTTGTTTTAGACACACTACGTACGGTTTTTGCAAGAGGATTAGTTTTGGCTTTAGGCTACGTTAACGTGCGATGAATGGTTTAAATAGTTTTCTTTGCTACTTGTGGGTAACGAATGTTAGTAAGTTCATTACAGACATGGAAAATGAAGTATAGAATTTTAAAAGTGGGAAATCAAATAGAAAACAATCCCAAATGATAAAAAAACAACGAGAAATCAAAATTTTTTACTAAACACAGACCATGGAAATAAACACAAAAAAGTAAAGCATAAGAGAAAAAATGTAGAACACATTTGAAAAAGCTTTGAGAATCTTAGAAAAAGGAGGGAAATGAAAAAGTAAATGAAATGTGATATGAAAAACTTATAGACTATTACATTTAATTTAAATTTTCTAATAATTTTACCCACAATTCAGATACAGAAAGGTAAAGAAAGGAAACATAATGAAGAGGAGAATAGAACCAAATTCCAAGTTGGAAAACAAACAACCCCAAACAGGAATGTGGCTTAAATTCGGTTTGATTTTAACGGCTTAAGGACACACACACATCAGCACACCTACACACCAACACATACCAACTTTTCTATATTACAACTATGTGTGTGTGCCTTAAAAATCCAGTTGAAAATAAAAGGTAAAATTAAATTTTCTTATTTTTCTGCCCCTGCCGTCCGGTTTTTCTCCGTTTCCCGGTAGTGGTGGTTGCGTTAAATAGTAACATCTAGAGAACATCGGAAAATGGGTGTTTTCTTGTTGGTTCAATTTTCGTGTAGAGAAAAACGGGGCTTCAGAGCACTAGCAATAGGTTGTAAAGAGTGTTTGTAAGAGAGCATGCTTAAACATTACATGTAGTTTTTGGGGGAGATTTTTAGGGCAAATTTTTGGATTGGTTGTTTCTGAGATTCATGATTTGTTTAATCGTTTTAATACACAGCGAAATAGTTAAGCTTAGTACAGTGTTTTTTAAAAGGACTTTTTTATCTTAAACAAAAAAAAAACTTTACAACATTTCATTTTAGCTTAGTAAACAGAAAACAGTTAATTTTGTGTTGTCAATTGCCTATAGAACTACTACCCTGTTTGTTTCCAATAGTGGATGTTTTTGTTTTTGTTTTGTTGTCTTAAATTTAGTATCATTTACGAAATAGTTATAGGAAAGAAAACATTCGGTGAAGCAGCAGAAGCCTCACAAACACAAAAGAGAAGCGTGGAAGAGAACGAGCGTGTGTTTTCTTTTGCCTATTTTTGTATTATCCCGATTACCTGCACAAAATGGCGCCACAGTGTGGCATCTTGAATAGTTTACATTAGTGGTAAACATTTTAACTTGTTTAACCTCCTTCGTAAAGCGGGTGAATGTGTGAGCGATTGTGAAAGGTTTATTTGCGGTATAGATTTTGTAGTTTGGTTTTTCTTTTTATGAAAAGCGAAGAAGCAAAAGCATGTTTGAGATGGGGAAGCGATGTTGAAGGAAGCAACCAAATTTTCTTTTACAGTCCGTAACATGTATATATAGCCACTTTTTTGTTTTTATTTTTTGAGAATAAAAACAGATATTGAAAATTATACAAATAAAAACTCAATTATATTAAAATTATACATTGTACTAAAATCAACAAATATTTAATTATTTTTTTATTTATTTTTCCGGCTTTTCCCTTATTTTCAACAAATAATTGTATAACATTTATGAAATAATTAAACTAACTTGGCCTGGCCTTTCTATATAAGTGAATAAACGTATAAAGATAATGTTTCATTAGTGATAGTAAAAAAGCAAAGATAATAAGAAAACTGAGTTCTTAGTAGTACTTAAAACTTTAACTCGCAACACTAGTAAACGTATTGTTATGTTACGAACTGTATCGAAACGAACAGTAAATAAAAGAGAAAAACAAACTAAATATCTTGGGTTACTTTGATGTAAATAAATTGCAACTTAAAAATGCAACCAACAGGAAACATACGCGCGTTCCGGAACAAAAGAAAACTCCAGCAAAGTAGGCAACTTTACGAAGCGAAAATGTGGTTCCCTTTTTGCATGAAAAGCTCAAAGTCAGCTCATATGTCACACCTGGTTCGGGGTGAGACTTTTGTTGTATTTTTCCTCGTGTTTCCGGCGTGTGTGTGTTTCTTTTTGTTTTGTAGAAAAAGTTTCTAGTTCTAGATTGTGGTGTGGTGTTGTTTCGGTACGTTTGTTTGATGTTTACAATTGGCCACTTTATGTGCGTGTAGTTTTTCGTGTTTTCTGACGTCACTTACAAATGTTACATTCCTGATTTTCCTGAATTGTACGTATCGTGTTTGTGTGTTTGTCTCGGTGTGTTAATTTTTCACTTCATTTTTTTCCTTTTACACTTGTACAAAATGTAATCGTACGTAACAAAATATATATAAACATGTGTATATTTAATCAATTTTTTTGGTTTCGTTTGCTTTTCGCTTCGTGGTTTTTCTTTTTTGTTTTCATTTCACTTTTTAGATGCCCTTTTTTTAAATGTGTTTTTCATTACAATAGTTTTTGCTTTTCTACGCATTTTGTGACTTTTGTTCGCTTGGTGTGCTATTTGGTTTTAGTTTTGATTTTAATGCTGCGTTTAACGTTTATTTTCTGTTGGCTTTTGAATTGCGTTTTTCTACCTTTGTTTTTTTTCGCTTTTGATTTATCACTCATTCTCTTTTGATAGTAGTTTTATTCGCTTCCTCGGTTCACTTCCACTACTTCTGTTTGATTTATGTTTTTTTTTTCTGCGATACCTTTGCTATTCCTTTTTTTTTGCTTCTTTATTTTCCTCTTGTGAACGACATGTATAACGATGTGTGGTTTTTTTGTTTGTTTTGTTACGTTCACTTAATTTATTTTTGTTAATCGAGTACAATAACTACACTCAAACATACATCTATTCAAGCACACTTTTGTGTGTGTGTGTTGGACGTTGTTGCTCGCTGGTGCAGTATACCGATACACCGTCATTTCACTCTCAATGGTCTTTTTTATTGGTTTAAATGTTTTTTGTTTTATTACCTATTTTTTATGCAAAATGTTTCATCCTCTCCCTATAGAGGAACATTTTTTTGCGTCTGTTACCATACACCTTCGATATTGCAGCTCCATTCCGATGCGTTCCATTTTGATCGGTGACATTGCAGAACCAGTTGCTATCGACCGACATGTTGCGCTGCGATCGGCTACAATTTTGTCACGTTTCACAGATTTTCTGCGCTAAATGGTGCTGGTAGGGAAAAAAAGGACACAAACACTTATACTGCGAGCGTCCTGTTTGGGGCTGAATGTCTCCGCATGCATGTCAGACGAACGGAAATTGCTCGAACTTCAGCGCCATACACCGTACGAAAGGACGTCGGGACTCTCCCTTTTTGGTTTTAGTTTGGTTCTCCTCTCGATCGATCCGAGGCACCCTGAGACGTTCCGATGGGAGTAACCGTGAAATGCAGCGTATCGGCGGTATGGGCGGTGAAGGGTCGCCACACCCTAGATGTACTTGCCGAGGTCGTCATGAAAATCGTGCAAATAGGCAATTAGCTGGGGGAACGATGGACGCTGCTTGTAGTCCGCGAGCCAGCAACAGGACATTACCGTATAGCTGCCAGGAAGACGAGAAAGCATTAGTGAAAGGGAAAAAGCAGTACG
>STHA01000005.1:35737743-35903204 GCA_016170025.1 Anopheles vaneedeni
ATTCGTGATGGAGCTCAAGCGTGACAGCGTAATTGCTTTACATTTGGCTGGAAAACCCCAAGTGGCTATCGTTAGAGCCCTCCAGCATTTAAATGTGAATAAATCCTTTGTGTCTCGTACCATCGCTCGTTACCGTGATACTGGTAGTGTAGCCCGACGTCAAGGAAGTGGACGAAAAAAAACAGCAACATCGCCAGATATGGTTCGAAAAGTCAAGAAGCGGCTTCAACGAAATCCGCGTCGCAGTGGCCGACAAATGGCTCGTGAGCTTAACATATCGCAATATGCCATTCGACAAATATTGAAAAACGAGCTTGGACTAAAGCCTTTGAAGTTCCAAAAAGTGCAAGATCTTACCGATGCACAAAAAAAAGTTAGACTCACAAGAGCTAAGGAGTTGCTTCGCTTGGCCGAACGTGGTGAATTACCGAATTGGGTTTTCTCTGATGAGAAACCATTTGTTATCCAGCAGTTTGTGAACAAACAAAACGATCGGGTTTACTTGCCAGAGAGGTCAGCTGAAAATTTGCATCTTCGGTTGGCCACCAGAACTCAAAAGCCGGCCATGGTGATGGTTTGGGCCGCCATAACCGCCGATGGTCGCTCACCGCTCGTATTTATCGACAGTGGGGTCAAAATAAATGCGCAAATCTATCGTGAAAATATTTTGAAGCAAACGCTGAAGCCCTGGGCATGCAAACATTTTGACCGCAGACCCTGGACATTCCAACAGGACTCAGCACCATCACACTCAGCACGCGCCACCCAAGAATGGTTACGAAATGAGGTTCCTCGCTTCATTTCCACCGCACAATGGCCACCAAAATCACCAGATGCAAATCCGTTGGATTATTGCGCCTGGGGTATTTTGGAACGTAAGGTTGGAACTAAAAATTACCAAAGTGTCGATCAGCTCAAGCAAGCGCTTCGCCGAGAATGGGCCAAAATACCGCAGAGCCACTTTCGGGCAGCATGCAATGGCTTCATCGGCCGTCTAAAGGCCATAATTCGTGCCAAAGGTGGCCAATTCGAACAAATGTAAATTTATTACGAAATTTTATGTTATGTTCGACATTTTTTGCTTTCACTCATTAAATTAAAAAAAATAAATACAAAAAATATGAATTTTTACTTTGTTGCAGTTTTTTCATCTCACCCTGTACTTTGCTGTACGTTTGTTTTTTTTTTTGCTCCAAAGTCCCTTCCGCTTTGTTATTGCTGGTATGACTTCTTTTCGTTATAGCCACAAGAAACGGTGCAAGAAGATGCAGCTCGTACCACCATATACGCTTTCCCGTAGTCAGCGTCATCATCGTTTGTCTCGATCGAGTCTGTCTGTTTGCTTTTCATTTGCAGATGTTTGCCAAAGACGAAAGCTTTCGATTTGCAAAAGCAACAGCACTTTCAGTGTGCTGTTCTTTCCCATCAAGCAATTAGGAGGTAGCAAAACGTTCTTTTTCACTATTTTCCATGCTTACCTGCTGAATGGTATCGATAGCGCCGATATCTTGTGTGCGCTGGAGTGGATTTCATCAAGGTTTTTTTTTTTTGAGGAAGTTTCATTTAATTTGGACTACAGGTTTAGTCTTATAGTGCACTTCTTTACATATATCGGTGCTCATGTAAGTGGCGCAAATTAAGATGTGTTTAAATGAACTTAACACTCTTGTAAATGAGATATTTCTATTTAATCTGTTCTGTTCAAATGTAAGGAATCATTCAACTGTGTGAGTAGGAAGTAGGATGAAAATTAAACTATTGTTGAACTCTTTGCTTTCGTGAATTTCTCCATGATCTTCCAGAAAAACCTCCAAAAAGATTCTTCGCCACCAAGAGAACATAAACCCCATATAACAAGGGAAGATCATTTTTATAATAATATTTGTAGTTTCAATAAGGCACTCACAAGACATGGTGTAAGATCAAGAAGAACAGTAATCATTATTTCACATGCAAAACACAACACGAACAGCGTTTAAAAGGAAGCAGTTTCCCAGTTTTTCTCCTTCATACAATTCAGATGTTCTTACCTACAGAAATTATTGGAAATAAGTTGATCTTCAGCAAATGCTTTCGGCTTACAGATCCATTAAAAAGTTTCTCGTTTTTATACGAGTTTCCTCGGGTTTTCCCCAAGCTTTTCATGCTTCTAGATGCTTTGCCTGTAAAAAACACTTACCGTATTTTAGAGTGTATAACGACCCCCTGTGTATAACGACCCCCTGTGTATAACGACCCCCCAGATGAATTATCCAGGATTTTTAGAAAACAAGATTTTTTTTATTTTTTTTTTTAACAATTTGAAAAATTTTATTGTTACAAATAATTTTGAACATTACAATTCACAATAATCTTCCATTTCGTCCTAAATGGTGTTTTTAAATGCAAGCTGGTCCAAAATGCTTCTCTGCAGCATGATTTCCATTTACTTTTGTGTATTCAATCATTTTCAACTTGAAATTGGAGGGTTTTGAAATTCTTTTTATTGGAAACATGTTTCTTAAATTGTGCAATTTTGATGCACAATTGGGACCATGTTGAAAATTCAACGCAGGATGATTTCTTGTTGTTTCGAATGATGAAACTTACCGTTTTCTGTGCTAAAATCGTCAGAAAACGGGCAGGTTTATCATATTACAAAATATTAAGAGTATTTTGATTTTTAGTATTTTTTTTAATGGTAAACAACTATATAATATCAAGTGAATGGGTCTTTTTCATTAACTAAATTATTTAATCTATGATTTTTTTTATAAAAAATGCCACAACTTATGACACTACAACCTCAATAGGTCTTAGAGCGCCATTTCTGACTTTGCCTGATGTTTAAATACCCGTAAAGAGATGGTCAGTATATGTCATAAATGTTAGTACTTATTAATACTAAAGTCCTATCGAAATACACAAAATTATATGCTGAGTAAACTTCATTCATTCATCTGTGACCTATCAAAAATTTTCAAGCTCTTGATCCCAGTTGAATGTGCTTCCTTTAAACTACAACTGCTCAATGTTCCCTCTAGTCAGATCATATGATTTATGAATTACAGTTTATGGGAAACTTCCCTTGAAAGCACCTTCTCGTTCGCCATCATGTCCAATTCTCATTTCTCATTACCATTTAGTCTATTTTTATGAATATTTTGACAAACAAATCATTCATTCCATTTAGCTGCTCACAATATATCAAATGCTGAAAAATTGACAGATTTGAATATAAACTCTTCTAAATGACTCATTTGACAGATTTAAAAAAATGGTAAAATATACTACAAGTTATATCTGTATTCTAATCCATTCTAATCTGTTTTCAAGGGTTCTAATAAATGAGTAATCGAAACGGCCAAATCACACACTTCAAAAAGCTAATGTTTCAAAACATCATCCAGCTCATTTGACACATTCTCCACATCCCCAACTCTTGTTATGACCCTCGAAAAAACCCCCAAAACTCATCAATCCCCAGTGCGATGATTTTCCGAGAATATTATTTACTAATTTATCCACCCTTTTTCCCACTCACTATCAAAAAACTTGATGTCATCCGAACGTAGTAGCAACAGTTGAACACCCCTATTTGGGAACTCTGTTCGTTTGCTTTATTTTTGATACTCGAAAAAAAAAGAGAAACTATCCACCAACTATCCAACACCGAAACAGTGTCCCAAAACTCATGCTTCCTCCAGGATGTGTACGACCGCGTACAGTTAATGATTGCACTCCATGCTGACGAGTGATCAATTAAGGATGCATATCATTTATCACTATCACTACGTAGTGTGCGGTGACAGTTTTCGAATCAAACACCCGAAACCGGAGAGAGCCCACTTGGAGTGTTTGGCATTTGGTTGGGATCGTTTTTCAAAAAGTTCTCGCGCGACAGCACTGCCGCACTGTCATGTTTTCGGTCAAATGCTTAGAATGGTTCGGATTTTGATAAATTATCCTTCCGGCGTGCCGTGGGTAGTTAATATTGGGGTTTGGGTTTTTTTACGCTTTTCCCTTGTTTGTCTCTTATGAATGGTTCCGATTGGTGTGTATGAATGCAAAGAAGTGTCTAAACGAAGGCATTCAAACCATCTTACCCATTCGAATGCAACCGGGAAAGCTGCTTAGCAGCGGGATAAGACATAGGTTGGAAAATTAAATATGCATGAATTAAGTGCTTCATCTTGTACCGGGCAAACTATTCGAATTGAATTAAGAATGTGGTTGATCTTGAAAATAAATTACACTCAGCTTCCGCATCACTGCTCGAGTGGCCAGCAGGAACGCTCGCACAAACCTGGCCGCTCGTGTTTTGTTTTGCAAGGCCAGCAAATTAGAACCGGAATAATATATGTAGAATAATTAGTAAAATAAATAATCATACTGCTGGTGGGTGCATTGTCGGGTTGCAGCTTCCAGCCGGACATCGGCAACCGGTCGGTTGGTTCAAAAGAGAGATAAATTAATACGCATTTGTACCGGGCTTTCGATTGAATTCGTTCACATTTTGCAAAACGAAACGAATGCAATGTCTTCCGTACCCATTAAAGAACTCGTCTGGCCGTCTTTTGGTATGCTCGTATCTTGTCCGGCTTGGGAGCGGACTTCACCATGCACCGTGCACCGAAGAAGAGGATGTCCGTTTGCGCCTCCCTCGTACAAAGGCCCATCCCCTTCTACCCCGAAACGATGGATGGATAGTACAAATTGAACTTGTGGTTGTCTTTCGATGTCGTCGTTGTCGGGTGCATCCTTACACTTCGGGTCACCCACTCCGCTGGGCCTAGGAAGTCCCGCTCGCCAAACAGATAATGGTCCGCAAAGTTTGAAAGGCTACAAACTAATAGAAGCTTCGTCCGGAGACAGAACAAATTTGAACTTCGGAGGTTTCGGACTATGCCAGGTTCGTCCGAATACAAAAGCGTAAACCCACCTTCCCGCTTCCTTTCCGCTGCACGTTGTGGGTGGATTGATTGTGACAACAAATGCACCGGGGTTTGCGACATAGAGCGTACAAAGTGTACGTACGGAGCATGGAACATGATTCACATACGACGGATGCGTTGCGGTTTGCGATAAGACGTGTGTGTGTGTGTGTGTGTTGAATTGGTAGCCGGAAAAGCAGCCGGTTTTGGCCACCGAGGCATAAAACTCCACACCACACCGCAGCTTCTATTTACGTTTGATGTCGTCGTTCGTTCTGCAGTGTCGTTGCATTATTGAGAATAAAATTGATGAGTGTGTCAAACTTCGTCCATATGGGTGAAGGAGGAAATGGGACATACGGTTGGTCTAGGGGTGCAAGAATAGGGTTGCACTTCGATAAGGAAGCGATAAACGAGCTGAAGGTATGGAATGTTTGTAAAACTTTAAAGCACTCGGATTCGGTAAATGGTGAAGAATTTTCAGCTAGAACAGGGTTTGAATTTTGTCTATCGTTCGGCTCGTTTGGCATGGAACTTTGATGTCATGATTTATTTGGTGTTGAATTAGATAGAACATGAAAAGCGACGATGCAATGGTAATGATCATGTGATCGAGAATTATACACCCCAGATATTTCTTAAATAGAGACAAGCATCTGTTAAGGGCAAACGAAATGTTTTTTGGTGTTAGTTCCTTTATTTACAGTTAATGGTATTGGAGTTACCTTCTAAGTGAGAGAAGAATTGAAGGAATCCAAAGTCAGATATATTCAACCTTTAAACAAACAGACTAACATTTAAATAAGCGATAGTTTTGTAATGTGTTTCAGCTTCATTAAAATATAATTCCGTTTTAAAGTAGTTAAATTTTTTTTGATCCAGGTTGCCCATAAAAGTATTGCAATTGATGTTCTCTCTCTCTCTCTCTCTTCTTGGCTTTAACGACCTTACAGGTCACGCCGGCCATTTCTGGCTTACTAGACTTATTTTTACCACGTAGCCGGATAGTCAGTCCTTGCTACGGGGGGACGGTCCAGATGGGATTTGAACCCGGTCCGGTCGTGTGGACTGGCGCCGTTTATCACATGCACCACCGGGCCGCTACTAATTTAAATTAATGTCACATATACCAATTTTGAATACAATACAACTTAACTTGTATGAAAGAACAATTCCAATTGAAGCAATTGGATTATTTTTTTTAAATTGAAACATTTCATGCTCGGTAACAAGCATCAATTATTGCTGAAGGCTCTATAAGTACTTCAGTTTGGAACGTCCATGAGATACAAATTTAAACCCCTTGAACAATAAAGTAATGTCATTTAAACATTGAAACGGCAGCACATTAACCATCGGCAGATTTCAAACAGGTATGAGTTCCTGCAGAGGTCAGACGTTAGAATTAGATAACATGGCACGTAAGAAGAATTTGTTTTGAAGTACAGGGATGTTTGTTTCCAGGGATATCGTATTTTGTGTCTTAAATGCCGGCCGCTCAACAGTGTGTTATTTTAGATCCAATTATAATTATTACTTTTTAATTAATTAATTACTTTTTTCATTGTTTAATGACTATTTCATTTCATTGTTTTGCTACGGGGGTGATTTGATCCCCAATCCTGCCGTGTGGGCCGGCGCCGTTTATCACCACCGGGCCACCCGAATTTCACTGTTTATTGTAAAAATAAGCCTACTTACATACTAACTAATCCGCTTCGCGATTTTGGCCTGCTACTAAATATCTAAGCCGCTAACGTAGAGCACCATCGTTTGCCATTCCATTATCCCGGCCTTTCTGGTGAACAAATCAACGCTACCGATCCTTCTTAGTTTGGGCACACCACGCTTTTGCTGTCCATAAGGATGATCTCAAAGATCTTTACAGACTGGGTTGTCCGGTGCCATTCTTATGACATGACCAGGTCATCAGAGCCCGAATAATGTAATTCGCTATACGATAGTGAGTTCGTCCTACAACACGTCGAGCTCGCCATTGTAGCTGCTTCTTCAATGTTCATAGGAGGGTTTCGTCAGTTCTAAGCAGAGTTCATTTCTCAGAAGCGTGTGTGAGTAGTGGAGCTATATAGGTTTTATATAACCCGAGCTTCGATCGGCGCGACAGGAGTTTTTAGTGAAGGAGTTTTTTCAGATTAAAGAATCACCAGCTGCGATTCACCTTAGCCTAACAGTATTCGACGACTTCAAAAGTGCGATCACCTATCTAAAACAGGATTCGTTAACAGGGCCGGTGGTGGTTTAGTTGTATTTTTTTATGAAAGAAGGGCTCTTGTCGAAGGTATACTTTTGAAGGTATGGACCATAATTAGGTACAAGAAGAGTTCAAGTTAAAGGAGTGCTTTACTTACGACCTTGTAAATAAATGTCCGTTGCCCGTGATATTACACTAAACCGAAATACCCCTGGAAACTTAAAGCTACCTTTCAAACACTTTAAATTTACCACAAAAAGCCCATGCAAAGCTTTAATTTGATTGATTCTTGTAAATCGTTTTTAAATTTCATTTTACTACTCTTTTAACACCATTTCCCATGTTAATCTTCCTCCGGTACGTTCACTGGGCGTATGTTCCACAGCATTTGATCCGTGTTTATCTCATTATCCGTTTCATTTTGTGACATAAATCAAAACTATTCATTGACAAAACAGCGACAGAACCGGTGGTTCCGTGTTGTTCTTTGCTCTGCTCCTCTCAATCATTTTACCCGATTTCAATCGCAGCCCATTTGCATTTGACGCCCAGCTAATCGCTCCTTAATTGCGAACCCACCAGTAATCCAAAAATCAAAATAAATAACCCATCAATCCGGTGTGGTGCGGCAAGAAAAAGAAACACCGCAGAACATCAAGCGTACATGTTCATAACCTTCCGACCATGCCAACACCCACGGACACACCATCAAAATCCGTGATAATCCAAATCAAAATGTTTGTTTGCTCGTCATTGCCACCCTGCCACTCGTGACCAAGGGGCTTGGTTCATTTTTGTATTGCTTTTTTTCCTCCTTTCCTTCAGTATTCTAGTTTGTTTGTATCGAACCATAAAGAAGCAACCTGTCGCCAAACCCGAAACACCCGGTCCACTCATAAACTCAACTCGGCTCGACCGCAGGCGGGCCAATAATATTCAAATTCTATTCCGCCCACCTGGAGACCTGGCGGCGTTTCGATCATCGTTAGGCACCGCTAATGCTGACGTTGTCCTAATCCTCGGTTAGAAAACTAAAACCGAGAAGGAGAGAAACAAAGTGAATGAATGTACACAACAACACAAAAAAAACATACAAGAATATGCTTCTAAAATGTTGGGTACCAAGTGAAGAGTAAAAATCAATCCCTGAGGCCCTGATAGTGTCCAACAAGGGGAAACGAACGAACGGAAAGTCCATACGCGTCATGTCAAAACTGACGTTTGGATGCTGCAGCGCTCTCGGTAGCGAAGTTCGGTTCGGTTCAGGTTTCTCGTCCTCCCGTCCTGGGCTGGGTATAAAGTGGGTGTCTGTAGGGAGTTTATGTGAAGGATTCTTCCGACAGTGATTAGTGTTTGGGAAGGAGCGAGAGAAAAAAAAACCAACGCAGAAACCCCAAAAGAACCAACAAAAGCATGGAAGATAAACACTCGTAAC
This sequence comes from Anopheles vaneedeni, assembly GCA_016170025.1. Lineage (NCBI taxonomy): Eukaryota > Metazoa > Arthropoda > Insecta > Diptera > Culicidae > Anopheles > Anopheles vaneedeni. The sequence continues at coordinate 35,746,304 of STHA01000005.1, forward strand.
GAAGCCGCTGATTAAGTCGCACTCCGGACGAAGTCGCTAACTCCACCGACCGGGGGATGGTGAAGTAAGCGTTGAAGTAGTAACGCAGCTTCATCTCTCAAGCGCTCGTACGCAATACGTAAGCACGCGTACGGGGCGCTTCGGGCAGTAATCATCTCATCAACATAATAATTGAATCGTTCATCTACGTCGTGCGTTTCGTGTGTGTGTGTTTGGATGTAAAAAGTTGGTAAACGGCCACGAGTTCACGGTGTAAGCAAAAGCAAAAGTAAAAAGTGTGAGCTATCCGGACCACGACCACAGGCGGTAACAGAAGATACACACAAAAAAAGGAAGCCGCAGAGGATCGCCGCGCGGAGATGGAATTTGGAATACGTGGGGTTAGATGGAGAGATGAAGAAGACCTCCTATACCCACAAAACCCGAGGGTCGCTAGAATATGTCTCGTCATCGTTCATCGTCACGTCGAACCGGATGGTGGTAGAACACAGTGTCACTTGGAACGTAGCAAAAACCTGTAAAAGTAGGCATGGGTGTAAGCTTCATTTTTACCTTTATTTTTGTACTTCTTTCTTTTTATTCTTGTGAAGCTTTTCTTTTTTTATCTCTTTCTCACTCTCTTTCTCTCTGTCTATCCTTTTCATCGTGGAGTTGTGGTACTTTTATCGTCATTTATTTCCTTTCTATTGGCTTTTCCTTTGCTTGTGCTGTGGACCATCTTTCCAACGTTTGACTTCTGAGGCTTGAGGTTTTTTTTTGGGGGGGTTATCTACCCAACCTGGCAAGCTGGAAAGGATGTCCCTGACATGGCCCTGGAAGCGATTGAAGTGGGAAATTTCATCAAACTCTACTCTTCCCGGTGTTCTCGGTTCAGGTTTTGAACAGGAAACGCAACTAACATACACCAGGGACTTCCTGGTCCTGGAGCTATGTATACCGTTCGTATCACAACTGCAGCTTCTTCAGACCAGGGTGAGGGGAGGATATGGAAGTCTGTAGGCAACAATTGCACAACGCACATCAATGTAGACGAGGAAATGAAAGTCCCCAGCAAAAAAGAAAAGAAAAACTCCCGAAAGAGAATACACTTTGAGTATGAGGAAGAAATATTGAAACGTACATGACAAAAGGACACACCTAATAGCCGGGAACGTTCGAGATGGGGTTCGAGACCCTGGAGGCATACGGTCTCGAATGGGAAAGGAAAAAACGGACACAAAACCACACGATAAAACGCACACCGTCAGAAGGGTGGAAAGGAGCATTAGAAGGGTAGCAAAATGGGCCGCGAAAAGTAATTTCCTGTCCCTTGAGAATGGTTCTCTCGGTTGCTGATCAGAAGTCCAATCGACGTCCAAAGAACTGCTAGCGAGATCGTTCGACGCATCGGTGCCCCATCGTAATGGTGACTGTGCCGATGGGTTTTTCTTCCCACTTTTCCTCTGATGTTGGTGGTACTGAGTTTTTCCCGTTTTTTGTTTTTTTTTAATCGAGGGGATGTTCGTTTTTTTGACCCCTTTTTTAAATGCTCACCAGTGGACACAATTGGGTTTTAGTTGCTTTTCGGGTTCTTCGTTCTAGCCACGGAGCGAATCTTTCGGAAGGGTGGAAATTAATTTCGTAAGTGATAGGAGACGAGTTTGCATGAAATTGAATAAAATGAAGAGTTGTCGCTTTTTGATAGCGCCGTTCTTTGTGGTGGCAGAATGATGAAGGTGTGATCGATTTTTAAAAACTTTAGCAAATTATTTTTTTTTAGTTTAAATTATTTACTGTACTATAATACAAACTCATTACTTGACATCGTTAAAATATCGCGATACACTGCTTTACAAACGTGAAAAAGAAACGAACTTAACAATTTTTCATCATTCCATCTCCCTAATGTTGCATTATATTTTCAAGATTTTGTTCATAGCTTTCGTTTACGCGTCCATCTCCTAGAACATCCATAATTCCCCAGCCAGGACAAAGTCCTAGAACTCAAAAAAAAACGTCAAAATGAAGTCTCCAGCCAAGCAGCAGATGATCCAAAACGATAATCCCACACGAATTTGCTTACGCTGTACGATATCTGCTTTTCCTTTTCATTCCTCGAGCCAACCAGCGGAACTAAAGCAGATACTGCTTACAAAGCCGAAAATAGTCAAAAAGATACTCAGTGTTTTTTTTTTTTGGTTTGTTTTTTGGGATGTTGTACGTGAGTACTCTTTTTATATTTAGTAACGAACAACCTAACAAACCGAGAAGTAGCTTCACTCGAAAGTCTTGTCATCGTCAACGTCGTTGTCGTCCACATCGTTATTGCCAACCGTCGACTCAACGTTGGAAGAGATGAAAAATGAAAAGCCAAAATGAGAAACAACTGAAAGAAAAAATCACAAAACAAAAAAAAACAGCAACAAGAAACACACCACCCCATAAACATTGCAGCGAAAACTAGGAAAAAGCGACTGAAATGCGACGGAGCTACATTACGATGCTTACGGTACACACATTATTCAATCACTCTCGCACTTACACAACTGTCCGTGCATTTTCAACCCCTTTCTTACCGTTGGAGAAGTGATGGGAGGGTGGGTGGATGGAAGAGGAGGTGGGGAAGATGGAGAGAGTAAGCAGGAGACCTCTGGGGTGGGGAGGACGATCGGGAGATCAGAATGCTGACGATGGAGCATTGCAATGTGCCTGAACTGTGGAGGGCAACAAACGCACAGCGGGAAATGATGATGCGAACCGGCCACAAGTTTATGGACGGTTTCTGTAGAATTTTATTTTTACACTGTAAGAGTATCTTTTGAAATAGGAATTAGAAATTATGAATAAGAAAGCATCCCGAAGCATTTAAAAGGGGTGATCTTAAGATCTTAAGAGTAATTAAGCGCCAACCATCTAAGCCACCGTTCTGAGTTCAAATCTCGACTAAATGGTTGATCGTCATGTCCAAACTAGTAACTCGTACTATTAAATGATGAAATGTCTCATCCTCTTACATACATCGATGAAATTTTGGGAAGAACTAATCTATTTCCAGGAAAATTAAAATATCTGCTAAACACTGCAATAAAAAAAAACTTTTTACAAATTACACGGTCGAAATTCAGTTTCTCCCTTTCTTTGGTTCTGTAGTAGTTGTTTCGCTCCATAGTTTCTTGGTGTTTTAGCCTTGGTTTTCAAATCGTGATTGTTTCTGTTTGAAAATGAACACTTTTATGGATAGTTACGGTTTCTTCAACATGCTTAATCGTTTGTAAAAATGAAGATATTTGTAAATTTACCAGCTCTCTTCAGTTGAAGATTCATATGAAATACCTGATCCATAATTATTCCAGCAGGAATTTACTAAACTTTTGTATACTTGAAGAGAATTCTTCAAACTTACTAAGAATTAAGATTTAGTTTATGTTACAAAATTAGGCCAGAATCTCTGAAGGATCTACTCACAGTTAAATTTTTTGCCTGGTTTCTCCAATAATGTCTCTTCCACATATCACATTATGACCATGGCACACCACCTTCGTTCGCTCACTATGCCAAAAAAAGAGCAGAAATAAGAAACGTCGTCTCTGTACACTTTGCCGTTGCTACTGCTGCAGGGTGGTACGCTTTCGCAACAACCTTGCTGACTCTACTACCTCTGGCGACTATACACCAGCCGCACCATATACCCGACCCGCATGTCGATCTCTTTTTTATGTGTCCCCCCTCGAGCTGTTAACCATCCAACTTTCTCATCGCGAGCTGAACCGTTCCTTATGCTGCCGAACCCGTGCTGCGGCTAAGCTAGCTGGGCAGCTTTACGCGAAGAAAAGCTTCAAGCTATCGCGGTAGCCACAGCGCAAAAGGTAGCGAAAAACCGAAACAAATAAGCCAGAGCAGAAGTAAAACATAAGAGAGTACACAACAACAACAACAACAAAAACAGCAGACTCCAAACAACACAAGACCACAAGAATTGTGATCGTGAAGAGAAGGCACGAGGAACGTTGGGAAGCACAGGAAAGCGATACAATCCCAGGTGGGATTCTGGGGTTTTGTTTCCATTTTTTTGCTTTCTGGTTTTGCTGATACGTCTCGATGGAGACATACCGCAAACGGTGGTGCACCAAACCGGACAGTGTGCGAGAATCCCCGGAAGGAATTGAGAAAATTAAAAGAAAACTTCCCTTCCGTACATTCGATCAAAACCGATCCACCCAGAAAAGGGTGGAGGGGAGTAAAAAAAGCCCCCAAAAAAATGGAGAGGAAGGACTGGGTGGAATTCATTTGTTGGCGGTTTATGATGCCATAAAGCGTGTGTGCGACTTGGTCGACGGATGCGTCAGTCCCGATAGCCCTAAAGCCTTTCGGACTAGATGCGACCCAACTGTTCTGCTGTAAACTAGGAAGAGAACCAAACAGTCCAAACTAGGAATAACTCGTGGAAATGGTTTTTTGTTGCTATAGTGTGGACAATGTTCTGGGTTTTGGTCTAGGAGCATGCCCAAGGATGAGCTAGATTTATGAGAAATAAACAGAACGTAAAACATTATAAAAAGGATAACACACTGTGGGTAATGGGAAGGAATGCTTTTTCTACCCTTTTGTTATCGGTTATATTTAATTCTATTTTTTTCCTTCTTCACATGCTTGTCCTGGAGGTGGACGCTGGATGGTTAAATGTTTCTTTTTTCCCGGTATCCTTTTTTTAAACGATCTTTCCAAACGTTTTTCATCTTCCTTCTAGGCTAAAGACGAATACTAAGGGTGTGATGGTTCCACGTGTAGGAATGTGGGTAAAGTATTGCAAAAATGTTTAATATTCCTCGAACGGTTTTGTGTACAGTGTATTGATTTTTTTTCTACTCCTCTTCTCTCTACTAGCACTCTTAACAACACTGACTTCGTTGTCTTTGAGCACTTTCCGCAGGTTCAGGTCTCGGGCTTTATTAGAGCTTCGCCTCCATTTCAGCTCGTGCATCAGCTCGTGCACCCTGTATTTGATTAAGATCATTGTTCGTTAGAGCAGTGGCTAGTCGCACAACAGTGTGGTCGCGATGGAAGGCAAAACGGCATAATAAATTGAATAAACTGAGGCGAATTAATCTAAATTTCATAGGGTTAGTAAAGTTTTCAAAACGAACGCTAGCGACCGATGGTATGCGGGATGGGATGACCAGTGGAGAAACAACTTGAATAAAACGATCCATTGTTCTTCGATGGGGGCTACTAGGTAAAGAAATAGGGAAAATAATAAACCAATAAACCTCCCTGTGCCAGGTGGAAGTTTCTGCTTTTGAAGTATTTTTTTAAGTTGTTGCGAGCTTGGCTTTTGTGCAAAGGAAATGAGAAAAAGTTGGTAAATATTGTTATAAAATATAAAGCATTCTTGTTGTGTTTGGTTCGGGTAAGGATAAGGGTTTATGTTTTCTATTGTTTCATTTCACATGGGCTTATTTGGTTTACTTAATTAATCTAAAGGTTTTGGGTTTTGTTTATGTTTTGTTGGAGGAATTAAAACGCTTCTCCTGTGTGTGAATCAAATGTATTGTACGAGATTCTATGTATTTTTCTTGATGATTCTTACAGCACCATTTTACTGCCGATATTATTCTCCAATTGACGTAATGTTGGACACGAAATAAATTTGCTTTTCTTCATATAATAGCCTTGTTTTAGTAACTTCTCTACGCTTAAAATTGTATATTTTATATATTTGTTGGTTTTAAAATAGTGCCGTAATCCAACACTTACAGCTTATACATTCAGAAGCTCATAAAAAAGGTAATTCTTGGGATTTTTCAAGAGAAAGGCATCATTATGTATAATGGAAGGCTAGCGTATCTATACGAAAGTATACTCATCATACTTGGAGCGGCCTGGTTTTATATGTCGTAAACGGCGCCGGTTCAACAAGACAGGACCGGATATCAAATCCCAACCGGGATTTCCCCAGGATCCCAACCCCAGGCATTCCCAGGAGCAATGACTGACTATTCGACTACGTGGTAAAAATAAGTCTAGTAAGCCAGTAATGAGTGTGAAAATCCCATGTTTGAGGTTTGTCTGAAATTTGTCGAATAAGTCGTAAGAATAATTAGAAAGAAGATGCTTCGTTCTAGTACTTGTCATAGGAAATTTTCATGTAATTTTATTTTTTAACAAAATGGCGGACATATCAGTTTTTTTTTACCGAAAATTTATCTCCAGTTTGCCCCTAAAACAAAAGGAAATCAATTGAAGTTCAAGAAGCTTGCTGAAAATAATAATTGATTTCATGGAAAAAATAATCGAAAAATAAATAAATTGGTTTAATGAGTTTAGCTTAAAGTCTAGTAAAGCAGAATCGGCCGGCATTCCCTTAGAGGTCGTTAAGAAGAGAGAGACAGAGAAAGAGAGAGACAGAGAGAGAGAGAGAGATAGAGAGATCTCCCCATAAGTCCTAATTATGGAAGGTTCGTAGCAATTTTCAATAACTTTCAATGCACTGAATTTCCTTTGAATTTAATGTACCCTTTTTATTGAAAACATTTGTCCCTTTTGAGATATTTTTAAAAGGATTTAAAATGTTATGTTTTATATGTTCTATCTAAACTTTACAGGAATTAAATTCTTTTTACTGAAACTAAATTAAAAAACCAAGGTTAATATATCTATCTCCTTCAGGGCATCTTCATCACTTTGATAACCTTGAGAGAATTATAGTATGTGAATAGGAACAACACAAACCTTCGTAGTTCTTGTTTGATTTTACTTGTTACTGATTAAATATGTATTTTGTTACAAAATACACATCATGAATTGATTTATTCTTGTTCTTGAAAAACAGTTACATTCAATCTGTTCACTTCCATGCATATTAAACTCCCTACGAATGTTCGTTGTAAACTTACCGTAAGAAAGATAAATGCATTCGAAATCAATTTCAATCATATGCTTCTGCCGTTCGTTGCAACTTCGCGCCAACGCAAAGCTGGGCCATATGTGCGTGGAGCAGCCAAGATAAGAAGAACAAGATATATAACCGCCACCGCGTCATGTTCGAAGTCTTTGGGCAAACTTCACCATACGCCTACTGCCTCGATATCGATACACGTGGTAGTGTGGAAGCGCGAGCATTGAACTGTAATACGAACCGATTCGAGCGCGGTGATCATCCGGAACGTTTCTTTGAACTAGTAATACTTGCCAAGGAAACAAAAAATAGATCTAAAACGAAACAACAGCAAGATTTAAAGACACGCTTAAGCTTTAAGCAAGTTTGTAGGCGATTGATGAATGAGTGTTTCAGCTGGAACGCAAGATCGAATCACTTTCATGAAATTAGTTTATTTCGCACCCTGACACAGCACAAAATAAATGCTTGTGAGCTTTACGTTTAATTTCCATGTTGTGTTCCTCCCTTGCAAAAAGCTAGTTTTTCGATAAATTATGCATCGACGCGTTCGGTTGGTGAATAACAACCAAACGTCGCAATTTAAACTTGTGGCAAAAGAAAATGCTTTTTGCACTAAAATGTGACGACAACAGTTTATCGTCGGTACGGAGTGCTGTGACATTCCCCTCTGTCTCAAACTTTGTACCACCCTGTTATGGATATTAATTATCGTTTGAAATTACTTTCTTGTTCTTGCTTTTACGTCGCAAACTGATAAGCATCCATTTCTGTCGCGCCCAGACACGCTGCGGATCATTTGTTCTCGCTTTCTCGCACCGGAAACCGTAGTCCAACGTTCGATAATGGGAAAACTTTATGACAGTTTTGTTATTGCCCTTCGTACGCCCTATTATCTGTGCCGTGTTTGTTCTTCCCGAATGAATCTAGATAATAGGCAGAAGCAAAAAAAAAGACCTTTTTACCGAAAGTGTAAGAAATTGAAAACAAACGATAACGATGGTCAAACGAGTAAAAACCAACAATCCCATCCAGCCTCTCCAGAATAGGCAAACTGTACGCGTTTGAAGCGTTAAAGTACGGCCAGACACGGAAAAGAAGAGACAAAATGAAGGTGTGAAAGAAAGATGAAAACGAAGGAATGGTAAAAAAAACAGCACATCGTGGAATAATTAAATGACTTGGCAGGTTTTTGAGGCGGAATTAAAATTGATCGTTGTTAGCTTGGGGTTGCAGGAGGGTTGGTGTTTTTTTTTTCCTCCCATTTTCTCACACATCAAAATAGATAGGAACTATCGGGGCAATCGTTAATGTAAGTGGCCTTTTTTCTCTGCCTTATGCCTAGTACTAGCTTCTGTGATGAGGAGCGATTTTTCTCACGAGCTTAGCAATTAGTTTAACGATTTTTATGTCAAGTTTTATTCCTTCGGAGAAACTGTGACATTTTGCTTGAAAAGTGTTTTAAACTGTAAATGTGAAGAACTGTAGAGCAAATACATTAAACACCGTAGATGTATCTTTCCGATCGATTTTAAGAATTGTTTTTAACGATTAATATTGTTCTTATCCCTAATTTTGTAGATGTTAATGTTATGCTTACTTCTTTTTAAAAATATAATGCTATTTTCAAAAGTGTTTTATTTATATTTATCAAGTTTTCAAATATGTTTATCATTTCGTGTATGAAATAAAAACATTGAACTAAATTGCATGGGATACCCTTGCCACTTATCTAGTTTATTCTACTATTGTAGCTTTTTTCTTGAGCACAGACTAAGTTTGATTAAACTATCAGTTATTTATTAACATATATTATCAAAACAGTCAGGCAGGTAAGGCCTGCCTTACCTAGGCAGGTAATTGTTCTTAGAAAGAGAGTACAGTCGTTGATGAAAATAATTTTCCTTAATAATTTGCAAAGATGTGGGTTTTAGTCACAAAAAATCGTCTGGAAATTACTGCTTTCATCATATACCGTCATACCATCAAAGTATTGGATCTTTCGGGCTAACCAAAAAAATCTCATCTTGCTAAGAAATCAATGAAGTAGATTGAGTTTTTAGTGAATAACGTTTTGCCGAAGATCACCAACGCCTTCAATTACCCTCAGATAAGGTGGATGAATTTTTATGTTTTTATTGACATTTGTTTAGGTTCTTATCAAGCAATAACCAGCTGGAAGGCTTACTAAACAATAATACAAATAAAGATGATTTCAATCAATAATCTTTTCCTGCTGCTTAACATAAATGGTAATGCATTAATGGTCTTTTTATGTATTCCTAAACGTATTTCAATTCCAACTAAAAGCCTATATCCTATATTTAATTAATTACAGAATCCACACCATGATTTATGCTGATTCTGTTTACTATTCACATTTAAACCACCAACCAATGGATCCACTCAACGTCCTCCAGCGTACGAACTGGATGGTAATAAAATTTGTCTCTCGTTGAGGTCGGCCAAGCAAAAAACCCAAACAAACTACGCACAAAATTCATCAATCAGATCGAGGCGCGATCATGATCTTGGGCATCTAAAAGCGCGCGCGCGCGTGCGAGAGCTCTCGCGCGACCTTCGAATATTAAAACGGGCAATTTAACAAAGCTTGCGTGAGTGCGACGATCGGACGGCTGGGGAGTGTTGATAGTGAGCGAACGAGAAAGATGAAGGAAGGCAAAAATGCCTCGAGCTTGAAGCCTGGCGACATAAAGTCGTGCCAACGCCAATGACATTTTTCTTTGCTTCCCGCAATTTGTTGAAGTTTACTTGCAGTTCGAATATACTTAGTAGAGACTCGATGTTAATTAATGAAAGTATTAAAACTGTCCTTATATTGCAAAGGTATAATAACTTCCAATATCCTTTCTTGTAGAGACTTTCGTTGTGCTTGATGCTAATTTAAACATCATACAACCTCCAAAACAACCCCTTTGAAGAAAGACAAAGATCACGACGATCTTCAATCAAGAAACGAACTATCTAACATAGCCATTGCTGTACGGCGGACGTTGAATTGCTGAATGAGTATTGGTGTAAATGTTGGGGTACAAAAAAAATGCGTGCACATGATTGGTGCTCAGGGACGCGGTTCGATGCGCTGTTGCCGTTGTTTCGATGTGCAAGTCGCTTTGTTATTGGAAATGTGCCCGGTTGTGTGCAGAAAATTTACTTAGAATACTAAAAATTATGTATAAAATGGTAAGAATAATCTGCTTGTGGATATGTTTTAAGTAGTTTTCAATTAAATTTTCGAAAGAAGTTGTTTAAAGCCGTATTTTATATGCAATTTTATTGCTCTCTCGGTCCGTATTGTATGAACTTTGCGGAACTTACCATCAGTACTACAATATGATTTAATCAATTGTCGAAAGTCTAATTCACTTTATGATTCAAATATGGTACACCACATGTAATGTTTCATTAAATGATCTTCGTGATATACTGGGATTTTGATATTTTCTTTAAATTATTCCTAGTTTCTGTTCCGCTTGATCTGATGCAACCGTATGAACTCATCAGTGCTCACCATCGAAGGGATCAGTTTTTGTTCATGCGCATACTCATTTTACCGGAAAGCAGCGCTTAGGGAACGGTTTGCCTAAAAGTTATGGATGTTATAGAAGGAAAGCAACTTTATACACATATCGTAAATCTTTTTTAAAATTATGCACATTTTATTTATTGTTTACTTGTATTGGTTTAAATGATTAAAATGATTACGTGGTGAAAAAAATCATTTATAGCTGAGCTAGTTCAATTTTTCACGTTAAAACATATTTTATTTCCTGGGAAAATAAAAAAAAAATCAGTAAATATAAAAAAATTGTTTCATATATTTTTTGTTTGTTTGTTCAAAATGGTGTCATAACGATTGGAAAACGTTTACCTAAAAGATCGTGATGTAAAACCTTTACTAAACTGTTTTATGCTACGTGTCGGCAACAACGGCAACCTTGCATTAATCACCAGTAGCCCTTTTGGCGTGAAATGGAGACGAAAATACGGCGAATTCTAGTTAAATCTATATTTTTTAGTATTTAAAAACAATACCTCAAGAATTTTTCTTTAAAATTTAGCTATCAAATTCTTCGAAAAGTGTCTAGAAAAGTCGTATTTTAAGGAAAATTACAACGGGTTTTTTTATTAGAGATCGCTCAACATTGCTTGCTTGGAATGACTGAGTGCGTAACAATTGTCTTGATGAAAAAGGTTGATGATCAACACACACCGTCTCACACGATGTGCGCTAGTATATGTGATTGAGAAACCGAACACAAGTCGAGTTCGCCTTGTTTCCATTCCATGGTTGAAAAGTTCAAATTTATTTTGTGTCGTCGGCTGTACCGTAGATTCGCTGATATTAGTAATTTGTAATTATTAGCTTTTGAATTGTTTTAAACTACAATTTGTATAAAACTTTTGAGTATTCTTTGCTTGTCATCTTCAACCGAACATGATATATGATTTATTCTGGTTATTGTTTGCTGCTAACAAGCCGATGCTGTAATGCGTATGAACTCATCTGTTCTCATCATACCGAGCGATTTGTTACATCAAATTCTTGAAAGATTTAGGAAAAAGTAATTAAAGCAAAAGGTTACATAGTACAACAAATGCGGAAATTTTAGCCTAATGCTCTTTTTTATTTGCTAAATTGCGATTTATAATGAATCGATCCTCTCACTACAACAGCAACCGATGCATTGCTTTGATGTATGAACTCATCAGAACTCAGCTTCAGTCGAGCGTTTGCTCGTTGATTTGTATTAAGTTATTCAACTTGCTGATTAAATTTATACTATTATACTATATTTATACTATATACTATAGATAAACTTGGAAAATGATAAGTTCGTACTAGGGCTATAAATATTCACCTTTATTTAATACTAATCATCTTTTTGTTACTGTTATTAGCTTACTCTTTCTTGTTTAAGTTGAATAAAATTGGTTAGGGACGATAATTTTATGAGAGAGGAATGTAGTCTTAATAAACGACAAAATACAAACACCGGTAGTTTTATTTCATGATACACCCTAATTTTTCGTGACAAGAAGACATATTTGACATATTATAATTCATGCAATACGGCTGAACCATTCTCATTTCTAACGAATTGTGGGTAATTCTTTATTTTCTTATACTGTTAGTTAGTTTTATGATTAACTTGAATAATTTGAACTAACCGCCCTGGTTGAAAATTAGATAAACGTGTAACTTTTAATATTTAAGAGAGTATATTAAAAAAGAACATTAATTATAAGAATGTTAAATTGTATTCCGGTTCCTGAGATTTTTGCCAATTTTTCCCCAATAAATTCGTTATAGACAAATGTCAACGACGTCTTTGTTAAGCTTTGTTCATAAATATATTGTTAAGGTTAAAACATTCCAAATTCCGAATCAAAGTATTTTATAAATAGCAAATAAGGTTAAGTAATAAGTATTAAGTCGGTGCTCTTTGGTGTTTGTGATAAACGCCACAAGTTCCATAGTAAGCCAGAAATAATCGCCATGCGCTTAGAGGTCGTTAAACCAAGAAGAAGAAGATTAAGTATTTAATCTAATTGATTAAAATGTCAAAGTTTGTAATATTTATAATAACTTCTAATTAGGAGCAGGATGTGATTATCGGTCTGGCCGAAACAAATTCAAACATATTTACATATAGTGATATGTATTATGGGAATTATATTATGAAAATATAAATAAAATGTAACAACTTTTCATACATTTTTTGAAACTTTTATAAAACGAAATTAATTTGATGAATTGTACCAAATTTAACACCATTGGCTTACTCAATTGTTCTTGGTAGATGAAACTTTGAGAAGAAGAAAATTCAGTAAACTATACTGATAAAAATTATTTTTTAAATATATGAAAGTAATGATTATATTACTAATTCCATAAAATGAGAATCCGTTTTATAATTGGATTTAATTCGCATACATTGCACTAGCGGTTGATGGTAGAATGATTCATGTATTAACTTTGCGAAACTCACCTTCCGATGGTACAGGTTGAATAACAAATTTGCAAACATTTTTATGATAAACTTTTTTATAAATCATATCAAACAGATAAAAACACGACGAATAAAGCAGTTGGTATACTATTAAAACCTTTCTTTGCCAGTTAAAAAACAATTTATTGCTACGCTTCTGTACGTGTCAGCGTATGAACTCTGCAGAACTCACGAATCGGGAGTTGAGTCGGCTGTTCGTTTATAATTCCACTTTAGTGGATATCTTTTAAATATGTTTTATTCTACTTGGTTTATTATTATTAAAGTTAATCATAAAATATTATTAATTTAAATGTTATGTAAATAATATTTATTTAACTACACATATTACTGCTTTAGCACGTTTGAGCTAGACTCATGTATTAATTGGTGTGTTAATCACTCGTATTTAAAAAAACTAAATATTTCCATGGCAATTACGCACAACACTTAAGCTTATAATGTTTATATCTAATGTTAAATTTATTATATAAAAAAAATTACTGAGCGTAACTTATTTGCTTTTATCAAAAAAAAAATTAATTTTTTTAGTTTAATGTATAAACAGTTTTACGTCACTAACTAAACTAAATAGACAAAATCTGATACATGTTTTAGAATTAATTCAGCGTAAAATTATTAATAGCTACCGTTAATTATAAGCTGTTTATAATTCAACAAAGCTTAAACAAAATGAATTTTTTGCTGTTTTCGATGACTGTTTACGAATAACATTTATGAATGGAGTAGTATAGGGTTTTTCTATTCTCAGTTTAGACTAGCCGCACACTTTTTCCTACTCGGCGCACTTGATTTTTAGAATAGAAAAACGCTGTAAAACGTATCATTATGTTTCAAGCTTATACACAAGTTGCACTCGTGCTTTGTATTAGCTTCATGTATTTGTTTATAATTAATTTGCATTTCTAGCCAAGAGCAAGCTAAATTATTGTTTTTTGTTTTCTCAATTATTTATTTGATTTCTCGAAAAAAATATTCAGTGGAAAAAACAGTAAAACAACGTGCAAATACATGTTGGTAAAACTATGGATTGCCGAAACATATTCCACATCATTAGAAGATAGTTGACGTTGAGTGTCGTACTTCAAGATCATATTTAGAATAGATGGACTGTATGTACTATGTGAGAGACTAAACATCCGGCTATGGGGAGTTACAGACAGCCACGCAAAAGGAAAATTTAAATCGAGAAGATGCGTGATTGTGGAAACACAAGAGAATAGTCAAGAGAACAAACATATGGCGACAGTACACGCATCACAAAAAAAAAACTGTTTTGAGTGAATTCAGAAATTTTATGCCTAAAACTTGCCCTAAACTAAAAATTATTTTAAATATTATTTTATATTTAAGCATAATATTTTCAAAAAAATTGTATAAATTGAACTAATAATATTGAAATACAGGGTTTTCAATTGATTGTTAACATCCGAAGCGCGAGAACGCTTCGCATTCTCGACTATTTTAAAAAATTACACACTCTGTACTAAAATTGTTGACGATGATTTGATGGAGCTTTTACTGATGAAAGCTATGAGCGTTTGAACGTGCATCACGTACTTAAAATTTAGTACAAGAAATTTAAGGCTTTTAGTGCGTATTATGATGAAATGTTATCAAAAACTCTAAATTACAGACAAACAAACAAATTGTTAAAAAGAGTTGTGTATAATTTTCAGTGGTACTAATAAATGAATAACGCTAAATAATTGAAAATTAGAACATGGTGTTCTGCGGATTGCATACAATCAGGCTGAAACCTTTATTTTCCCGATTGTTAGAACAAGGTGCCCATTTCCACATATAGGTGGCGCTAGCATTTTTGAATCTCTCGTTAAGTTAGTACGAAAAAAGATTTGAACGACGGCAAGGGATGTTCAATTTAGGACACCTAAGCGAAAAAAAGTAAAAAATAACGCTTTGTTTAAAGTTTTAGTATAGTGAAAAGTTATATGCGTACAGGAATAACAACACAAGACTTTCGGATACATTTGTTATGAATCACTCCTCCAGTGTATGTTTGAATCAACAATTAAAGTTGACATATATTTTTCTCTTTATTCGTCACATTTCATGGTACGGTTGTGGTGTTTTTCGGTTGGATTCCCCGAACACACACCAGTGAGAAATCTGCTTGTTTCACACAGGTTTAGTTTACAGTATTCTGGTATCGCATCATTAAACGTTTCACCTATCTCGTGGTAACTTTCCGTGTCCTGGCGAGTAATCTTAACAAATTGAAGCCTCGTATTGTTTCCATCCGTTACGAATCTGTGCAAGTGTGTGGTGGAATTTTACGGTTTTTTTTGTATGTGTAGTGTGATGCGTGTGTGTGTGTGGTTTTCTTTTCTTCTAATGCATGTAGATGAAACAACAGTTAGATCCTAAGTAAATTGTAGCTTCCTACCTTAGCAGATACGAGCAAATCGACATGAGAGGAGATTGGCGACACGATTGGGACACGACAAACATCGATTTTTAAGTGTGAAACTCGTTTCGAATTTTCCATTGTTTGTTAGTTTGTTGTGTTTTTTTTTTCAAATACAATGATATTATTTCCCCATGGTTTGGCAGTGTATTGCGTTAACAGTGTGTTGTGCATTGTCAAACCCTTCGGAGGGGTTTTTATTAACTTAATGCACTTTTTATTTGCTGCAAGGAGTTAGGTTTGTGCGAAAGGGACATATTGTTGGCGATGTGTTTCGCGTGCAATTGTGTGCCTAAGACATGCAAGAAGAAAAAGTATTTTGTTTTAGACACACTACGTACGGTTTTTGCAAGAGGATTAGTTTTGGCTTTAGGCTACGTTAACGTGCGATGAATGGTTTAAATAGTTTTCTTTGCTACTTGTGGGTAACGAATGTTAGTAAGTTCATTTCAGACAGGAAAAATGAAGTTTAAAATTCAAAAAGTGGGAAATCAAATAGAAAACAATCCCAAATGATAAAAAAAAAAGAAAAATCAAAGTTTCTTACTAAACAAAAGGAGGGAAATGGAAAAGTAAATTAAATGTGACATGAAAAAATTATAGATTATTATTTTTATATAATTTAAATTTTCTAATAAT
Organism: Anopheles vaneedeni; assembly: GCA_016170025.1. Classification (NCBI taxonomy): domain Eukaryota; kingdom Metazoa; phylum Arthropoda; class Insecta; order Diptera; family Culicidae; genus Anopheles; species Anopheles vaneedeni. Next base: position 35,762,280 of record STHA01000005.1, read on the forward strand.
TTTACCCACAATTCAGATACAGAAAGGTAAAGGAAGGAAACATAATGAAGAGGAGAATAGAACCAAATTCCAAGTTGGAAAACAAACAACCCCAAACAGGAATGTGGCTTAAATTCGGTTTGATTTTAACGGCTTAAGGACACACACACATCAGCACACCTACACACCAACACATACCAACTTTTCTATATTACAACTATGTTTGTGTGCCTTAAAAATCCAGTTGAAAATAAAAGGTAAAATAATTTTTTTTTATTTTTCTGCCCCTGCCGTCCGGTTTTTCTCCGTTTCCCGGTAGTGGTGGTTGTGTTAAATAGTAACATCTAGAGAACATCGGAAAATGGGTGTTTTATTGTTGGTTCAATTTTCGTGTAGAGAAAAACGGGGCTTCAGAGCACTAGCAATAGGTTGTAAAGAGTGTTTGTAAGAGAGCATGCTTAAACATTACATGTAGTTTTTGGGGGAGATTTTTAGGACAAATTTTTGGATTGGTTGTTTCTGAGATTCATGATTTGTTTAATCGTTTTAATACACAGCGAAATAGTTAAGCTTAGTACAGTGTTTTTTAAAAGGACTTTTTTTATCTTAAACAAAAAAAAACTTTACAACATTTCATTTTAGCTTAGTAAACAGAAAACAGTTAATTTTGTGTTGTCAATTGCCTATAGAACTACTACCCTGTTTGTTTCCAATAGTGGATCTTTTTGTTTTTGTTTTGTTGTCTTAAATTTAGTATCATTTTCGAAATAGTTATAGGAAAGAAAACATTCGGTGAAGCAGTAGAAGCCTCACAAACACAAAAGAGAAGCGTGGAAGAGAACGAGCGTGTGTTTTCTTTTGCTAGATTTTTGTATAGATTGTAGTTTGGTTTTTCTTTTTATGAAAAGCGAAGAAGCAAAAGCATGTTTGAGATGGGGAAGCGATGTTGAAGGAAACAACCAAATTTTCTTTTACAGTACGTAACATGTATATATAGCCACTTTTCTGTTTTTATTTTTTGAGAATAAAAACAGATATTGAAAATTATACAAATAAAAACTCAATTATATTAAAATTATACATTGTACTAAAATCAACAAATATTTAATTATTTTTTTATTTATTTTTCCGGCTTTTCCCTTACTTTCAGCAAATAATTGTATAACATTTATGAAATAATTAAACTAACTTGGCCTGGCCTTTCTGTATAAGTGAAAAAAATAAACGTATAACGATAATGTTTCATTAGTGATGGTAAAAAAGCAAAGATAATAAGAAAACTGAGTTCTTAGTAGTACTTAAAACTTTAACTCGAAACACTAGTAAACGTATTGTTATGTTACGAACTGTATCGAAACGAACAGTAAATAAAAGAGAAAAACAAACTAAATATCTTGGGTTACTTTGATGTAAATAAATTGCAACTTAAAAATGCAACCAAAAGGAAACATACGCGCGTTCCGGAACAAAAGAAAACTCCAGCAAAGTAGGCAACTTTACGAAGCGAAAATGTGGTTCCCTTTTGCATGAAAAGCTCAAAGTCAGCTCATATGTCACCTGGTTCGGGGTGAGACTTTTGTTGTATTTTTCCTCGTGTTTCCGGCCTGTGTGTGTTTCTTTTTGTTTTGTAGAAAAAGTTTCTAGTTCTAGATTGTGGTGTGGTGTTGTTTCGGTACGTTTGTTTGATGTTTACAATTGGCCACTTTATGTGCGTGTAGTTTTTCGTGTTTTCTGACGTCACTTACAAATGTTACATTCCTGATTTTCCTGACTTGTACGTATCGTGTTTGTGTGTTTGTCTCGGTGTGTTAATTTTTCACTTCTTTTTTTCCTTTTACACTTGTACAAAATGTAATCGTACGTAACAAAATATATATAAACATGTGTATATTTAATCAATTTGGTTGGTTTCGTTTGCTTTTCGCTTCGTGGTTTTTCTTTTTTGTTTTCATTTCACTTTTTAGATGCCCTTTTTTTAAATGTGTTTTTCATTATAATAGTTTTTGCTTTTCTACGCATTTTGTGACTTTTGTTCGCTTGGTGTGCTATTTGGTTTTAGTTTTGATTTTAATGCTGCGTTTAACGTTTATTTTCTGTTGGCTTTTGAATTGCGTTTTTCTACCTTTGTTTTTGTTCGCTTTTGATTTATCACTCATTCTCTTTTGATAGTAGTTTTATTCGCTTCCTCGGTTCACTTCCACTACTTCTGTTTGATTTATGTTTTTTTTTCTGCGATACCTTTGCTATTCCTTTTTTTTTGCTTCTTTATTTTCCTCTTGTGAACGACATGTATAACGATGTGTGGTTTTTTTGTTTGTTCCGTTACGTTCACTTAATTTATTTTTGTTAATCGAGTACAATAACTACACTCAAACATACATCTATTCAAGCACACTTTTGTGTGTGTGTGTTGGACGTTGTTGCTCGCTGGTGCAGTATACCGATACACCGTCATTTCACTCTCAATGGTCTTTTTTTATTGGTTTAAATGTTTTTTGTTTTATTACCTATTTTTTATGCAAAATGTTTCATCCTCTCCCTATAGAGGAACATTTTTTTGCGTCTGTTACCATACACCTTCGATATTTCAGCTCCATTCCGATGCGTTCCATTTTGATCGGTGACATTGCAGAACCAGTTGCTATCGACCGACATGTTGCGCTGCGATCGGCTACAATTTTGTCACGTTTCACAGATTTTGTGCGCTAAATGGTGCTGGTAGGGAAAAAAAGGACACAAACACTTATACTGCGAGCGTCCTGGTTGGGGCTGAATGTCTCCGCATGCATGTCAGACGAACGGAAATTGTTCGAACTTCAGCGCCATACACCGTACGAAAGGACGTCGGGACTCTCCCTTTTTGGTTTTAGTTTGGTTCTCCTCTCGATCGATCCGAGGCACCCTGAGACGTTCCGATGGGAGTAACCGTGAAAAGCAGCGTATCGGCGGTATGGGCGATGAAGGGTCGCCACACCCTAGATGTACTTGCCGAGGTCGTCATGAAAATCGTGCAAATAGGCAATTAGCTGGGGGAACGATGGACGCTGCTTGTAGTCCGCGAGCCAGCAACAGGACATTACCGTATAGCTGCCAGGAAGACGAGAAAGCATTAATGAAAGGGAAAAAGCAGTACGGAACATGGTCGTTAGAATTCTTGCCGATCGATTGCTGGGACGTTTGAAGGTGGGGGCTATTGAAGAATCATTCCCAGGGGTTGGAAATGAATGGAAAATGTTTTAAGTTTCAAAGCAATTTGCATACTACTGCTACACGTAGGACGAACCAGACCGGAAGGTAATGCAATTTAATAACGAAATGACATTTGGAAGCTTTTTTTTGGGATTGTTGTGTGTGTGTGTTCAATTGCTTCACTCTTTTTCGATGTCTCTTTATTTTAGTTTCCTGTACGACAATAATTTATTCAGGTGTTGCACATTTCATACTGAACGTACGTACGTATACACACACACACACGATGAGAAAGAGTGAACTCATGTTTAACAAAATTAAAGGATAAAAACCGGAATGAAAAGGAGAAAGTAAAATGGAGAATCCTGACATTCAATTAATGATACGCTTTGTATTGCAGTTGTGGAACGGCCTGTGTCAAAATGGTGGACAGTGCCGGTGATACATTTTTTTAAACAAATTTGAGAGATAATTTAGTTGAAAACTGTTGAATAAAGCAGTACCGTTTGTGATTGGATGTATTCATTAACTTATCAATATATCTCTTTTTACATTTTGCTGCGAAAACACAAGTTTGTAGAAGAAATTTAATTTCGATTAAGATATATTCAACACCTATTGCTCAGTATTTATGTCAGAAACACTTTATGTTGGGTCCATCATGTTTTACCTGAATATTAATGTGATACAAGTTAGTATCTTTTACGTATAAATTGGGATACTTAAACAAAAAATGTACAAGAGTATAGACTTATAATTTGTTAATTATGCTTCATTTAAAATAAATAAATAACATTTAATATTGAATGAAAATGCAACTTGATTCTTTATGAAGCTGTTTTCCAATAAACATCTTCTTTTTCTTCATCAATTCAAATTAGTATTTGTTAGATCACAATATTTTTGAAATCATTGTAAGCTATAAATTAATTTGGCATCAAGTGGCAATTGGCATAATAATGCAATAAAAAATTGAATTATTTCATCGATTATTCATACAAGTTCCCTGCCTTTTAGTAGTGCATCCAGAATTTTGTCTTCTTTCGTAGCTATTCTTCACAAACTTGTTCATTTTTGTTCTGGTCACCTAAGATTAGCCAAACATTGAAGTAAAGTGCAGTAAAATCTAAAAAATAGAAAAATCAAAATTCTCTCTTCGTTCCCTGGGGAGAAGAAATATCTGGAAAAGATACAAGTTGTTATGACAGACTGAAGTTTCTTGTCAAACATTTAATATAATTGTTAAAAATAGACTGAAGATCGTCAAACCAATGGGAAATTTCTATCTCCCTTCAAGTAAATGTTAATGAAGAATTGTAAAAAAGTTATTAAAACTCTCTTTTTAAAAATAGCAATATGTATTAAAGCAGTGACAAAAATATTTCCACCGAATATTTAATATGAAAGTTATCTCCAAATTGCTTTCGGCCGAATACTCGCTACCAAGATTGAACAATTTTATGCACCATTCGACGACCAACAACCGGCAACTCAATGGACTGTATCGCTTGGCAAACGGGCTGTCATTTAAGGCACAGAGACAAGATTTATTAAACCAGACAGTGGAATATGGTCCGTTGTTTCAACTAAAACGTGAGTCAGCTTCCCCGTGGAAGGCGCGAACCGCAACCATAATGCCACGATAATTGAATTAATAAATCTAAAGTGATTAATTTGTCTTTCAATTAGCTCGCCGACGTTGGGAGTTGCATGGGCACAAAAACTAGAGGATAGTTTTGTTGTTTCTTTTTCCCTAACATGAAGAGGAATTTATTCATCTCAATTACTTGCTCACGATCGCTGTAATGACAGACTGGAAGAGATTGTCGTCTGCACAAATCTTCGCTCGCAAGTTCAATTGACTTGAAATGATCTACACGATGGCAAACATGAGGGCGGGTGGTTGGGATGAGGCCCAAAAAAGCATCGACTAGCGTGTTTGTTTCTTTTTATTGTGCCGAAGGATGTTTTACGTCCAAAAGATAAAGCAACGACAAGCAGCACAAAACCACGTCCACAAATTGTACCCCATCTTGTACTTGCTGCTCATTTTTCTTCGATTCTTCGACCCAAAAAAGCGAAAAGGGCAGATTATAATTTGAACACCATTTGGCTTATCCTTTCTTGGCGGCATCTTTCGCTTATTGCAGCACAAGGACACACTTGGGAGGCAAACGGTGTCCGCCCGAAAATATGACGCAAGTGAGTGCTTAAGCATTCATTATTCAGTTGACTCTGCTTTGCATAAAGCTGTAAACAATGGTCAAGTGGCTTGAGTGACTCTCCCCCCCTAGAGAGGGAAAGACAATGCGAGTGGCCGGAAACGGTTTCGCCTCTTACTCCTACAAACACAAACACAAAAAGGATTACACTGTCTTTTATTTTTGTTTAGCTTGTTCTTCACTCTCTTACAGCTCTAGTTGGCATTGTTCTGTACCATGCTGGACAAGCTTTTGGTGGCGTGAAGCATCTGCAGCGTTCTATCACTTTACGAACATTAAGGGTTGTGTAAAAAAAAATCACAATCAAAGCACAAATGAAACACTACCGGAGAGTGGATGTGGATGGACACGGTTGAGGCGAATTATTGCAGCTTAAACTTTTGTTAATTTTATGCTACATATTTGCACAATAGCACCAGTGGAAAGGCTTAAGTGCGGAACAACATTAGCATTACAATGGGACGATGTTGGAGTGCTTCGAAATAGCAGCAAATGGAGTGCGTGGCCACAGTTATGATCAGTCTGCTGGTTGTGGCATATGCATTTGGATTGCTCGATGCGAATGAAATAAATACATTTTTTTTCTTCTAAATTATACTATTCTCATATTTCGGGCAGCGCAAACTGAGAATTGTAATTGTAGAGAGTAGATAATTAATTAGCAGATTGATGATGATTTACTAAAAATTGAATAGAACAGGAATAAATATTTTACGTAGAACAGTTAAACACTTTACCTAATACATCACAAAATCAAATAATAAAAGGAAAATGAAAAGTAGATTATGTTAAATTTAGGTATAGTACATAAAGTTGTAGGGACGTTCTATACTTTTATAAATAAGTGAAAAAATGCACCTAGTTTAGTAAAATGATGATGAATGGGAAATCGAGGAAATTTAAGAGATGCATAAATTGTTGAGCGTTGAGAAATTTAAAAAAATCTCTAGGTCATAATGAGAAAAAACTTTTCATCATTCATTACATTAATTACCGTCCTGATTCACATTACGGGCAGCTTCAAATTACGGACATTCTTCATGTTTGCACTGAGTTTTTTTCAAACTCTGATTATAATCATACTGCTTATTATTTTTATATGACTGGCATGATATACTAGAATCATTTTAACAAGCGATTACCATCTGGCAGGTCGTAATTCGGCATAAAATAAATATTTTCTGCTTATCAGTTCAACATCGGTGGTATTCTTAGCAGTTTTGCTGTAAACCGATTCTGGTGTAATATTATAATAAATTCCTTTTAATATCAGGTTTGATACATTGTAGTACATCGGATTTCAACCATAGTTCATACTATCCTATGAATTGTGAGTAAAGGAATTTTCCAGAATTAGGAACATGATTTTTACCTTGTTTTATGTTAGGGGTATCCGGACTACATAGTATTGGTTTTTAATATTTTTGATAGAAATGGGTGGAAAACAATGATATTTGATTTCGGAATTGACAAATGCTTTTTAGCAATGCCGGGAGGATCATCGTTTTGAACGGCATTAATTCGATTCAATGTACTGAGGTTCGAAGAGCCCATCTAATGACAAAACAAATAAAAAAGGACTCAAGCCACCATCTAGAAACGAAAATCTAAATTGAATGTTGGAAATAAAGTAGTTAAACTTCAAGTTTTAACATAGACAGTGATTTGTCTGCTATTCGAAATTCGAATTAAATCGACCTTAACTTGACAATAAAAATGTCCAGAATTCGATTAAAGATAAAGTTGCAGTTTCATATTGGAAATTTTCATTCACTTCTCAAATTAAAAGGTTTAGCTCGATTGAATTGAAATATTCAGAAATATGTTTTGTATCCTACAAAAATAACATCTAATATTAATAACTGTTGTGTAATTTAAACATTAAATGAAATGGTATTTTACATTAGTTTCTCAGTTTTTATTTATATTTTAGGCCGAAAAGCGGAAAAAAATTTATTTGCTTTTAATTAATTGTTATCTTAAGGGGAAATAAATAAATTCCATATTCCAAAAACAATTTTATTTTATTTAGGATTATTTTAAGAAATATCGCTTAGCCATACTATCAAGTTTCAACGCTCCGTGGGTAAACTTTTTAACATGATAAATAATTTAAGAAAAATTCATAACTTTTTTTTAGTAATTTTTCAACTATTACTCGCAAATGCAGTCTAACGTTGCCTAAACAACAAACAGCCTCTAAACTATAAACAAACTGCAATAAAAACTAAAGAAAAGCGTACTACAAAGAAGCGTCATTCACATAAACTTTATGTACGCTCGAAATTAGTAAAAAACGAAAAACATGAAATCACTCCCAACACTCACTGCCAATAAATCAAAACAAAAAACACATCAAACCACGGCAAAATATCAAGCTCATTCCGGGTTCCACCTAACCTTTCCTCCCGTCCTTTTGATATGTATCCATTACACTGGGAGTGTAAGCTGTCGTAAAGTGAGGTTCATTCGCAAGAAACGAAAAAAAAACACACAAACTTTTCCCTTTAGTTTATTGCTTCACTTCAGCCCATTTGCGTACAGCACGCGACACAGCTCGCAGCTTTTATTATTTGTGCACTTTATGATCCCGTGCCGGAAGCTGGCGACACTTTTTGGTCATACTTTTGGTTGGAAACTTTTCCCTTAGCGTTCGTGTAGGAATGCCTTTTTTTGGTTGTTTAGGAAGATGCAAAACCGGACGAAGGGTGTAATTTTTTTTCTCGTTTTCTATTCTTCTTTTCACGGTGCCCTATCGGAAGGAAATAAAGATTGGAACCGTTACATCGCACAGTACGGATCTTGTCTCGCTGGTCCACCGTTTTTGGAGGTGTTGGATCGGTTGGATGGCGTTTGTTTGTGTTTTTGTTTGTGTTTGTTTATGTGTTTGTCGTGGTGTCTTTATTTAAAAAAGTTGAATTATTCAACTCCATTAGCCTGCAGTGCACGCGCATTGCCCCACAACATAGCATTTGGATTTATGCTTCCTGCAAACGATTTTTGTAACCAATGTTGCGCTTTGTCGCGACACGATCGTTTGGAAGGTTGTAATAGAGTCGAGGTTTTAAGGACGGCACTACGGCAAAGACTGTTTAGTAGTTGGTGCTTTCGTTCCACTTAATGGCGCTTTACTTTTGCATGAACGGTGGCGTTGTTGTTTTACATTTCGCGTACCGATGATGAGACGTCGGTTGCAAAAACACAACCAAAAACGGCATCAGGGTAGCGCCGAGTTTTCCGGACGTCATGATCATAGTGCCGCTGCATAGGAAAAACTGTTTTTAAGATGGCATTCACACGCGGAATCACCAATAATGGAGCGAAGCTGTGTGGAATAAATGAGCATTAAATTCTACCAGCGTGGGGGATGGTTACATTTGCGCTTTTGCAATTCGCATCCGAACAAGCAAGCACGATAGTAGTGAAATGCCCGAAAGATAAGAGTATAAGACAGATACGGGCGCGATCTGAGATGCGTTGCATCGCGATAGAACAAAACACCCGGACGATAATGGTGTGGGAAGTTGTGCAGTTGTGTTATGTGTCTAGCTAGCAAAAAAAAGGACAAACATCGCTTCGATGCAAGGTTTGTTTTGACAGCAACAAACCGAGCCGAGAATGCAGTCGTTTGGTTTAAGTACCCGAGCCCCATTCCGGTAACTGGCGAGGCGTAACGGTATGTAAATGATTTTATGCATCCCCCCAAAAAAAAACATTACTTCATCGGATGTGGTGGGATGGTTGCGAGGGACAACTACAAACAGGCAAAATGCCTCCGGGGGATATGAAGCTAGGGTTGAAATAATAATAACCCGGAAAGGACACATCCTTTGGGGATGTTGAAGTTAACCAATACTGTCAACTATGAGGGTTATACTACTAGTTACTGGAAAAAAATGTTATTGGGAATAAATATTTATTTTGATAATATCAAGAAAGTCGAGTGCACTTTTGATTGAACATCTGATTGTATGACTGATTTCAATTACTACATTCTGATGTTAAATGATGCGAGATTACTTCATAAAATTGGGGAAGGATTATTCTTTCAAATACAAATAATAGACTTGTTCATTTGTTAAAAAAGATAGTTATAAACTATTAGAATTGCGAATCGGAAATTTAGATATCCGGTAGAAGATTACGGAGCACCAGCTCAACCTCTACTATCTCTTGATTGATTTCAAGACCGTATATTGTAGCATAGCCGAAACTTGAAGATGCCACTCCTCCGGAATCCACGTCAAGACCACGAGATTTCTAAGAGTGACAATGAACAACATTCCATGCTGTGTAATGATGGATAGAAAACTCTTTTTGTTATGAGGGGAATATTAAGGCCAGAAAGATGATTTAGTATGTCTACTCTTCAACTTAGTCCTTGAAAAGATCATATGAGACTCAGAAGATCACATGAGGCTAATATGATCAGTACATGGAATTTTGGAGAACATGTCCTAAAAGCCCAACTAGGTTTTAGAATATGCGGATGACATAGGCTCATCATTTGTTAACGGATCTTCTACAAAGCAGAAACTTATCAGATTGATCAGATGGCAGATGTTCGAGTAAGTATCCTACCCAAGAGAGGAGGCAAATAGTGACATGATGTATGCACTTCCAGTGGTTCTGCAAGCAAGCCACGATCTAAGCAGGGGTAATGTACAGATACATATACATATAGTCCCAGTACTGTTGTACTTCACTGGTTGAAGTTATTTTTTACATGAAAGTTTTCTGAATAAAACAAGTAGACACAGATTGTTGAGGAACAAGGACTCTGCCCAAAGCTAACGATATCCTCATAACCTCAATTAAGGAAAAATATACGGAAGGATTTTTGGTTTTTTGAATGTTGGATGAACAACTACGATAAAAAAGTCTATCGCGGAACGAATAATAGTACATCTTACTCCCCATCCCGTAAAGTCTATTCAACCCATCCACAAAGGATGGACAATGGACAAAGGAGACGTGGTAATCCTAAATTGAGCCGAATGGTTGGGATATTGTATGAACTGAGAACAATTTAGAGGACTCCTGAAACCGCCTGAAGTAAATAAAAATAGAGAGCCTATAGAAATACCAATGTCTGAACGGGTTTTTTTTCTGTAAAAAAAATAGAAACAACACCTGCGTAAAACCTATTAAAAAGTTTTTGTATTAATATCAAAACATTAACGCAAGCACACATTTTGGCAAGGAATGCAAATAACGCCTGTTTGATTCGGTTGAATATAAATGTGGTTTGCATAATTTTATTCTTTTTCTCCTTTCAAACTTTTGTGAATACTATTGAATATTTAAACAAGCCAAAAGAAGATATATTCTTTCAAAGAAAAGTTAAAAATATCAACTGACCAATGCTTTTGAAACAATTACTAATAGACGACTTTACACTAAGAAGTTCCTGGAGAGTCTAAAATCGATTGAATGGCTGATGAAGCTAACACTAGCAAACCGTTAAGTGTTTTTTTTATTTGTTAGCTTGCATCTTTGAACATTTGTTTGATTGCATCTTTGAACATTGACATGATGTGGTCATTGATTAGTGATTTAAGGATTTTAAATGATGATTTAATGATTTTAACATGAAACAGAACATCAATCATATTTATGCAGATATTGCTTTAAGAAAATCAACTTAATCTCAATGCTTTTCCACATCTTTCGTCTCATTCTACGGTGCATTCTAGATGTCCTTCATCTGGAACAAATGTTTATTTACTTTACGAAATAAAACGATTACCACTATCATTCGGTTCGGTGAAAATGGAACAAAAGCTTCTGCTAGTAACAGTGGTAACTTACAAGCTTAACATTTTGCCACTGGTCCTAACAATTATTGGCAACGCCAGAGGTAATTTTATTCATAAACACCTCGAGCGCAACTTCGGCCAATGTGGCTTCGGTGTACGTGTGAAGCATCTTTACGATCATGGTATGGTACGGTTTTATGGAAGTGACATAAACTGCAACTTTACAACCGTTACGGTGAGTACAATCATGGAATTTTTCGTTTGAAAAGTGTAGGATGCTTTGGCCATTTACCATTTCCCTTCGCTTGATCACCACCAACCACCACACGTGGTACACGTGTTTCATGGCCTGGGATTTAAAAAAAATCTGCAGTAAGCATGGAGCTGGTAGATGATCTTTTCACTAGTGTTTAACGACAGCAATTTGATCATTTTTTTCTGTTGTTACACTTATCCCATCACATCCCATGCATTGTTTCTCGCGGAGTAATTTCTTCGTAAATTGCCTTTGGCAAAAAGGATGCTTTGCGAATCGTGCCACATCCCCACTCCACATGTTAAACATGCGCATCCGTTTTGCACACCGGAAGCGGCACGATTAGCACAGGCTCATGTAGGTGAATCAAATCATGTTGGCCCAACGAAAAAAAAAATGAACAACGTGCCAATTTTCTATACATGCTGTGTGCCAAATATGAACCAGCAAAGCGAATGTACGAAGCGATTCTAACGCGATGATGAAGGATAAACATTTTACGATGTGTTGTTAGCGATTTTATTAGGGCAGCAACATGGCGGCACCAAATTGATGGTTTCGGTCGCCTTTTTTCCGTGCGTGTGTGCAGACACAGAACACACAGTGGAGCGGAATTAATTTTCTGAATCTGCTGATGAGCGTATTCCGGTGAATCGTTCATTTAGAAATGGTATTGAATTTTTACGACCAAAAACCATCCGGACGTGACGTACATATAACTTTACTGCGGAGTATATAATTTAAAATGCGTTCGGGAAGCGGCACACACATAATATGCGATAATTATGGAGCGTTTTTAAAAGGTTTTTTCTATATCACGGTTCAAAAAACAATATTTTTATAATACAAAAAAAAGAAAAACCATTCCCACGGTTACATTTTCCCGGTGTTTCTATGCGCATTTTATGGTAAAATTTAACTTTAAGTTTTTGGAAAATTTCAAATCATCAGCACCGGCTCGGTTAGTTATAAATTGCTATACGTTTACTTTGAAATCACATAAAAGATACTCGAAATTTTTCAGAAGCTACAACTAAAGACATTTCTGAAACAGACTTAACAAAAAAAGATAATAAACTGTGGATAAATTCTTTTATATGTTCTATCAAAATAAAAGTAAAATCAATATACAAATGAAAGGCATTCACTATTCAAAATCAATAAATCTTGATATTGAAAAAAAAATTGGTAAAAGATTTAAAAAAGATGCAAAACAAAATGAGCTCAAATTTTCTCTAAACAGGTAAAGATTTAATGTAATATTTTTGGCACAATGAAAAAAGAATTAACAGAATTTACAGATGCATGAGGAAATAAAAATAAAAAATAAAAAAGAAACATCAATTTGAAAAAAAAAACATTATAAAATGAGTTACAGCCCACAAAATATTGCGTACATATTTGATTTTGCACACCAAACAGAATAAAAAACTCGATGGATAAGAAAACAAAAAATTTACATATCAATGAGAACATAAAAAAGTATAGTTAAATAGCAGAAAAGTAAGATAAAACAAACACAATTTTCCGTGAAACTTGTAAAAAAGTGTGAAAAGTACCCATAATTGCTTAATTTAGTGGAAAAAAATCATCATCAAATCATATTGAGTTAGGTCATTGTCGTAATCAAGTTCAACCGATGCGTAGCGGTTCCAATATTTCCATAAATACAATCACTGCTCTTCCACCCTATCCACCGAACCTGAAACCCAGCAATCGATGCGAAAAGTAAAACAAGGATTAAGAAAAAGGTACTACTCACAACTCATCCGGACAGTTGACCGGTTGTGCTAACCGATAGCCATCCCGTAGGTAAGCCGATAATTCGAAACAGTCCACCTCCTGCAAAGAAAAAAGCATAACAAAATCACACGTAAAGTACGCAGTAACACAAGCGCATTAGGCGTAATCCATTGCATTGCCACTATTAAAAGGGGACAGACCCGATAGATGCGACCGAAATCAAGAAAATTCACCACCACCGTGGAAAGGGTGACCGTTGTAACATTAAGGGACAATCCATCCATAACGGGATGCGTTAAGTGAGTGTGAAAAGCAAATAAAACTCTCGTAAGGGTCTTACCAAAAGCAAACAACAAACCAAACCAAAACAACGAAAAAAAAAACGAAAGGACGAAAAGGGGTTGAACATTACGGTACAAATGGTGTAACGGTGGTGGTAGAAAAGGGATCAAAGACAATGAAATAATTTAGTCCCGACCCGGTCTGCAATGGCGGACACTAGGAAAGTGGAACGGGAAATCTAATATCACACCGAGGCAGAAGAAGAAATAACTTCGTGGTAGGGCGATAGAAATAACAAAAAAAAATGTATGTGCGTCACATTTGCTTGCTGCTCGTTCAATAGGGCGCATCCGTTTCGTTGCCGTTCCATGCTGATGATCAAAGAAAGGAGTGACCATACCAAGGATGGGATGGAAGCGGAGTGTTTCGCAATTATGCTTACTGCCCAAGCGGCAATGGAAGTTGGGCAAACCTAGAAACAGGGAACCCATAAGAGAGAAACACCCGAAGGATGCTCATAATGGCTCACAAATAGCTCCGGCATGGATGCAGCCGGGGGAACCATTATTGCCTGGCCTAAATATTTCTGGCCAGGCAGAGGATTTTTTTTTTGCTGTTGTGGAGATTGGGAAATAGCGAAAAACGAGAGGGAAAAGGGGGAATGGTACGCATTCTTTCATGTAATGAGCTGCGTAATGTAAGGAATTGTTTTACGAAAGGTAATGGAAGCACGTGCGTGGCGGAAAGGAGGTTTGTTCTATTGTAAGTTTGTTTGAAAAATTTGTTTTTCTTCAATGTTTGTTTCCTGTTCGTGACGCAAAGGAAAAACCAAAACCCGTCGGAAAAAGAAAACGAGAAAGGCAAGGGCAAGAAATAATAAAAACTCCCGATGGCTATTACCGCAACATCTGGGAAACTTTGGAATGAGGGAAATGATACTGTTGCTAAGGTTTTGGGAGGGCTAGTAAATAAAATGGGCAGTATATAAGGAATCCTCCATACTTCCAACAACTTTCATGCCAAACCCTCCGGAGAAACCCATCTCTAGATCTCCTGCAAAAACGACCCGGATGCACATGAAGAATTGAAAACGATTAGTCGAATTTATGAGCGTCTCGTCGGCAAGGACACAATGCAATCACGATGATGCCAGCAACGGAACGAGCGCCAATGATTATGATTATTGTTGCGCTTAAAGTGTTATTACCTCACCCGAGTCGTTTGACCAGGAGTCCCTTTCGGTAGGAGATTGTTAGCAAGTCGAGAAGTGGAAATCTTGAACGAAATTCGCCACGAGTGGTAGGAAGGACGTTGGGATATTGTGTAGTAAATGTGTGGCCATGTTCAGCCCAAACCGCGGAAAGAATCAATTTAATTAATTGACTGTTATTTATTATTAATTCATAATCAATGTAATGGCTACACGCCGACACGGCGACTCCTAATGTCCTATGTTGCGTAGAACGAAAATCCTTACCCAAAAGCTATAACATTGCCACACGACCACATGGTGCTCCACAACATCAGTTGTGTTGGTGCTGATGGAATTGAAAATGAAACTGACGATAGGCGACCCGATCCGGCATTTTGAACTCCTCACACAACCCCCCAGGGGAAATTTATCGTCCGGAGCCAGACGACACACTTGTTTACTTTATCCAATATTTCCGAACATCTCGTTGGCGGTTTTTGGAAGTTCTGTTACTGGAGTCAGTGGTCAGTACTTTTTTTTCTTCCCTCCACAAACGCATTCTAAGCATGTGTGGTGCGAGTGAATGTTGTGGTTCCATCAAAATTACAGCCCACCAGTGGCCGGGGAAATACCGATCGGAAATAGGTCAACACCATTCAAACCATTATCACTAATGGGGCGAACTTGAAGGGTGTCACGGGACAACTGAAACGCTTACCAACGCCACCGTTCGGATGTGTCCCGGCGCTTCTTGTCGCTTCGGTTGCGGTATTCTCATTTGCTGAGGCAAAGTTGTATTGTGTAAGTGACGAAATCATAAATAAACAGACAAGCCTGCACCATTAGTGTCAGTGTGGAAAGGTTGGTATAGTACCCACTCGTACACGTTGGCCAAAGAGAGTAAATATAATATTTTAATGCGCCTCGTCCGGCCGGCTCCGGTTTGCGCTGATTGTGATTGATGTAATGTTTGGTAAAAGCGGCCAAAGCGGTCACACTACCCCTTATTGGTACATACCTCGAATGGCATCGCGGCTAGTGTTGCCAGCTCCCAGAGCAGCACCCCAAGGCTCCAGATGTCGCTGGATGCGGTGAAGAATTTCTTCTCGAGCGTTTCCAGTGCCATCCACTTGACGGGCCGGTTCTCGTTGTCCCCTAGACAGTGGTAATCGCTCGGGAAGACGTCACGCGACAGGGCATTATCACAAACACGAACGTTCAACTCCACGTCTAGGCTGTTGTTGTTTTGTGTGTTTGGTTGTAAGAGAAGAGATAGACGGAAAATGGATCAGATTTTTCTGGGTTTTTTTTGTTGCTTTTCGTTGCTTTTTACTGATATCCGGACGCTTACTGATACTCCCAGCGGAGCCATTTTGTGGATGAATTGTGGTTTCTTGTTAGTGCATATTATTACGAATTTATGACACAGTAACGTAGCAGTATCTGCATGTAAATGTGCGAAAAATGAGGAAGAGGGATCGGTTTAAAGGGGTCATTTAAGTTGTATGAATTTAAAAAAATTACATGCTTGATATTTAGATAATATAAAATATTAAGAAATAATGAATTCCAATTGTGATAATAATTCTTTTACATGGTATACTTAAAATATTCTTACCATTGACAAATTATTTTATTCTTGAATTGAATAATTGAATTTTTGAACTTTAAAATATCTTTAACTGAAACATCGCTGAAGCAGAAATTGTTCTTTTGTCCCAATAAAGTGTGCCCATATTTCAACACTCCGCTGCATTACACAATTTCCTTAGTAACCAACGATCCTACCCAAAAGTAGAAAAATGTGCCTTTAAAGCTCAGGGCAAGCGAAAAAGAAAAACGGTTTGGGAAGAAATAAAAATCTGCTCCCAAAAGAGATTTAAAAAGGAAAAACGTTGTTATGTTGTTTTGGGACCAGCGTTTTTGTGCCCGTTGGCTAGCTTGATTTGATTCCCGCTTTGCCCCAGTCAGTTACAGATGATGTGATGTTTATGTGACTCTTTCCTTCTTTTTTTCCCCCCANTCCACGTCTAGGCTGTTGTTGTTTTTTGTGTGTTTGGTTGTAAGAGAAGAGATAGACGGAAAATGGATCAGATTTTTCTGGTTTTTTTTTTGCTTTTCGTTGCTTTTTACTGATATCCGGACGCTTACTGATACTCCCAGCGGAGCCATTTTGTGGATGAATTGTGGTTTCTTGTTAGTGCATATTATTACGAATTTATGACACAGTAACGTAGCATTATCTGCATGTAAATGTGCGAAAGATGAGGAAGAGGGATCGGTTTAAGGAGGTTTAAAAAAAAATTAAATGTCCCTTTAAGTTGTATGAATTTTAAAAAAATACATGCTTGATATTTAGATAATATAAAATATTTAGAGATAATGAACTCCAATTTCTATTCTCTGTTGAATGTAACACATGGTATATTCCTATCAATGACAAACTATTCTATTCTTGAATAGAATAATTGAATTTTTGAACTTTAAAATATCTTTGACTGAAACATCGCTTGAGGATGAAAAGAAAAGCAGAAATTGTTCTTTTTTCCCAATAAAGTGTTCCCATATTTTAACACTCCGCTGCATTACACAATTTCCTTAGTAACCAACGATCCAACCCAAAAGTAGAAAAATGTGCCTTTAAAGCTCAGGGCAAGCGAAACAGAAAAACGGTTTGGGAAGAAATAAAAATCTGCCCCCAAAAGAGATTTAAAAAGGAAAAACGTTGTTATGTTGTTTTGGGACCAGCGTTTTTGTGCCCGTTGGCTAGCTTGATTTGATTCCCGCTTTGCCCCAGTCAGTTACAGATGATGTGATGTTTATGTGACTCTTTCCTTCTTTTTTTCCCCCAGCAAAAGACCCCCCCCCCCCTTCACAAACTTACACACAGTTCCTGGTCGCGATGTCTTTGTGCAGTACGCCGAGCGAATGTAGGTGCGAGATGCCACGGGCTACTTGCAGACCGAACTCCACCAGCTGTCGGGTGCTGAGCTGCGAATTTTGTATACCGATCTCCCGGCAGCTTTGCAGGTATCTGGAATGGGGAACGGGAAACAAGTGTGGGTCAGTGGATGATGGTAGATTGGCAGAAGATTGGTTTTAAATTTATGGTGATTTGCTTTTGAGGTTTTGTGTTGGCAGATGGAACAGGGAAGGATAATCCAGCTCCCACAAGCGAGAAGGATCTCCCATGAAAACTGTGAAGTTAAATATTGAGCAAAGAAATATTGCGGTGAGTACACCAATCTTTATCATCGTACTTCTGGAGGCATATGTTTCGGCTTTTGAGAAAGAAAAAATGATTTCAGTTTTTTGTTTCTAACAAAACGACAGTGATACGATACATTTCATGATACGTGCTTGATCATAGCAAGAAATGCAAGTAATCGTTTCATATGTTAAGTAATCATTCAGAACAAACGATGAAGCTGAAGAGCAAGAGTGGCCCTTGTATGAAAAGAACCTTTTACGGCGTATCTTTAGACATGTCCTTTGAAAAGGGTTCATATAGAAAGATTCCTCGTACTGGAGAGGGCCAGTGTCAGGTTCGATTGTTCTTGTAGATTTCTTCTCGAACGGAAAGCATTTCTTTTTCCATCGAGAGCTAGTAAGTGAAGGAAAAACAAAGCCTAAATCGAAACCATATTATGCTAACCGAACATTGCCCCCGGTGTAGCGTTATTATGCTATGGCATGTAAGAAGAACCAACATAGAACAGAGTGAGAAAAACGAATTTCTGCGAAAAGTGGACAAAATACTCATAGTCTCTTAGTAAAAAGGCATGATTCCGCACACCGTGTGCCGTTTTTTCCGCCTACCGATCCTTTTTAGCGGCACTTTGATTTCACCAACGCCAAAGGTTGGTTAGCTTGCTAATGTCTATTTGATAAATGTAGCACCGTTCAATCGGGTCGACGCCGGTATAAGAAAACATGAAAAGGTTGAGAGAGGAAAACAAAAATCAAATGCACCAAAGCAAACCCCCGTTTTCATCCCTGACGAAGGGATACCTGTTTGGGATCGTACACACAAGAAAAAGGAATTTCTTTTTCAGACGAAAGTGAATACATTTCTACGGTGGGAAAAATAGTCCATAGCAAAGGAAATGGCTGAATGGGTGACATTTTGTTTGTCGCATTTCAACGCGACTGAAAGAGGAAACATGGAAAAACGACTCCCATCCCCCCATGGTAGGTGGGTTTTTTTACCATCACGCGGCACATTTGGTTTGGGTTTTGAACACTATCTTGGGAGACTTTTACTTGTTGTCTAGGTTTAGTGTGTGTGTGTGTGACTGTGTGAAATCTTGTCCACTGAAATCGAGCCCCAACAAACAAACCAAACCAAAAAAAAAAACACCCTGTCGTGTAATGTTTATTCAGGAAACTGATGCAAGTTGGTGTGTTTTGTGTTCTGTTTTGTTTTTCGTTTAAAATAAAACACTTTTCGTATTGTTTCTTCGTCAAAAAGACTTCCTCACCGTGTGCCCTTCGTACAAAAAAAACAAAGGGAAAAACCCAGGAAAACTCGGGAAACTCAAGATTGCCAAAATGTTTAGTATATAAATCTCTCGTTAGTCGGTTGATGGGATGTGTTGGGATGGGCCTAGACTTTACTTACAGTTTGAGGTTTCCTTTGGCCGCCAGTGGATAGGCGACTTTTGGTGGCCCCGATAGCTCGGTTACCGCTGCCACCGGGAACAGAATGTTTGGGTGAGAGATGCCACACAGGGTGGATCCTTCCGACAGTAGATAAGCCACCTGGCTTAGCGAGGCGCCGTCTAGTTGAGGGGAGGAAAAATATGGACACAGAATGAAAGAAAATATCGTTTCATACTTGGCTACATTCTTTTTGTGCTGAATTATCTGTAAAAATGTTGTAATTTATTTTTATAATTTGTTTTATTCAAAATGAAGTTTAAAAATAATGTATATCCATGAATCGAAATTATTATATCATTTTGAAATTTCTGAACACCTAAACAATTATTTGACTTTATTTTTGACAAAAAAAAATTAATCATTTATTTTAGCCACTGAAAAATATAATAAATATCTGGAGCATTGAGCATTTCTTAAGTATTTCCCTGGAGAATCAGGTACCAAGGAAATGGATAATTTCCTTTTTCGTGAAACAATTTTAAAGCATTATGAATATTTTTATTATATGTTCTTTTTCTGCAAAATATTATGCTATAAGTTAAATTATAATATATCCCCTTCATTTCCATAGCACTTCTGCAAACGTCACGTAAGCTTATGCAATGTTTAAAATTTTCTCCTTGCAACTACCGCCAAAAACCCTCAAGACATTTACAGTATATTAACCATTCCCAGCGCAAAGTGTGTCGCTGTTGTTTGTTGATGGCATTCGTGTTTGGCAGCCCCCTAGAGGCTAACATCTACTTACCGACCACGGTTTTGATCAGCACGTCACGCGTTTCACCCAGCGGATGATGTAGGATACCGCTGTATATGCGCCCGTACGTGCCCTCCTGGACGAGTTGCTGGCAGATGATGGTGCCCGGGGACACGGCAATCCGGCGCAGCTTGTCCTTCGGGTTCGAGCTGTTGCTGTGGATGCTTCGCGCTGGCGTCGATAGGCTGTAGACCTGCGAAAAGCGACATGAACCACCATTATAATGTGCACGTCAATGGAGAGGCAAAAACCGAATGCACGATGTGTCCGAAATGCTAGCACACCACAAGCCCTGGGATTTGTGGAAAATCTCAACCAAATGAACAATAACACCAGGCAGTACTATTCCCGCAACTATTGACGGTACGNATTATAATGTGCACGTCAATGGAGAGGCAAAAACCGAATGCACGATGTGTCCGAAATGCTAGCACACCACAAGCCCTGGGATTTGTGGAAAATCTCAACCAAATGAACAATAACACCAGGCAGTACTATTCCCGCAACTATTGACGGTACGGGATTTTAGGGAGGATTTTAGCTCGTGCAACATCACACGCCTTCGTATGGTGACAACGAAAACCAGCGCAAGGTAGAGCTACCGTAGCACGAGTTTTACGCAAGGTTCTACGCAATTACGAACACGTCAAGTCGTTTTTACGCCGGGTCAGGTCCTTTCCCAAGGAATCGTGTGACAACACACAAGACAATCCTTTTCTCGTTTTGGGGGCCCATTTTTGCTGCCTATTTGCGTCAACGACTGTCATTGCTTGTTATGGGCAGCTGGAAACCTTAGCCACACCGACAGCCTTGTGAGCTCCGTGACGGTCTCCGACTCGAGGATTGCGTGCCGGGGAGACATTTCACACACGCATCCGGACACACCGTCCACGGTCGTTTGTCGAGGTGGGAAAATGGGAAAATTTTAGGCCCGATTGCACAAGCAAACCGAATAGTGAGGGGTTGTGGGGCCGATGGGTTGTTGGGGAGGTCCTTGGGATATTGTACTCGAACCGCAAGATGGAAAGACCGACATGGCACAACACAGAAGACCGAGTGAATTGTTTTTGTTGCGTCTTCATACCGTGCGTAAGGATTGGCCAGATTGGAAGGGATTCCATGTTTATGGCATTTCATTGATGATTAGAGAAATTTGATAAGCCAACTAAAGCTTCGCTAACAGAATCGATACGGTGCGTTTTGCAAGAGGGAAATGGGTGAGTTGTTTCGGCAAAGAATGGTTGACGTTGTTTATCTCGTCGGCAAATCGATTGCCAGTGGAGTTAATGCTAGTCCGTAAGGCGTTGGGCATTACTTTCATTAAGCTTTAGATTGGTTTAGCACTTTGAAAGGATTGACAAAGAAACCAAGGAGAGCAAAACGATAAAGATTTAGGACGGATTTAAAGGATTAAAGACAATCGGAATGACAGGATTTAAGGCGGAATCAATGAAACTGATTCAAATTAATATTTGTCTTAGTATTCTTAAAGGTCAGTTTTACTGAAAGAAGTTTGGTGAATGTTTAAGTATGATTATCTCACACAACAGAATGTTTGGGTCATTTGCAATATCTTTTATAAATGTGTAACAACACCAAGCACAAAGGAACAAAGCCCGTTTCCATTTAGTAAAACTTGAACGGTAATGCAACGTAGGGGCCAACGTTGGAGCACTGTTTCCGTGGCCTTTCAACGCTAACTAATCGCCTAAATGCGATAGCATCTCGATAATTGAGAGCTTTTTCTTTCGCGAAAAAGCGTGATTGCATTGATAAAGCCACCATAACCGTTCCTAGCGAACTAACCCTCGAGCTTGATTTTGTGTGCAGAATCCTTTCCAGCACACATACACCTAGAGGAGGTCTGGTCTTTGCTTCTGGTATAAAAATCGTGGTTCGTTAGCAAACCCGCTCGGTGGATGAGCGCGTATTCCATTGGCGCATTATATTCCGTACCGGACTCCGGAAGATAGCGAGTGGCGACCGGCTGCTGAATAAAACATGGCTCCACTTTCAATGAAATCGGTGGTATTCATTCGCAAAAAAAAAGGTGGCAACACCATCTCGAGAGGGTAGCTCGAAGCCTTCGTGTGAGGGATGGAAGTGTCGGTTGTACCGGTTGATAAATGGATGGCAGAAGCCGCTGGTCAAAAGGAATGCACCGGCTAGAAGGAACGCTACGGAATACTCTATTGTCAGTTTGAACTCCGGTTTCCATCCATCAACACCCGTGCGTTGTTGAAATCGGCGGGAGAAAAATAGTACCCCAGCACTTAGCATCGGTGCCAACGGGGATTGTGCTTTTGGGTAGATGAAATAGTTCTAATAGTTTAGTGGGTTTTTCCCCGAAAAGAATTGGTATTATATTAAGAAGGGAGTTATAAAAAAGCGTCTTAGTTGAAGAAGTACAACTCATGTTCATAGAACTAAGTTTAAATGATTCTTTGATGATGAGAAATTTGAGGACATTTTTCACATTAGCAGGTGCACAAATGAATTTACGAAAAGCAAATGCATAGTGGAAGCTTAAACAATAACTAAATGTTTGATATCAATTTTGACAGTCAATGTTCAAGGTTTATTGATGTAGTCTTTCTGGATATAGTGGACATAGTGTTTTACAGCAATACCATTGGATTATACTAAACTCTCTGAGTGAGACACATCAGAAGACATAGATTGAACACTTGGCGAAACGAATAATTTTTTAAAGAAGACTAAGTACTTTGGTAATCAACTCTCACAGCAAATTCGATTTTTTAATATTAGACATCTTTAGAAATACTTACACATTGTTGTAATTTTTTTAGGAAATATAAAGACTATCTCAAAGTATATAATTTTTATTAACAATCTAGATAAATAATACAGTAATTTCTTTTTATTTTTTTTTTCAGAATGTTAAGCTGCTTCTTGAAGATGCCCAACATGAGAAAATTTTTCCGCTTTGTATACATTTCTTGGCATATCAACCAATATCTTTTAGGTTACAGTATTTTGATTGTTAAGGAATTTAAAATGTTAAGGAATAGAAAATCTCATGCTGATTGTGGATTCCGTTAGAGTTTTCACCGAGATGAGAAATCTATGATCCTTACACGTCGTTTCCATTCTAACTGTTTATGTCTACGTCAAGTCCAGATCATTGCAGTCCACTTGTCTAATCCTACGAGCTTATTAACTGTTCTAGATAATGCATCCAACTAACTGAAATGCAATGCCATTTTAGTTCGTCCATTAAAGATTCCTATTAGTTATTCCTACGACTTATAATCAAATTTTCACGTTTCAAATGTACAAGTACAAGTCATATAAGTACCATTTTATGAATAGCCAAGCTTTTTAATCCTAGAATAAAATAATTAAATCGATATCGATTCTGGATGTTCCCTTAGTTGTCGGAAATTAATCATCCAGCAAAGTCTTCGAAAATCTCAAACTGATTTAAGCACATTGTGTCTAGTGGCTCAAGCTTAAACACATAACAAGCAAACCATAAACAGAACTAGCAATTAATACAGAAAGCTTCCAAACTATTTGATGCACCCCATAAATCCAGCGCCAAAGCAAAGAGTTGCAATGAATTGCTGTTTCGAAATTCAGGATTTCAGGAAGAGGATACTACACAGCTGGAAGTGGTAGTGACGTTAAAAGAAGACAAAAAAAACAGGACTGAAAAATAACGAATCCTACGAATCAACTGCAAGCATTACAGGAGATATTCAAGCGATGTTCGGAGTTGCGGGTGAGAAGATATGTAGCGGAGAAGAAAATATTGCAAGACACTGCAGCAAAATTGTCGTACTATGTCACTGAATACGATTCAGCAGAGATGATGAAGAGAGATGATTGATACAATGTAGTGTTTGGATTTTCTTGTTTCACTGTGCACAATGCTTAAGTTCATGAAGCAGCTTTTCTTTAAAGAAGTGTGTACATATGTTGCTAGAAAGAGTTAGTTCTGTTAATGTTAAGACTTGTGTCACAAAATGAGTAAGACATTTATAAGAGTTAGGATGGAATGTTTTATTAAACAAGTTTTCTTTTTTGTTGGAAAGTGTTGTTAGAAATATTTCTCCATTAAAAAACCTTGGGAAAGAACTTGTTCAAATTGAATAGTACCACTGTGTTAACAATGCATCAAGCACACGTCAGAGTGTGTACAATAAATCGAAAATAAACGTTCTAAGTGAACCATCTGAACCGACGTACCAAGTGTTCCGAGCATCGTGAACGTGCCAGTCCAACGGTGTGGCTAGTTTAGTGTGGTGTAGATCAAACGTAAAGTGTCGTTACATGGGATTGTGTAAAACGTCAACGATTACAACTGTCGTACGCTCTGGACCGTGTGCTCAACAAGTCCACATCGGTTGGCACGTAGCCAAAGCTAAAGAAACGGTTTGTTCCAACCGGGCAGTTGAAAGTTAGCAACTTTGAAAGAACAAAGCTTTGCAGAAGCGTTTTTACAGTGCACTGTTGACAAAAGGGTGGTCCACACGATAAAAGCTTGATGATTAATTGCATCAATAGTTCACGAATGTCCGTGGTGCATCACAATCAATTATACAGCAGTGGATAAAAGAATGTTCGTGATGTTTTCCCACTTCGATTCGTCCACCTACAGAAGGGGAGCAAGTGGTTAAATTGTACCTGGTTAAGAAAATTGGTACGAAAGATAATGAACGAAACCGAACGCTATTTGATCATTTATTAAAACTCCATTCACTTTGATCTCTCCTCAAGCAGGAAACAGAATCAACGAAGAAATTTATTATAGCGAACCTTTTAGCATGCGTTATTTTCCTGAAAGCATATAATTTCACCTCCCTCCCGGTGGAGTCCGTTTTTAACCTTGCCGAGGATGAGTTTACCGCAGCACATTTTACCGTCGTAAACACAACCGAACTAACGCCGGAGAGAACCAAGCATTCCGCACCTTTGTTCGCTTTGTGTGTTGTTTAGTTTAGGATATTTTTGGTTTTTCACCCAAACCACACCAAAAACGTGACTTTCCTTGCCACAGAGTTGTCTCGGTTGTCACATTTTGTCCGGACGCTTGGGTGCCTGGGATCTCATTTCCCGACGTAACGAAGCGTTCGGAGACGCTGTTCATTTCTTCCAACTGAGGTCCTTTTGTGTTATGAGTCCCGGTTGCACACATTATCTCGGGTGGATTTTTGCAACAACGTAACACAAAAAAAAAACTGTCATCCCCCAACTTGTTCCGTGCCACCGAAGCAAACGTCGGTCAACCGATAAGGGCGGACGGTGGTGATGTTGAAAATGATGAAAGGCAGTGGGAGCTGGGTTTGTTTCTTTTACAAACCGACAACCGACACAGGGCGGAAGGATTAAAGGATGGAGTTTTTCATTGTCTACGTGAAAGGTGGTTCCCAACGGATCGGTTGAAGGGGGACAAGGGGTCACATTCAAAATTAATGATGAAAATGTCATTAAAACACACTCGTGCGCGGGGGGTGTACATGCCCACTATCGAGCGATCGCTTTCGCTTGTACCTTGCGGGCAGGAAACTTCTTCATCGAGAGTGTAAACAAAACTTTGCCACGGTTGCTGTCCGTGTGCGACTCACCATTAGCGTATAAAGGTGGCAGCTCAGAATGGAATGTGAAGTATGTTTGGGGAAAAAAACAGGCCGGGTGTTAATGGTCGGTGGTGTCAAAAACTGGAAACTTTTCTATAATGGTGTGACATTCCATACTGTTGTAGTTGATGTGGTAGCTTCACACCCCCCGAACGTATGGAACGTTATAATTAATGAACATTTGTTAGTTATGTTTCGAACTTACTTAAGGATTTTTTTTTGTCCAAGCTGCTTATTTCCCACCTTTTCCATTATTGTTCTTTACTGGCATTTAAACAACTAAACCACTACAACGGTGTAATTGATAATAACTACCGATGCAGGTGTTGGAATGCCTCCGTAATCGTTCAGAAATGCTTGAAATTTACCGCTTCGCGGGCGCTTAAACCCATTTTCCCGAACACTTTTCACCGCATTGTAGGGATTAGTGAAGAGTGAGAGAGAGACTTATGTATCATTATCTCACCTTCCGTCAACATCAGTCAGCAGTCTGGCCCCTTTTGTTTTACCAGCATGGGTAGAAAAAAAAGCCACGACGACACCGGGCGCAACGACTGAAACAAATATCACGTTACAAATTGTGCCCAAGCTTATGTTTTTGTGTGTCGCTGTATGTGGCAAGTTTAGCTTGTCCGCAACCTTTCGTGGACCCGATGGAACCGTGGCTTCCCGAAGCCCGAAAAGTGTCACCATTTTGTTGTTTTGTTTCGCTTCTCTCACTTCTGTTTGCTTTTGTGCGTCGACTTGTTAGTGCGGTGTGTTAGTATTTTGTGGTGATAAAAGCTAAAACCGAATACCGACCACACTGCAGTGCCACCGTTGTGCCCTGTATATCAAGCGGATCATTTTCCCATTCGTTTTCCCTTCCATCTTTCCTCCGTTTTTTTACGAAAGGGAAGTTTCAAAAAGGATAATGGCTAGGGGAAACCTAAAGGCTGAAGGTTGGAGAAAGGAATTCAAAGTATGAAGGAGGACATGAAGGAAAGGGAGTCAAGGAGGAAATTTCTTGTGAAAAATGACTGGTCTCATCTTTCGGGGTTTTCCTCACAAAGAGTCTCATTATTGTTATTAATTTTTAACTAACACCTCTGGCACTCAGGGACGGGTGGAAAAATCGTGCGCGAAGTCGTTCACTCAATTTATGTCACCGGCAAATGGGTGAAGGTTCCACGTGGACGGTGTGACAATGGATGCGGATACAGTTTTTTTTCGTTTTCGTTTGTGTCCGCTCTCTTTATTAAGGAATGTTTTATTTTTTTCTTTGTTTTTTTTGTTGGTCACAAATTATGATGGCTTTCTTCGAAGGAATGCTTATTAGTGGCAGGGCCATTCGTAGTGAAAAAAAATCTTTTAAATTTCAATCGTAAAGTAAATAAAATATAAACTTTGAATGATTTTCTTAATTATTAACTAAATGTCAATTAATAACATTACAGTTATAAAGCGTTTTAAGCAAAGTGTTTCCAAATTATCATAAATGCTCATGGAAATACCTTAACTCTTCTCACGCAGTAACTTCCATTCGATTAGATTACGTCGCATTTAATATTGCTTCAAACTTTAATCACACAATCACCATTCCCATTTAAAGCGAATGTCAAACTTCAAACCGACCGTCTAAATGCGTTTGATTTGCCGTAACTTTACAGTCGTACGGTTTTCTTCCCACCTGGCCCGTTGATTGACGCTTTCTGGCATGGAGTTTTGTGTTGTTTCTTGTGCTTCTTTTTGTTCCGTAAGGATATTGATGGAAAATTTGCCATTACTTTGAAAAAAAAGAAGAGGAAATGGGAGGAGGAGCCGGGTGATGATACGCTTTTCCGAACTTTAACCGAGGGGTGAAAATGGAAATTCCCTACTTTCTATTCAAATTGCTTAATTTTCAATTCGGTGACAAATTTTCGATACGCTTTACGTTACGGTTGAGGTGCTTTTGGGAGGTTTTGTCCCTCTTGTTAGGTGGTACGGTTACCGGGATACCTTGCTTGCACGTCAACCGATACAGTGAGTAAGGATAAAAGAAGTTTTTTTTAACAGTTTCTTTCTTTTATCTTACAATGTTAGACGCTTTGGGGGACTTTGGAGAAGTGGTGGAGGAAAATTATTTTTCACGCTATGAATAATGAGACGGTCATTATTGATTTTTTTTATTTCTGTTGTGGAAAATAATTTTCACCCAAACAATGGAAAGATGCTGGGTGCTATTCTTTGATGTTGTAGAACGTTGGTAGTATGGTAGTAATTTTGAGGTAAAATTTGCTCTTACTAGATCTTAACTCAAATTAAGATAATTAAAATAATTAGTTTTTCAAAGCATTAAAGATATTTTTGGACGTTTTTTGGCTAATACAGTGTGTAACATAACTTCACAACCACTATTTTCGTTAGAGAATAAAAATGATGTTCGACAAAGTTATGCAGAATAAGAAAAAGAGTTGTGTTGAAGAGGAGTAGTCGCAGACCAAGGAAAAACATTTCAAAAACTATTTTCTAATTGTCTCGTATTCCTTTTTGTGTTAAATTATTGGTACATATTTACAATCGGATGTCGAGTTTAACGATTTAGTGATGTTTTAATAAACCTACACCGCGTTTAATTTAATTTCGTCAAACTTCTTTAATAAACCTTGCAGGAGTTGCATCGGCGTCGGGGCGGCCCGGTGGTGTATGTGATAATCCGGGTATCAAATTCCATCCCGACCATCCCCCCGGAGCAAGGACTACGCGGTTAAAATAAGTCTAGTAAGCCAGAAATGGCCGGCGTGACCCTAGAGGTCGTTAACATTCAACAAGATATGCGTTGCGTCAATGATGCATAAATTGTTTTGGAAAAATTATTTACGCTGTCTTATGACGACTCAACATAAGACTACCGGACCAGTCAGTTTGACTGGAATACTTCATTTTCATCACATTGTTTTTAGGGTTAACAATTCTAAAGTAATTACATGATTTTTACAAATCCATTCTTAGGAACAAATTTCAAAAACACATTGAAATATGTTCCAACTCTCAGTGGCGGATCAAGCTTGTCGGAGGCCCTAAGCGGAATGGTAATTGGGGCCCTAAAAGTATGGTCGCACTGTTATCGACAGCAGAATTTTGAAAAAAGTGACCGGGGAGTTAAGTGTTTTCAAAAGTGCTGACCGGGGGGGGGGACTCATTTTTGGAGGTCCCTACCGTACTTGCTCGAGGCCCCTACAACTACGCAGCAAGGGGGGGTGCTCAGGGAAATAGCCTTAGCCAAAACGCACTCGCATATGGTTTTGAAGGAAAAACAACCCATTGATATTTCTGGGGCCTTGATTCATCATATCATCATTGGAAAACGGACTTCTGCTCGGACTCCGTTACGTGTGTTCTGTCGTCTTTCGGGGCCTCTCCAAGAAAATATTAGGTACAATCGCTGCTTCGAGGCCCCCTATCAGCTCGAGGCCCCCCGCGGCCGCTTACTTTGCGTAACGCTTGATCCGCCCCTGCCAACTCTTCGAAATTGTTTTCCAAGTTACCAAAAGTAACAAACGCGTAAAAGGTTTGGTACTGCTAAACAAAGAAAGTCCAAGATAACTTTATGGTTGTGATCGTCAAACGCTTACAAAATTGCTTACAAAGTACAAAAATATGTTAAAATTATGCATGTATTATGCAAAAATATGTTAACACAAAATAAAATAAAAGTTTGTGTATGAATTTGAAAGCATCCTGACACATGGAAAAATTCAAAAAAAAATCATTTACTATGTACTACATTAAACGGTTCTTGAACAGGCAAAACAATGTGTCAAACATTATGTGTAAATATTTAAATTTCGTTACAGTTTGTTTTTATTTCTATGTTTTGTTATTTATAGTGTTTTGTATATCTTCTCACAAGTAAAAATTTCCAAATCGCGACATGAAACTGTTGTGGATTTTTTTTGGTGGTACAATTAGAAAGGAAAATCTATAGCTCAATGCAGTAAAATTGTACCGTGAGTATTTATGCCACATTTTCTATCTTTACCCCTCCAAAATACAATCCATGCTTACTTTATGCATGGTACGATAAAAGATATCAACTTCACCTTGTAGTAAATCAAAAAAGAATAGAGCGTCCTGTGCAAACATTTGGATTTCCGAAATGTAAGGAACAAGTGAGGAGCAAGTGGACACTCCACTCAACATCCACAATGGTTGAAAATCAGTACGCGAGTACCCTCGTCAGGCGGATTTTGTGTGCGGAGGGAGAGAGGGAGATGCAACGGAACAACACCCCTGCACGGATGTTTGTCGAGTGAAATGGACAGCTTACCTGAGTTAGCTGGGATGAAGCGTAGTAGGACACCCGGGATGGACAGACCGATTCTGGCTTGGCGTAGACCGATTCCGTCCCCGTTGCGGTTCCATTTTGCCCTAAGGGCAGAAGAGCTGTCGCGTACGGCGATGGCGAAGGGGTGCTGCGAAACCCTGCAAGTGAATGACGCCCGGAAGCGCAATAGGAGAACGTTACACGAACAGCAGCGATCGGTACCGCCGTTTCGTTGGATTGGGTTGGGTGTGTGTGTTTGGCAAGAACCCATTTAGATACGGTTCATGTTTATGTTGGATGGAGACTCTGGCAAAAGGCACCTTTGCATGATGATTGCAAGGTTTGTTTTCGGGAAAACATGACAAACAGGGTGCGTGGGATGGAGAGAAAGGTGGCACAAAGCGGGAATCAATTTGAAACTTAGAAACATTTAATTAAAGTAAATTTAGAAGGGAACATTTTAACAACAGAAAGGATCGTGTGTTTTTTTGCCATAATTCTAAAAGAGAGAGAGAGAGAAAAAGAGAGAGAAAAAGGGAAAAGGAAACTCTTCGCTAAAGTGACACTTACACGACTTTTTCGATTCGCTGATGGGGTATTTGTTGAGGCTCGCTATCGTTGCGTAGGAACCACTGTTAGCACTAGGCGGGCGTCCCAAGGGATCCAACCGGATGAAAACATTCTGATGGCTACCGTATGCTGCAGTGGTGAAGCTGGTGCTGTAGGCAAAAATAGAAGGGAATGAAAAAAAAAGCACACAAACACAAACACAGAGGGGCATTAATAATACAACCGACATCGACATCGAATGGGTATAGAGTGGAAATATTTACAAACAGTAGTACTGCCATCGATCCGGTTGCAATGGGATCTACCCAGCTCATTGGAGCATTGCAAGAGGGATGCAATGCAAAAAGGGTAGTAGATGAGAACAAAAAAAAAAGAATATCGATGAAGCATAAATTCCGGCTCCCTTTATCCCTTAGTGCATTGGCAGTACCGGCGGAACAGATGGGTAGACAGTAGGCGAACATTGGGGCAGCACGAAAAAGGGATTATCTGGTGTCCTGTCTTGCGTTTCAAAAATCTGTTCCAGCACCCGTTTTGGGTGTTGACAAGACGATGGTCCACAAATACACCCAGACACACACACACACAGATAAACTCGTGGAACAAGGCAACCATTCTCATCCGTTGGCCACAGTTCGGTAAAATGAACATGTTCAGACATGTGTTACCAACGGATCGTCCGAGTTTGCTGAGTTTGCCCGAGAAACATGACATGGTGCTGAAGTGGCCGTGGATGCGCATGTTCTTGTACGAGAAACAAGACCGATATTAGCACGTTGGTCGGATGAGATTGCAAAACACTGTTATTACAGTAAAGACACGTGGAACATGGTTGGAAAAGTGTTACATCCAGCAACAAAAAAAGTTGATGCCAGTTGACGTGCAAACAGGTATTGGTCACGTTGGTGATCGAGCATCGCATTCATCTTTTTTTCGGAAGGTTTCTTCATATTTATATCATTCATAAAATATTTAAAAAACATTCCAAGGAATGATATTTAAATTGCTTTCCTTTGGAGTCTTTAGGTTGAAACATGAAGTAATTTCTCAATTTACTGGAGTACTCTTCTCAAAGATCTTGATTTTTCAGATACACTTCTACTTCAGACTAAAGCGTTCATCATATCCAGTAAGTTTAAAATTTCAAAAATGTACTTTAAGTATCTGTTCAGGATACGTTGCAACTAGAACTAATAACATCGATTATGGTGAGGCCCGCAGTAAGATACTAAGCTTGAGATACCAAGCATCTGCTTAGTTTTCCTATCCAATGATCTGCCCCCGAAGACAAAACAACCGAACATTAAAAAAAGATCTGATCAAACATTCTTGGCTTCTTATTTAGCACAAAATGTCTCGTGTAATTTGGGTGGCTAGGTCGGTAGTGGCACCGGTTTTACAGGACAGGTCCGGGTATAAAATCGCACCCGGACATTTCCTTCATTGCAAGAACTATCAGGCTTCTTGGTAAAAATATGTTTCAAAATAAGAAATGGTCGACCATAACCTCTTAAGAGAGGAGGAGAAATTTTGCAATTGCGGGGAAATCTCGAGGTTTGGTCTAATTTACAATGAATTATTATTCTGTTCATCGGTCTCTACACGACAGGACTAGGTATCAAACCGCAATCGGACCATATCTCCGTCAAGGAAAATCAGAAATGGCAGGACTAAGTTCTCCCTTGAGGCTGAAGTGCTATATAAGACGGAAAGAATCATGGATCGCAATGCTTAGGATGGGATTTAATTTCTCTTCATGTCTTCGGTCAGGGCCGCCGCTTTTTTGCTATACGGATCTTATCGCCTTATCGATCTTGAGGGGCCGACATATTAATTATCTATCAAATTCGAGTAACACACGGTCCTAACAAGATTTTGGCCCAGACACGACAATTTTTGTATAGCCGTACATAAACGACTGTACTATTTGACCGGCTGTGAAAGTATCTGTTCGATAAGCCAATATAAAACAAAAATGAGCAGGACATGATAGACGCATTTTTGATAATTTTTAGCATTTAAATGTTAAACATCTGAAAATGATGTATTTTTTTGGTTGAAAAAAGTTAAACATTTAAATGCTTAATATTATGTGTAATTATCTTAAAAGAAAATCAAAAAATATTTTTTCCTGCCATTGCACTTAAAGAAATCTAAGTTTTATTATTGTTAAAACAGTATAAATTGTAGAAAAGGTGTGTTTCTTTTGCTGTTTTTTTTCTTTGTTTTTGTTTGTTTCAATTTCTAGGGTAAAAATGGAAAAACATGAAAACAGTTTATATGTATATTAAAAACACCAAAAAAACTAAATAAAGTTATCATAAATTTTGATAAAGCATATTTTTATATAGTTAAAAACGCACGTTATATAAAGAGCGATAACGTACTGTTAATGTAAATATACCATAATGGTCATTTACCCCATTTTACTTACTGTAACGAATCCTGCCGAATTTGTTTTCGTGCCCGAACGTACATTGCACTGGCAATGAGTCCCACCACCAGCACAAGGCCCAGTGCACAGGCGGCCGCACCCAGTAAGGCTGGCCCTTGCTGTGGTGCTATTTCAGCAGCCGGTAAACGATTCCTTGCCGGGTGCATACCTGTAAGAGAGAAGAAAAAAAACGGATACCATGTTTGTTTGTATAACACAACGCTTTTATTGCCTTTTCGTAAAAGAAAACCCCACGAGAATGGTTTAATTTAAAGCTTGTAGAAGAAAATTTGTCACTAAACATTATTTAACCGTGCGGTTAGCAAATCCGTAACTTCCATTTTAATCTTCGAAAAACGTTGGTCCCGGTGCGTAGCGGTGGTGGTGGTGGTAACTTTTTTCCCCGTTTGGAATTTATATTTTCCCATTTTGTGTCTTGTTTGTCTGAGGTTCTTTTGCTAACAGCAACGCCCCAAACGCAGGCGTCCCATTTTGTCGATAGGCACAGCACAAAACAAACATTATTTTTTATCGACAGTAGGTACGTAGTATCGTTTTCGGCAGCGGTCGGAGGCTTAAGGAGTGCTTTGCTCGTAATAAACTCGCGAGAAAACCTCGATTAATACACGGTGCCTAGTTGTGGTTTTTTGGGATGGGCGAGTTTCGAAGTATTTAATGTAACACGATGTGCGCTTTCGCGATAGTGTTCTAGCCAGCGGTGGTTGAGAATTTCTTTGTTTATGCTTGCGGATACGGGCAGCGCAGGCTGTAGGGATTAATTGAAATTTATCGCATTCTTACGGTGAGAAAATGTATCGTTGGTGTGAGGGAAAATATTTGACGCTAGCTTCCGGTACGGATGGTACGAACGCAACGGAAACAGGGAAGTTTGCTTAAGACTAATTCAACCAAACCCAAAAAGCAAATAGTGATCTGTTCTAATGCCCTTTGGTATTACGTGAGATTTTTTAATTAAACTAAAATAACAAATGATTTCTTTTTTTTAATAATCAAGCTCTGCTGTGATGCTGCTAAATGTTCCTAACCCAAACGTTATCGGAATAAATTAGTTCCTCGATTCATGTTGACTTCACAACGAATGAATTGGTTATCACGCAAGAAGTAGCAAAACAGAAATTCAAAATTATACGCCATTGGGATTGTTTGATTTTTCATTTTCCTTCCTGATTCCTGTGTGCGTGTGAATATTTTATTCTAAATAATCAGTTCTAAATCGGTTCACGGTCTGCCGTACGGTTTGGGGGCTTACACAAAAAGCCATACGGAGCAAAAGCAAATCGAAGCCATCAATTTGCATTTTATGCCGCATCGATTTGAAAAGCGATATCAACCCCTTTTTCCCTTATTGCAATAACGAAGAAAAAAGAGAAGAAGAACAGGCCTTCAGTGAAGATGGGTTGAATGAATATGATGCAATCAACATTCGATAGATTTGGGTCGGTATGATGGCCGGGGCAAGCAACACGAGAACGGTAGATCCAAATTTGGAACGAAAATGGTGAGTGAGTGAAAAAAAGGACGCAACCGTTTTAGGTTTGAGGAGACCTAGCAACCTGGCTATGGTTCAGGTTTTCCGCTCTTCGTCGAATATTGTAAATAAAAAGGATGGCAAATAAAATATTTCCATTTGTCTGCATACATTTTCGCTACCATATTTCCATACCGATAATCGAGTTATTGTAGATGTGATGGTTGAAAATATGTTATACGAAAGCTAAAATGCATTCATTTATAACAAAAAAGTATGTTTTCCCTAATGAAGAATTATAAAAATAAATGTATCCAAAAGGGTAGAATATTAGAAAGCGCGAACAACACATGGACGTGCAGTTGCATACATATAGGCGCACGCATAGAGATTGCACCATGCATAATTTAGCTTCAATTTATGCTACTGATTCCATATTCCATGTTATGAAATAATCTTAAAAATAATATGGAGTATCTTAACAAAAAGTGGCCGACTGGTAGCGCTTGGCAGAATTATCTAGAATTGACTGACGCGTTTCAAATCTTCACTGTGAATTTGTGGTCTCGATGAAAGACGACCATTTTTTAAAAAGTGTACAAAAAAGGAGTTTGTACAAGCAAAACAGTGTCACAACTCGAACAAAAATTCTTCTTTCAATCATGATTTTCGCTATCGATTTAAAAAACGATTGATATAATGGTATCTTCACAATGTGAAAAATCACAGTTCAAGTAAAGAAATGGGAACTCTGCTCTGATGTTTAATAATTCGTAAAATAATTATTTTAAATAATAAGCTGGAAATAATATTTTTAAGCCTCCATTTGGAATTTAATGATTTACATATTTATGAAGAGTTTGAGTTGAGTTTTGAGCGTATGATTCTAGTTCTCTTAAAGATATTAATTATTAAAGCTATGTATATTTTAGATATAAAATTATCTTCTAAAAGCGGTTCATATAAATTTGAATAAAAAAATATCAAAATTATCCTGGGTTTTTTGTCAATGTTTCCCTATGGCAATTCTCACAATTTCCTAGCCAATGTTTCAAAAATTTCAATGAAAAAACTGATTAATAATGATTGTGTTAAGGTTAGAGAAGTAAAAGCTGGTAACTGGTATCTGGTATTAATAGTAACTGGTATCCATGTGAATTTCAAAAATGTAAATAAGCATTAGCAATGAGATAAATACCATCCATATATCTATTATCATTAAAGTGAAATAAAACGTTTAATTGAAATGAATTTTTTTTTAATTTTATTTATTTATTTGTTGAGTCTTTTAATTATCATTGAAAAAAATGCCCAATTAATTTGTTTAAAATAAATCAATACTATTTATGATAACAATGATCAGTTAAAGTAGCCTCATACATTAATTTGATCTTAACACTTTCTATGCGCCTAGATGTATGCAACCGAAGATACAAAAACGTTGTAAGTATTTTGTCAACATTTTTTAACTTCAAAGTCTCGAATTTATCCGCTTTTTTAAAGACTTCAAGAAGAAAAACCAACTACCCCTCCTACAGTTGAATTCACCCGAACCTTCATTCTCACCTTTGATGCAAATTTTGTTCCGCTTAATAATCAACTTGGTGTCATTATGCTTCGGTGGTCCCTCGACGTGCAGATGAATACCGACCGGTACCTCTTTGGTGACATTCCCCCAGCAAACCAGATGTACGGTGAAGCTTTCGACCGTGCGCGGTATAATGCCGCTGGTCGGAATGTCGAGCTCCGGATGCTGTACCGCCCCTTCGTTGTCATCGTAGTGGACCGATATCGTGTAAGGAAGCTGCAAATAGAGATGGAATGTGACCAATGAATAAAGCGAACGCACACTTAAGGAAAACGAACGCCAAAGGAAGGAAATTGACAGTTACACTGGATGGTACAAATTACACGTTTCTATCTCGCTAAATGGAACATCCTAATTGATGATAATCGAAGAAGGATGTTCGATTCAGCGGGACAGTAATCATCAGCAAGCGCCAACGAAAGTACCAGCAAACGAAGTAAATTAATATTCAATATTGAATCAGCATTGGTGATGTACGAAATAAATTTACCGATAATGATTTATCGTGTAGCAGTGAATGAAAGCGTTTCAGCAGGGCTGCTTAATGAAGCTGGATGGAGACTTCGGTAGCTGCAGTGAACCGACACGGCGGAATACGGACCACCAAAAGATGGACGAGCGTTGGCATAAAAGTTTAGCGCAAGTTTCCGCACCAAAACACTCACACCGAGCAAAAGTATGTAACGATGCTTTTAATTAAAATTTTCGAGACCCACTGGTGACCGAGGGCGGACGGGTGGACTGGCTTGGGTGATTGATCTTTGAAGCGCAGTTGATTGAGTTGGCAAGTTTTGTTCGGGCACACTCATCCACTAACCAACCGTGGTGAAATGGTTAATGAAGTGGAACATTTTTTGATGAACTGAAGCGTATCGAGGCCAATTAAATGTTTTGTGTGTCTGCATTAGAAACAGGCGAACATTTTAAGGACTTTAAGGAAGTTGAGTTTATTATAGAAAACTAAAAATGGAATGCAATGGAATTGATCTTTTTCTATTTAAATCTGTTTCACGTTGGTACAGATAAATCATCTAAAAGTAACAGGAAATTAAACTGGAAGTTTATGGACAAAATTCAATCAACGTGAGACAAAAACCACTATATTATTCACNTTGAGTTTATTATAGAAAACAAAAAATGGAATGCAATGGAATTGATCTTTTTCTATTTAAATCTGTTTCACGTTGGTACAGATAAATCATCTAAAAGTAACAGGAAATTAAACTGGAAGTTTATGGACAAAATTCAATCAACGTGAGACAAAAACCACTATATTATTCACAATGGACATGAGCAATGGACACGATCGATTCAGCTTCGCCAGCAACACACTCTAGCCACCGATGGCCACCGACTTTGCATTCGCAGGTGGCGATAAAACAATCGAGTCTCCTGTCTGACACTCTCGGAATCTAATTAAAAACAACAAAGAGAACTAATTGATTCTCGTCTGCACATTCGTCGGTAATCGCATTAAGAGGCAAGAGCAACAAATAGCCTAGACCGTGTTGCCCCCCTGTTTCGGATGCATGGTTCCGGATTCCACGGAGTTCCTAGTTTCCGTAGGTGGGTGTGTGTGTGGGCTTGGAAGCTGTTGCACGATTCTATAAAAGGTCTGCCGTCTGCTTTCACAACAAACAACAAAAAAAGGTAGTATGGAGAATGTAACAAGCGCGATGATGTGAAGCCGAGTAAATAAGGGAATTGTGAAACTGAAACACTTCCAAAGTGGCCATATTTATTGGAAAACTTATTCCTGCTACTCTCGCACATATGATTCGGGATGAAATTTTGTTTTCAAAACCATATTTAAAACGCAAAAAAGGCTAATTTCGTTTGTCCACCATTTTGGATGGTGCTTTCTACAAACGGAAGACGTGCCCACCATCGGTTAATTTTGCGAAGACCCAATCAGGGATGTATTTTGATTGAATTTTGATTTCGACCGTTGTTTTGCAGCGTAACACGACTCGGGATGATTAATTGAGTTTTGTTTTCGGGGCGGATTTTGTCAACGTTCGAAAGTTCAAGTCGCAGTGTTGGTTGACAAATTAAATTTTCCGTCCCAGGAACATTTCCGCCCGTAAGCCGGAACCGTACCTTCGGGTCACCGTACGAGGTCATCTCGGAGACATCCCGGAATGATAAAGAGAGAGAGAGAGAGAGAGAGAGAGAGAGAGACCGGTTCTGATTGCATTAAGAGGGTCCCGGTGTTTAGTCGGGGAAAACAGTTTTTCCCTTCTTTTCAGCCTTTTGACGGTTCCGCACGGAACTGAAAACTGAATCCGCGCACTCTGCATAACTTTATTAGTTCCGTCAGTTTGATGGAGTTTACTTACGTTAGAACTGGTTGTAAACCTTTTTTTTCCTCTTGTTGGTTTAGTTTTTTTTTCGGGGAGTTGAACGTTCAAAACTCACTCCCTTCAAAAAGGATGAAAGAGCTATATTAAGGAAGATGGGTTCCATTAGCATGGCGAAAGTTGTAAACCCGTGCCTAATGGTGTTGCGTGTAATTTTATTATGTCAGCAAAAGGAAAGTGAGCCTTTCCATTTTAGCGGAGGTACTACGACCAAAAACCTCACCAGATGGAAGAATTAACCTCGGTAATCAAAAATGTCTTTTTTGTTTTGGGCTAAAAAGCGGTGTTTTGCAGTGATAAAAACTCACTTGGTTTGACCCGTTTTGGTGCATTATCACCCTTGCACTGGTGCCATTTTTAAAATGTAAAAGATTCCGTATTATAAAGATTTATTGGGGCAATGAAATGAAACGAAACCTCTTCTAGCACTTCCGGTATCTTCATCCCGGAGTTCGCCGAAAGCAAAAGTAATACCGTTTTCCGGTTTGAATGATGCCCGGCACAGCTATTGAGTGATAAATTTTCATTTCTGCTCGAAACCAACCGGACCATAAAGAATGGTACCGGAGATCGTACCGTTTCCTCCCATGGGAACCACCGCCAAAAGGACCTGACACCGAGCATCTGTTGAATTGAAGGGGTTACTGTGTCGGTTTCTGCACAGTCAGCACCAAAAAAAAAAAGATGGAAGAATGAATGCTGGAAGCTGTAGCTCCATTGAACAGGTTCCGCTTACAGCTAACAGTGAACGCTTCTAAATTTCCGTTTCGAAGTGGCACCAATCGGGCAAACAAACCGCACTTTGGGGTTTTCACACACAGTCTGTGTGTGTTTTTTTGCTTCCATCACCCAATATACTGACCACCAATTCAACCCGAGTGGATTTGAGCGTATCGAACGAAATTGAAATTTATGGCCATCGGTCGAAGCGGAAGTGGCTCTGTTTTTTTTTTCTCTTTCACACCGTATCATGTGCATGTGTTTGTGTTCGTGCTAAAGAAATGGTTCTTGATTTAAATTAATCCACTTGGTGATTTGAAACGTAAACCACCATCTTCCGCTTAAAGCGCATTCTTGGGAGCTTCTTACAGTAGAAAGGAAAAAAAACCAGAATCGCATAAATTGGCCTGAGAATGGAAACATTTGTATGTCTTTAATTTTCCTCAACACGTAAAAGAATGATAAGGAATCATTCAAATAATACGTAACACAGGTGGGATTTAATAGGCGTTACATTCAAAATTAACATTTTTGTATTATTACCACAATTTGAGCAAATATCATACCAAGAACAATTTGTTTGTTTATGAAATAATACAGATTTTTGAGAATATTTTAAAATTCACAGATAAAATATTGAATTCCGCTTGAAAGAATTCCATAAAGTGTCGACCCAAGTATCACGTGTAGCATATC
The DNA here is from genome assembly GCA_016170025.1 of Anopheles vaneedeni. NCBI lineage: Eukaryota > Metazoa > Arthropoda > Insecta > Diptera > Culicidae > Anopheles > Anopheles vaneedeni. The sequence continues at coordinate 35,802,069 of STHA01000005.1, forward strand.
TGCTAAACATCTTATAATAATTTAAATGTTATACTGTATAAAGTTAGAAGGTCCATCGCATGACAGAATTCAACACATTTCGCTACCCAAAAAAAGCCACATAACCTAAAGGAGCTCAGATTCAAAACACAGTGACCCACTTTATTAAATGCATCAATTGGCAAAAACCGATGACCAACGTATAAACATAAATTTACACACTTAGTGTTACCAACGAGAATCAATTTCATAACCACCCGGTAAAGATAGCTTAATAAGCGTTTTTGCATGAACAGCAAAAAACGGCACCGCAAGCACAATTAATAACAAATAGCACCATCGCTATTTGTCGCCGATATCGTTATAGCCTGAACTACTTATTAATGTTTTCATAACATCTATAGATAAATAAGCAAACTATAAGCTTGAAAAATGGATATAAATAAAGCCAGTTTAACCTGAACGGTGGACAGTCGGAGAAGAACCGCATAAGGGCGTGTTAACCGTCAGGTTGGAAATTATAACCAACCAAAACTATATTGTGTTCTTATTTCAAGAGCTTCGAGAGTCCCCCTACCAAAGGTAAGGCCTCGATGTCTCCATCAATCCAGTAAGAGAAATCTCTTCCAGATTTCTAAGATCGCCTGGACGATCAAGTCCGCCCAAATGAAGAAGTTTGTCGTCCGAACGAAAAGTCGTTGATACCGTGTGATGATTAACCTTGCGCAAATCGATAAATGTGACGCGGGTACGAACGGAAACGCGAAGTAAGCAATTGTACGCGCGAGCACATTAAACACGTAAATTGGGGAATAGACGGATATGCACTTCCGGGGTCCGTATGGGGTCCGTATCTAGAATTCACAACATTAGATTTGCTTTGGAGAAAGACTATAATGGCATACAAAAAATTTAGTTTTGGCCACTCGACAATACCTAGAAGTACCGGTAAAATGCAGCATAAATTAAAGATGCAGACAAAGAGTAGAGTTAGCTCAGCAGTCCTTCAGGAGGTTTAAGTCTTCTTGAAGATCCATCATCCTGAACATAGTCTAGCTCAATTTATCGATTTATTTTATTAATCAATTTATCAATTAAGGAACTCAAGTAAAAATTGATGGAATGAAAAATTAGTGGAAATAAGAATCTAAACTTTATATATGTGTATACTAAAAAAACCTTTGAACCGATGGTACAAGAAATATTGCAAAAAAAAAAATAGATTTCAAGCCATCTGCATCGATGAGCAAAATCAGTCTGGCCAGACTGTTAGAATATACACAGCAATATTCTGAATTTCTGTTAAATTTGTTACTAATTAAGGGTTACTTACTAATTATTAAAGGTTTGTTACTAATTGTTACTAATTTGTTACTAATTATTAAAGGAATCAATTAAATGAAATTATTGTTTCAATTTTGTTATAAAATGAGATGGGCATTTTTGGAAATTTAATGTTACGTAAAAATTGAATAATTCCTAATGATGCGTGTGTTTAGCCTATTTTAAGGTAGGTTTTCTTTTAGTACCGGCACAAAACGTACAACCATTTTTTCTTTCTATTCATTTCGCGTATTGCCTCCTGCAACCGTTGGTGCGAGAATGTAAAGCACGCTAGCAAAACTCAGCACAAAACTGTCATCGAATAATTTGCATAAAGTGGAAAAGTGCTACAGCAACTAATGGAACTCGTGGAACCACAAACCCACCAGGAACGGGGAGGATGGCGCTAAAGCAAAGTAAACAGCAAAACAAAAACTCTTACAACACAGAACAAATGCAAAACAAAACGCTCAAATGAACCGCACGGTTTGGTGGACAGTTTTTATTCCCACACTCCCGTAAAAAAACACGTGGGTTGAGGGTGTAGTAAAAACACCCACCCATTGACATGTAAAATAAGTGTAAAAGAAAGCCAAACAACTGTGGAAAAGATAGAGCAGTTGGCGGTAGTAAAGGTTTTTGTTTGTTGCTTTGTTTTAGCAATTCTTATTACTGCCACCCCTCATACCAGAAGAGGTTTGTTTGCTTGTTCGGACGATTGTGAAGGGATTGTGGTGTTTCACTGTTCTTAACCAGCACAACACGAGTTCGAATGGTATGGCCCGAGGTTTAAGGACTTTATCAACTCTCTTGTTGGCTTAATGATAGCTGAATATTCCTTTTTTTTACTTTTGCTCGGTTAACTTCTTCTATTTCACGGTGCAAATTAGGTTGACCCAGTTTCGGTTCGGGCAGTTTGTCGTTTCCGGTTCAAACTTCTGGTCCACCATTCCCGAAAATGAATGTGGGAAAAATACATTCCAGCGTTTTGTTAGTACCAACCTAAACGAATGTCATCATCTTTCTTGTAACAGCTGGGAGATATGGAGATAGTTTGTAGCTGTACCATTGCTGTTGAATGGAAATTTTATTGAATACGGCAGGAGGAATAATTTCCCGTTTTTCTGTAAACTCCATTAAGAAGGGAACATAAAAAAATTAGACCCATCCTGATTGGACGCGTTTTTGAGGCTTTGTGTTGGCAAAAGTATAATGAAGATGTCGCAAGGAAAAACTAAAAACATTCCAACGTTCTGTGGAAAAGACGAAATCAAAATCGTCAGTATTTCGCTTTAGCTGCTTTACTTAAACGATAGACTATGTCTGCAAGCTTATCGAACAAAAAACACCATCACAAAGGATGTACCAAAAAGGAAAGTATGAAAAGCTTTCGCTCAATTTCCAATCCCTTGCACTTCATTGTAATGCAGAGTTACACTTCCTTGTTCTGTGGCATTCCTTTCCCCGTTTGAAAGCATGCTGCCGAAGATACGAGAGTAATCCACGTTTGTCGGGATCAGCGCCAAAAGCAGCATGTATGAAGTAACCACGACCACAACGCCACATCCCAGACACAGGATCGTATCAAGTCATGCTTTTTATCTATCCAACATATCTCCTCATCGATGGTTATCGTAAGGTGGTAAGAGAACTTCCTCATTTTTTGTTTTGTTTGGCCCATCTAGTCGGATGCAATTCCTGCTTAATGGTGCAGAATCGGTATCCATTGTTTACACTGCGTACGCTCATGTTTGCACAAAACTGGCACATTCTACCGGGTTTCCCAAAGAGCTTTCAGGGAAAATAGACGAAAAAAAATAATATTGCGCTCAGACATCATAAACGTGATGAAACGCAAAAATTGTGGTACAGCACGAACGATTGAGCTTGATTGCTGGCGGATCCGTATCCGTAAGCCGATGAGTGAAAGCTGTGTGCATTTCGATCGGTTATCGCATCATTGCACTTGATTGTGGTGAATAGAAAATATGCTGTACGAAGAAACGAGATTTGTACTTTTTTTGGTAATATGAGTTTAATGAGAGGTAGATGAACCTAGAATGTTAAACTTTCTGTTGGGAAACACTAGAAATTCTTTGTTTTTTAAAGACATTTCTTCTTCCTTTTGTGGCACTACAACCTTAAGAGCTCTTGGCCATTACTAATCTTCCTGTACTTTATACACCCGTAGCAGGATAGTTAGTCCGTCGTTCGCGAGTTTCCCCGAAAGTTATTTGATCCAAGGTTCTGTCGTGATATAGACATTAAATACTACCAAAAAGCTTTCGGTGCATATAATCAATGATAGGAAAATGCTAACCAAATAAAAAAAATATATCACGGAATAAAAACTATTCCAGAGCGCCTGAGGTACCCATCAAGACTTAGCACCCGAGTGATGTGTTGGTCTGACGCCACTTCAACTTGTAAGAGAGAGAGAGAGAGAGTCATCTATAATACGTAATCCTCAAAGATCAGCATTTACAAATCTATGCAGATGAAGGCATAGACATCGTTCGGTAAGGGTTTTATTATTCAGAAGATGCTCGCAAAAGAATCAATCAGGCGTCAGAACTCCTAGGTTTGGTAATCATTGGGTCAATTAAGTAATTGATGGAGGCACCAACGGCATCAGCTCGTTTGCCAATTGTTTATATATACAGAGGTAATGTATTGAGAGTCGTTCAACTTTGACATAACATTCAAGATGTCCTGGATGTAAATGTACGTTAAGATAACGAATTCACTCGAAACACTTTTCACGGTGGTTGAGGGTATTTATTAGACTATTAAAAAAAAGATATTGAAGCCATCAATATCTTCTTGGAAGTACACTTTGAGGATTCCAGTTTTTGAATTTTAAAGGTTTACATTATCACACGGATGTTCTGGGAATTCTCTAGGAGCATAGGCTAAGATACGAGCTGGGATCTATTTATAAACACATTGAGAAGCTCACACAATTTCCTGGTATTGTGTCATTTTCGATCATATACTCACCGGGTATGCCGTACGACTTTGCCAGGAAAATCGTAAAAAATCAATGCCTGGCTTCATTGGTACTACGAAGCTCATGGCATAATCATTGATAGCACCGTCGCGAACGTAAAAAAGATCGGCCTCGATACCTGCAAAAGGGAAAACAATATACAATTAGATTTACTATCCCAGAAGCTTAAAATACTCGACCAAAAACATATAGTACACGAAGTAAAACACTACGCGACAGCAATGTAAACCGCTGCAATGTGGCGAAAATGTGCTACAGTCACCGCACAGTGAAGAAAATTGCACCAACGGCACAGGGCATGGGGAACGAGGATTAAGTAGTCTTTGTGTTTGGGGCACTTCCCATTTTTCGAACGTAATTAAAATAAAATATCTAACCCCTTGTTAGCGGGTAATGAGGTTCCGAAAGCTCCTACGTTTCCAAAAGTGTTTGCCAAGGAAAGGGCCACCTTTCAGACGTGCGAGCCTTGCGTAATTGTTGGAAGCTTACGCCAACCCGCAACGGGAAGGGTTATGGTTGAACTGGCATCAACCAAGATCGTACCCGGCTTGTAAGCTTGCTTTTAGATTCGGGTTGAATCAGCAACACTCAGCTTTTTGGTAAATGTCGGAAATGCGCGTTACATACAGACGTTACATCGGTACCATAAAATAGAATGACAAACGACACACGTATGGGAATGTGGCAGCGAACAGAACATGTCTCAGTTGATTAAGCAACAAGACGTGTGAGTCGTGCACTCGGTACGTACGATGCCGATGCTGGCGGAGGTTATTATGGTTACCGCGGGGGTGGGTTTGGTAATTTAGCACGGAAAGGAAATTCGGGACACAACACAACAGTGGGGGCACGTCACCGCACACCGTAGCAAGTACCGAAAGTGCGATGAATCTTGACTCGAAATTTCTCATTTCCTTATGAAAGGCGTACCTTCTATAGTTGGGCCAAAGTTCATTACACAGTCGGAATATAATGGTGTTGGAAGGGTGTTTTTGAAGGAATTAAGAGAATGGCAAATGGAATTGCTGTGTGATGCGTTTGCATGCACGTCTTAATATTGGATGAAATACGCAACACGAAGTGAATGGTTTTTTACTTCAAAATATGTTGGTTAGTTTTTGCAAGACAATACAAAAAAAACCCCCGAAAAAGATAATGGTGAGTATGGGAACTTTTGATATTAAATGTTGATTTGAAAGAGCGAAAACTAATAACAAATATCTAAAATTAAGATAGTAACAGAAACACATATTAATATAAGTAGCTCATCATAAATAAATGTTTTTTTATTTAAATAAATATGTGATCATAAATAAAATAATCTGTAAATCAACTTACAAACCACGAATTTAATTCGCACCTTCTTTCATTTTCAAAAAATATCAAAAAGAAATAAATATAAATATAAGAAATAATATGAGAATAATTTTCAAAAGTAGTTGAGACGTATTATAAAGCTCAAATATGAAATAAAAAATCGTTAATGTAATTAATTTGATTTAATTTTATATTAAACTTGGGTAAATAAATGTATAAATGAAGTACTGAAGTGAATAAATAACAGGCTACATGAAGTTGTTCCACTTTAAACTCCACACCACCTTTATCCACTTTTACTTTCAACCATCATCGGTAGTAGAACTTTCTTCCTTGTCCGCACTACATTGGTATAGAAAACGACTTAAACTTTCTTCCCAGCTTATCCACAGAGCTGTACTGTATAATTTCCTGTACAGTAAAAGCTCGAAAATGAATCAAGCAAAGTGATGTGGTTTGGCCGAAGTGACGCTTCCGAGCAAACCACATAGACACACACGGATAGAGGACGATATGATGGAAATTATGTTAAGTGACCAACTTTTGCACCAACTATTACCATATTGATAAAATGTGTTCCTTCTTCATACGGAGGGCATAGCTGCAGGGACCTTTTCCGAATGGATTGAAAAGTGGAACCTTAACTTGTGAGTGGCACAATGTGAGAAATTGCGAAACATTCGCACCGGAATGCAATTATCATCCTTTTCCCTCGGTAAAAGTTTTGCAGCGGATACATGGAATGGATGCTGGATGTTGTGCTACTTCCAGTAGATTTCTACATTCGTACGCTCTCTCATCATTGAACTTCGTGAAACCATTCAGTCAGTCAGTGTTTCGAAACACTCAGACGCCACTATCAATTTTATTTATCATGAAAATTGAATATAGAAAACCCTTTTGGCGTTTGCCTCGTACTGGGCCAAACAGCATATTCAGTAAATCGTTCCCTGCTTGCCTTTGAGGTAAGATATCGTAAGTTTTGTGTCCTCTTCCTTGGGATGAGCAGTTTGCAGAAGGTAGTTGGCTGGAGTAGATGTGCTAAAAATGGTTGCCACCTTCTAACGTAGAATACATTTCCTTGCCTTTTTTGGGGGAGAGTGAAGCAAATCCCACAAAAACTTATCTAGCGTCTGGCACAAAAACTCCCTCCACCGGTAGTCAGTACCCGACGGTGTTCGCCGAGGTGCCGTTATCCTTCCGGGGATGGGCGATGTATGTATATTGGTAGCGTTGATGTGGCAGTGGCTCAAGCGAGATATTTCCAACTGAATACACACGCATCCGAATCAGCACCAAACTGAGCAGCAATTGAGAACTGAAGATTGGAGCGAATTCAGGGGTTCCTGTGGGAAATTGGGCAGACCGTGTGCCGATGTCTTATCGCGAGGAGGTGAAATAAACTGGCCCAGAAATTGGGATTGGGAAATTAAACAAAGGCTAAAAAATAAGAACCAAGCCTCCAACTTCAACCAGGGATCGGATTTACCATTTAGGTGAGAGACACAGGAAATTTACAAAGGCAGTAACTTTGATTTGAGCCATCTTGCACGTTTTAGAGGGGGAGACAAATAGAACCGAATGGACGCATTTTTGCCACTCAAAAGTATCTCTCATCCCTTGCGTTTTGTTCGGTTTTTATTATTACGAGTCATGTAGAACGGAAGAGGATTTAGGTTCCGTCTTTTTTCTCTTCCATCTCTCTCTCTACCATTCGCTATTAGACATTGCAATGAGTCCCGTTTGTAGGGGTTGAGAATTAGCTCGGAAGATGTAAAAAGAAAAAGAGGGAGGAAGTTTTTTTTTGATCCACACCACCAAAATGTTTGAATGTTTGAAATAATTCCAGTAAAGTGCCGCTTCATTCCAACGGGGGTCGGGTTGTTACCAATGGAGACATTGTAAGTCGTGGAAAGTAATATGGAATTATTGGACCCGAAATTACCTCCTTATCGGTGATGGAACAGTGGTACGCAACGACTGGAAGGATCGTTTGGCGTTGGAATCTGTGGCAAATCCTTTCAATTTCCATCACAAATTACTTAGCTTAAACATTCGCTCACCTAACGATATAAATAATACAATTCTTGTGAAACAATACTTTACAGGAAAGTATCATTAAAATGTGGTTTTGATATGATCTGTGGCTTTGAGCGTTACAAACGAGAGGGAAATAATCGGTTGAAAATGAGCTACAATTTGAAGGTTTTATTTTTAATGGCGGAAAACACCGAGCACCCATATTAAGATACTGCCAAATCAGGTTTTGCAACATAAAAATGCTTCAAAAATAAGCGCACTGTCAAATGCATATCCGGGACAACATCAAAAGCTTCACGTTTTATTTTCACCACTGCCATAAAAGAAACGTTTGCCCGCGGCATGTGTCAAGCATCGTATTAAAAAAAAAAACCATGCCTGGAAAGGTAAAAAACCGTTTATTTACGTTTGATCATTTTTTAAAATCATTGCTTTGTTACGCACGGTGGGTTCTGATGTCTGTGCCTTTATAGGATGGGCGGCACAAGAAAACAAAACCCCGAACCACACGACAACAAAAAACGTATACAAAGAGAATAAAGGAGCGCGAAAAAAACCCCCCAAAAAACATCATCCCAACCAACTCTCAAATAAACTAGAACAGACAGAAACGGAACGAACGTAGCCAAACAACAACAACGAAAAATAAAAAAAAAACAGAGAAGAACTGCATGAAATATTCAGATTGCGTTTATGATGCGTGAAGCAAAAATCTTCCCAAAAAACCGTGGGGGAGAGTGAAGAAAATGCGCCAAAAACTTCGAGACCAGCCAAAAAGCACGGATCTTTAGTGAAAGTTCATAAAATTTCAACGTTGCATAAAAGGTTTGGGAGGTTTTTTTTACTTCACTACTGGTTTTTAGTGTTATTTTCCTTTTTTGGCAGGACGAAGGACGGGTACGAGTACGTTCCGTGTTTGGCTCAAGGGTGAATACCCGCGCGCACATGAGTTCGCTTTGAGGTTTTGCGCGTCTGGTAAAGCTGTCGGCTGGAGCATCGGTGGAGCATGGTTGTCTATCGACTAAGGGTGGGTTTTTGTTCTGGGCAGGGTGGGATTCTGCGTCGTCACTGTTCCTGTTCATAAATTGCATTTAGATAACGTTTAATGGGCTCTATTTGCTAGAAGGTAGTTGACGTTTTGGATGGCTTTTTTTATCTTACGGCCTTAAGATTTACAGAAGAATAACAAGTAGATAGTTGGTATAGTTGTGTGGACGGTGTTGAAACAGCATTCTGTATGAGTTGTCTGTAGTAAAAGAAATTGAAGGCATTCCCCTACAGAAGAGGGTAGTTTTGTTGAGTTTCAGTTTGGGGGAAATTATACCTTCAACTCGTCCATGTTGGCATGCTGCCTATACAGCTGAAACATTTGTTTGGGAGATTGGATGGCAAGAAAGTTTGAGACTGATTTTTCTAACACAGTTTGATGGATAAAAAGCATTTGCACGTATTACGGCGAGTTTTGTTTGCATAATAAGATACAATTTGGATCAGTGCCAGTAAGGTTAAATTCCCTATCTTTCTTATGAATAGTTCGTCCATCCCAAATTTGCCCATAAAAAAACAATCTTAACCCCGGAAATGATCTTGCTGGTGATACAAAATTCTAAAATCGCCCACCAATTGCAAGTCCCTCAAAAACTCTTCATACTACAAGAATAACATTACATGTAATTTACGCAAAACTAACAATCGGTTTTTGTCTAGATACAACTCCTCTAAAGCTTCCCGGTCATGCTAAGAACACAACCAACACCGTATCATAGTGGTATCTTCCAGAAACTGTGCGCATCTCGTTCACCCGGCAGAATCGTTAGTTCGGTTGGATGGACACAAATTCATCACGGCACAACAGCTACTACAGCACCAGCTACACTCACTAGGTCCAACATCGGTCGGGTCGCTAAACGATCCGTCCGACGTTGCAGCAGTAGCAGCAGCCGCCATGCTTCATAATTCACGAACTGTCACGATGGTGCAAGATAAATTTTGGAACCATCCAACACAAACATCCGTTGTGATTTTAGCATGATGACACAGAGCTTCGTGCCCTAAACAAACTTTCCCCCATTTGACCGGCTTTTGCGCGAGGGTCGATTGAAAAGCGTCCCGGTTGGTATGGTGCGCATTCTGAGAAGCGAATGTCCTGAAGCGATTATGGATGTACCGATATCACTACAGAAGCGGTATTTTCGTTGTTAAAATATATTTTTGATTGTAGAAGAAGCATTTAGAATGTATGTTTTAATTTAGTTTTATTTTATTTGTACTGCAAACTCCTGCTCTTTTCCAGTTTCCTACTATATATTCGCATACGGGTGAAATTTATGGAATGCTTTGCATAGAGTAAGGTGACATTTTTGAGATGTCATGCCTAGTGACACGGAACGATGATGATATTTAGGGAAATTTCAGTGCATCAGCATGACACAGTTGCGTCACTGTCGTGAATGTGGGACATCTCAGCGAAATGTGTGCCCCTTGATGCTGAAAGGAAGAGCACAACATTTTAGGTCATAATTTAGTGTTCAGTGTCAAAGTGTGTGCTGAGTGAGTGCATTTTGTTCATGGCTGTGGGTTAGCTCAAGACTAATAGATCTCATAATGTAGGTTAAAAGCTCTGAATACTATATCAACGTAATGTTTATACCTATATGCAAATTTTTCTTTCTATTCTACGTTTTTATTATCATTTATTTCCTCATTCCCCTAAGACCTCCAAGGATGTAGTATCTAAAGCAAATTTTGTTTTTTTTTATTTATATTGATTGACCTTTATTATTCTGTTATTCTTCTATCCAAAAACAAACATTTGATAATATTGATATTGACAAATTATTAATCATATCGAATTTAGCTAAACCTATTTTTTGTCGCATTGTATTTGTGACATTTCAACATTTTCTGTGATCCAATGGAATTCCAATATTAAAGATTCAGAGAGGATATCAAAGTGATCTGCCCCAGAACAGATAATACTACGCAATAAATTCAGTATATTATAATATTTAGAGTGCACAGTTATAGTTATTATAATAGACCAAGACGGGGACACTCCTGAACAAATTTATTAACGTTATTCGTCAATTTATTAGTCCTTCAGCCATTTTAAAAACAGTAACAAAACAGCATTCCAAGCTTTGTTTGTACTGCAGATGTCATCAAAAGAAATCGTTAAGCATTACGTGTCTTCCAGGTAAAGTAATTTCACTTTTGAGAAAATACTAGAGTGTCGAAAATTAACCTAGTTCGGGCTTTTAAACAGCAATGGTTTCAAAGGTGAAGATCATGGACAAAGTGACCATACTGTTCTTCCCGAGGTAAAAATATCAAATAAATATCATTATAAGATAAATATTAATATACAAAAGCGTCAATCAGGACTATTCGCACCTGACTTGACCTGATTGCCATCCATACAATTCTTCGACGATTGACTCAGCGAAATTTTAATATTCAGAACTTGCGGTAATATACAGGAATATAGGAAGAAAATGCTTTCCAGAAGATGTTACTTACATAAAGAAGTATCTTCCCAAGGCAGGTGATAGAGGTTTAAGTCAAGAGAATACTGGAGAAAATGATCTCGCAAATTAGTAGTATTAACGAAGACTAGTAACTCTCTCGATGATCCGGAGTTGTAACCAATGAAGTTTTTTTTTTAATTTACAATAATTTTGAAGAGAAATTTTGGTATTTTAAATACTTTTTTTTATATATTTGTCCTGCCGGAAGTAGGTTAATTATTCTAATGCATAAGGAACATCAATTTTTATGGTGGTTTTGCTCAGACATATAACTGGCTCTTTCAGCAAGTAATTGAATTGTGCTGGAGATGAGGGTAACTTGTTCAACAAAATTAGCGAGCAACAGTTATAATATGTGGCTGGGAACAATGCTTTTTTACCTATCTACATGAACACATGCAAACTCTCTGTATTTAGTATAGATGTACTACAATAAAAAAACAACCTTAGTATCATGATTCGGTAGCCCATACTTAATACTATATCATTCTTATTTCTTAATTGTATTATTAATGGTAAATTTAAGTATAGTACACAACAACGACTTACGATTTTCATAAACATAATTTACACTAAAAAGCAACAAACACCAACCAGACCAGACCAGTAAATCATTCCGCACAATAAGTTTTAAATTGTCCTTCGAAACCGTATGCTGCGCCACACACGCACACACACACACTAGGGAACACATATTATCAAAAAAGATGGGACAGAAAAGAAAAATCAATTTCCACGAAAATAATTTCCCACCTTCCTTCTTTGTCCATTATACACATGTGTCCCAACTACACTGTACGCAACTTTACAAAAGATCCTTCCGGTGGCCGATGTTAACATTCTTTTTTTCCTTCTTTAGCTCTTCCCTCCACAGCCTCAAGACGGTGGATCATATTGCAAAGGATTTTTCATGCACTGCACTGGGAGGTGCTGGGTTTCGTGGGGACGCTATTTTCGTCATGCCAATAAATATTGGCGGATAATAAATTGATTTCAAGTGACATTTATGTCGATTTATGGTGAAATAAGATGTACGACGTTCGGGGCAAGCTGTCCACAAGGCAGGGAAAGCAGACAATAATCGAGACTATGCTCTGTGACTGTTTGGAAGTTTTGGATGGGTTTTTCTTATACGCCGGTTCATGAATGGGCTTTCGTAAGCTGACTGTTGATGGGACAGTCGCAATGCAGTATGGTTGTCTCTTGGAAGATATTGAATATGTTTTTTTTTCCTTCTTCCTGGAACGCGTTGTAAATCAGACAAATTTGCTTCAATTGATGGAGTACGAATGTTAAAATGAAAAAAAAAATTCTTTTTTTTTATCAGAGTTAAAGTGAATCAAAATTAAATAAAAAAGGAAAGTAAAACAGCGTAAAAATACAAATTGTATTTCAACCATAAAGCTTCATAAAAATCATAAACAAGAGTTCTGCATTGAGATGTAGCCTTCATCCTTTCGATTCGCTTTCTCACTCGTTTCGTGATCCAATGTTGTCTGGTCAATTGACTTCGTAGCGCTAGTGAAAGCAATCATGAAATTATGAGCTTGTGGAAAAATTTATGAGCCGTGAAATTGATAAATCGCCCAGATAACAGGGCATCATCCCGAAAGCAGTTGTCATTATCGTAGCTAGCGTTTTTTTTTGTTCTATTAAAAACGATGTGATAGAAGGAATTGTGTTGTCTTTAAAGACTTATTATTATGTTTTAAACACAATTTATTCTAGCAAAATCATCACATTCGTTTCAAATCTCTCACTCTACCCACATAAAGTGCTAATAATATTTACTCCAATATGTTTGCATGATTAGCTTTTGTAGAATGTTATTCTCCATTGATTCATTACTGCGGGCAATACGTTTGCCAGGGAGTTTCGTGTCCGGGTATGGTTAAGTACCAGGAAATATTTACCCTCATAACTTGCAAAGCAGTCACCATGGTAAGTGTGCTGCAGCGCATAACCATAATGGTCCTGGACCCGAGGCCATTTTACAGATCTGCAATGCCATGTAGTGCCATTTCTGGTGGCGGTTTTGTGTTAACAGCTCACGCATCACTTGTCGGCACGATCCGTCCTGACAAATGGCCATAAAATATGAAAGTGTTTACGCTAGTTACACACATGACGACGACGACGCGTGTGGTAGTTACGGGAAATCGATAACGATTCGATGATGTTACGGAAGGGCCTTTTAAGAAAATTGAGACTTTGAGACATGGAATTCGTCGAAGTGCTGTTGCCGCTAGTACTCTACTAGTAGGATTGTTTAATACAGTCATTTCAATGCAGGCCGTGTATTCTTGCTTGCGATTGTTATTTACGAGCTTATAACACACCGAAACAGGGATTTTAAAGCAGCAAAAAGAGATCCATAATTTAGCTCGTTTTCAGATTTTGTGATATCTTTTCTATATTAATGTGGCGGGTTTTGCTTTGCACGTTTGCTTTGAAGCAAGCCAATCAAATTAATGGTATGATCATTTACCAAAGTAAACGATGCAACAATCATATGAATGGCAAAAGTAATTGCAACCATAATGTTCTACCCCGCTAATGGTTTGACAATTTCGTTTTGTCGTACTCGTTATCACCTTTCGTAACGTACTTTCTCACCACTTATCATTGCAATTTTGTTTCACCCAAAAGAAAACAGCTTAAGGATCATAAACGATTTGTTGTTTCTTTTTGCGTCATTTTTTTTCAAACAGTCGTTAGCGTGATTGTATCACAAAACACCTGTTCATTGTTGGGGAAAGCATTATCAAACGAATCGTTACTGCCTGGGGGAAGCAAAAGAGATGCTTTTCCCGGATGCGGAAAAGTAACTGCCATTTAGTTGCTTAATGTGATCGTTCACGCATGCTGTTGATGGAATGGAGGTTTTAAATTACTTTAAAAGAGATTTCATTTCGATACTTTGTGAAAAATTTCAATTTCATTAAAACAAACGGTGAATTGAGTATTTTAAACAATTAAACGCTTTGTGTTTATATGCAAATTTGATTTGTGTTTTAATTGAGATTTTGATATTTTTTTCAATTGCATATTTCGGAGTTAATTTGTTCATTTATCGCCTTAATCAATGCAATGTTTTCAATGTCATATGCAAATGACGTCATGACTTTTTTTTAAATACAAATTTGATACTTTTTTTAAAAGTGGTTATTTATACATTCATCAAGTTCCAATTCATCCTCACAATTAATTTCGTGGAAAACTTCCTGATCGGGCAATACTCATGCAAAGCCATAATAAAACTATAAGACGCAGGGAGCTATTTTGACAATGACAATAAGCAACATCACATCTCAGTTGAGGATGAATGCAGAACTCTCAAGTTTCTTTGCTACCAACAAGGGTCTGTTAGAAGGAGATGGGCTAGCTGGTCGTGTCTTGAATCAAGCGCTAGAGTGGGTCATCCGCGACTCAGAGATGGAAACTACGGGGACTATCTTCTATAAGTTAATCCCGATCTCTCCTATGTGGCAGAACTCTACTACACGATCGAACAGGCGGCAAAAAACGTCCTGTTGGAGATTAACGTGGCAAAATCCATATCGATGGTGGAGCCATCAGCTAACACCTGCTAACAAAACTTAACTTACAGATAGGTGAACGCAATCGTCCAAACTAAAGTCGTTCAAAATTTCGCCTATCATGGGTTAAAGAATAGCGACAACAACATTGAGGTTGACATAGGCGATATGGTACATACTAGATGCCAACCGGCCTATCTACAATCTGAAGAATCTTCTCTACTTCGCGACGATCGAAGATGGGATTATATAGAACTTATATGATTTCAGAACGTGCACCCGCCTCTGAGAAGTAGACTTTGTCTAATACTTTCGAAATTCTCTTAGATGCGTTCAAGAGAAAGATTCTGCAATGACGAGCTCTGTGAGTTGTTCACTGAACTCACTATCGTACAGTGAGTTAGACTCGACAAGCTCCTTCGGGCTGATCATGTCATTCGAACGGCATCAAACGACTCAACCCGTAGAGACCATTTAAGTCATTTACTTGAACAGATGAGTGGTAGACCCAAACTGCAGACGACGACACTCGACAGCAAGCGGTTTAAGGAACTCCTTTTAGACTGATCATTTCGTTTCGGTTACGAACTACTCTCGTTTTTTCCTTTGAAGCATCAATGGGCCAGGGGTCTTTGAAATTTCTTCTTGTTCGTAATGTTTGTGAACGATATTAATCGATCATTGCCTCTTAATGTCCAGGATAAATCTTTTGTGGTGCTCCAGAACGTTTTTCGTCTTCCCAAACAATATACTTATTTCATACCGTGCAATCCATTTCTGACAGTTAGCTTTAGGTAAAGTATGTAACTATAAACTTTCATTTAAACTGCTATGGCAGCCCTTTTCAAGCGATATTGAAACAATGAAGCAGAATTCCCGGAGAAATCTTTTTTCGATTAAAAAAAACAGCAATTCTCGAAGCTCACAGAATAAAGGTAGTGGAAAAGAAAGCCTTACAATGACACTTTAAAATGACACTATTATCAGATTTAAAAAAACATATACTAAACTGGTGGCGACATCTGGTATCAAAACTCATCGCGAACTCATTCGTACACCTAATAGAAGTATCAGAAGTTAAATATTTGATATCTAAATCCTAAATTACTCCATATCTTTAAATGGCAGCTCTGGTCATTTGTCATAAATCTAGTCATAAATCAAATACTATTTATCAAGCCGAATGTAGCTCTCTAGCTCAAGGCTTCTTTAAAACAACCAACAACAAGAAAATTTCACCCGTTTAGCAACAAAATAAAACAAAGCCCTGATGTACTTTTTTCTACTATCCCGTTTGGTAGTACGCAATGGGCCCGTACTTAGGCACCACTTTTTTTGCAGTACGTACTAAATGCGATGTTATCCTGTGGCCTGCGGTATACATTAAGTGCCCCTTTGGGGGATCACACTGCTGTCGGAACCACTTGCACGAAAAACCGATTTTTGTGTTTGAATGCTTAATTTTGTCCCGTCGGCAACAGCACAAAATGTGTTTGTGGTAAGGACTATTAGCATCGTTAGCATCGACCATCGCGAGATAAAGGGGGAAATTGTGTGCCTGCATGTGTTTGTGTGGTCAGTGAGCTTTAGCAAAGGACCGTCGATAATGATGGGAATCGGTTCAGATGGCGTGCGTACCGATCCACAAACTCTCGGTGGTCTGGGATGGGCTGATGAATATTGATTAGGCGTAATTTATGCAGCAAACGATTCATTTGCGTCCGGTGCTATAAATAATTCCTCAGCCCGTAACGAGTTATTAAGTGTGAAGTTAAATTTCTGGGAAGTGTCCTGTTTTCGCTACTGAGGCAGGGGGCGCGTTTACGCATCGGTCAGGTCAGTGTGTTTGCGTTTTCGGGAAGGGTTTTTTTTGTTTCTTTTCAAAATCCTAAATCCAGGAAACTGGGCACGATAATCTTACGCAGTTGATAGGCAAAGTAAAGGTTAAATAGAGTACGTATATTGTTTAACCTCGGTCTAGATTGAAAGTAATTAGGGTAAGGAATTAAACAGTCTTATCTTCACCATTTTAAGGTCAGCAGCGATACGAACTGGAAATTTGAATGAGTTCAGAATATTTGTTTCTAAGTTTTTTCAACTATTTTACATAAAACTAACTATTTTATAACTATTTTATATAAAAGATTTTATATCTATCAATTTTTTTTGTTAATCTCAATACATAATTTTCAGTAATAAATAAATATTATCAGTAAGAATTAGAAAAAAGCTCCATTATATATACTGATCCAATCTCGCTAAACCCATGATGTGAACAAAAAAATTCCATCATGTCCCCCACGATTCGAAACATTCCGATAAAAGTAAACAACTCTATCGGACACAAAAGATTTATCGTTTCCTTGTTTTCCATGCGCCCTGTGTGACGGGCTGGGTTTCCCATCGTACGGCTAATGCTTTAAAGACCAACCCCCGAAGGTTAAAGGGTTACCCACCCCTTCCCTTTGATGGGCAGGAAATGTATGTCTGCACCCTTTGCCCTATCTCTAGGGATCGTAGTCGTTCCTGCAAATAACCTGCCCAAAAACTAAGCACTTTTGCGTCCGGTTGAATTCCGTCCCTTAACATTAATTTCCCTTTCATCTTTTTTGGAACACTCATCGGCCAAACGCGCGCGTGTGTGTTTGTATGTTGTGGGGACAGGGGAAAAAGGAAATCAAAGTTATGAAAATGGTTGTACGTTTGCTTGATTGATTTCCATTTACGGTGGACTAATCTGACAGTGGGGAGGGCCAGGAGGAGTAAGATTTATTTTCTGCGGTGAATCGGGAAGGTTACACACCACAACTTTTGCTGATTGTTTTCGGAACACAGCAAAAGGGTCAAAAGATTAATGCTGAAGGTTAACACAGTTGCTACCTGACCCGGGCGAAAATAGCCATAATTGTTATGTGGCTGAAGATTGTGTGTTTTTGAGTCGTTCGCTTATTTACTCCAGTGTGCAAATTAGCTCCCATTGGAGCACTGCTTCAAAACGTCCTCCGTCCGAATAGGGAGGACTTTGGCAAAACTTACCCATCAGTTTGATCACTTCCGTGTGGTTGAGAAATAGATCGAAGTAACCGGTAACCGGTTGGGGTAATCCACAGAGCAGAACCGTCACCAATAGCAACCGCCAGACGATGATGGACGGTCCGATGACGCTGCGTAGTGGTCGCCGGAGGGCCATCGTACCTATTCTGCAGGATCCACAAACACAACGCAACGTGCAAAGGCACGTCTTCACAACAGCGACCGTACGAACATATCTAGCAACGCCGGTAGGATGCAACCATGGCAACCCGGTTTCAGCATCAGATGGTGGATGGAACGATGATAGCGGGCAGTATAGTAGGGCAGAGTAGCAGTAGCAGTAGTAGTAGTAGTAGTAGTAGTGCACACGATCAGCATAAAAGAACACGACGATGCACCGCTATGTATCAAGCTATAAGGTAGGGTAAGAATCGCACACCGGCCTTTGCATCATGGGAAGCAAAACACTTGTCACAGCAAGAGTAAAACACGGCAGGAATTCATTCCCTACTTTACTTGGAAAACAATAATATTCCACTTTAACCACTTTTTAGCGCACTGCTTGCTACTAATAGAAATAAAAAAGCTTTTTTTTCTCACAAAATTTGAATTATTTCAACACATTTGAAGGAAAACCTACACTTTGAAGATATATTGCACAAGATCTATAACACTCAATACTGAAAACCCAACACAACACTCGTCACAATCGCGCCAACTAATTACCGGCACAAGGGATCACTTACGGCCTTTCATAAACCCTCATCGAGCGCACCTTTTAATAGCCCAACGGAGACCACTTCCCGAATAGTGGAATGCCACACCTATAGACGTTACGCATCCACTGTCACTGTGGGTCTGGCTTTGCCAGCCAGCTCCTGCCAGCGCTGATGAATATTCATCACGATTGGATTAAAATTTTGAAATTTTAATTACCATCATTTCATCCAAGCACATAATCCGAATCGTGATACTGTCTGGAGAGAGAGATAGCGTTTGTCCACCCTCCCTTTTGGGGGCGGAAAAGCGACCCAGAACGATATCCTGTTTGGACTCGTCCAGCCGAATTTCACGTAATGTATTATTTCTCACTCACGGGGTGTGGGACAAACGAACGCAAGGGAATGGTTGCATTGCACAATGCATTACCATTTGCAAGTGCCGTACGACGTGTCGTCCGGCTCATCTGCTTGTTTTCCCTCCGTTTGTTCGCAATTAGATATTAATGCGTACACGGACAACACAAGTGTGGGTATGATTAATTTTATGTACGTGTAATTTGATTAAAAATATGGTTCACATGGAAATTCAAGTAGGTTTCCATGTGGATGAATGAATTTCTCTACGAACACGATGAACCACCATCAGTCGAAACCCATCAAACTCGTTTTCTTTCCCAACCGGGAAATTCCGTTGCTCGGGGAAACGAGGAAAACATCCTTTGCTTTTCTTGGTACGGATACTTTCACTCACACTCCAATGCACTTTAAACCGACCGAACCATCTTTATTGTGGTTGGGGATCTGTTTGCCGCACCGCAATTGCTTCTCCGATCGACACCTTCGTTTTGTCACAATTCGATTGAAAGCTAATAAGAAAAAAATCACATACACACACACACATATACAAACAGTCTACCGGCACTGATTTGCTGTTAAGAAACACAACACCTTCTAACGTAAGGCCGAAACAAGAAGCGTGACGTTCCGTATCCGCGTATCGTTTGTAACTGACACGAAATGACATTCCGACTCCGACGACGAACCGTACCAGGACACGAAGGATATGTTCACCGGTGAGTGTAGCGCATGTGCCATCGTCCGAAATTTCCCCTTGCGATGGGAAAATTGCATTCCCAAACACATCAGCGATTGGGAGAGTGAGAGAGATAGCGAGCGCGAGCGAGAGAGGATTGTTGCAAACTTGTTGATTCTGTAACCAACCTGGCGCCTCCATCAGGGACAAAGCAAACGTTTTTAGACCACTTTCAAGTGGCAAACCGTTTTACCGGTTCCGTTCCTTACCGAAGTAATAAATGCTTCTCACAGTCAGAATGTTGTTCGTGTTTACATCGTACATTTCGGTGGTTGGAGTGGAAAAAAGGGTAGGGGGAGGACACGGATAGCAAATTCCATTTCGTGTGCAAAAGGGTGGCAAAAAAGCACGTGTCAGGTTTCCGGCATTTCGCTCGGTTTGGTGTTAAAACGGCATGGCAAATCGCACACCGGAGAATGCCGGCGGTACATTAGCATTCAGCCGGTTTTGGTATGGGTTGGCCAGTGGTGTAAAATGAGATGAACTGTCTAGTGTGGGGTGACAAGCCGGTTATTTTTTTTCTTTTCTGTGCATGCGTTTTGATGTGGATAAATAATGCACATTTACTAACACAACGAAAATAAAATGAATTAAAAGTTTGTTTTAAATGCATAGTTTAGCGAGGGTGAAATGACCCGGGTGGAGTGAAATTTAATTTTGTTTGTTAAAGAATTCACAATTCACAATAGCCTATCATGAGACGTTTATGAATGTAAGAATTTTGTAACAATAAAGCGCGATATTTATGTTGCTTTTGTTTTTCGGTGAATTGTGAAGTTATTTAATTATTATTATAGAGAGAGAGAGAGAGAGAGAGAGAGAGAGAGAGAGAGAGAGAGAGAGAGAGAGAGAGAGAGTAGAGTAAATTTTAAAATAAACACCTTCAAAAATCTAAATTTATGATGAATTTTCATATAACATCAATTATTTATTCATTTATTTGTTTATTTAATTATTACGGCATTTAGACTTATTGTCAGCCACCAAAAGCTGAAGTGTGTACAATTTTCCCAAGGCATTTCCTCCTTGTAGTTTTTTTATACCGGTCATACTCGGTTAACTTATCAATTTATGTTGTTTGTAAAATATTTAATTTCTTCAAAACAAGTCTTAATTACTTTTTTAAACAAAGCAATTCATTATAATAGTCGCAGTAGAGACCCAGTGACTCATGTTAGGTCTAGAGGAGAGAATTAATATTAATTATTAGTACTCGTATCACTGGGTGTACCAAAAGAGCGTAAGAGAATTGATCATACTGAAGACGATTCCTTTGTTGTTTTTTTGTACAATACAATGGGTTAATTTGAAGCTTACATTAGCCAGCCAACTAAAGAAAAGTACAGTGTAATTTCGTAATGTGAATTTAAATCTTTCCGTAACATTGATCGAATCTTAAACTTATCATATCTTTCATCTTTTTTTCCATTAAAATACATTGAGCTGCCTTTATCCTTAAATATCTTTTTAGAAACACTTGTTTTAGATAAGTGAAATCCTTGCAACTTATGAAAATTTTATGTTCAAAAATGTATTTACCAAGTAAAATCTTTACATTTTTACCTTTTTTTATAAATCTGTATATTTGATACTTTTTTAATATATCTATACGGACAGGCCGTTCTATCTGAATAAAAAAAATAAATATATTTCTTTTGTAGGATGCCCTGATAGGCGCTGCTCACAACTCCAAAATGTTAACCAAGACATGAAACTTGTTGCGGACGTGTGAAGAAAAATAGTGTTTAATCACTCGTATCTCGAATTTTACTCACAAGTCAACATTTTAATACATTATTGAAAAATAAAAATGCATAATTTATCTTAAAACCAAGCATAATAATGTCTAATTAGAAATTGATTTTAATTATTAATGATTATTGAAGGCTGAGATTTTACCAAAGAAAATATTGTTATTCTAGAAGGCTTTATCTAGCTTTTAAATATTTTTAGTTATTTTGCTGTAGGGTTGTTGAAAAATATTTCCAAAAAGATTTTAAATTAATTCGAAAATTATTTAAATACAAAAAAAATTAGTTTACTAAATAGTCTTACAGTCCAGAGTACCCATCTCAATCATATACATACACTTATCAAAATAAAACAGCAAAAATGAAATAAAATGAAAATTTAATTACTAAAAAAACACATTGCATCACCATCAGCAAAACACTTTCTGTACAAGCTGTACTCTTGTTGAACTCCTTCAACTTTTGTATCATGTAGCATGTCGAATGCTGTTCAGATTTGCCAAACCATAAAAGTTGCTTCACTTCCTGTGAATCCTTTCACATGTGCCAACTGTGCCCGTCAACCTGTGGCCAAAGTGGTAGCGAGTCAGCCGTAAAAAGCATTTTGTTTTTAATTCAAATTCTCAGCTTACATCCATTTAGCAAAGATGATAGCCGTACCGTAGCGACGCATAAACACTGCTCATCGTTTTCCCTATGGAAACGGAGGCCCTAATTTTCCATCATCCTGCCAAACAAGCACTTGGCACTTGAGGCACTTGTGATTCCACTTCACCATCCATCCATCAATCCATCCATCCATCCATCCGTTCGTCCCTCCGTTCGTTCATTTCCAGCCCTCGCCACGTCTCGGAAAATACGGCGATTGCAGCAGCACCGATAGCGGCACGATGCTTGAGCATAAATTTAATGCTCACTTACTTTGGACTGGAGTGGTTTGCTTTTTGAACAACACTTCCGAAATTCGATGACGAGTGGGGTAAACATTTGGACCGTTGGATTACAGCCATTTACTTATGCGCCTTGGCAGGCGAGCGAAGAACGTCCCATTCTACTTGTAGCCGGATCCGTGCTAGTGAGCGTGATAATTGGTTTTTAACATTCGCGTACATTGCGAAAGTGTTCTTACACCAAAATGGGGTGGCTTGGGAATGTTCATGCAGGGGGGCATGCTGTGCCTCATTCGCAATCCTTTTTTCGTGATTTGTACAGTGTTTGTGTCGATTTTGTAGCAAAGGTTTGGAGTTGTTCATTGTTGACAGACATAGGAGATTGTTAATTATAAATAAAGAAAGATTTTTGTATGTTTACGGTGCCCAAAACATATTTAAATAAAAGTTAAATTTGGAGCAAAAAAGTGTCCCTTCCTTATTATAAAAAAATTGGCTAAAACGAAATTTAAAACCGCTAAAAAAATTATGTCTTCTACTTTTATAATTTATTATTTTTATTTTTAAATTTCTTAAGCTCTCTTTTTTAATTTTTAAATTTCAATATGAAAAGATACAATAATTTAAAAAAAATGAGAAGGAGTGCCGACAAACTTGCAATCAGCCTCCAATTTCTAATTACTAAACATCAGACTCATTGTGTTAAGCCTTTTTAGTCTTTAATTCAATTCCAATCGGCACCTTTTGTCGATTAACATAGTGGCGAATGGTGCACTGTTTAACTAAAAAAAACAACTATTTCGAAGCTTCACCAACAGTCTTCCAAATTGCTTCCATTATTTACTATTTGCTAAAACCATTTTCTTTTACCTTCACAAAAATGATGTAATCGAACGAAGGATTCATTATCCTTGATCCTTCTGGGGAATGTTGATCCAAGTTGATCCTTCAACAGGCAGCACCTATTTCCCATCCCGATCCAACCGACTCCAGACTGCTCCTACATCAAAAGCCTTCATTATTATCTGACGCTGAGGTTGATTTTAGGCGGTCGATTGAATCTTCCAACGGGCCGAACCATCGACCGAACATGGGATGACTAATTACATTAGCTTCTGCCAAACCCCCTTCGGCAAAGGGTGAAGGATTTGCTGAGGATCTGTGAACCGTACCGAGCCGCCAACGCGTCGGATAGAGGAACGATAGCTGATGGGACGTTTTGCGTTGGCGCACACAGTTCGGGCGGCGAGACAGTGGAGATGAGGTTGGGTTGCGTTATTATCAGCCTTGTTGCAGCACCAAGAAACATCAATCAATTGAACATCAGTCATCGGGCGTAGCACCAAGTGGCAGCCGTATATACATGCCCGCTCGTCCCGCTCGATCCTCGCGTGTTTGTCGTGCCCGTCTGAATAATGAATATTTTAAGCCATTAATTCCCGATGAAACGTTGAACGATGTCGTACATGGTTGGACGGGGGATTAGGGTGCGTGAAGAAGAATAAATACTCTTGCTCGCTTAGCATATCATCGAGCGATGGCCCGCTCGGTACTGTTTCCGATCGAGCGCATGCAGAAGAAGGATGTCGTCTGATTGTAATTTACGGTTTGAACCCTTTTCACTCATCGCTAGGTGTTGCTGGTGCATGGTTTTGTGGTGAACGGCGCACCACCGGAAGAGTGGACAGTAAATTTTCATCATCTCAAACCAGTTGCTGGTGACACTCGGTTGTGCCCGATGTAGCAAATGTCTGCAATGGCGAGAATGCAGGAAAAGGTGCACACCAGCTTAAGAATGGCATTCCGGACGTCCTTTCGTTTGATTAGGTACAGGTCTTTTCGGAGCGACTTCCGACGACCCTGGCGTATCGTGTGGCGTTGAAGTAAATGGTGTCTAGACGAAGGCAAAACTCGTGTGCAAAAACTGAACGTTGTAGCGATACTTTTTCTCATTTCTGAGAAGTATGCAGCAAACTTCTTCCCAAGTACATTTAAGCATTCTTTTTGAAGCGCAATAACGTAGAAAATGTTGATGGTTTTGTGTAAAACGGTACTTTTATAACCATAATTTTATCCGGATGAGTTTCTTTTTAGTCTAATTAACTTTAAAACGGTAGAAGAGATATTAACTGTACGATTTTTAGAATGTTTTAGTGCACTACAATATTTTGCATGTCGAGAAAATATTGAGATGATAAAGTACGTAACCAAAAATTGAATTCAAAAATATATGAAAAATGAGAGTAAAGTGTTTATCCAAACTACACCCCAAAGTGCTTGGAGTTCTGCTCTAATAAAGATCTACACTCTTTGAAAAAGTTGTAATTTGGAGCTTTGAGATCTCCTCTCTTCTTTCTGATGGTCTACAGATCATCATGAGATACAGTTAAGAGTTGATAACAGTCCTTTCGTGTGAAGAAGGATATCACTCAACGTCAAAATCTCAATAAGTAAGTTATTCCCAGAGATGGTCTTTAAAGGATTAAATAATTATATTGAATTGCCTTTGTAGAATTTCTTGAATAGTTTATAAAGCACTAGCTGTTTGTATAGCATAAGTCATCGTACACGATTAGGTTCGATTATTCTCCAAAAATTCAGGACAGATACCAATACGATAGCTTGATCTCAACCTATTCCTGCTAAACTACATTTTCAGTTCTTTTTTTTGCATTTTCAGTTCGTTAGTAACGTCAATTTTTGCCTTTTAGTGTCATAACTTCGGAACACTGTGGAAAAAGCCATAAAAAACATGAGAATCTAAATTTTTCAAAATATTTTGAAAAATTTAAGGTACTACGCTTTTAAAGCGTTTAAGTGTATTTATATTGCGCACTTTTATCAAATAACATATTGATTAAATACTGCCTGGTCAATAAATATGGTATTGTCATACAGAAGGCCTTTAGTGGGAAGGCTTTACACTGGGCGTCTCCATCAACAAACACTTCAAGCAATTTGGACAGAGTGGAGCAAATGGAAGATGAATCCTGCTACTCAGAGTCTTACAGCAATAGGAAGGATCAGAAAGCCAACTATCTTCCATCGGGTTCTAAATGGTTCTTCTTCTTATGAGGCACTACAACCTCAGGAGAGGTCTTGGCCTGATCAATTTTGGCTGTCCTTGACATGATGTTCTTACTATTCTATGATAGTTCAAATGCATAAATGGGGTTGCATAAAGAAGGAAATTATTGAGAAGTCGTTCAAGAAAACTATAATTGCCCAAGATGGAACAGAAGATGATGATCTTTTCGATGATGACAATCCCGACCTCGAAACGGACGTGAAAATTGAAGAGTCTGGCAGAATTTCATTAACTGAATTGAACATTAAACATATGAACATTTTCATACCTGTTATGGCGACTAAACTTCCACTGTGTATGTTTTGTAAATCCTTTTTTTTTACTCTAATCGATAGAAAATGCTGTGTAATTCCTTTACTTGATTAAGGAAATCTAGATTTTTTCTATTCCATAGCAAACTGACAAACGTTTGCTTTGAGAACGCGATTTTTGGGTGAAAAGTTGTAAATCGTATTTGTAAATTGAACATTGCATTTATTTTTGCAGCGCAATAAGTTTACTCTTTCGACTATAGTTTCGGTATTTGTTGAACATATTGACTGTATTTCTTCCCTATATTGCATTAAAAATATAATAAAACACAAAACATAATGTATAAAACATTAGCTAGCCGCAGAGATTCTAATTCCAATTTTAATATAAAATTAACCTGAAATAAAATTTTCCAAAGAATATGCATGTATTGATAGCAATGAAACACCAGTATGGACTGTTTCACAATCATAAGAATAACGCTTCCGAAGCGATACTGGTGCAAATGAGAATCGTTCCGGTGGAGTTGAATGGAATAAAGAGGAAACGGCTGGAATCTAATAACTGTTGAACACATTTGCATAATTATATTAAATTTCGTACGTACTCATGGCATAATCACGTGTCTCACCACCGAGGCAGCCTCGCGATAGACAGTGATATGGTTTCGTTTTTAAATATCAACTGCACATTAAATATTATAAGCGTTGTTGGGACAGAATGTACAGCAGAAGCATATTTCATTGCAAATAAAATTTGTGAATTTTAAAATAATTTTGAGAACTTATTCGTAAATACGTATCAAAGGAAGAAATGAATACAAACAGCTAATTCATATTATTTAAATTTCGTTTAAAATTGTTTGTTCAATATATCAAGAACACTCTTAACATTATGGCTACAACTGCAAAAAGACACAACACTCCAGGCAATTGTTCGCCATACTGGGAAAGTAGAATTTGCCAACGGATGGAAACTATCGCCCGTTGCGAAATAAATCTTCATAATGCTACGATGCAACGGGTTGGAAAATTTCTTCCCATCTTGCAACATGACGGTGTGCGGGTGTATGGGTGGTGTATCTTAAGTATCTTAAGCTTTCATCCGTCAAATTTAGCCGTACCACACGTACCACTCCCTTTTTTCCCATAACTACTTGCGTCTTGCGCTGGCTGACTGAACGCGATGCAGGTGACTGAAAGTCGTCTTTAACGGTTTAAGAATCACACCAGGCAGCGGGAGGAGAATGGCATAAGTAAGAAGATCATAAATTATAAGCACACCGTAGAATGTGGATAGTGTGAGGATAAAGTTTGCCCACGCTAACAGCAGTTAAAAGTTGTATAATATTATGTGCGTAATTTTCTTTTTTTTTCGATTTGTTTTGCAATGTTTAAGTGTTTCTTACGCAAACAAGCATAAATGAAATATTGAAATGGTTTTAATAATATGTATAGTTTAATGAATAAATTGTTTCATTTATGTATTTTCTTTTAATCTAGAAGGAGAAAACAGGAATCAAAGCAAAAGGAAAAAATAATTTCTCCTTTCCTTTTTATGTTCCATTCCGTTCATTTTGTTTCTCTTAATTGTAATCTACAGTAATAGAAATAAGGCTAGTTATTAGAATTTTTGTTTAAACATAAACCTAGAACCATCTTCATTTCGATTTCCTTTTTCTTGACCTTCTTCTTGCAAAGTCGTCGATGGCTTTACTTCTAAGAAAGTAGGCAATAAAAAAAAATCAAACACACAACACAGCCAACAAACCATCGCTGCGGGCGATTATCGAAATACAAACAAGAAATGAATTTCATCTCTTTGAAGATAAACGTACCGACCGACCGGGAAGTAAAGCGTACGGACGGCAAACAACAATATCCGATGCCAAAAAACCTTAACTTCCCCATGGTTCAACACGTTACGAAAAATACCTTTTCCGGAGCAAGTAGCGAAGAAACGTGGGGGAAACTGTTGTTACTTCCGGTTCGGAGCAGGGAATTAATAAGAAACGAAGCGCACCACCATGGGGTGGGAGAGGGATGGGCACCGTACCTACAAGATATTGCACGCCGGCCGTCAACGAGATCAAGTAGCAATTTGTAGGCAGATGATATTTCGTCCTGTAGTTTTCTTGCGAAGGTAAATTTGCTCACGGCGGGTTCGATGGATAGCTGGAGATAGGGAACTAGAAACGAATAGACGCGAGACCAAGTTTCGTATTACAACTATTGGAAAATTAAATGTGATTTGATGTTTTGCATTGTTTTGTGCTTAAAAAGTAAAACGATTTTAATTGTTTATCTCTATTTAAACAATTTTTTTAATGTACTAAGGTTCAAATTCTTTCTAGCAAAATCTTATTTCTGTTACAATTTACCAATTACAGAGTCTTTTTTATTCCAGAAGGCTTAATTCTATATCTTATCTTATCTTTTCTGTGGCTTAAAGCTAGTTGTGACAAAAAAAATGGCAATCGAAAAAACAAGCCTCAACCCAAAACGGTGTATCTCATCTATGCGTCAGTGTAATTTCCTCCAGCAAATCATCCACCTAATCAGTAGCAGCGAAGATCCTGTACCACACCGTCTAACACGATCTAATTGGAAATTGTACTCAACGGCCCAAACAAAAAAAAAACGAGAAAGGTTTCCGCGAGTCCAAACAAATATGAACGGGAAATGGGTGGGAAATGAATAGGGAAACGGGATGGTGCCCATCCCGGGAATTGAAATTGGCTACAGGGTATCCCGACGCCCCCCTTCCCCGCCAGGTTAAAAAGGGGACAACATTGACGGTAAGGTAAATAACCGAAGGGAGAACCATTCGGCCGGAAGCGTACAATTCATCCCGAAGCGTGAAGAAAATGATGAGCCGACTTTGGGCTGTTTTGGGGTAAGGATTTTCCGCAAGGAAATTGGAAGCAAAATCCATAATGTTGGTTTTTTTTTCTCTTCGTTCATTTCCGTCTCTTTTTTGGCGAAATAAATACGAGGGAGTAAAGATGGTTTGCCGTTGACTGTGTGCTGGGATTTGCATGTTTTCTTCACGAACGATAGTAGGGTTTTGCTTGCTTCTTGCTAGTAGCAAATGTTTCTGCAAAGGTTAAGGTGCTACACATTCAGGAGGTTTGGTATATTTTGCTATGGTTTAATCCATTAGGGCAAGGATTTCTCTAATGCTGACTTAACTACAGACAAACTCTTCCTCTTCTGCTTCCCTTTTTCTTCTTATGCAGTGTAAATGTTCGTTCGCTCTTACAGCAAAACGTAACGATCACCAACTACTAAATTTACAAACATATCAATTACTAAATATTCAATGCATTTTCGAACCAAATGCTTATTATAATTTGTTCCAAAAATAGTTGCAAATTGCAACTAACAGGTATTTTTTCTAATTTTTTTATTATTTTTATTCTTTTTTTTATTTAAAGGATTATTTGAGTGAAAAGAAACTTATTGAAACAAATTCGCATTAAAATACATCAATTTATAAGTTTTTATAAATTTCCCATAAAAATGCTAAGGCTTAGAAGATTTTTAAAACAATCAATTTTTTTAAATTTTTTATTCATTTTTATTTAAAGCATTATTTGAGTGAAAAGAAACTTATTACACCAAATTCCCATCAAAATACATCCATTTATAAATTTTGCTAAATTTCTCAAAAAAAAACTAGTCTTAGAAAATTGGCAAATTTATAGAATTTGTTTTTGGAAAATGTCTACAAGATGAGGTGGTTTTCGAATGAACAGCCATTCTACTGTTTTAGAAATAATATTTACATTCACAATAATTGTATATAACACGTACGTACTTTAAAAAATAAACGATCACACGACTTTTTTAAACTTTACAATATTTAATGACACTCAACCGATCTAATGTTTGAATTTGTAATTTTTACCTTGTAATTGCCAACAAAATCGAGCTATCCTGGCCGCCATTACAGAAAATTGTCATGGCGTCAAGTCCCGATTTGAATAGCAATTTTTCGTTGAAACTACACTTACAGCGACTTTTTGCATTTTTTTTATATGGAGTACAACAGCACCTAACGTATCTTGGCCCAAAATGGTATCGTTCGTGTCCTTCAGAAACTCTATCTCTCATCACAAAAATGTGCAAATCCAAATGAACGGAGAACTCAAGAACAACAACTGAATCTTAAAATTAATACTAGTAGTAGTAGTAGTAGTAGTAGTAGTAGTAGTAGTAGCTTCAGATCGATAGAATCTAACAGCCAGAGTTATATTTTTGTAACACAAGTTATATATTCAAACATGAATTCTTTTTTAAATATTAATTCCAAATTTCCAATGTCCGGAGTTGGCTCCGGGCCATTAATTAGTGAGTTATATAAATTTCAATAAATGCACAATGGCTTTAAGGGAAAACAATTCCACATTATAAGACAAAATCCCCTACACAAAGCACAATTAGCTAAGCATTTTAGTACACGAACCTAAACAAGACACAAAACTCTTCATTAGGCAAACGAAACAATAACCCACACTCAAAAGCAAC
This sequence comes from Anopheles vaneedeni, assembly GCA_016170025.1. Lineage (NCBI taxonomy): Eukaryota > Metazoa > Arthropoda > Insecta > Diptera > Culicidae > Anopheles > Anopheles vaneedeni. The sequence goes on from STHA01000005.1 coordinate 35,832,162, forward strand.
ACATCAAAATCACACCCCTTTGTGAATAGTAGAAGCATAAAACGTGAATAGAAAAACTTTCCAGATTAATCACTAAATCCAGCGTAATATACGAGACTTGGTCTAATAAAATACTCACTTCAAACGAAACAAACCTATAAAGGCCCATTCCGACACTTCTACACCTTTCGGGTCCGAAAAACAAACGAATCTTACCAACGGTGCGAAAAAAAATAACTAATTTCGATCGAAGCGTTGCTTTATGGGCCGTAAAAACCACACCCAATATCACGTGGTTTGGAATAGTGACTTTTGTTCCTTGCCAATGGCATAAATCGAATGATAAATCTTTTCCAACCATGCAGGATGGCAAACAATACGTCCGGAAAATGGTAAATTAATGCGGTTGATTCCACCGAGAGTCTTTGATGATAGCCGAGGTACCAGACTATCTTACACATGTTTGAAGAATTCTATATCAGCAAATGGAAATATCGATAAAACCGAAAGAACCCTACTTAATTACCTTGTTGTGTTCTTGATTAGAAGAAAATGCCATTTCGGGGAACGTAATCAATCTACAAATCCAACCTTATACATGTAGAATTTTGCCTGGATGCAGATCAAGCGCATCCACTCGTCGTTGCGTTAGTTGGAATTGATTTTAATTATCCATTGCAGTCAGGATAATTGCCGGTCATTTGTGCAGTGAACCGATTTTAAAACATTTTAATTGAACTCATTTGCTTCGACCGGTTTTCAGTATAATGATGGCCGGTTGTCGAATGGGAAAATCCAACAGCGTAACCAGTCTTTTCGGTAACGTTGACAACCGTTGTTATGGACAGGATAGTTCATTAAGGATTCGATAGATGTCGAGTGCATTGATGATGCGTACGCAATTTTACCTGTAGAACGTATACAGTGCCTTACAAAATTTGGTACATAAGTATTTTTATGGGAATTTAGTGTGTTATTGAAAATTAATTTTGATGATTTAATTTTAACAATTTAACCCAAAAATACATTAATTATTAAAACAAAAAACATTCGAAACTACAATTTTAAAATTTATTTTTTATTGTTATATACTAATTTGTTTTTTGTTTTTCAGGATATCGCCGGCGTATAAAAGCATTGACGGGCTTATGGTAGGCCATTGATAAATGAATCAATATGAGCTAAAACATATTTCTGACAACTAATTATCGATTTTTACACCATACATTCTTTAAGTTAAGTAGGATTCTAGCCCAGTAATAACATTAGTGGATCCAGTTTCAATACATGCAATTGGTGAATTCAAATGAATTCATGAATCGACATTCTAATCTACAGCTCTGAATACCTTAGTACCATCACGTAGAAAAGTTATTCGCCGATAGTTATTTATGTCGTTCTTTGCTCCTTTCTTATCAATCAAAATCATCCACGAAAATTGTCCAGCTTTTGAAAGTGTATCAAAAATTTGTCATAATGTGGGATGTCAAGCTAGATGATTTTGTTTCCGCAATTTCCGTGACCCATCCTCGTGTCGTTGCCAATACACAGTTTGTGGAATGTTATTTTTAGCTAGGTATCTATTTGATTTCGTTCATTATTCTCCAAAAACGATTATTGGAATATTTTCGCTATGCACTGTATTTTTATTAGAGTGTTCGCTCACAATGTTAAATTTAAATTGCTTTAATGCCATAGTTTCAATATCAATTGTACTCAAAAATCCAAAAACAGCAGTTTGAATAAGACTTTATTAAACATTATTATGCATATGATATATTATTATACACGTATCAGCAGTATTATACACTTATTATTATAGCACTTATAGGCTTATCAGCTTTAAAAAAGTGCCACAAAAACGTGAATAAAAAATGATTTAATCATCGAAGTGACACATCACCCTATAGGGAATATTTAAATCACTTGACACTTACAACCGTTACAATGTAACAGCAACGGAGTAACGCCACGTGCTGCTACTGGTGCAACTTGATCAACTGTTACTAAAATTCCTGTTTCTCTCTCTCTCTCTCTCTCTCTCTCTCTCTCTCTCTCTCTACCGGACCGTTATTTTGTCACCTTTTATCGGCTTATTTTCCACTTTTTCTGTTGAGCTTATTCGATTTTATCTCACCTCGTACATTATACACACGAGAGAAATTAACAGTAATGTGCGGTTTGTCAACTGTGCGGTTAGCTTAGTTGCGCTGGTGCAACAAGGTTCAGCAAATGTTCCATTTCCTCGGCTACAGCATACGGTAGTCCCCGTGGGCTTTTTGCAGCATTACCAGCATATCGGCATATCTGACAAATGTGTGCCAGGATATAAGCACTTTCGCTTACCATGCGCAATCCAATGTCAGCCGGAATGTTGTTGCCAGTAGCAGGAGAAGGGAAAAAAAGAACAGAACCAACACGGGGCTTGGTATATGTCATGAAATTTATTTGCATTTACCGCCCAAGCACACATCAGTGTACTTTATAGTGCGTCTGTTCTCAATGGCTCACCCGATAGGGATCGAAAGCAGGGTAACAAAAGTGTGCCAAAATATCAGCACGACGGCGAATGCCCCGGTCCGGCATTAGGGGAAAAAGGCACCCCACAATGTGAAACTACAAAACCTGGGTGGGTGACTATTTGGGCGTCGTAAACGTTTCACTGCAACAGAGCTGCCAATCAATCTCGAAACGCCTCCATCCCATCATCCATTCAGGGACCTGCCCCGGGTGGGGTGTAAGGGATGCGAATGGTCCAAGCATCAACCGACAAGAAACAACCCTTAGCGCGTCACCCACCATTTCGTTGGGGGTTGACTCGACGAAAATACGCACGGGATTTTGATCGTTTCCACTTTTGGAGATTTGCAATTTCAGCCTTCAACCCTCTTGTGGAGTGATTTTCGAGCACTGCTTACTGTGAGGTCAAAGCTCAAGACCAGCAAATCGACCAAAGAGACGGATGTAAGATGTATTTACCCAGCGTGTACTAAGGGTGGGCCCCAACCCAAAACCCAACTACCCCAAGTGCTGTCGTCGTCAGCTTGCGTGTGCGTGTACTTGGCAAATATCGAAGATTGGTTTGCCGGCTCGGGTGCACTTTGATGTGTGTGCGCCAATGTAGGCAGCGTAGGGATTACAATAAAAAGGGGTAAAAACGATTTTTTATCCTTCCTCCGGTTGGGGATCGTTTGATAAGTTTCTGGAGGTAGGGTTTGCGATCGGTGACAGGGGCAAAGGGGCAACCAACATGCTACATATTGGAATTGTCGATTGAGAACGAATTGAAGCGTGTTTTTTTGGTATGGGCCACGGTATGCCTATATTCTATGTTTGGTTGTGATGAACCAAAAGGGGATTATGGATGTAAAATATTGGATGAAAATGGATATTGATGTATGGAACATTTGTAAAACGTATACCACGCAATGGTAAGTTTATTGAACCGGAAATGTTGAGTAATCGTTGTACGACGAGTTTCTACTGAATCGTACGCAAGTATTCCCCTTAATAATGTGAGAACTCAGGTTTTTTTTCAAACAGTTAAATTTATTTATTTTGTCGAAGTAAAAATAATAAGCAAGACTTTGTAATGCACAAAATCCTTCATATGTGTCATGATTTACCAATCCCCTAAACATCTTAGTAAACCACTTTCCGCAATCGTTGCTATGGAGTCGATTGGTTCATCAGGAGGGAAACGTGTTTTCTCTCACTGGGCTTCTTCCTTACCGTGCACGAGGCACGATATGTAACTGAAGATGATAATTGTAACCGGTAGGCGTGCTACGGGGTGTGCCACCGGATAAAAGTCCAACTTTAGGGTAGGTTTCTGTACGCCCAACGGTGGCACTTTTTTCCTGCTTTGGTCAACAATCGAAACCATTCCCGATTGCGGAGGGTGCACTTGACACATTTTTTTCTCTCATGTTATTTGCTTCTTTTTGTCACATCTTTTGCACCAAAGGAAAGTAATTCCGCACGCATACTGAGCGTGTAAATTGTGAAGGTGGGTTTTTGTATGAAATGTGTACTTGGGTTGGATTTACTTTTCCGCAGCTCGGTTCGGAATGAGCAGGGAAAGAAGTGTTGGTTTTTTTTTGCTTTGGGGAGGGAGGGTTTTATTATGTCGCTGATATGATTTACACTTCATTTTCGATTTTTGGTTGTTGTTGATGTTTACAGACACAGCCCACACTCAACGCATAAAAGCAGAAGGGTGTCATATTGCTTTACCGATGGATCGATTATTTCTCCTAAGATGTAACAGTTTATTATGTGGGCAGCAGTAGGCAGCAGTGGAAGGTTTCTTAGCGATGAATCATCATTTAAGAAACGGAAGGAAAATTGATTTTATGAGATAATAGAAAGGAAATAACTTGGTCAAAATTGGGCTCTGGGCTGTTCGTATTCAGAAATAATATTATACATGGAACAATGCAAAAAGAAAGAGTTGCTAAATATTTACACATCAGAGACCGTGTATGTTTGCTTCTGTATTGATTATTTGATATCATAGCAAAAAGTTTAATTTTTATTTCTTATTTATAATTCATGATTACGGCTTTGGCCATATCGTCAGCCTAAAAATGCTCAAATTAGTACAATTTTCACCAGGTTTTTCCTCGTTGTCCTTTGCTTTATCCCGAGCATACTCGGTTGTAGATCGGTTGTCTTAGCAAACAGTTGTATTGTAACGTTTTATTAGTCTATAATTTGTTCAATTACTTGTATTTTTTTAGATTTGCCTACATTTTAATTTTTATGTGCCTTTACAAATTTTTTCTTACACTTAAACCTAACATACACTTTCAATTTCCTACCCTGTCATAATTGTCTCGAGAAGGCAAAGCAAGACTTTGTTCTTTATTGTATTATGAACAAATGAGTTTATTACTTACTTTACCGGAACTCCTCTGTCCTTGTGGTAGATCGTCTACCATCGAAAGATCTAATTATTCTGTGATAAAATTTACGAATAACTTTTGACAAATTAAGATGATGTATTACAATAGTACCAAATCAATAAACCACTAATAAAATATGCAACACCAAGCATAAGAAGCTACTTCTATCGTGATCTTTTATTATTGTTGCGAAATTCTTTATTTAATTCTTTAAAACTATTTATTTTATACGTTTTCAACTTATAACTATAACAGGTAGGCTTGTGGATAATTTTTTTTAAATTTATCCTTTAATTTGTAAATATTGAATGGTATTATAACAAATTTTGTCAAAATAAGTAAGCGCAGATATGGAAAAACCTTCGACCTTTCGCGTGAGCTATTTCTAAGTAAATAGGTAAAGAATATGTTAAGTAAGATAATTCAATTTTATAATTAAGATTATTCAGGTTCAAACAAAACTGAACATTATTTCAAAATATTGTCACGTTCAAATTCACTGATCTTAAAAACAAAGTAAGAGCACTTAAAAAATGAACATTAATTTATGTTTAACGTTTTCCAATTCGTTCAAAGATGATAATTTGTACAAAAAATACAATATTCACATTCAAATTTAATCATAATCATATACAAGCGTACAATATCAATATGGCCTGGCCGTTCTATCTGAATAAGAAAAAAATATGTACATATACATATGAGAAGAATAATAAATGTTTTTCGTTTCCAGTAACAGTTCACTTTTCTTTCGTTCCGGTTTCGGTTTTCGGTCCGAAGTTCACGGTGGATGGTTTAATACTGTTGCCTCGCGTCCTGCTGATTGTCTTTTTTAACTGCCATCAGGACGCCAGGGTGTATACGAAATATAATGTTTCTTTTTACATATTATCATTTTTTTAATTCTTTACACAATTCTTCTTCTTCTTCTTGGCTTTAACGACCTTACAGGTCACGCCAGGCATTTCTGGCTTACTAGACTTATTTTTACTACGTAGCCGGATAGTTAGTCCTTGCTACGGGGGGACGGTCCGGATGGGATTTGAACCCGGTCCGGCCGTGTGGACTGGCGCCGTTTATCACATGCATCACATTTACACAATTATACAAGCGTTATAGGCTTAACATAACTTTCTCTTCTTGGCTGCTTTAAACAACGTAAGAATCCTACATTATGTTATATTATTCGAATTTGTAACTCTCATATTTAATGAAGGTTTTGGTTTTGAGCATAAAATTTAAATAAAAAAAACGAAATCGATAAATACGCAATAACTCTAAAATCCAATTGCAATTGCGTTTGCTTTTCAGATTGTCACATTGGCTTTTCGCAAACAAAAGCAAGCAACAACAAAAAAAGTATCTGTTATGAGTATCACCGTCCGCCTGATACATCGATGTAACCATATTAATATGATCGTTAGCATAGTCAATCACCGGACGACCGAGCATTCCAATCCGTTCTCAAAACCACCACCACCGAATGACCAACGGGTGACATTTATTGATCCGATCGCGTTTGCCGAATATCGTTTTCTGTAGTACGATTGCAGTTGCTAGAGCCATCAGTCGAGTTCGCACGTCCGAATCTTCCGTCCGCAATGTGAGTGCGGTAAAGCTACGCAATTAATTAAAATTTATTGTGAAATTGTAAATGATTTATCGACCATGGTGAGGGAGGGTGACCCACTCGGACCGTATGGTGCAATGGTGGTACCACCCTTGTCATGTCCCGCGGTTTTGATCCGGTTTTGTAAAGTTGAACAACTTTTTGATTGGAAAAATACAATTTGCATACAACCGGGACGAAAGGATGGATGGTTTGGTGGCTGGTACACCAATCAATCAATAATGATAAAATGAAAGGAAAACTGGCTGGGCCAGGTTAGTGACACCTGGTATCGTTCTGGAAGTGTACGTCCTGCACAGAAATCAATCTCAATCTTACCTGCACCCAGTAAAGTGGTTCATTTTTAGAGAGCATTAAAACCATATCAATCAGAAAGTTGATTGTGGACAAAGCGGTGACAAAGCTGTATCAAATTGCAATTTTCCAAGCTTCCCACTCAGGAGTGATATTTTTCTCGCTCAAAAGTAGGTAATTGTAATGTAATCAAAATCATTAATTTTGATTTTCTAAAAACCCGAACCAGGTTAAAATGAAATCCAACATGAAACAAGCATTAACCTTTTTAAGTACCTTAAATAAATATTTTTTTTTGCAATTTGTTTTTCAAAAAGTACAATTAGAACAAAAAAAGTTCGATACCCAAGCGGCCGGTAAAACACTGACAATTCATAGTTCCTTTGTAACTCCCTACGCCCAGAGCAAACTCAATGAGTTGGAGAACTTCCCGCGCACGGAACGCTCCCCATCAGGGCGCAATGCAAGTCTGTGTTCATATTCTGATGCATGAAGCCGATACCATCTTTCAAGTAGAGATTCCATAAATTACATTTTTATTGGCAAATTTGTCCTTATCAGCACTCACCCACTTTTCCCCTTTTTATTTCGCCCTCCATCTCAAACCCAAAAACTCCAATCGTTCGAAAGTCGTTCTTGGCGTGTGTCTACCGAGGTGGACAAGGTTGAAACCAAACTTGAAATCCACTTTTCGCAAGAGAATATATACATGTACTATAAACGTTTGAGGGGGCGTTCGTTTTTCATATCTTTTGCGAGCAATTTCAGCATCGGTTTTTGTAGTGACGCGTGACGCTAGTATAGATGCAGTAGGAAGGGAGATTCCTTGGGAATAGTCCTGGGCCGACGGTAGATAACGGGAATGAATTTTCGGTTTTATGGTAGTTACTATTTAAAATGAGACCGTATAAAGATGGAAAGAAAAGGGAACCGAAAGGCCAGATAAAAAGCGGTAGTGACAGTTAGATTTCATTGGTTCCCTTATTCTTGTTTAACTTTCTCTATTCGGTCGTGGTTCGAAATGTTCTAACGCGATAGAGTGTATGAGCGGGGACCCTCCCCCCCAATTCCTTCATTCAAAACTGAGACATTTTCATGGAGGGAGTTATAACAAATTGAAAATGTCTTATCAACTCATTTCCTAGCATGAGTTCCTCCTCCTAGGGAGAGTTCCTCTCCGTTGGGGGAATAAAATTCAAACAAACCTGACGGCATAAGGATGTAGGAAGTTTTTGGGCAAATAGTTTTGAGCACACGAATGTTCGGCAAAAGTATTTGACGCATTGGTATGCCGAAATAACTTCTATGGCCAATAGGTTAAATATATAACAAACCCGGCATTTAATGAAGAATCCGTTGCAATTGGAGAAGTATTCGATTTTTTTTTGTATTCAATTTTGGAAACTGGCCTCAAATGATTCCTTGTCGAAAAAGACGTTTAAAAAATATTCTTCCGAACTCGTATTAAAATAATTTCACCCAAGGCATACATTGTCGTGCTCGCTCGGAAGCATTTAATTGAGTCATTAAAGTAATTATTCGTGGTAAATCACAGCCCGGTGGAATTTAATCGCTTGGCCGAAAGCGTGCAATGGACGCGCCTGAACCAACGACGTGTTAACGGTGTGGAAAGCAACCAATAATAAAATGAGTTGTTAGGAAAGTCCTTTAGCACCGCAGGGTTGTTTCGCGCCATACCTCCCAGGCGGTGGGAATGGGATTGTTCAAGTTCAGGAACAACCTCCAGTTCCTGTGGTAGTTATAACAAAAAACCAGCCACAACAACAGGCAAAAGTAGCTACTATTAATCTTTGCTGGCAAGGCAACGTGTGAGGTAGTGTATTTTAACACACCAGTTAAAACCGAACGTACGATTATGTCGCGTGTATAATGGCCGTTTGGAAGTTTTGGCTTATGATTGATTTTTTCACATCACGGATCCAACAGAACGATCGTGGCTTTCAGGTGGTGGACCCCGTGGTGACGATAAAAAGTATTATTTATTGCTTATTGATACTGTGACACTAGGAAAGTTATTGATTCGTTTGAAGGTACATAAACCTGTACCAGTGTTTCTCTATCATTAACAAAGTTCCAAATAAAAAAAAATAGTTTTATGTACCAAATTATACGCCCAAAACGGTTTAATAATTTACCTCCCTTTGGGAAAACGAGTAGAGACTGGGAACGATAACCTACGACAATAATTTATCATTTTGTTTTCTCAAGAGAAAACTGTGCTCAGAACCGAGAAACCTAGAATATGAAAGTTAAACATAGGAAAAAGATGGATTTCAAATTTAGTTTTTGTTCTCTTGAAGTTGATCAAACTTTTCTAAAAATGCTACTAAAGAACTACTAATCCGAAAAGGTACGATTTGAAGGGAGCAAGATTTCGGGATGAGGTAAATAATTAGCTCTAAATTTAACAGTCCTCTACAATGTGTCGACTGATTAAAGGGTAAAGATTAAAGCAAGGCATATTTAAAGTAAACCCACAAATGGAACGACAATGGTAGAGTAGAGGTAGAGTCTAGAAAAAATAAAAATATGTACCTGTGTACTAAGCATTGTCGCAGAGTATAATGTGCTTGATGTGTCTTTGACTCCTCTACTGCTTTTGTGTAAACGATCGACTTAAACGCATCAATTTTGAAGCACCATTAAGCGGCCACGGAGAATACCGAGTTCGCAAGTACATCAAATCACAACAATTTTCCTCCCTTGCATCCGTTGACGTTTGGCTCTTAATTCTCGCGTTGGCTCCTAATGAACAACTTTGAAAAAGGTCCCACCAGATTCACAGCAACAGGTTACGCTGATGGAAGGTTCAGCTTAGGCTGTTGGTGCATATCGTGACCTGCTGAGTAATTTATTATGATAGTAATTTATTTATTATTATTACGACTAAATCCACTTGTAATGGAAACAACCCATTTTTGCAAGTTCTGGTTAAGTTTGATGAGAAGTGCTCTTTCTTTTTTAATAATATTACAAACTTTACTCTAGGTTTCTAGTAATATTTTAGTATACTCTGAAAGCAACAATTTGAAGTATTTTTTATGGTCTTTGCTGTAGGCAAATCAAAATGCACGTGTGTTTCATACGTAACATGAGTTACTAATGAACGGCGTTACAATTATTGGACGTATTTAAGAAACATGTTTCTTCTGTGTTTGATACCCGATCCTGTCGTGTAGAACTGTCGTTTATCATATACACCACTGGGCCGCTTCCCGGGATCAAATCGCATTCGGACCGTCTCCCCATAGCCAGGATTGACTATCCGGATACGTGGTAGAAATATGTCTGGTAAATCAAAAATAACCCGTATGACCTCTAAGGTCGTTAAGCCAAGAAGAGAAAGTTTCTTCTTTAGATATTCTCTTGTTTCGATATTGTATTACCTATAAAACCAAAACATCAGCAACCAATTCCGAAAGACTTTGCACCCGTTTACAGTACCACCCCTTGGCGGTTACGCATTAAGTTAAATTGGTGACAAAATCAATTGAGCGGAAAGGCAAGACGGACTTTGCGCTTGACAGCCGACATGTGTTTTCGGACAGGGTTTAACCAAATAACCAAGCTGGTCGTGTACAAAAAAAAAACCCTGCCCAGTGCCTTCTACAGCTTACATAAATACAAAAAAAACATTCTACCTTCACATGCTGACCTCACCAAAAGTCAGGGCACCACCAGTTTGAAGGAGAAAAGCAAAAAAAAGAGAAATAGGCACAATAAAATACATTTGCGCACAACTTAACACAAGGATCAAATCAGCAAAACGAGAGACAAAAGGATGAAGAGGTGGTGGCAGTAAAAATGGAGGGTTTTTGTTTGGAACGTTCCGATCAGGAACCCTTGTCAAACCGTAAATTGCCCGGAAGTCAATTCGGAATAAAGTAGCGATGGTCAAGCAGGCAGTGTTTAGCCAGTGCAGTGCCACAGGACAGTGTTACAGGATGATGAAGCTTGGGCACACTTTATTGGGATATTGCAAATGAGAATGAATATTTTGACAATTTGAATAGGTCGTACTATCTATTATGTTTAATGAATATTTTGTATGTTTTTTTTTCTAAGCATTTTCAATGAAAAGAATACCATTAAAAGACTAAAAGGGATAAAGGATTTATATTTGCAGCCGTGTTGTTTCAATGAATATAGAAACAATTCCCATGGGACCATGAGAAAAATTTGGAAAACAGACTTTAATATTCCTTCACATGCTTCATCAATGGATGATTAATGTTACAATTTACGTTTAATTTTTTGATCATTCTTTGATCATTAAATAAAATGTTGGGCTCCGCGTATGATGTTCCTGTACATCTAATAAACATTATATTTCCTTTGCATATTACATTTAATAACATATCAATTATACCATAATAACTGTATCCAGATAGTAGTGAAATTTTCCAACACTGGTGAATATAAAAAGCGTCCGAGCTCGTGCCATATCTCGAACTCGGCCTCTTTCTTCTCTCAGCACTCAACTCTGTCTGAGCTCATTCAACTGAGCTGAGTTAGTTCTTCTTATGCGGGATGTCTGTGACCTCCTATGTGACAGTGAAATCTCTGTGTCACTGTCCATATTCAGAGGTTTACTCCTCCCTAAATTTGCCCTCCGACTTCTGCGAGTCATATTAGCATTTGGCTTTTTTTAATGGTTATTTGGCTATTGGTGTTTTAGAAGTTTATCATATTTCTTTCGTATAGTTCATAATTCTTTTAACTGTTTTTCCATTTCCATCCTTCCAATGTAGATCCTCTATGGACATCCCTAATGGCATATACTTTTTACATGAAAAGGTCATGTATCTATCGGTCTCTGGCATTTCGCATATTGTACAGTTTGGTTCTTCTACGATTCCCATTTTATGTAGCCAATATTTGGCTAGGTTGTGTACTGTTAAAATTCTGTTCATTTTCCGTATTTTGCTGGCCAATATGTCGATGTCTCGGTACCAAGGTATGAGCTCAAAATTGGGTTGGAATTCTTCGAATTTTTTGCCCTTTTCTGCGCACATGTCCTGGTACAACTTGTTTGTGTCCACTATCTTTCTAATTCTGCTTAGGTTTATGGCATCCTCCATTCTTATCCTGTTTTTAATAAGATTTGGTTCATTTATACCTTCTTTCGCTAATGAGTCTGTTATTTCATTGACCGACTAATTTCTGCTTTGGTCAGTGTGGCAAGTTTTAATATGTTTGCATAGTTTTTCCTATGTGTGTTTGTGCTTTGTGCTCTTTTAATTATTTCGCATGCTTCTTGACTATCAGTGTAGAGAATTGGTTTATGGAATTTTTTTCATGTGCTATTTCTAATGCTCTTTCTATTGCAATTATTTCAATGGAGGTTATGGCCGTGTTGTTTTCGATTTTGTATTTGTATGAGGAATTCGTGTCGTGAGATGTTATGTGTATTCCTATGCCTGCACCTTCTGTAGATTTACTTCCATCAGTTCATAATTCGTTGATCACTTTGGTTCGTTTTGTTTAGTCTTCCGTCATTTTTGATTGTGATTTTCACATTCTGATTTAGCTCGTTTAACGTTATTTCTTCCATATTTCATATAGTTTCTCTATTATTTTCGTACAGTTTTTCCATGTAATTCTTTTATGTTTTTTTTTCTTCTGTGTTTTTCAAACCGTCTTTTATGTATTGGGGAATGTGTTATAATTTTAAAGAGTTGAACTGAGTTAGTTCAGTTAGCTATTTTTACAATTAATTTTTATAGTTGAATAGGTCAAAGTTAGTATAAGTTGAGGCGTGTTTAACGGCGCCTATTTCACACGACAGGACCGATGACCAAATTCCATCTGGAGCGTCGTCCACCTCTTGCAAGGACTGACTATCCGGGTACGTGGCAGAAATAAGTGTAGTCAGCCAGAAATGGCCGTAGGGGATTTTTTTGATATACATTTTTCCTATAAATTTTTGTTTTTTTTCGATGAATTTTCACAGTTTTCCACGTCTTTTTACAAATATGTTTTCTAACAGTCTAAATGAGGCTTTCCTGCACTTTTTATGAGTTTCCAACAATTTATTTAGAATTTTTTCACCCATTACATACATATACTTTTCAGACGATTTGTCAGGTAAAAAGGTTTTACTAATACTAAACACAATTTAGTATGAAAACAGGTCCATCAATAAACGTTCTCCACACCATCACTCTACCCAAAAGTCTGCGCATGTTCACACATTTTCTTATCGTAAATTAAATTTACTCACGTAAAATATGCAATTTGTCGCTCAAAACTCAATTGTGCCGAACAATCAGCCGAAACGTTGTAGTGAAAGTGCATTAACAAATGGCTTTCCCTCATGCAGGTTTATAGCATACGGTGCAAAATGAAGCTGTCACTAACGAAAAACCCGATACCCCTCGAGGGCATTCGAGGGCTTCCCATGTTTTTGCTGTCCCCAAAAGGCGGCAAGACAAAGCGCGGTNAAAATGTACCTCTCCCAAGAGTATTGATTTAAAAATGAATGTACATAAGATCGGGATGAACCGCTGCAGGGCAAATTATTGGTTATCGTGCCGTGCACTCAGGCCTCGCAATATCTGATTGACACCGGGCAACAGAATCGATTTGTCACCCTCCGTATGTCGTTTTTGGCCGTACACACACGCACTGGCATTCGAGAAGAGATTTAGGGTCGTCTGGTAATGGCCAGTGTGGAGAAGGATTTGTACCTTCATTTCGAGTCCTTATCCCCTGTCTAACGAAAGGTACGCATAATGGAGTGCGACACGTGGTATTCACACACTTGTTATTACGCATGAGATATGGAAAGCTGCACTTTCTCGACAACGGGTATCCATAATCCCGGCGTCCTGCAACGTGCCAGGGTATTGAATTTCTCCTTCAGGGTAAACTGCAATGCTTATGTTCGATGTTCGCCCAATAATGTTTGTCACCCTTCGTAACTCCACTATACACCCGGGAGCAGTGGGATTATTATTGGTGAACTGTATCGTACTGGATTGTTCTTCGTTTTTGGGTTGGAGAAACGGCCATAGAAACTGTACTGCATTTTTATAAGATACGTCAAGCCGGCGGTTCTGTTGTGTAACTTGTGTGCCGTTTTGTTTATGCTTACGGTAACATTCATTGCAATCATGTCCGTATTAATTATTTCCCATCCGTACGTTCGTTTCGTTGCTCCCGGTTACGCGCTTCAGTCGTCCGTCGTCTTTTGAAGTGGTAACTTAACCTCTAACTAAACGAGGCAAGGCGAAACAATACGTTCCCGAGAAGTAAGCTCTGTTCGCCTGGGTTCGAATGTAAGTGTTTCCTGTAATTGGTACGGTTCATGCCAATATGCTTATAACACCGTCGCAAGCCATCCAACAGCAAACCGAACAACCGTTCTCACATTCGCAATCTCAGTTGGCAAGCGTTTGCTGCCCGGTTGCCAGGATACGGCGGTGTACAGTGTGGGGGTTTTTTTTCTTCTGTTTCTTGGTTTTTTGTTCTTTCTTTCTTTCGTTTGATTTCCTTCCCTCTGTGTGGGTGGATAAATGAAACGCACACGGCGGTGTACGACATTTAATTTGCAACGCTTAGTCAGCTTCCGATTGAAATTTAATAGCCATACTCCGACGAACCGGCATGGATTTCTGTAACGGTACGCAGAAAATGTAAGAAACGTACTGAAAGGAAATCTAAACTTCGGTCGGTGAAATGATTTTCTTTCCGATCTCGTCTTCGGTTACGATTGTGCTCTTGGTTTGGCGCATTGCACAGGTGAAGCTGTTTGATCTTAACAGACATTTCTCTTGCCAGCACCATGAAGTTCACATCGCACAGGATGAAAAGAGAAAATAAATCTGGCCACGTGACCGTGCTAGGTGATTGTTTGGGTAATGATGTCAATGAAATACGCTATGTTTGATTTTATTTGATCTTAAAAAAAGCTTTTGCAACCGAATTTCATTTGATATTGTTTATATTTTCTTCCACATTGTTTTCTTTTTTTATTGTTTTTATTACTTTATATTAGTCTGTAGCTTTTGTCCAAGGTCTGTCTGTTTCTCTGGTACTAGCCGGGATCGCGAAAGAAAGTCGTTAAAATGTAAAGCCAAGAACACATGATGCATACTTGTATGCGGCGACAACTGACAGCTCCAAATTTCCAGAGAGCTCCAGCTCCAGCTCCAGAGAGCGAGAAGAACGGACCATTTTGGTCCGTTGACGTGTAGTTTCGCTAAAAGTTTAGGAAAAAGTTGGTCGCTACGGTTTTTCTCTCCAAAATTTGACTATATTAAGAGCGGATCTGTGTAAAAAGAAGGGTTCTTTGATTGTATGTGTAAGCCGACAGAGTTTGCTCAAGGTAGAATTATTTGCATCTCGTCCTGAACTGTTCATCCTGCCTCTTTCCTCTAGCGTAAAACCCACATAGTGAAAGGCTCAGTTTGCTGTGCGCTAAGTCCGGGGCGGACGTGTTGTGGGACTTAGAAAATTTTGAATCTGTTTGGGCGTGGAGGATTGCAAATGTTCGCGTTTGTTTTGTGCAGTGCAATATTCAAACAAGTGTGGTGATTTATGTAGAATTTATGTGCCTTTTCAAGCCATGTATGGTGTTAGTTTTTTCCCTTCACTCCGTGCTTGCTTCGGCAAGCGCATTGAATTGAAGTGAGGAAAAAAACTTTCGGTACATGTTGTGGAAACTTCTCCGATTTTTTACACGCCGATGAATACAATTGGTGTTGTGTTTTGTGTGTGAAATAGTGATTATTTTTCTGGTTGATCTTGTGCCGTACGATCAACAAGCCGCAAATTAGTTTTCACATTTGTTTTGGTGATAAATGATGACAAATATCCTGTACGCGCAGGCACTGCGATTCTGTGCAGTACATGCTCGTGTTTTCGTCTTCCTTTTGTGCTTCTTGCCCGCGTCGTTCGCCGTTCGCTCACCTCATTCCTACATGCAGTGAAGGATCGTGTCTTCTTCTTCTTGTGGGTTTTGCCCGCATTGTATGCGCTGTATTCCTATGTGCAGCGAAGGATCGTGTTTTCGTCATCCTCTTCGGCATCATTCGTAGGTGCGAACCGAAGATCACTGCTTGAACCTACACGCACACAACGACAGAAATACGGAGAGCGCGCTCTGCAATGGAATGCTAGGAATGGTCCGTTTCTCTTTTTTGTCCTATGCTAGCACATAGGAAATGGTCCGACCATGTCTTCCTTCGGACCATTTTTTACATGGCTCTTCGGACCATTTCTCCCACCATTTTTTGGTCCGTTTCTCTCGCTCTCTGCACACCGGGCGCACACACAACGACGCGTTGCTACAGATCCATTCCACGCTTTTGCTTTGGACGAGTCGGTTCGCTAGTGAGTGATCCACGCAACAGTTATCAACTCTGCAGTGAAAAAGCCATTCGGTGTCGTGCATTTGTGTGATAGTCAATCGACTTCAAGTAATATAACGAATTAGCTTATTCTGGTAGATTGTAGAAGGTAATTTAATAACAATGTAAATCAGTGCCTCAATATGTGCCAAAGTGGAATGTGTATATTTCTATTGTTGAAGCATTTAATTGTTGCAAATCAATGTTTACATTGAAGAGATTCATCGATTTTCTCTTTTAAGGGCCGATTACATGATGTACTTTTGCTTGGATTTTACCATGATAGAATGTGTCAAAATCGATTTGACAGATTCTACCAAGGCATGGTAAAAAACATTCGGTTTGTCCTGTGTAGATTCTGTCACCGTGTGGTAGCATAGAAAAAACAACTATGTTCCAAGATTGCGATTACACACAGTGTGACCAGAACTACCGATTTATCTGTATTCCTACCGATTTTTGATAAGCCTACCGATTCACAGACAAGCACCCTGAAACTACCGATTTTTCATGAGCCCTACCGAAAATCACAGATTTTTCTTAATATAACTGAAGAAGTCATAAATGTCAAGAATGAATTGTCTACAGACAATCAAAAACTGCATATTTTTAAAAAGACCGAGTTTTGGCTCTTTTTGTGCCGCTGAAAACGTCAAAATTCACAACAGTTCAACATTTCCATTTTCCCTGCGAACAACCCCCCCACACGTATTAGTTGAAGAGAACATGAGCTGAACAGAATTACGATCATACCGACAACTACCGATAACAAATTTTTTGCTTTCCTACCGATAACGAGGAAAACAATCTGGTCACACTGATTACACATGAGCCATGGTGTTTTCTGTCAAATAGTGCAGTTTGAAGTTATTTTGACACATTCTACCATGGTAAAAACCAAGCAAAACTACATAATGTAATAGGCCCTTTATTGTTACGTTTTAACTTTTTTTTTTAATTAACTATTGTAATTCGCACGCCTAAGGCCCGAGTCTATGAAAATGTTGCGGCAACATTTTCATAGACTCGGGCCTAAGGCGCTGCTCTGGGATTTGTCGTATACGACGAACGACAACGACAAGTTTTACGGGTGCTCTAGGATTTGTCGTCACACAAACTGTCAAACAGAGAAGGGACGTCAAACCGTAATAATAAGAAGAAAAACATCAAATCATCAAACTTACAAAACCAACAATAAAGCGTCCTCAAATCTGAGTTCCATTGCCTAAACTTGTTAAAATGGCCGCTTTAATTAAAATTCAGTTAAAAATGATGCACATTGGACAACTTGTGTCCATTTAATTTCTGCTGCAACTATTTGTTCTGTTTTGACAACCAAGATGCACGTTTTGAAAGATGTGCCTACGACAAGTTTTACGAGGTTTATAGAAAAAACAACTTGATTTGTATAACGACAGATGTATGATCATGCCCCCTAGGCAAACAAGTGCTTGAAATCGCATGCAATCCCCTATTTTTGTCCCATCTTGCGTCGGCCCATATAAAAAATAGGGGATTCGTTGTATGAAATTAGGGCAAAAATAGGGGATTCAGGTACGNTAAGTTTAGCACAACTTTTATACATATTACGAATAACCGAAACATATTTTAATTAAATTGTAACTAATTTATTATTGCAGCCAATTCAAGGAACGGAGGAGGTACTTCACCTCATTGAACTGGTGAAAACCTACCCATGCCTGTGGAAGGACTCGGATCGTCAGTATAAAAATGCTGAGATCCGACACCAGGCATGGGTAGAAATAGGCTCTTCTTTGGGCCATTCATCAGAGGACGTCCACCAAAAGTGGAAGAATCTGATGAATACCTACCGGCGCACGAAGAAGGAAATAGCACGAAGCCAGGTGACCGGATCAGGTGAATGATTTACGAATCTATGTTATAAAATGTTTTAGTTATATAATGTTTATTGTTTTATAATGATTATTTCCAGGATCGCGTGAGGTGTTGCAAAACTGTTGATTCGCGTTCGAGCATATGACATTTCTGCACGACACGACAGCACCGCGACCAACCAAATAGCACGAAGCCAGGTGACCGGGTCAGGTGAATGATTTACGAATCTATATTATAGAATGTTTTAGTTATATAATGTTTATTGTTTTATAATGGTTATTTCCAGGATCGCGTGAGGTGTTGCAAAACTGTTGGTTCCCGTTCGAGCATATGACATTTCTGCGCGACACGACAGCACCGCGACCAACAGTAAATAGTGTAAGTAATTCAATTTTATAACAATTTTATTGTGTAGCTCTCTGGGGTTGCGGCAGATGATAGGGCAGTGGGTTATTTAACATGAGGTGCCCTGCTAAGTGTTTTCGCATGTTTTGCAATGCTCTGGTCGGTCTTATTGGAACGCCCGGGATAGGCAGCATTGAAGCTGGTGCTGATACATCGTCGTATTCTTCGGAGTTTAGACATATATTGTCGTGATTTGTAGTGCGTGGGAGTAGTGTATGTGAATAGTTGTACAATAAGTGTCGTCGTCTAAAGTTGTGCAGACATATAGGTGCAAGAACAACTTTTGCTGCAATTCGAGGTTCCAAATCCATAGGCTTAGCTAAAACCCGCAATACTCTAGCTAAGATACCGAATGCGTTTTCTACTGTACGCCGTGCTCGAGAATGTCTATAGTTGAAATGGCGTTCCATTGAATCTGCAGCATGCATGCCTCCAAATGGCCGCGGACAGTACTCTTTCATGGCAAACGCTTGGTCCCCTAGAAAGTAGAATGGCACTTCGATCTTATAGGGAACTTGTAGAATTTCCGGATCGGGAATATTTAACTCCTTGCGTTCCAGTTTTGGGTATATTGGACTGTTTGCTAAAACACCGCCATCCGATATTCTCCCCTGGCAACCGACGTCAGCGAAAAGAAAGATGTAATTTGAGTCCGCTATTGCTAACAACACAATACTAAAATTGTGTTTGTAATTGTAAAACTGGCTTCCGGAATTCGCTGGTGCTTTTAAAGGGACATGTTTACCGTCGATGGCACCATTGACATGCGGGAAATTCCATTGTTCTTCGAATCCCTTTGAAATCTTCAACCATTCTGATTTATTGGAAGGCAGCTGAAAAGATATAACATCAAAATCATAAATGTTATGTTAAAATCTGTTGTAAAACAACATCGTTATCATTTAATGTAATATGTTATTATTTCTATCATTTCAGGCGAACCTGGAAGACGGATCACCGGCCCCATCCACATCGGCCATGCTGCCGGGACGAACTCCCCAGCCGAAGCGGAAGCGGACGCAAACGAGTCGTTCCGAGCAGATTGCCGAGTGCTTGGGAGCCCTGAGACGTTTGACAGAAGCTACTCCTCGTCCAATGAGCAAGGCCAGAGCTCTGGGCAACTTTGTAGAAGCGCGAGTCGCTGTCTACGNTAGGCAGCATTGAAGCTGGTGCTGATACATCGTCGTACTCTTCGGAGTTTAGACATGTATTGTCTTGATTTGTAGTGCGTGGGAGTAGTGTATGTGAATAGTTGTACAATAAGTGTCGTCGTCTAAAGTTGTGCAGACATATAGCTGCAAGAACAACTTTTTCTGCAATTCGAGGTTCCAAATCCATAGGCTTAGCTAAAACCCGGAATACTCGAGCTAAGATACCGAATGCGTTTTCTACTGTACGTCGTGCTCGAGAATGTCTATAGTTGAAATGGCGTTCCATTGAATCTGCAGCATGCATGCCTCCAAATGGCCGCAGACAGTACTCTTTCATGGCAAACGCTTGGTCCCCTAGAAAGTAGAATGGCACTTCGATCTTATAGGGAACTTGTAGAATTTCCGGATCGGGAATATTTAACTCCTTGCGTTCCAGTTTTGGGTATATTGGACTGTTTGCTAAAACACCGCCATCCGATATTCTCCCCTGGCAACCGACGTCAGCGAAAAGAAAGTTGTAATTTGAGTCCGCTATTGCTAACAACACAATACTAAAATTGTGTTTGTAATTGTAAAACTGGCTTCCGGAATTCGCTGGTGCTTTTAAAGGGACATGTTTACCGTCGATGGCACCATTGACATGCGGGAAATTCCATTGTTCTTCGAATCCCTTTGAAATCTTCAACCATTCTGATTTATTGGAAGGCAGCTGAAAAGATATAACATCAAAATCATAAATGTTATGTTAAAATCTGTTGTAAAACACCATCGTTATCATTTAATGTAATATGTTATTATTTCTATCATTTCAGGCGAATCTGGAAGACGAATCACCGGCCCCATCCACATCGGCCATGCTGCCGGGACGAACTCCCCAGCC
The DNA here is from genome assembly GCA_016170025.1 of Anopheles vaneedeni. Lineage (NCBI taxonomy): Eukaryota > Metazoa > Arthropoda > Insecta > Diptera > Culicidae > Anopheles > Anopheles vaneedeni. Next base: position 35,852,639 of record STHA01000005.1, read on the forward strand.
GAAGCGGAAGCGGACGCAAACGAGTCGTTCCGAGCAGATTGCCGAGTGCTTGGGAGCCCTGAGACGTTTGACGGACACTACTCCTCGTCCAATGACAAAGGCCAGAGCTCTGGGCAACTTTGTAGAGGCGCGAGTCGCTGTCTACGAACAAAGTCACCCAGAGTTCTGTGACCGGCTCATTGAAGCTGTTACAGCTACGTTGAACGAGGAAGTAGCGAAGTTCAACGCCCCTGGATCCTGCGATCACGACTACGTGTAACAGTCCGGACCACGTGTGAGAAGACCACTCCCCATCTTATGACCTATCCTCCTTGTTCACAGTGTGAACATCATCGGCTCTTATCAGAACCACCAGATATATACAAAAAGATATTTTTGAGACCTTTGAAAACACTACACAATGTAAGAGATCCTTGAATGATCTTTTTTTCTTTTTAGACGACGACGACAACAACGCAATTGTTAAGGCTGAGGAGTAATTTAGCAGGATCAAATGTGTTAGTCTCTCACTATGAAGTTACAACTGAGATACTTATTTTGCATTGGAACATCAAACACGGAATAATCAGTTCACCATGCTGAGGGATCATTCGGATTGATACTGCTATGTGAAAAACGCGTGCTGTTGCCACATTACACTAATTATGACTTAGTTTAGTGACGTAATTACATTATTGATAATATGTAAAATACACAATACCTTCACATATTCCTTTAGCTCGTGTATTATATGATCACAAACTTCCTGCACGATCCGGGATACAGATGGACTTGAGACCTGAAGTTAATCATTAGTTAATTGACGAGTATATATGTCTTGCTTAAAATAACTTACCCTAAACATAAAGGATAGCGATTCATATGAGTCCCCAGAGGCCAAAAAACGAAGCGCGATGGCAAGCCGTTGCTTTGTAGTTATTGCTTTACGCATTGTTGTATCTACTCTGCATATTTTTGGACCGATTAAAGACAAAACATGATGGAACTCCTCCCGATTGAGTCGCAGAAAATCGTTCATCCGGTTGTTGGCACCTTCTCCATCGATTGCCTGGAACAATCGGTTCCACACATCTTCCCTTTCCAAAAACAAATCCGTAACCCAGATCCAGCCATTTTCTGATCGCGATTCTTCCTCCTCCTCCTGCTCTTCTATCAATAGTAGAGCTAGCGTAGCTACTTCTGCAGCAAAGGCTGGGATTACTTCCTCTGTTTCCATATCCATGTCTTGAAAAAAAATCATGTACTCATGAAAAATGTTTTGCAAACGTTATCGCATTGTATTAACAAAAATTCTTACCGAACTTTACTTTCTTTACTGAAAACAACGCACAACAAGAACAACTTGTGAAATACTACAGTACACAATAAACACTGGCGTTCCACTCTAAGCAACAATGTACATTTAGCTCCCACTGTATTCTGTTAAAATGTATTGTTAATTGTTAAATCGCGTTATATGGTTTTCCCCGAACTTCGAGTTTTCTACACAATAATAAAGTTCGAACAAAAAAACATAAATATTTTTTAGCGTGTTTAACACATAACTATTAACTTCGCATAATAAAAGTAAACAAGTCCTGTATTTATCGAATACTGCGTAATGTGGAATCATGCTGTATACTCTGTACACCTATTAATGTTGGTTTTTAGTTACATAAGAATGTTTCATTCCCGATTTAATTGTGCTGAATGTGTTAAACTTTATTTTACTAATAATTTATAACACAAATATTGATATTTTAAAATTTGAAATGAACAAATCGAACATTATTTACGATACCATAATCGAACCCATGAATTCAATTATAAACACAACGAATCTTCGTTTGACAAATAGTTGACGGCTGCGTCTGTGGCAAACGCCTTGGGGGTCCCACACGATAGCTACAGCTACACGAGCGACGCCTCGCCAAGAACAAAAGAAATTCCAAGAAAAACGGGAGCTGTCAGTTGTCGCCGCATACAAGTATGCTCCGTCTGTGTTTGGCTTNTTTGTGCAGTGCAATATTCAAACAAGTGTGGTGATTTATGTAGAATTTATGTGCCTTTTCAATCCATTAACGTGTGTGTTAGTTTTTTCCCTTCACTCCGTGCTTGCTTCGGCAAGCGCATTGAATTGAAGTGAGGAAAAAAACTTTCGGTACATGTTGTGGAAACTTCTCCGATTTTTTACACGCCGATGAATACAATTGGTGTTGTGTTTTGTGTGTGAAATAGTGATTATTTTTCTGGTTGATCTTGTGCCGTATGATCAGCAAGCCACAAATTAGTTTTCGCATTTGTTTTGGTAATAAATGATGACAAATATCCTGTACGCGCAGGCACTGCGATTCTATGCAGTACATGCTCGTGTTTTCGTCTTCCTTTTGTGCTTCTTGCAGGCGTTGTTCGCCGTTAGCTCACCCCATTCCTACATGCAGTAAGGATCGTGTCTTCTTCTTGTGGGTTTTGCCCGTGTCGTGTGCATTGTATTCCTATGTGCAGCGAAGGATCGTGTTTTCGTCATCCTCTTCGGCATCGTTCGTAGGTGCGAACCGAAGATCACTGCTTGAACCTACACGCACACAATGACAGAAATACGGAGAGCGCGCTCTGCAATGGAATGCTAGGAATGGTCCGTTTCTCTTTTTTGCCCTATGCTCGCACATAGGAAATGGTCCGACCATGTCTTCCTTCGGACCATTTTTTACATGGCTCTTCGGACCATTTCCCCCTCCTTTTTTTGTCCGTTTCTCTCGCTCTCTGCACACCGGGACCGCACACACAACGACAGATCCATTCCACGCTTTTGCTTTGGACGAGTCGGTTCGCTAGTGAGTGATCCACGCAACAGTTATCAACTCTGCAGTGAAAAAGCCATTCGGTGTCGTGCATTTGTGTGATAGTCAATCGACTTCAAGTAATATAACGAATTAGCTTATTCTGGTAGATTGTAGAAGGTAATTTAATAACAATGTAAATCAGTGCCTCAATATGTGCCAAAGTGGAATGTGTATATTTCTATTGTTGAAGCATTTAATTGTTGCTAATCAATGTTTACATTGAAGAGATTCATCGATTTTCTCTTTTAAGGGCCGATTACATTATGTACTTTTGCTTGGTTTTTACCATGATAGAATGTGTCAAAATCGATTTGACAGATTCTACCAAGGCATGGTAAAAAACATTCGGTTTGTCCTGTGTAGATTCTGTCACCGTGTGGTAGCATAGAAAAAACAACTATGTTCCAAGAATGCGATTACACACAGTGTGACCAGAACTAGCGATTTATCTGTATTCCTACCGATTTTTGATAAGCCTACCGATTCACAGACAAGCACCCTGAAACTACCGATTTTTCATGAGCCCTACCGAAAATCACAGATTTTTCTTAATATAACTGAAGAAGTCATAAATGTCAAGAATGAATTGTCTACAGACAATCAAAAACTGCATATTTTTAAAAAGACCGAGTTTTGGCTCTTTTTGTGCCGCTGAAAACGTCAAAATTCACAACAGTTCAACATTTCCATTTTCCCTGCGAACAACCCCCCCACACGTATTAGTTGAAGAGAACATGAGCTGAACAGAATTACGATCATACCGACAACTACCGATAACAAATTTTTTGCTTTCCTACCGATAACGAGGAAAACAATCTGGTCACACTGATTACACATGAGCCATGGTGTTTTCTGTCAAATAGTGCAGTTTGAAGTTATTTTGACACATTCTACCATGGTAAAAACCAAGCAAAACTACATAATGTAATGGGCCCTTTATTGTTACGTTTTAACTTTTTTTTAATTAACTATTGTAATTCGCACGTCTTAGTTCGTTCCCATCTGGAAGAGAACAGATCACATTTGGCGCCTAAATCGTTGGCGTTCCTTCTCATTGACGTGTGTCAAACTGTTACGGCAGTGCTGCCATAACAATTATAGTGTGTGGAACGATCATAGTTGAATTACTACATTTGTAGAGCTGATTATTGATGCGGTTTTCTTTTCGTCTAGGCAAGCTATGGCAGACAAAGAACAATCGCTCGAAAGCCGAATGGCGGCCGCATCGCTTGGACTAAAATACAACAGCGATGATTCCATCAGTTCACGCGTTGAGCGGCTTATCAACAACAAACACCTGTCGGACGTGACTTTTATTGTAGGACACGAAAAGCAACGAATCTACGCCAGCAAGATGCATTTGGTGACGATGTCGGAATATTTTTACACCATGTTTTATGGAAACTTTGCCGAAGCAAAGCGCGACGAGATCGAGCTGAAGGATGAACATCCAGGAACATTTATAACAATATTGCGTCTAATTTACGGTGCAAAGGCGGATATCAATTTTGAAAACATTCATGATATTTTCGACCGCATACGGATGTACCTGTTACCGAACGAATATTGCAAACCGCTGATAAATTTTCTAATGGATCAAATAGTCGACTATGATACTGCGATGAAGATATTTCGTAAAAATCTTCACTTAAAATTCGAGCTTGTGGATAAAGCATGCACAACATATATTAAAAATAATCCGCTGTATTACTTTGATCAAGATGATTATACGACGCTCGAAGAGGAAATAATTCGTAAGATTGTTAGCATGCAAGAAATCAATTGTACTAAGGAACAACTACTATCTGCAGTGGAAAAATGGGGGCTCGCGAACACTGAAACGGAGACGGAGGAACTGCGACAGCTTGCAATCAGGACAAAACGTTCGTACTTTTCCCATAAATTCATTTTCCTTGCTAGTATGGAAAAATGCGATTCATGTCGTGCCGAAACATATTTCCAGATAGAACTCGAATCACAGAACCCGGTAGCATTATATGGTATAGGCGTGTACGTAATACCTAATGACAAAGTTACGATTTCACTTTCAATGTTAGATAATAATAACTATAACTATAACTATGAAGACATTGTCAGTTTAAATTTGGAGAAGAGATGCACTGCGTTTTTGGAAACAGTGGACTTAATGTTCAAAGAAATAGTGTTGGTAAAAGGAACACCTTGCAGTTTTAAATTGTTCATGGAGAACGCTAAAGGTGTCATTAGCTTAGCCGGCTGCTCAAAAGCCAAAATAATACACGAGGAAATATCATTGAAATATGAAATGTCAACCAGCAAACCAACCATCACCATCGCTCATGTTTGGGCCAAGTTTCCAGGATGCGATTTAGAAGAAAAGGGTGCTGGAAGAGGAAAAAGGTGCTGTCGAATGATAGACATATGAAAATAATAATTGTGGATCGGAAATACGTTAAACTAGTATAAGAATTGCCTACAAAAAAACCTAGTTTGTTTAAACTGTTCGTAACATACAACAGTTTAGAACACAGAATTTAAAAGAAAACATGAAATATAGAACTAGTGTAATGCTTCACATTAAACAGGATACAACTAACTACAACAATATGTATGAATAACAACATAATAGCGATAGTCATACTAAACAAACTGTTCACCATGATATTGTAATGAAAGGCAATTTTTCGTAAAATCAAGATGGAAGTTTAATAAAGCTTGTGATGTATTACGGTACCTTATCATTACATTTCATGCAGTAAAAATTGTCCAAACAAACAAAGGTATTGCTTCATTCGTTTAATGTTTATGTGACTAAAAGAACATTTTAATATTAGCAAAGCATTTTCTCATGCTTACCTTACCGTCACCTTTCAGTATGGTTCCGTTGTACGGAAGCATAACTTTTTGACGAGCTGAAAGATTTCTCTTGCAACTTACCGTGGCGCAAAAATTTCACCATGGTAACGCCGGGAGCACCACTGAAACGTGCCGGATGGGCTCGCTAACAATTGGTTTGAGTGTCACTTTTAATTTGTTCTCCACAGGCCACATTGGAACGGAGGAAGAAAGGCATCGGGGTTTCATTGAGAACGGGGAGAGGAGGTTTCATTACTTCCTGTGAAACGCATTTATCAGTTGGACTGCAAGAAAAGTCGATCATATTTTTTGTCGCGTTTGTTTGGCGATCGGTTTTGTTAGCTGGGCATGAATAAATTCATCATCATCGCTCATCACCATCCCGTGACCAGGGTGGCGGTGGGGTGTAGAATCCAATTAAAATTTGTACAAAATTTCATCAGTGCGACACAATTATGCGACCTGTTGTTGGCGAGAATTGGCTGCAGCCATGAATGTTGGTACGTTTGCATTTCCCCACACAAATTTCCCCGTCCATGATAATGGTTGGGGGGGGGGGGGGGGGGGGGGGGGGGGGGGGGGGGGGGGGGGGGGGAGGGTGGTAGTTGGGAGGGGATGGGATGTAGGGAAGGAGCGACAACTCCCATGTTTTCCGAGACAGAATCGACAAAAACGGCCAAAGGATGAAAAATGGTTGTGCAAATCGTTTTAATTACAGTGTATCATAATGTAAACTGTTGTAATGCGGATTGAATATAACGAAAGGAATATGCGAGTATACTGATAGCAACAGGACTGAAATGTTTTTAACTTCAATAACTTTTTGAATGTTATTAGTAGTTTTCATCACTACATTAAACCATGCATATTTGTTTTATGGTTTACAGTAGTTCTAATTAACAAACTGGTTGGTAAGCGTACTTTGGTAACTATTGTTACATAGTTGGTGATTATCTCGTAATAACGTGGCAGTTATCAATGGTGCAACGGTCCACTGAACCGAACGCGAAAAGTTATGCAAAGCTTCAGCGTCGAGTCCGACAATGGTTACCATAGTTACGAATCGATTATGTACATCTACACCCGATGGAGCAAATTGGGAACAAAAAGCCACTGTATCATTATCGTTATCGAAAACTGTGTTACCATATCAACGCCTCTAACCGGTTACTTCCAGCTCATTTTGGGTTCTGGTAACTGGTTGATAGGCAACGTGGCCATACGACTGATTCGGAAATTTAATACATATTCATAAGCATTTAAAATAATGAATGAACATATTTAATGTGACTTTCTTAAATTCGTTTTTTTAATTAAAAATTTTAAACTAGAAAATGCAATATTCGAGAATAATTATTAGTAAATGAAATTAGCAGTAGTTTATTCATTACAAAAGTGCNTCATGTACATCTACACCCAATGGAGTAAATTGGGAACAAAATGCCACTGTATCATTATCGTTATCGAAAACTGTGTTACCATATCAACGCCTCTAACCGGTTACTTCCAGCTCATTTTGGGTTCTGGTAACTGGTTGATAGGCAACGTGGCCATACGACTGATTCGGAAATTTAATACATATTCATAAGCATTTAAGAAAATGAATGAAAATATTTAATGTGACTTTCTTAAATTCGTTTTTTTAATTTAAAATTTTAAACTAGAAAATGCAATATTTGAGAATAATTATTAGTAAATGAAATTAGCAGTAATTTATTCATTACAAAAGTGGGGCGTATTTTTTATGTCGAATAAAGCAAAACGATAAGGAACTTACAAAACACGCTACAGCAATGCTTTAAATCGTCACATTTTACCGTAAAGCGTTCCTCAACACGAAAGGTGTCATGGTGTTATACTGCAGATCTTGCGATAAGCAGTGGACGCCTTTAGTTGAAGCCAAAGCGTTTAAATGTACAGCTCAGTGCACACGGGGTCTAATCCTTGCCCGGGGGATGCTGTAATCGAGAGAACTAGAAATAATTTGTCATGAAAGTTTAATCCCGTTTACCTACGAAATGAGCCACCCACAAGCATGACGCCCAAAAGGAATGGAACTGAATGGGCCACTTTTAAAATGGGAATCGCTTTTTGCTTGGGAATGTGAATGGATCAAACGTGAAAAGGCAGAATGACGATGTCTGAGTGGGTATGCAAATATGTGTACGTAATCTAAAAAATGAAGTCAGTTCTGAATGTTTGTAGCGTGCTGCTGGAAGAACGTTATGCAAGAGGGGAAATATTTAAAACAAAAATATTTATTTCACACTAATGTTTTACAATAAAAAACCCGAAATGTTACTTGGGGTTTAGAACACAAGACAAAAATAAGCACAAAACACAGTTATTGGTTTTTTAGTTTTAAACATTTCACTAGCAAAATCTAGTACTTTTTGTTATTTAAGGAGTGCTACATATAATATTAAACTCCTTATAAACATTTAAATCTTTTTCCATTTTGCTTAGAAGTTTTTGGATTCTTTGGTTTCTTGTAAATTTTGTTGAGCGTAGCTAAAATCAAAGTTGTATTAACATTCATCACATAGTTAAACGCTACATAAACAGCAAAATCTAACAAGCTGCCAACGCATCCGGGGTGTGTACTTTAATGATTTAATATTCAAACTTGTGCCACAACTTTTCCCCATCCGTGTGAGCAAAGGATTGAGCAAACAAGTTAGAGCAGATTAAAGCATTTTAATACAGCATCAAGCTGGAAGCGAGGCACAGGGCGAAAGTTTCTGCCCCAATACAATTGACTTTCGGGTTTTGCAACAAATGTTTAAGCCTCGTAATATAGTGACAGCTGTTGAGGAGATTAGTAGGGGAGAGTTACGAAGTTAACAGGATTTATAACGTGATACTTTAATTTGCAAGAAAAAAAGTGATTTTTTTGTTTTTTGTAATAGGAAAAAAATATGAAAAAATTACATAAGATTAAAATTGTTACTATTAAAATGATTTAATATATTGTAAAAAGGCAACAAACACTAACAAAACAGAAGATAAAATACAAAAGTCTAGTAGCTATTGTTAAGATACATAATATTTGCAATCCGTTTCATTAGAGCTATAAGACAAAGTGGATAACAACAAAGCAAAGCAAGTTCATGGCCGCTTTTCTTGCAAGCAAAAATTATTAACCATTTCCGCATTGACCATCATAAATGGTGTAATGTTCAACGGTACCCTTTTTTTCTCTTGCCACAGTTTATGTTTACGACCACAACATATTTATCGGCGATGAGCATAAAGAAAAATGCCCCTGTTCACTAGAAGTATCCTTATGGAAACGTTTAAGTACCTTTTCCTGGTAATAATCACCAAGCAGTAAATGGGCAATTGCTTAGGAAACGGAACTTTAAAAGAAATGTACGTGAATCAATATGTTTAGAAATATTTTATTAAAAAGCTTTGGATATTTTCTTTTAGATAGGAAAAATCTACAATAAGTTTACCCACCTTAACATTATGGTGTATTTGTCACCCTGATACTGCCGGCCTTTTCTACTTCGAACAATATAAGCTATTTGGTCATTTTGTTTATGATCGTATCCTTCCGAGTTCTTTTCCACGTGGAGGACATCTTGAGCTCTGGTATTCTGCATTATTGGTATTTGGTTTCTCAATGGCATCATAAAATGCTGCCAGCCAGCCAGCTAGTTACAAAGAAGGGGACTAACTTACAACAAAAGAAAATACGACCGAGCAAGAAGTAGGAAGCGATTGTCATCGATGCCGAGCAGCAAAAAAAAAGTCAACTACAAATGGTTGGAGTTTTATATACAAAGGAACAATGAATGGGACACTACACGTGAGGCTTAAAGCTAGGAAACCGAATGTGTGCATCTATTATATGATTTGTGTTATGACCGGTGTGTGTGTGAACGTTTATCTTTAATCAGATTGTTCGGTATGTAAAATTATGATCGAAACAAATTTATATAAATAAGCTAGTATATTTATATGAGTGAAAATACGAAAGCAGCTGAAACCAAACGGCAGCTTCTTGGAAACATTTGGCTCTAGTTTCATTTCATTCTAGCCACCAAAAAAAAAGTTCACTTGTCGTTTCATTCCGGTTTAATCTTAGAGCAACAAATCGAAATGTCTGCCCGTGACACGGACTTGATGCGTTTTTGTTCCGCCCAACCACCTAACTCCCGTGTTGGCAGCAGGGTGTGAGCCCGCTGGTGAAAACGGAGGCGGCGGGCCACAGTTTTCTTTTGCCGTGCTGTGAATTTCTCACCACGGGCGGTTATTTGCTCACAGGCAACGGTGGTTTGGTACGGGAAATCAATTTACTTTTTGCACTCGGGTTTCGGTGCATTTGGTCTGACGTGACGTGTTATTCCCGTCAGTTTGTTGCAGGGTTGTGGCTTATTTTGTGTGCTGCACGTCGGACCGACGCACGTTTGGAATGGTTTGGTTGCAAATGGAAACAAATAAGGAACTATGTATCACAATGAACGTTTCATCGAAACCCGGTGACAGGGGTTTTAGGATGATGAAACATTGGAAGCAAATATAAATATTAAGCAACATTAGGCATAAAACTAGCGCAGCAGATGATAGTACAATTGTGACACTTGATAAGAGAACTCGTCCATGCTAATATTTTGATTTCTAGACGATTATCAGATTGATTGTTTTCATGATTCTGGTTTCTAATATTTTTTCCGTAAATTAAAGCATATTTACTACGATAAATATGCCTGTTTCTATTTCTCCGATACCGTTTAACGACTTTGTGCTATCAAGTGCTACAGTTGCACTATCATCTGCTGGGGTTGTTTGAGGGATATTGTGTAGTAGTAGAAACCATTGTTGCTGATGAAATGTATGGATATGAGAACTGCAGCACATTGCCGTTAATTTTTGTTAATCGAATCGAATTCAATTTAGTATAATCAACAACATTGAACTAGTAATATACAGGGTTCGCAGCACAATTATTAATAACACATGACTGTAAAAGAGGAATTTGAACGGTGCCAGTGTTTGTTGACCTCTCCTCTCGCATCATTTAATGGGTCTGAGATCTAATTCACCTCGACCGGCGTGACAACAAACCAAGTTAAGGTCTTGAAATGCAAGTCCGTTTATTCACCATTTTTTCCTGCTTCTATACTAACAATGCATTCTGAGATTTAACAGTAAAAGCGAAATTTTTACGCCGCTCGATTCTTTGATTGTTATGATTACCCCGAGCATGTGTGCGAGCATGATCGTCTCGAAACGTATTACTTTATGCTTAGGTTCGCAATTGATATGTTTATCTTAATGCACTCTTGAGTTTGTTTATGTTTATGCTTATCGCGCCATTACCTGCTTCATCTTGCTTATGATCGTTTAAAGTTCTTGCATAGTCGTTTTATGATACAATGTCGCGATCATAACAAAGCAAATATGAAAAAATATAAAACGAGTAGTGATTGCATTTTTCATATGGTATAGACGACCAATCAACTTAACCATAGACCAGCTATCTCTCAAAAAAAAAACAGAAGGAGGACTCACTCTTGCCATATCCACACTAAAATGCAAAGCATTGCATATTCACAGATACATCCAAGAAAAAGAATGTTTAACAATATCTAAAAGACACATAGAATCCATAGCCAATCCACCATTTATTAAAAACATTGAAATAGATGATATTTGCCCAAGAGAAATAGTAAAAGAAACAGCCTACATGCCAAAAATTCTTATAGAAAATGCAACCTCAAAAGCCATTAACGAACATTTGAAAAACAACAGTAAAAAATCATTGAAAATATGAAATAAATTCCCACAGTGGCAGAATTGTCACAAAAATATTCTGGGGACGGAAGAGAAATCCATATTATATTTGATGGCGAATGAGAAGCTGCCTCCAAGAGAAACATTGCATAAGCAAGGCCTGGCAGGCGATGCATTCTGCCTTACATGTGACAATAGTATAGAAAATATCGAACATAAGTTTGTAACTTGTCCGAAGGTGGTACACAGCTGGAAGGATGTAGAACGTAGTGCATATAAACTCATAGGACTCCCTAATATCAACATAGAGAACTTAATAAAACCTGATACACTATTACGTCTGTTACGTCGTTAATTAGGACTAAGATGCTACTTCAAATCACTATTATTTGAATTTTATAATAAGTAACGATAAGTAACTATGTAACCTGTACATAATAAGTAATAAACAGTTGATATATGTAAAACAAAAAAAGTAGTTAAGGATTTAGAAAACAATAACGATTATTCATTTATGTATTCCACAAGAGCTTGCTAAACGCAACGGTTTTGACCAAATGCGATATTAGTGCTATCTCGTGATCAGAATTTCTCTATATTTGGTATATTTTAAATATGTTTTTTTATAAAATATAGTATATTTTATTTTATTTTATAAAATATGGTATATTTTGTATATTCAAAACAATTGCAATTTGTGTAAATTTTGTAGTTCATAAAATTATTAAAAAAGTTCAAACATTACATTTAAACATATTTTATACATTTGTACTTTTTTGAACATCTCAAAATCGTATCTGGAGGAATACCACTGAAAGTGGTTGGAAAGTGTTGTATTTTACGACAAAGTTCTAATCATGCTCTTGTTGTACTCTGTGTGACCTATTATCTGCCATCTACAGCTTGTGTTTTTATAGTCGCTTGTATTTGCACAATATCGGTCAACATCTGGGAAACCCTGTATCTTGCGATACGCATCACAATGCATTATCCAATCCATCAAATGATGATCAGACTTCACGCCCCCCCCCCCCCCCCCCCCCCCCCCCCCCCCCCCCCCCCCATCCTCCCCCTTTCCCCCCTCCCCCGGTGGACGTTTACTATTTTCGTTTAATTATTTTTATTTTTTCTTACCATTTGCTCCACTCGTCGATTGTGTCCTTGTAGAAACAGCAGGAAAAATAATTTGTATGTTTTGAATAAAACGGACACTTAATTTGCAGCATTCCAGAACACCATACCAAACACACGGCTACGCACACAACAAAATTAATGAAAATCATTACTCAACAAAACGGCCGCCCGCCGTACAGCTGTGCCTCCGCAGGACATTGCAATTGCAATAGAAAATTCGCTCCGCAGGAAGAAAGTCGAATGAAAAATCACCAGCCGTTTAACGGTTTTCCTTCCGCTTTTCTTGGGCCCATCCCTGGTTCACCCCGCACGAAACGCACGCAAAACTTTGCCGACCTCCCACACAGCAGTAGGAAGAAAGATTAAAGATAAAGACCAACCACCGCTTTTCGATGCGGTCGGATCAGTTCATTTCAACAGGACCGCGGTTCCGCCGGGCCGGCACAGGTCGTGAAAAGATTTATGAAATTTTATTTTCACGCCCGCACGTGGATCGTTTTGCGTGCACTGGTATTTGCTTTTGTTTCATCTACACCCTGTGGGGGATGCCACACAGATGCTGGAAGATTACATAGAATTTAAGCGCATTCTTTGTGCCCACCGGTAGAAAATGGTCGATTTCGGTATGTTCTGTGAGGAAGGGTGCCATTTCTGATCCTTCCACCCTGTGGTGGTGGAGTAAACTTGGTTGTTTGGGGTTGGGGGTTAATTTTTTTTGTTTTTACTAATGCTAATTAGTCGACCGAAGCCAGAAGGTATATTGACTGTTCGATAAGGCTTCAGTCTGGTCGTGTAGGGCAGAGAGGAGAAACAGCTAATGATGAAATGGAAATTTGGTTTCCGTTGGGTTTGGGTTGGTCGAGTGTGGAGAAAGAAATTAAATAAAGTAAATTATGCGATGGCTATAATTAAATTTAACGTACCATGCAATATGCGTTGGAAAATTTATGATGATTTGTAATGCTCTTTGTAGTGCACTAGCAGAACTTTTAATAAAACAAATCACAATGGACCTTACGGTCGAATTTAAAACAAATAGCAATATTGGCTCAAAGTGGAAACCTCTTTAAAATAATTTATGTTTACAAAGCGTCCATTATTTATCGAATATAGAAATATTTTATTAGTAATAATAAAAAAAATGGACAATGGATGCGTTTTTCAGAAGATTGATTGATATGACCCCAGAGAGTGATTAAAAGCTGTACATGAGATTTTAATCATAATCATTAAAAGAACTTTTCCCACGCAGCTTTTGTACGCAGGGAGAAAGGCAAAACATTTGCACCTGTATTAAAGCACCGACATATCACGTAACATCGATTTGTTACAGTGGATTTACAAACAGGACATTTTAATCACTTGCTCATTGTATTTATTGCTCATAATTTTGCTTACGCTTCAACTACACGACTACCACATTCAATTAAACCCACCGGCTTTACTTCAGCAATCAGCAATCACTTTAAGTTGAAGCAGATTGGAAAATAATTACCATAAATCATAATGCGATATTTCCCTACCAACCAACCCCTGATTCTGCCGGTTCTGCCCATCAAGTGAGCTAACAGTGTCAACAAGCATTGGCACAATCAATCGCTTCAATTAATTGCTTTTGATGATACAAGCGAATGGCGTGCGATCGATGGCAACGAATCGGTAGGAAGGAGAAAATGCATGTCGGGTGATGGGAAAGGATAAGAGATTAATTAGCATTTCCCCAAGACAAGCATCAAGCTAGCTAATATAATCAGTACAGCGACTAGGCATCTGTCTCTGTGCAATATGATTGGCCAATTGATACAAGATAATGTCTAACATTTAGCAAAATGTGAACATGAGCCGAATTATTGTGATATGTTTTTTTTTTCATTCATTTCAAGGTATTTTATATTTATTTGATTTATTTATTTTAATTTTATGTTCCACCCAACTATAACCTTTCTTTTTTAATGCTGTTTATGGTTACACGAAAGAAAGATCGCTATATCAGCTATTTACGTTCGTATTTCAATTCTTTGTTTAAAAGCATAAAGAATGCATAAATCACCTACATGCATTTATAAAAATTAGTAATTTGTACAAACAGCTTATTAAAAAAACAACTTTAGTTGTTGCGAACGCGACAATGAATCACAAAACGAGCATGCGAGAACTTTGAACAATCTTGAGCAAGATAAAGCAGTTCATGTAAATTCATGTAAACATGTAAGATAGCCAAATCAATTGCGAACCAAAGCATAAAGCAATACGTTCAGGCGATCATGCTCGCTTCCAGGCGGGGCAATCATAACAATTAATAAAACGATACGATTACCGCATTTTCATAAGCAAATAAAAGCGAAGCGCAGCCAGATGCACATAATAATCAACAAGGCAACCCCGCACGATCGGCGTAAAATGCTGATGATGCATTATGATTACTATGGTCAACGGTATGAGCTTACACCCGACAAGGTACTTTATGATAACGTAAGAAAGATGATTCTATCTCATTTAATTCTTTCATATCAGGAAAAGCAACTCTTCCTTTCACCAGGATGAAATTATTATTGCTTGTAATCCAAACCTCAATGCGTTCGAGTCATTTGGGTTGGTAATCAGAGTCGATCGGCAATTCATTAATAGATACTTCAACATTCAGTAAAAAAGGGTGTTCATCAGAACCGGTCAATCCGAGCACTTTCACAACAAGAAACTAATCAGCGAGATAAGGTCCACCGTTAGGAATTAGTCCAGGAACAAGCGTAACGCCGATCACATAAATCTCCTGTTTCCAAGACCCATGGACGACCCACTGGCAGGAACTAATTCCAGTTAATCTTGAAAAAAGCCTGACGTCCGATCTATATTGGTCTAAAGGCAAAAGTAATCCATCGCGAGGGTTGCCGGAGTTAATCGATCTTCGCGCGGACAACTCCACCGGCCGGAGTTCGGATCCCGTAGTTCGAATTTGTTCCCGCAGCATTAGCACTATAATGATATTCGACTTCGAGTCGAAAGACTTAAAATACTGCAATTTTGAAACATAGCTCAATATGTTAGTAATCGACATATATGAATAAAAGCAGATTTTTGGGCGAAATAATGTGTCGCGATGCAAATGTAATATCAATTGGAGGGGTATGTGTTAAACGGCGTCAGTTCCACACGAAAGTTCCTCGGCGATGATGTAAAACAATTCTAGTAAGTCAGAAATAGCCGGCGTGAGCTTAGAGGTCGTTAAGGCAAATAGGAAGGATCAATGAATACATTAACTGTCAATCTTATCCACTTAATATCGAGTCAAAGCCGAATCCCTATCACATCAAATCCTAAACAATTCGTAATCCTAGCGATTCCCAATCTTAACGGTATACAGTCCCAATCGAATCTCAATCGGATCGAATCCCAACCGAGTTTGAATCGAATCCGTCAATTGGAATCCGATTTGATCGAATCTATGAAAATATTGAATCTTCGAGCCTTTGTAGTCTCTTTGTAGTTTGATAGTTAGAATGGTGCTTTTCTATCTTTCCGGAAACCTTTCTAATAACGGAAACTTTCCCTAGAGTTCGTTTTTGCTTAAAAAAGTTTGAGAAAGGTGGCAAAACTTCGCATTAAGTTCTTTAGATTTTACAGTTTGAAGAGAATCCTTACTCTCCTACATTAACCACTTACTCGTAGTTTGATTATTATTATTAGAGTAAAAATATCGTAGATATAATTCCTTCCTTCTCAAACTTGTGTTGGGGTAATAGGTGAGACTTATCATCAACTACTTAAAATCGAAACCCCTG
This sequence comes from Anopheles vaneedeni, assembly GCA_016170025.1. Lineage (NCBI taxonomy): Eukaryota > Metazoa > Arthropoda > Insecta > Diptera > Culicidae > Anopheles > Anopheles vaneedeni. The sequence continues at coordinate 35,868,951 of STHA01000005.1, forward strand.
TAAAGATTTTCTGCCGCCAACATGATTCTGTGCGCATTCAATGAAGGTTTAGTTCAATTTTGTGACCAGAGGTATCTATTCAATGAATTGAATGTCAGCCGTGAGATATATCATCTTCTTCTTCTTTTCTGGCCTGCTCATGGTCGAGCACGTCGCGTAGACATGGCCTGGTCGCCAATCCGTTTCCAGGAAACTCGGTCCAGTGCTGCAGTCCTCCATCCACGGCTGCATCCGATCTCCGACAGGTTTGACTCCACCTGATCCAGCCAACGAGCTCGCTGTGCTCCTCTCCGCCTCGTGCCGAACGGATCGCTGACGAGCACCTTCCTGGTGGGGCATGAGTCCGGCATCCTCATCACGTGCCCCAGCCATCGTATCCTTCCGGCTTTGACCACCGTCAGGATATCTGCACCGCCAAACAGCTCAGCTAGCTCGTGGTTCATTCTCCTTCTCCACACGCCCTGCTCGCACACACCGCCAAAGATAGTCCTTAGCACCCGCCGTTCGAAAATAGCGAGTGCATTGGCATCCTCCGTTAGCAGAGTCCAGGACTCGTACCCGTAGAGGACTACCGGACGTATCAGTGTGCGATATATCGTGCANATCTTAACGGTATACAGTCCCAATCGAATCTCAATCGGATCGAATCCCAATCGAATCTATGAAAATATTGAATCTTCGAGCCTTTGTAGTCTCTTTGTAGTTTGATAGTTAGAATGGTGCTTTTCTATCTTTCCGGAAACCTTTCTAATAACGGAAACTTTCCCTAGAGTTCGTTTTTGCTTAAAAAAGTTTGAGAAAGGTGGCAAAACTTCGCATTAAGTTCTTTAGATTTTACAGCTTGAAGAGAATCCTTACTCTCCTACATTAACCACTTACTCGTAGTTTGATTATTATTATTAGAGTAAAAATATCGTAGATATAATTCCTTCCTTCTCAAACCTTTGTTAGGGTAAGATGTGAGACTTATCATCAACTACTTAAAATGGAAACCCCAGTAAAGATTATTTGCCGCCAACATGATTCTGTGCGCATTCAATGAAGGTTTAGTTCAATTTTGTGATTATACATAATTTGTTCTACCAGAGGTATCTACTCAATGAATTGAATGTCAGCCGTCAGATATCTAATATTTTAAAGGTTTCTAACCAAACATAAAACGATTTCTTTTCATTTTGGAATTTGCTTAGATAGAGTAGAAAGTTTCGTGAAATAAAGATGAATGATTTGTAAATGGCGATAGACAGTAAATGGTTCAGAGATCAATCAACATGTATAGCTCAGTTCTTATATAAACAAAACTATCATCTGTACTACATCCTTCTAGAAAGCTATAACAGAATATCTCTTTTTTTCTTAATAAATATCCCTTCTGTTGCATATTATCTTCGTACGGTATTGAACCATATTTCCAATACTATTTATTGATCCTTCACGTGACCTACCAAAAATCCACAAGACAATTTTTATAATTCTACATGTCGACTATTCAAAGAAAACCCTCAAAACAATATTTTCCAGAAGTTGTCTCCATACAATTCATATAGCTTTAATAAAAACTTTTAACTTTTGTCTAGCAGCAAAAACCTGAAGAATTTAGTTCATCAATTTGTTGTCCTTCTTTACCCACCTTCCTGTCCCATTTTTGCTTATATTTGAGTATGTTTTTTTTTGTATAAAGAAAATTGGGATATTTCATCCGATTGCAGATGATGGATGAGCTATGTTTTGCAGTTTACCATTCCAAAACAAAACACCAACACACAAAAAACCTGCCACTATTTTGGATGCATGACAACAAGCAGTTTATTTTGGAGTTTCTTTCTCCGCGAATGCTCGTGCAAAAGTGGGTCAAGAATCATAAATCACTATTTATAAAGTTTCTGCTTTCTGATAAGTTAATTTATGTTTTGTTTTTTTTTGCATTCTCAGCGCACGATGCACAGTGGAGTATTGCAATATTCTCGTGCTTGGTTTTTCATGAATGCATTAAGACGTGTGCAACTTTAACAACAACGCTAATCCAAGTTAATTTCTTCTTTCTATACAACTAGTTTTAAGATTTACGACTCTCAAGCCAGTTAAGAATGGGATAGTTTTTATATGAGAATTTGATTGAAAATAAAATTCAAAATTGTTTTGAATTAAAGAGCTCAATACAATAGTATCTATTATAAAGCAAAGCTTTAATTCCATACCACCCATACAATGAGACGTGCCAACATGGCCAATGTGTTGAATAGACCTCGGTTCGATCTAACACAATCGCCTAATCCTGCCTGCTCAACAACAAACCCTGGTAGTGAAAACCAGTCCCATGATTTAGGAAAGCTTCAACAAACAGACGGTGGCAAAATTTCACACGTGAGCACCTTTTTTGACAACGTACACATGGGCCACGGGTTTGCTGGTCAAATGCAGGCCAATGCTTTGGCAATGCGCTCGAGTGCGGGTTAGCTATGAGGAGAAGATGCACCGTGCGCATCGTTTGCATAATTTTCGTGCCCTATCTTACGGGCTGCGGATTCCGGTGGGTGGTGAATGATTAATTTACGTACTGCGACAACCGGCAAAACCCGGTTAGGATTTAGGTTTGTCAATGAAATTATAACCAACTTAAAATACAGGCAAGCGAACGGCATGAACTGTGAAATGGGAAAGAGTTTGTTTAATGCTCGAGGTATAAAACGAAACATTAATCATGCATGTGGAATTAAATTGGAATTTAGAACCCTTTTGTAGATTATAGGAATTTAATATATTTTAAAATCTGTCATTAAATGTGTAATTAGCGCATTAATACACTGTAACGTTCCATTTTCATTTATGAACATAATTTTAAAAAAAAGTTTGCTTTAATTGCTGTCCAATTGAATAAGTTGCAACACAAACTTTGCAATGTTGTAGCACATTCACAATACTCGCTTCACCAGCAAATAAGCGAATTATTTCGATCAACAGCGAGTTTTCCTAATAGACAACCGACAATAACACTCCCCGGGCAGTTTGGTTCGGAAAATTCGGTTTCCATTTACTCGCTTTCTCTCACCCACTCTCTCTTTCTCACTTTTTCTCTCGGTTCAATTGTTTTAATTTTCAATTGCAATTCAATTGTAGGACTGGGAAAATTTCCTCTTCACTGCCGACAACTGCCGATGGGTGTCGAACGGGTAGGAAATAATCGTCCTTTAACAAAAGCTTACGGATTCGGCATTCGGGATTTTCTACCGGATAATGCGCTTTATTCACTTCCCAGCACCGTTTGCTGTTGCAAAGAAATTGTGGCAAATTTCACTAGAGACTATAATATAAAACAAACACATTTGTGCCGCTTGAACTGAAACTGTTTTTCGCTTAACTATTGATGTATATATTTTTTGTGTGTATTCTGAATTCTTTAACATTCTTTTTCATTTTGAGCGAGAAAAAACATGCTTCTCAAATACCTTTCTCCATAAAAAGAATTTTTCTTTTTTTTCATTTTCCCTCAGCGGGTTCCACCATTTGAACCAAATCGATCGACAGTGGGATGGATGCATTTTATTGTGCGCCCGATCTCGAGATACGCGAGCAATCCAGGGGGAAGGGAGCAATCAATTGGCAAACTTGAGTGACACATAAAAGCGAAACGGTTTCAGCAGTGCGGCACGGAAATGAAGAATTCCTCCTGTTTTTCCCCGCGTTTGCCCGTGGCCACCATTTTTGGTGAGTGACAAGCGAACTGGCAAGAAATTCGTTATCACGTTACAATGTCTGCACTCTTTCCGCTCTCCGGCATGGGAATGGGGGGAGATGGGAACATATTTTTTTATATCTTCCTTTTTTCTGGTAGTGTCAATCTACACTCAAAGAATAAAATTCTAAAAGCAAAGAGGCAAGTGCTTGGGGATGGGAGAAGGGATATGAAATTTAATTTGTAACGCTCACTCAGCTTTCGATTGTAACCCGATCCTTGCATACCGGCAAACGTCATGAACTATGTGGGTGGCCCAATGAAAGGTGACATCCTTAAGTTGGAGAGCGACCGAGCGAAATGATGTGACGACGTTTCGCAATTGGAAACAATCAGTGCCCGATTGTGTCGAAAGGCTCGCCCGGTAGCTAGAAATGCCTCATGGCGCTTGACTTGGATTGCTTATGATTGAAGGTTTGGTCTTGTTTAGTTGCTGTAGACAACGTGATACAAATTTTTGTTGCCAAAACGGGAAAAAAATGAAAATTTTATTTAATCTAAAAATCTTTGATTAATTTAATCTAAACTGGATGCAAACATTAAATAAAATATTAATAATTTTCCATTAAAATATAACCAAACTTTTCCACAAACATGAACACAACAATAGCCAACTATAGTTCATTTACTGGTCTGCTTCACTTCCTTGCCACGACGATGTTCCACCTCGACTCATACCGAAAACATCCAAACGAAACAGGAAGTTATCGCATTTTCAGATATCTTCAATTGCAACCATTTCCACCAACAGGATGGACACAAGCGTCGGTTTCGATCAATGATCTAACTCACCACACCATTCGGTTTTGATCATGTGCAATTCGGATAATTTATGTATGAAACCGGGAAAAACAGTGCACCAGCGCCTTCGACAGACATCGCTCATGAATGATGGTAACGTTAGTAGTAATAGTAGCCGAAGGATCAAACTGGATACTCAATGGATAGGACACTTTTACGGAACAATGGAATTCAAACGATGTATATATTTTTTTTTTAACATTGCAATTGCATAAAAAGACAACAGTTCCAATCTGTACGTATGCGATAGGATGATCTCTCTTTCTATCAGGAAAACGGATGAAAAACGTGCTGGAAGTTATTCAGCAAACGAAAGGACGTTACGAACGGAAGCGATGTGAAGCGATGTGTTCATGTCCCGTGCTTCATCTCTGCTGCTACTGAACCGGACACATTACGAAACCTTTCCCCAAGCGACCGAATGCCAAACAGCTAACATACATAATGAGACATCCGCAAACACCAATCGTTCTGACCTTCAGCACTGTTAAGCACCCTAACGGAGGGGCTAACGTTACTCGGCTCGTTTATGTTGGGTTTTGATATTGTTTCTGTATTTTTCCCCACCGACTACAACGTTCCGTTTCCATTATTCTGGTGATGTGATACATGCTACACAAATAGACTGTACCGAGCATTAACTGGAAGCTTATTTCCACGTTCCAAAATGCTTGCTGTAGCAAAGGGGATCTGCTGTATGTATGTACGGTACAAAAAATCAATGGCTTCGTATGGTTGCATCGATGGCTCACTGTTAAACCTGCTAAGGGGTGTGTAATTAAAAGTCAATTATTATCCGTTCGGAATTCAATTAGATTGTTCGTGAAAAAAAATACAGTGCTTTCACCATTAGGTATTATGGAATTGGAAATGTTCATAGTTGTTGGTCTTCTCCACACTAATAGACTCCAACAAATGGGCGGTTCAATTACAATGTAAGCAAAATTTAATTTAAACACAAATGCTTGTCTTTAAAATTCAAATATGAATAGTTTGTACCAATACAAAAAAAATGCAGCAAGAGGAAACAATAATCGAAAAACTTTCGCTTGATGATGGTTTCGCATTGAATGGGTTTGGAATGTAACTATGTATTGCTTATTGATTAGGAGCATAACTTGGCGAAACAAACTATTCCATAAAGGCAAGTTCATGTTTGTGGCCATAAATGCCATTCGTTTTTATCGTCCAACTAACGATCGAATGTATCACTTTCGAATCTCTTTGCATTGTTCGATTGCTTACGTACGACTTTGCAACTTTCTCCAACGAAAACGATGACGAAGGAGCTAAGGAATAAGGGAAAAAACACTGCTCTACACCATTTGCAGCTGATATAAAAAGGGGGCAGAAACTCTGGTAAATTCAATGTCTCATGAATTTTGCAACATGGGAAATAGTTTTTCGTCTGCTTATGATAAATAATGGGTTGTGCATTAAGATTTTGAACGTAGTCTTCGTCGGAGCGTCTGAGTATGTTGTTTGCTGTTCTTTCATATTAAAGAATAACACATCACAGAGCATTGGTATGGGGTACATTCTTCTTTATTGAAACAAAAGGTTCCTTTATAGGGGTTTGAATGTTTTAGAAAATGTATGAATGTGTTGAATTTATATTCTTCATACTATTTAAAAGAATGAAGTTATTTGCGACTTTGATATTGTCTGCGTGGAAGTTATTTGTAGTTCACCAAGGCAAAACATTAATTCAGGCATTAATTCTTATTTAAAGACGTTAATGCTTATTTAAAGACTCTTGTGGAAGTTCAAATTATAGATTAAATATTGAAATATGTTTTTGTTTAGCTAAATTTTAAATATTGTGTTTATGTAAAGGCATTCAAAACCCAGTAGCAATGTAATAAAAAATTAGAAATAAATTTAAAAAAAACTAAACTCGAGAAAAGAAAATTGAGAAAATTTGTTTAAGTAGTTTAGTCGCAATGGTCGAAAGGTCAATGTCATAAATTCTTTCCGGGATAAATCTGCCATCTGCTTCGTAAGCTTTTTAGTGGGTAAGTTTCGACTGGAATAGATCTGAGCAGCTTCTGAATATTCGATATTAAATCACAGTTTCTTCAATGTTTCTATTTTACCAGCCAGCAACAAATTAATTTGGGTTCCAGAAACCCAAATACTCGTCATTAGAAGTTTTGGTCGTTAAAAGGAGTGTCATTTAGCATTCTGAATTGCTCGATATACAAAAAAACTCGTTTAAAACTCTTTTTTTTTGCTTGGTTAGAACGGCCAGACCGTATTACGACTTATTTTGTCACGTAGCAGGTTAGCCAGTCCTTGCTTCGGTGGACGGTCCGGATGGGATTTGAAAGCCGGTCCTGTCGTGTGGACCGGGGCCATTTATCACATACACCCAAGGGGCCCAGTTTAAAAGGTTTTAAATGGGTTTAAAGGGGTTTATTACATCTCTAAAATTATATGAAACATACATATTAATATCAAAAATAAGAAGGGAAAACGTATAGATCACGCTGGGTCAGTAATTAATACGATTTAAATTATAATATAATTTATAGATTTAACATAATAGATTTATTTTACTCATTATAAATTATTATTTAATAATGTAGATAATGTAGATTTTATTTTATTTATTTTATTCATACGATTTTGTTATATTGTAATCTATAGTGCTGATGCAGTAGGAAAGCGCAAACTGCAGCAGCGCAATGAGTAAACATAGTCTAAGAGCTAATTAAATAGTGCATGTCATATTATGGGTAAATAAACTTATTATTACGGAGGACTATAATAATATGTTATGATTAATTTTTCCGATGAGTTGAAAGTCTTTTTTCTCCTTTTCATCCGCTCCTTTTTTCTCATGGCAGCATCTACGGCAGAGGATTTTCTCTTAAGCAACTCAAAAGTATAAAAATTGCATACCTCAAGGTATATTCTTACTGTGAATAATTCAACTAAAAATCTTTTGCATCTTGCAAATATAATTACTCATACTTCCCAGAAAGAATGCTACAGACTTGCTGAAAAAAGACACATTCCCGTCCATTACACTATGAATGTAACACGCATGAATTGTTCTTGTATAAGGCCAAACCTCAAACGGCAACTACTACCTATCACGGTTCTAGTTACCATCAGCATTATAGACAAAAATGCACAGTCGACTAATTCATGGCAATTATTTGATGTATATTGCCCCCACCCACCCATACACGATAGATACACACCTAATAGTGGGTGTCTTCAGGTGCAACTGTATCGACGATAGCATATCGTTTTGCAATGCAAACCCAATGAACCATACAGTTTGCAGATACAGCATGCCAATTACTGTGCGCATGCATATCGCTTTGATCGATGAGCTGTAAAATCGAATGGAATGAATGTTCACCTTACGGCACGATTTGCACTGTATGAGGGAACCTATTAGAATCTGTTCATGACACCTCTGCTCCAATCAAGACCACTTGTCTGCAGCACCTTACAGGGTCGAGAATTCCAATTTCACAGCAGTCCAACTGCCTCGAGTGCAACTTGTGTTTGATATTTGGTAGTTATTGCAACCAGGGAGATGGTTTGAGCAAAAATTGGTTAGTTTTTGGTGTAGAAAAATGGATGCAAAGTTCTAAACCTTTTTGAAGCAAAAAATAAAACACCCAAAACACAAGCGCTCTCTAAGAATCTTCCTTTGCTTGGCAATCTGCTCGAACTCTTCTGGCACAAAAACATGAAATAAGATTCACGATCCAATGGATCATTTCATCTTCCATCCGTCCCCGTTGCAGTCGCTTTTTCGATAAACGAAAAGAAAGCAGCAGACATTTTATCGTCAGCAGCCCGCCAAAGGACATTAACCGTCGAGACAGGGAAACGATTCAATGATCGTACGGCAAGCCAGAAAACCACCAAAAACGTTATTTTGCAATGCAATGGTTTCGCTCCAGCGGCTAATGACGACGATGACGCGGGCGTTCTTCGTACCGTACCGTCCCGAAAACATAAAAGCAGGATGCAGATGAAAGTCACCGAAATGTTCCGTGTGGAGGGAGTAAAACCTTTGAGTTTTCCCCCCCCCCAATCCAACTCGGGCTAATGCATTTCCCTTGTGCTGCTGGTGAAAGGGATGAGGTAAGAGGAACAAACTAAAGCAGAAAAAACGCAACACGATCGACTTGGTTAGCTTTCTTGCGCGAACTGTTTCACCCGCGTGATGATGATAATGATGCTGACGTGGCATTCTATACTGCACGAGCTCGGCAAGCTGCTGCTCCAAATGGGGCACACACCGCTGGATCTTACGGCCGATAAGCTTACAACCGCAAAATATACTGCGATAAGCTTGAAGTCACGCTGAAGTAACGAGGAAAAAGGTTGCACTGCTTGATTGGATGAATTGGTTTCGTTTGGCTATGGTTTTACCGGCTGCCTTTGGGAATTGGTTTCTCATGGGACAGTATGGCTGAAAAAAACAAATAAAAATATCAAGAAAAAAGCTTTCACAAGCAACTGCGTTTGATGTTGGGAAATTGGAACATCTTTAGCTACAGTTTTCCTAACACATCAATTTAGACAATCAAACTAAAATGTCTAAAATGCAATCAAGAAATGTGAAAATAAAAAATTATTTCCATTTTTCTAACCTCCAAGAATTCTAAATTGTCGTCCAAATTTATTGAAACACTATAAACATGTCATCGTTCTGCTTGATACTACATTTAAAGTTTGATTGCTTTCGTGTAGCATGATGCCACAGCGATAACGCACAGCGAAGGATGTAAGCAATGCCTGTGGTCTTATATTTATCGCACCATGTCTCTCGTCAACGGGTTTGCCAGCCGCAGCTGGTGCAAATGGTGATGGTACGTCACGTTACGAAAAGTGTCCTGTTGCAATAAATCGCGCCCGGTTTTGCGAAACCGAACCAACCAACCAAGCTGACACCAGGTTCAATGGCTTCATTGCGTTCTGTCTGGTTCTCCGGTTTTCTGGCAAAGGCTTTGGAGAGGCTTTTGGGGTGTTGCCATCTGAGTGTACGCCATCACAAACACGCCATCGCGGGATACATGATGCATCACCGCAGATGCATGTCTTGCATAGATTGCGAAATCGAGACCCCTTTGTGGGGATTGTTGGTGCCATTCCGAAGCCACCAATTGTCGGTTGCTAGACGACGGTGTGAAAACTTCAAAACGAAACGCCACTGCTGGTGCGTGTCACTATCCGGTGACATCCGAGAGAGAGCTGCCTATACGCTGGAAAATGCTGATGATGTCTTATGAGTTCTGTGAAATTTAGCATCTTTTGGGTTTTTCGATGTACGCAACGAGGTCTCCACAATAAGAGCGGCAAACGGGCATGGAGGTGTATCATAATAGAGTTTGAGGAAAATAAGATACATTTTCGTATTTATTACAATATAGGGTAATAACACCTTAAAACCGTGCTACATCGAAAGATATTCAAGAAACAATAATAACAGTTAAATATGGATGCTTTCCACAGTTAACTTTCATCAACTATCAACTATTGCATTTATTTCCTAAATATATGGTCAAAATGGCGGTCCGGTGGCGCATGTGATAAACGGCGCCAGTCCACACGGCCGGACCGGGTTCAAATCCCATCCGGACCGTTCCCCCGTAGCAAGGATTGACTATCCGGCTACGTGGTCAAATAAGTCTAGTAAGCCAGAAATGGCCGGCGTGACCTGTAAGGTCGTTAAGCCAAGAAAAAAAAAATATGGTCAAAATAGCATACAAAATTGAACCAAAACAACGATGAGCCAACTTGAAGACTTAGGAAATTCTGATGGCAAGGCGGAAGGAGGCAATTTAATTACAACACAACAACTTACAAACTTACGGGTTGGATTAAAATAGTAGATTGTTTTGGCTGTTTTAATATATCTGAACGTAAAACTCAACATTTTCTGATATCTGTGCCAAAAAAGACCTTGCTAAAAGTCCTATAAAGTTATAAAGGAAATAGCAGTTGGAGAATGCACGAATTTTTCAATGAAACTTCTAGAGGGTCACTTCTCCACCATCAGCAGAAGAGAGAGTGTATGAACACTGTGAATTAAACGTCAATAAACGAGACCGTTGGCAGTAGGTACATCTGAGTCATCTGCGAAGTCTCTCAACATTTAGATCACCCTTTACGGAAATGATGGAAGTCTAAGAATACAGCTACATGCGAGATATTAGCAAACTCCCATAACAACGAAATTGGTCGGTAACAAAATAATATTTCAGGACTACAAGCAACTAGGACAAGTTAGAAATAACTAATTATTTCTCGCTGCGAGTGTTTCTTGTTGAAAACATAAGGGAATAGAGGATCATGTGGAGTCCAGAAGATGTATTTTTTTTTAATATTTTAAAAGAATAGCATGCGTAATTGTGTGCGTTCAAGTACGAAATGAGATCATAGTGAGTAAAGGATCGATCACGAAAATAATGGAAATTAAGAATGAATATGGTTAATTAGACAAAAGAACAGTGAGAACTGTCATAAAACATTTTTTTTTATGATAATACTTGTAATAATACTTTTATGATCTTCTTCTTCTTGGCTTAACGACCTTACAGGTCACGCCGGCCATTTCTGGCTTACTAGACTTATTTTTACCACGTAGCCGGATAGTCAGTCCTTGCTACGGGGGGACGGTCCGGATGGGATTTGAACCCGGTCCGGCCGTGTGGACTGGCGCCGTTTAGCACATGCACCACCGGGCCGCCCCTTTACTTTTATGATAATACTTATAATAATACTTAAAAAAAAAAAAAAACAAATACATCAGTTCAACACGGAAATCATTTTTCTGTGTTTTAAAGCTCATTAAAGCTCATTAAACAGCGGAAAGATATAAAACAATAAATGAGGTTGTATATTTGCACTCTACCTAAATGTACTACACGCACAAAAGCATTATCGAAATAACCAAAAGTTGTTCATTATTCAAATAATTGTATTAGCGAAAAGTATCATTCCATACCGCTTATTAAATGGCGGTTACAACGATCATTGACCGATAGTTAAAGCCACCCGGTTGAAGTTCTATAATTGGATTCGTATGCATCATTAGTGTTGACAGAATAAATCGTTTCCAGCCATGGTTCGAAGTTCTTGAGCCATCATAGGCATATTGATTCATGCCATCGTTAGGGAACTATTTATAATTCATTATTGAATATTGATTTACCCTTTGTCCTACCCACAGCTATAAATATAATATAATCGATTTTCATCAATTGCATTATTATACCTTCTGTATTAAATTGTGTACAGTTCATTTTAGTCAAATTGTCAAATTTTATTACCTAAAAAATAAACAACTCACTAAGGAAGGATAAACAATCACAAGCTCAAAAATATATTGTTTTTAAGTAATTTTGATATTTGCTGATTTATTGATTTGATATTTTAAACAGAATAAAAAATTCTAAATATAAGTAAGAATAAAATAAGAATTTCTTATCATCTTGAGCTTGAGACAATGCTAAATAATCAAAATCGATTTTTTCGAGGATGCAGATTGTATATGCCCTGTTAAAAATACTTTTAAAAACATTTCTTTATTTTTAAAGTTCAATAAATTCAATAACTTTTATTCAATGATCAATAACTTAGATAGTAGAGTGTTTATATACATCTAATAACTCCCATAGATTTGATTGTATTTATCAATCATACACACTGGCAATTAAATGTATTCCTCAATAACGCAGTTTGATGATGGAAGTTACCATGAACTTTAAACATTAAATAGATAAATATGAATTACTGCAATTCCACTATGTAACATTAAATCCTACCACCGCCGAGTCAGATCGTCCTTCATTGCGAAAGGGCAACAAACATCCTTTCTTCCTTTTCACTCTCGTACAGCCATTTGTTTGGGATATTATTTTTTATTACTTACTACGCATTATCATGCACTCGTAAAGTATGCGAGCATCGAATGTATGGAATAACAATACAGAATACATTTTCCAGAAATCCCTACCATCCTCACATGAACTTTTCCTCTTTTTGTGCTAAATAAACATATTTTAGTGTCGTTTTTGTGGCTGCATCTGGTTACAAACAGCAACTGGGATGCTTATTGATATGCGCACTAGCATGGCATAATTTATTCGCACAACAATTTTTTACATTCTATTGAAAGTTGAATACAATTGAACAAAATTTTACAAACGCCCTTTTTTGTTGTTAGTTTGAAAAATTCAAATCGCACCTGTAATACTCGATATTATGCTGCTTTTTTTTTGTTTTTGCTACACCGAAGTAATTGTGCATTGCATGGGCATGCAACGGAAAGTGGAAATCCGCAGGCATTCCGAATGACACATAATGTAGCCACCCACAGTAAACTCCATATCACCATACTGATGCTGAACCACTAATATTTGCCACTAATAGCTCGGGCGTACCGGTTGTGCGGTCGAGCGAATCTGTTAACTTTTACGTAGTGAAAGGAAGAGCGAGAAAGAGTGAGGCGAAAAAAATATAGCAAAAAGGGTTATTTATCATTTTTCAAGCTGGATGCCTGCCGGTGCTATGTTTCCAAACAACAATTATGCTCTTTTTTATGGCAAAGTTAAGGCACATCATATTATGAACATACAGCGAAAAAAAACACCATGCTTTGTTTTCGTTTTGTGAGGTATTTAATGACTTTTGTAAGATTTTTTTTCAAATTTATTCATATACTTCATTATTTTTTTCTATTTTGCCCACTACACTTCACTTTAATGTAACTGATATCATTCAACACACGCTAGAAGAACTTTAAACAAAGTAAAATTATTTTAATGCAAATAGAATTAAGAGGAAAATCAGGTGCTTCAGCAGAAGGATTAACGCGCACAATCTACCTAATCGAGTAAAAACCTAATTACTCTCCCGTTTCGTTAGCTCATTCATCAAATTATACACGTCAAATGAAGGAACGAGTGATACTGTAATCAATTTTCATCAACTTACATTGTACCGTTTTGTTGTGGGGAAGGCCTCCTTTACATTAAAACAATTTGCCAGTGGATTTATACATAGAAAATAATGTTCCACGTGCAAATCTAAACATTTTTTTTAATAATTATTTTAAAATAACGGATTTTTGCCAAACATCGAGCATGAAAAATTAGGTTATATTATTAAAAAAATACCAATTTAGAGTTGAATATTCCTTACGAACGACCTTTTAAAAGAAATTTATTACTACCTCTGTAATGCTTAAAGAAGTTCATCACCAGCAAGAGGGTAGCACCAGCGACAGCTGTCTAAGTCATGCGTATCGCGGAAATTTGTCGCCGAATTTACAGTGAAGCAATTTGAATAGAAATTAGGATTTTTTTTCCTTCATACACATACAAACTTCACCTTACACGATTTGCGAAGTTCTATTTGTGATTAAACTTTAATCAATGCACGCAACCATGGTACGTTCGGTGTCAAATCGTGACACTTTTCCACGACTGTCATTCTACTGGAATGTCGATGAAAAAACTTCCCGATTGGTGATGTTGTAAAGCGCCCATGTAAAACCGATCTGATGACATCGACAACAGGTTTAATCACATGCTTGTTGTATTTACAGTTCGTTGTTGGGGGAAAGGACTTTACAGCGTGAAATTTAACAACTTGACTGATTGTGTAATGTAATTTCATGTGTCGTTGGAAATACAAATTACAACTGCTTTGAATCATAAAATATGTTCTTTAGTGCACAATTTTGCACCCTCCAAAAAACCGAAAACCAATTGATAAAGAACAGAGACCTTTCGCTTCGAAAGGTATAATGAGCAGAGTGACACATAAACTTCATCATTAAGGGAAAAAACCGAAACCTTCTCTAATTAAGCGGCCTTAAAAACTGGAAAAAGTCTATCGTTAAATTTCGGAACGTGTATTTTAGCCCAACCCAATGCTAAAGGTGTTAGTTAAAAATTAATATCAATAATGAGACTCGGTTGTCACACCCTTGGAAGATGAGACGTGCCATTTTTCACAAGAAATTCGTCCAGTTTTCCCTTCTTTCAGCATGCAGTCGAAGGGATCTTTACGTTCTTTGAGTTGGTATTTCTTTCCAGTTAGAGTCCCCCGAGTGACCTCGGTGAGTTGAGGAAATGGATAGCAAAATGATCCCTTGATACCGGCAGACACTCACGCGCATTTCCGTAGTCTTTGTTTGGGCTTAACTGTTATCAACCTAACTAACTGACGTGAGTTTGCTTCTGATAACTCGTGATGTCGAATGGAAAATGTGGCACTTTTCTGGCTTTTGGGGAAGCCACATTTAGTTGTGAAATAACTGGTCCGAAATTTTCACACAACGGTTGCTACAAAAAAAAAAAATCAAAATTCATATTAGATTTCCTAAGCATTAATATGATATCTTTTCCAAACGGTAAATCTGAAATGCTCAATAAGCTCGCATTCATACAACAATTCCAATTTTAAATTGTTCTAGACATCCGGATAGTGGAAAATAAAATACACATTTTCGTCTACCAACTTTTCGACACCTACGAAACAACGCAAAACTTTATCCAACACCAAATTAAAACTTCATCCCGTTTTGTGTCGGAAAAACAGCACCGGCAGTAGTGGCAATAGTTTTGCACCAACTTTCATTTATTTCCGAGCCGGCATTTCTTACCCACTCCGAAATTCAACCCAACAAACACTGGAAATGATGGACAATGTACTCACTGTATATGTATGTGTGTACGGTTATCATTAATTTTGAATTTTTCACGACATTGTTTTAAAGCGAAACATTCACCAACGGCTACAATACAGCCAACGTGCGGAACTAAGGAAGGGAAGGGTAAAATCGGTAAACTGCCATTCAACGAACGGCTCCTTTCACTCAATTTTCAACACCATCCCTTATCGGTTGACCGAAACTTCTGAACCGAACGAAGCAAACGTTCAGCTGTGGACAGGAAAGGTTGACAGGGGTTTTCATTCCCTCCACCATGGATAATGTGCACCGTCTGAAACAAAGGAAAACCCATCCGACCGAGCGACCGTTACGAGAAATGAGATCCGGTTCCGGGTGGCCAGAAATGGTGACAACTCTTCCCTTTTTTTTTGCTGCAAAGAAAAGTCACAGTGTGGTTTATGGTTACCTTGCCACCAGGTGCTAAATAGAAGTTGGGTTGACAATATGGTTAGTGCGCACTAGATTAACAGGTGGGTAAGGGTTTTATTAAAAAGTTTTTGAAAGGATGGATTTGCTAATTGTTTACAATAACTAATTCATTGTACAACTCGGTGGATAGTAGTACAAAAATTACTTAAGTTATATTACGTTAGGCATTGATTCTATCGCACTCGACTCATTTGTCTCTGAAATTATCTTTTCAAAGTGCTAAACCAATCTGAAGCTTAATGAAAGTAATACCCAACGCCTTACGGACTAGCATTAACTCCACTGGCAATCGATTTGCCGACGAGATAAACAACGTTAACCATTCTTTGCCGAATCAACTCACCCATTTCCCTCTTCCAAAACGCACCGTATCGATTCTTTTAGCGAAGCTTTAGTTGGCTTATCAAATTTCTCTAATCATCAATGAAATGCCATAAACATGGAATCCCTTCCAATCTGGCCAATCCTTACGCACGGTATGAAGACGCAACAAAAACAATTCACTCGGTCTTCTGTGTTGTGCCATGTCGGTCTTTCCATCTTGCGGTTCGAGTACAATATCCCAAGGACCTCCCCAACAACCCATCGGCAAACCCCTCACTGTTCGGTTTGCTTGTGCAATCGGGCCTAAAATTTCCCATTTTCCCACCTCGACAAACGACCGTGGACGGTGTGTCCGGATGCGTGTGTGAAATGTCTCCCCGGCACGCAATCCTCGAGTCGGAGACCGTCACGGAGCTCACAAGGCTGTCGGTGTGGCTAAGGTTTCCAGCTACCCCATAACAAGCAATGACAGTCGTTGACGCAAATAGGCAGCAAAAATGGGCCCCCAAAACGAGAAAAGGATTGTCTTGCGCGTTGTCACACGATTCCTTGGGAAAGGACCTGACCCGGCGTACAAACGATTTGAAATGTTCGTAATTACTTTGCCCGGGTGAGATTTAACTCTCGCAGGGTCTATTCTGTATGACAAAATTTTAAATTTGTTAAATGGAGCTGAAAACAACTAGTACGACTTGTTTTGTGATTTTTGAACATTTTTTGTAATGTTAAAATTGCGCATCCCCAAAAATCTTGTGAAGATAGCAAAACCACTGGGCGCCTCCATTGTTGATTTTGGTGATCTAATGTGAGAAAAAATACTGACTGAAAGAACTCACGGAGGAGATCCAATTGTGTGAACACTATGAAATGTACTTCTTCTTCTTGGCTTTAACGACCTTACAGGTCACGCCGGCCATTTCTGGCTTACTAGACTTATTTTTACCACGTAGCCGGATAGTCAGTCCTTGCTACGGGGGGACGGTCCGGATGGGANATGGGGCACACACCGCTGGATCTTACGGCCGATAAGCTTACAACCGCAAAATATACTGCGATAAGCTTGAAGTCACGCTGAAGTAACGAGGAAAAAGGTTGCACTGCTTGATTGGATGAATTGGTTTCGTTTGGCTATGGTTTTACCGGCTGCCTTTGAGAATTGGTTTCTGATGGGACAGTATTGCCGCAAAAAAAGCAAAAAAAAATATCAAGAAAAAAGCTTTCACAAGCAAATGTGTTTGATGTTGGGAAATTGGAACATCTTTAGCTACAGTTTTCCTAACACATCAATTTAGACAATCAAACTAAAATGTCTAAAATGCAATCAAGAAATGTGAAAATAAAAAATTATTTCCATTTTTCTAACCTCCAAGAATTCTAAACTGTCGTCCAAATTTATTGAAACACTATAAACATGTCATCTTTCTGCTTGATACTACATTTAAAGTTTGATTGCTTTCGTGTAGCATGATGCCACAGCGATAACACACAGCGAAGGATGTAAGCAATGCCTGTGGTCTTATATTTATCGCACCATGTCTCTCGTCAACGGGTTTGCCAGCCGCAGCTGGTGCAAATGGTGATGGTACGTCACGTTACGAAAAGTGTCCTGTTGCAATAAATCGCGCCCGGTTTTGTGAAACCGAACCAACCAAGCTGACACCAGGTTCAATGGCTTCATTGCGTTATGTCTGGTTCTCCGGTTTTCTGGCAAAGGCTTTGGAGAGGCTTTTGGGGTGTTGCCATCTGAGTGTACGCCATCACAAACACGCCATCGCGGGATACATGATGCATCACCGCAGATGTATGTCTTGCATAGATTGCGAAATCGAGACCCCTTTGTGGGGATTGTTGGTGCCATTCCGAAGCCACCAATTGTCGGTTGCTAGACGACGGTGTGAAAACTTCAAAACGAAACGCCACTGCTGGTGCGTGTCACTATCCGGTGACATCCGAGAGAGAGAGCTGCCTATACGCTGGAAAATGCTGATGATGTCTTATGAGTTCTGTGAAATTTAGCATCTTTTGGGTTTTTCGATGTACGCAACGAGGTCTCCACAATAAGAGCGGCAAACGGGCATGGAGGTGTATCATAATAGAGTTTGAGGAAAAAAAGATAGATTTTCGTATTTATTACAATATAGGGTAATAACACCTTAAAACCGTGCTACATCTAAAGACATTCAAGAAACAAAAACCACAATTAAATATGGAAGCTTTCCATAGTCAACTTTCATCAACTATTAACTATTGCATTAATTTCCAAAAAAAAAAATGGATTACAAAAGTGAACCAAAACCAAGATGAGATGACTTCAGACTGAAATTCTGACGGCAAGGCCGAAGGAGGCAATTTAATTACAACACAACAAGTTACAAGCTTACGCGTTGGATTCCAATTGTTGAGTTTTTTGTCTTTTATACTAAATCTTTATCTAAAACCCAACGTGGTGTGTTCTCCTTCTTCCAAAACTACTACCACTACTACTTTAGGAAAAATGTAGTTAGAACATGTACGAATTCTGACTGATAGTCAGACAGTCAGAGACTGATAGTTATTTTTTCAAATGAAATTGTAGAGAACTACCTTTTCAACGGCAAAGAAAGCGTGTGAACACAGATTCAACCTCAATATAAAAGACCGTCTGAAGCAGGCTTTCTGAGTACTTCTGAGTCATCTGCGAACTCTCTCAACATTTAGATCACCCTTTACGGAAATGATGGAAGTATAAGAATACAGGTATATGCGAGATATTAGCAAACTCCCATAACAACGAAATTGGTCGGTAACAAAATAATATTTCAGGACTACAAGCAACTAGGACAAGTTAGAAATAACTAATTATTTCTCTCTGCGAGTGTTTCTTGTTGAAAACATAAGGGAATAGAGGATCTTGTGGAGTCTAGAAGATGTATTTTTTTTAAATATTTTAAAAGAATAGCACGCGTAATTGTTTGCGTTCAAGTACGAAATGAGATCATAGTGAGTGATCGATCACGAAAATAATGGAAATTAAGAATGAATATGGTTAATTAGACAAAAGAACAATAAGAACTGTCATAAAACAAAAATTTTATCATAATACTTATCTTAAGAACAGTTGTCGACCAAACATTGTGATATAATCGATTAGTAGATGTTTAGTATCTAGTGCTTTGTTAAATATATTACTAATACAATTGATAAAAATACATCAGTTCAACACGGAAATCATTTTTCTGTGTTTTAATTATTAAAAAGCTCATTAAACAGCGGAAAGATATAAAATTATAAATGAGGTTCTATATTTGCACTCTAACTAAATGCACTACACACACGAATGCACTACCCAAATACCCAAAAGTTGTTTATTATTCAAATAATTATATTAGCGAAAAGTATCATTCCATACCGCTTATTAAATGGCTGTTACAACGGTCATTGACCGATAGTTAAAGCCACCCGGTTGAAGATCTATAATTGGATTCGTATGCATCATTAGTGTTGACAGAATAAATCGTTTCCAGCCATGGTTCGAAGTTCTTGAGCCATCATAGGCATATTGATTCATGCCATCGTTAGGGAACTATTTATAATTCATTATTGAATATTGATTTACCCTTTGTCCTACCCACAGCTATAAATATAATATAATCGATTTTCATCAATTGCATTATTATACCTTCTGTATTAAATTGTGTACAGGTCGTTTTAGTCAAATTGTTACTAAATTTTAATAAATTTGGTGGTTTATTGATTTGATATTTTAAACAGAATAAAAAATTCTACATATAAGTAAGAATAAAATAAGAATTTCTTATCATCTTGTGCTTGAGACAATGCTAAATAATCAAAATCGAATTTATCGAGGATACAGATTGTATATGCCCTGTTAAAAATACTTTTAAAAACATTTCTTTATTTTTAAAGTTCAATAAATTCAATAACTTTTATTCAATGATCAATAACTTAGATAGTAGAGTGTTTATATACGTCTAATAACTCCCATAGATTTGATTGTATTTATCAATCATACACACTGGCAATTAAATGTATTCCTCAATAACGCAGTTTGATGATGGAAGTTACCATGAACTTTAAACATTAAATAGATAAATATGAATTACTGCAATTCCACAATGTAACATTAAATCCTACAACAGCCGAGTCAGATCGTCCTTCATTGCGAAAGCGCAACAAACATCCTTTCTTCCTTTTCACTCTCGTACAGCCATTTGTTTGGGATATTATTTTTTATTACTTACTACGCATTATCATGTACTCGTAAACTATGCGAGCATCGAATGTATGGAATAACAATACAGAATACATTTTCCAGAAATCTCTACCATCCTCACATGAACTTTTCCTCTTTTTGTGCTAAAAAAAAAAACATATTTTAGTGTCGTTTTTGTGGGTGCATCTGGTTACAAACAGCAACTGGGATGCTTATTGATATGCGCACTAGCATGGCATAATTTATTCGCACAACAATTTTTTACATTCTATTGAAAGTTGAATACAATTGAGCAAAATTTTACAAACGCCCTTTTTTGTTGTTAGTTTGAAAAATTCAAATCGCACCTGTAATACTCGATATTATGCTGCTTTTTTTTTGTTTTTGCTACACCGAAGTAATTGTGCATTGCATGGGCATGCAACGGAAAGTGGAAATCCGCAGGCATTCCGAATGACACATAATTTAGCCACCCACAGTAAACTCCATATCACCATACTGATGCTGAACCACTAATATTTGCCACTAATAGCTCGGGCGTACCGGTTGTGTGGTCGAGCGAAACTGTTAACTTTTACGTAGTGAAAGGAAGAGAGAGAAAGAGTGAGGCAAAAAAAATATAGCAAAAAGGGTTATTTATCATTTTTCAAGCTGGATGCCTGCCGGTGCTATGTTTCCAAACAACAATTATGCTCTTTTTTATGGGAAAGTTAAGGCACATCATATTATGAACCTACAGCGAAAAAAACACCATGCTTTATTTTCGTTTTGTGAGGTATTTAATGACTTTTGTAAGATTTTTTTTCAAATTTATTCATATACTTCATTATTTTTTTCTATTTTGCCCACTACACTTCACTTTAATGTAACTGATATCATTCAACACACGCTAGAAGAACTTTAAACAAAGTAAAATTATTTTAATGCAAATAGAATTAAGAGGAAAATCAGGTGCTTCAGCAGAAGGATTAACGCGCACAATCTACCTAATCGAGTAAAAACCTAATTACTCTCCCCTTTCGTTAGCTCATTCATCAAATTATACACGTCAAATGAAGGAACGAGTGATACTGTAATCAATTTTCATCAACTTACATTGTACCGTTTTGTTGTGGAGCAGGCCTCCTTTACATTAAAACAATTATCAGTGGATTTATACATAGAAAATAATGTTCCATGTGCAAATCTAAACAATGTTTGTAATATTAATTTTAAAATACCGGATTTTTGCCAAACATCGAGCATGAAAAATTAGGTTATATTATTAAAAAAATTCCAATTTAGAGTTGAATATTCCTTACGAACGACCTTTTAAAAGAAATTTATTACTACCTCTGTAATGCTTAGAGAAGTTCATCACCAGCAAGAGGGCGACAGCTGTCTAAGTCATGCGTATCGCGGAAATTTGTCGCCGAATTTACAATGAAGCAATTTGAATAGAAATTAGGATTTTTTTTCCTTCATACACATACAAACTTCACCTTACACGATTTGCGAAGTTCTATTTGTGATTAAACTTTAATCAATGCACGCAACCATGGTACGTTCGGTGTCAAATCGTGACACTTTTCCACGACTGTCATTCTAGTGGAATGTCGATGAAAAAACTTCCCGATTGGTGATGTTGTAAAGCGCCCATGTAAAACCGATCTGATGACATCGACAACAGGTTTAATCACATGCTTGTTGTATTTACAGTTCGTTGTTGGGGGAAAGGACTTTACAGCGTGAAATTTAACAACTTGACTGATTGTGTAATGTAATTTCATGTGTCGTTGGAAATACAAATTACAACTGCTTTGAATCATAAAATATGTTCTTTAGTGCACAATTTTGCACCCTCCAAAAAACAAATTGATAAACAACAGAGTCCTTTCGCTTCGAAAGGTATAATGAGCAGAGTGACACATAAACTTCATCATTAAGGGAAAAAACCGAAACCTTCTCTAGTTAAGCGGCCTTAAAAACTCGAAAAAGTCTATCGTTAAATTTCGGAACGTGTATTTTAGCCCAACTCAATGCTAAAGGTGTTAGTTAAAAATTAATATCAATAATGAGACTCGGTTGTCACACCCTTGGAAGATGAGACGTGCCATTTTTCACAAGAAATTCGTCCAGTTTTCCCTTCTTTCAGCATGCAGTCGAAGGGATCTTTACGTTCTTTGAGTTGGTATTTCTTTCCAGTTAGAGTCCCCCGAGTGACCTCGGTGGGTTGAGGAAATGGATGGCAAAATGATCCCTTGATACCGGCAGACACTCACGCGCATTTCCGTAGTCTTTGTTTGGGTTTAACTTTTATCAACCTAACTAACTGACGTGAGTTTGCTTCTGATAACTCGTGATGTCGGATGGAAAATGTGCCACTTTTCTGGCTTTTAGGGAAGCTACATTTGGTTGTGAAATAATTGGTCCGAAATTTTCACACAACGGTTGCTACAAA
The DNA here is from genome assembly GCA_016170025.1 of Anopheles vaneedeni. Classification (NCBI taxonomy): domain Eukaryota; kingdom Metazoa; phylum Arthropoda; class Insecta; order Diptera; family Culicidae; genus Anopheles; species Anopheles vaneedeni. The sequence goes on from STHA01000005.1 coordinate 35,891,605, forward strand.
AAAAAACTCAAAATTCATATTAAATTTCCTAAGCATTAATATGATATCTTTTCCAAACGGTAATTCTAAAATGCTCAATAAGCTCGCATTCATACAACAATTCCAATTTTAAATTGTTCTAGACATCCGGATAGTGGAAAATAAAATACACATTTTCGTCTACCAACTTTTCGACACCTACGAAACAACGGAAAACTTTATCCAGCACCAAATTAAAACTTCATCCCGTTTTGTGTCGGAAAAACAGCACCGGCAGTAGTGGCAATAGTTTTGCACCAACTTTCATTTATTTCCGAGCCGGCATTTCTTACCCACTCCGAAATTCAACCCAACAAACACTGGAAATGATGGACAATGTACTCACTGTATATGTATGTGTGTACGGTTATCATTAATTTTGAATTTTTCACGAAATTGTTTTAAAGCGAAACATTCACCAACGGCTACAATACAGCCAACGTGCGGAACTAAGAAAAGGAAGGGTAAAATCGGTAAACTGCCATTCAACGAACGGCTCCTTTCACTCAATTTTCAACACCATCCCTTATCGGTTGACCGAAACTTCTGAACCGAACGAAGCAAACGTTCAGCTGTGGACAGGAAAGGTTGACAGGGGTTTTCATTCCCTCCACCTTGGATAATGTGCACCGTCTGAAACAAAGGAAAACCCATCCGACCGAGCGACCGTTACGAGAAATGAGATCCGGTTCCGGGTGGCCAGAAATGGTGACAACTCTTTCCTTTTTTTTTGCTGCAAAGAAAAGTCACAGTGTGGTTTATGGTTACCTTGCCACCAGGTGCTAAATAGAAGTTGGGTTGACAATATGGTTAGAGCGCACTAGATTAACAGGTGGGTAAGGGTTTTATTAAAAAGTTTTTAAAAGGATGGATTTGCTAATTGTTTACAATAACTAATTCATTGTACAACTCGGTGGATAGTTGTATAAAAATTACTTAAGTTATATTACGTTAGCCATTGATTCTATCGCACTCGACTTATTTGTCTCTGAAATTATCTTTTCAAAGTGCTAAACCAATCTGAAGCTTAATGAAAGTAATACGCAACGCCTTACGGCCTAGCATTAACTCCACTGGCAATCGATTTGCCGACGAGATAAACAACGTCAACCATTCTTTGCCGAAACAACTCACCCATTTCCCTCCTCCAAAACGCACCGTATCGATTCTGTCTAAAGCGAAGCTTTAGTTGGCTTATCAAATTTCTCTAATCATCAATGAAATGCCATAAACATGGAATCCCTTCCAATCTGGCCAATCCTTACGCACGGTATGAAGACGCAACAAAAACAATTCACTCGGTCTTCTGTGTTGTGCCATGTCGGTCTTTCCATCTTGCGGTTCGAGTACAATATCCCAAGGATCCCACCAACCCATCGGCTAAACCCCTCACTATTCGGTTTGCTTGCGCAATCGGGCCTAAAATTTCCCATTTTCCAACCTCCACAAACGACCGTGGACGGTGTGTCCGGATGCGTGTGTGAAATGTCTCCTCGGCACGCAATCCTCGAGTCGGAGACCGCCACGGAGCTCACAAGGCTGTCGGTGTGGCTAAGGTTTCCAGCTGCCCATAACAAGCAATGACAGTCGTTGACGCAAATAGGCAGCAAAAATGGGCCCCCAAAACGAGAAAAGGATTGTCTTGCGCGTTGTCACACGATTCCTTGGGAAAGGACCTGACCCGGCGTACAAACGATTTGAAATGTTCGTAATTACGTTGCCCGGGTGAGATTTAACTCTCGCAGGGTCTATTCAGTATGACAAAATTTTAAATTTGTTAAATGTAGCTGAAAACAACTGGTACGATTTGTTTTGTGATTTTTGAACATTTTTTGTAATGTTAAAATTGCGCATCCCCAAAAATCTTGTGAAGATAGCAAAACCACTGGGCGCCTCCATTGTTGATTTTGGTGATCTAATGTGAGAAAAAATACTGACTGAAAGAACTCACGGAGAAGATCCAATTGTGTGAACACTATGAAATGTACTTCTTCTTCTTGGCTTAACGACCTTACAGGTCACGCCGGCCATTTCTGGCTTACTAGACTTATTTTTACCACGTAGCCGGATAGTCAGTCCTTGCTACGGGGGAACGGTCCGGATGGGATTTGAACCCGGTCCGGCCGTGTCGACTGGGGCCGTTTATCACATGCACCACCGGACCGCCTTGAAATGTACATGTATATTAATTAACACATACAATATATAAATTGTATTTACCTGGCAAAGGGGTTACCGTGATCACCATAAATAAAAAAATTCTTATCACTACAACTAGTACTGGGCGCCTCCATCAGTAAATTCACGAAATTATAATGTACTGGTGTGCGTGTGATCGCGCTTGATGCGACAGCCTGCCTGGGATCGGGATCGAACAAGAATTAGATCGGCATCCGAACTACAAACAAGAATTGTTAATAAAAGCTGTGGTTCATTTATTTAACTCAATATTATATACATCCAGAGTATCTTCGATTGCAAGCCATGAATTAGATCGATCCTTCCACCTGATGGTCACCTGCTTTTCGTTAATGAACTGGAAATCATTCTTCCTATACGTACTCTTATATTGACTGCTCTATTCTCCAGCGCTACATCAAATTACCTGTCTTCCTGGTGTACGTAACTTCCTCAACATCCATGTCCTTTTCTCGTTTCTCCTATCCTTATCCCTCGGTCCGTGACTTGGAAGTATGTCTGGACGTGGAACTTCAGTTTCTCGACCACATTTCGGGTATAGTCAGCTTTGCTTACAGATGTCTTGGTCGGATGAGCTCTTGTTTGTTCCATGTTCGAAGCATTATCCTAGCATTGGGGTCTATGATACCTTCCACTAGTTTTTTTATATGGACTTTGACGTTTGACGGCTTATTTGCTGCATGTTTTCCATACAAAGAGCTCAGCAAAATAAGCCTGCGTATGTCTATATTTCGAAGTACATTTCGAAGCTGTAATTCCTGTTTCGTCAAAACGCGGTTCTACAAAACTGCAGCCTAATGTAATTCTTTATGTCAAAATGCTAGGTCCTTGAGGAATCCTTGCATGATGATATTACCTATCAACAATTTCCCGCTCGATTCTGCTCGATGTTTTGACAGATCCGGTCTAAAAATTTTAGCTTTCTAACTTAAGGTATCATAGACCCCATTATCGGGAGTCCACCTCGATCACACGAGTAGACAGGGTACCAAAAAATTTTCATCCGTATTACGTATATAAGCATATTTATTGTCCAAAGCTACATTACCTCCCTACTAGTTTACACCTCCTGGAACTTCAGACTCTGTGTCGACAGTAAGCAGACGAGTTCGACAGTCACATAGCAGGAGTATGAGTGGTTCGTCCAGCGGAATAGGGTCCAAGAGAGTGAGAGAGAGATCGCTGCTAGCAGCCACCAAAGGGGGCCGTAGTTTGTGTAATGATTCTCTCTTAAGAGAAAAGAGTGCGTGAGGTCAAAAGGCCAATTGCAGATAACCGACTGGAGATAAAATTATGACCATATAAGGGCAGGAATGGGGAACGTGCATGCGTGCGGATAAAGAAGGATGGCGGCATTAGCTTTCGGACCCTGCGGAAATACGTCAGTATTTTAACGTCATAAAAAAGATCGATAGTTCAAGATTAGTAGTTACGGCATCCGAAAACTAACAGAAACATTACTCGTACTGTGAGTAATATCCTGCTTGGCAGGCGTCATCAGGCGCAAGCTTTGTTCGTCGCGAATCTTCCTACTTGGTGTCACTGATGCGCCTTACTCTATATTCCAACTATATTCGATCTACTCATCCTGGAACCCCATTATTACTTTCTACATGTGGCAGACGCTCAGATGGTAACGATCTTCTGCTTGTTTGTTTTACGCGGTTTAATAATTTCTTTATCTGTTTGATTTCTTCCTTTTACTCTCGTCTCTTAGTATCTACAGTTACAACCTGTTTGCTTCGATACCTCTATGTGTGTGCCCTGGCTTGTGTAGTACTTATACTACCGAGATAGTTTAAAGTATATAAGATTAGTTTTAAGCCATCATGTTTTACGAAACAAAATTCTATAAATATGTATATAATGATAATAAAGAAAACACAATGATTGGGTCATTGATTGAAATATTTCTTTAGTCCAAGTCTTGTTCGTTTGTGGCTAACCTTAAGAGGTCTTGGTCTGCTTTTTTTTACGTAGCTGGATAGTCAGTTCTTTCTATGGGATATTTTGTCGTATAAAGATCGGCGCGAATTACACATACTCCACCTGGAACGCTGCTTTAAATTAAGCAAGTGAGTCGAAGTGAAAAAAATTACACAACAAAACTGTTCGTACTTATGTATGACTCGTCTGGATAAAACCATTGAGAAAATCTCTTTTTACACCATAACATGTTCTTTTAAAGTTAATCTTTCGCCCGAAATGACCCAATACCCTTTTCAAACGTTTCAATAGTTAATAGCAAATTACTACAAACCTCAAAAGCTCAGCTAGCGTGTGTATCAAAACGTCCATTGAAAGTATAACTTCTAATGGATTAAGAAACGGCAGCAAGAAAACATTCTCAAATGGCGTTCTTACTACTGGAAAAATATTTTCCAGCGATGAGTTGGAAAAGTTTCACATTACACACAAATGCACACGGAACACATTTTTTCAAACGAATTATTTCTGTACAATACCGTTTTTTTTATTCTTCATAACGAGCAGAAAATTGGATTGCCATCGATACGATAAAAAGCAAGTGAAAAGTCACAGACAACTTTTCTCGTATCCCTGTATCCCTGTAAGTAAGCGTTGTGAGGCAGAAAAATGGACAATTGCCGTACGGGAATGGGATTTTTTTCTTTCTTCGTTTTCGCACACTAATAGCAAACAACACCATCGAAAAGATTAGGATAATGGCAAACGTAATAATGTTTTTGTAACGATTTTCTGCACAGTGTCACATTTCAAAGCGAGTTGTTGGTGGAAGATACAATTCCCATGAGATTGTTAACAATTTCAAAACTCATATTCTCGAGTAATGACATTTTGCAATGGTAGTATTTTATACATTTTGACAACATTGAAAGTATTAAAAGATAGTATTTAAAGCATTTAAATAAATGTAAATAATAAATCGTTTATTGCACTACACGTGTTAGTATATGAACAATTTTTTTTAGTAGATTGAATAATATTTTTGAATGTATTATGAAAATAACATTAGGTTATTATATTTCACAATAAAAATACAAAGATATTAAACATCTTTTCCTAGATATATTGAGCACTTTGTAAAATGTCGCTTAAAAATAATCTTTTTTCAAACTGTTGCAGCACCATAGATTGACGGATGAGAAAATCTTAACATTACGGAACCGATCTTCGCTATACTTCCGCACAAACGGAGCAAATATTTGGTTTGATCAAATCCACCGAACAAAAACTTCACCCGGCCATCACCAAGACATCCTGGCAATGAAGTCAAAACAGACAAACTTTTCCAGTTTTTTGTTTTATTTCGATCTTCTAGCTCCTCTATCGAGTAACCACTCTGCGCAACAATTCCTTGCAATTTCCTTGGACGAAACTCGAACACAAACCATTTCGGCACAATATAACAGAGCGAAAATTCAAACGCTGGGTGTTTCTGGTTTCTGGGGAAAAACGGTACGCTATCATATCAGCTAACAATTTTCGTGCGACAAGACAAGAGACGGTTTGTTTGACTGTTTCGAGGGGTTTGTTTTTAATGAGATAACTTTCGAACGTAGATTCGCGGGGTCGGATGTTTGGAATGGGGAACAAAACAAAAAAAAGCAGCACAGTATACATATAAGAAGCGAACGTGTTGATAGGAAACAAAAGTTTTTAGCTATTTTGATAAATTTTGATATCTTATAGAGACAGCAGCAAAATAAACACACACACTAAGCCACTCAGAAACACGATCAGTGCATTGTTTTGTGGGGTGTGCTTTAAGTATTAACAATCAAAGTTGAGTGGAGAAATCTACGCATTTTCTGATATGTATCATAAGTGGCGGGTGTGAATGTTTAAAGAAGGACGAATGTATAAGCTGCTTCACACCCGATAAACCTCTCTTTTTAAAACCCTTACACCTACACCTTAGAAAATGAGAACAAGAGCTTGCTTTTATTAAACTTTTTAACAACCAACCACAACCTCTGGTTCAAAGTTTCGGTACGCTATCATCATGAGCCGATTATCGCTTCCATGTTGGCGGCGCTGAATTATTGGTTGTTCGGGTTTCGTGACGCCAGCGTGTTAATCATCACCGCATAAACGATGGGCAAACACGCCAAATCGAGTGTTTTTTGTTGTAAGAAATCGCTTGGCTAATAATAAGCACCAAAGGATCCGTCACGCTGCTATCATCCCGAGGGCGTTGAATTATGGTCATGTGGAGCGTTTGCGTTGACAAACGTTGTGCGGTGAAAAATGTGAACAAGCTCTTTTGACAAAAATTAACCATTCCAGAGGGTTATTTAATGGTGAAACATGGACCACAGGTCTGCTGTTATTTGCCTTTTGAGGGAGAAGAAAACGGACGTGTGCATGCAAATTTCCAACCTATTAAGTACCAATTGGAAAATTACTTTAATGGCTTAATTTAATGCACCTGCTTCGATAGTGCACGTGTGTTCGTTCGTAACACTGCAGACGAATAAATTAGCTAGAAGACGTTTGATATTCAACGAGAATCACTGGCTAGGTAAACAAATAGTGAAATAATAAAGCAATTTATTTGAACTCTTTTAAAATGTAGAATAGCTCAATTTTGTTGACAAAAATCAGGCATTTTCTATAAACTTTAGTTCATTTTTGGTCAAATCCTTTAATTTAGTTGTTTCTCTTTTTTGTTGAGCAATGTCACATATCTTATCCCTGTTATCACTTGTTTCTGAATTAGAGTGTAGAGCACCCAAAGCAAAAAGGGGAAATAAATAAATACATGAAACACATTACTGACACTGCTCTCGGGAGGATTTGTTTTACGACAAACTTAAATCGCTGCAGTGTGTGTGTCCGCCATCCATCCCTGGTCACACTTTACCCTAGATGATGCAATTCAAACCGTCCCCTAAATGGTGGTTTGCGATAATTACTGATCCCTTCGGTGAGATAATACGTTGCTTTGATATCGTACAATTAATATTCATGAATTTTTCATCATTTATTTTTATCCAGCATAAGGGGTGCATAAGAAAAGATAGCGGGAATGGTCCCGAAACAACGAAAGACAATTTGATTTGTTGATAAAATTGCATGAACCTACCGAAATATCGTTGAAAATTAAATACGTCTTTTATGGTTCTTCATGCAATAACTTTATACCGAGTTTTAGACATATGTGTGCTTTTGGGTATTAATGCTACGTTGTAGATGACATTGTCACATATTAATTATATCTTTTAGGAACATAAACGGAAAAGTGCAATATTTTCTAATGTTTTGAATTTTCTCGTATGTCGAATCTCGATGCAATTTCTATGAAATGTACAGTTATATAAAAAAAAACTTCATTCTGTGCTCCTAATATTACTCGTACCAACATTATTCATGTTATAAGAATTGATCTCGTACACAATCGCTCGTACAAGTTGATCATGGTCTAATTTAGGTGATTATACCAACATTCTAAACCTCATAGACACACCATAGTCGTTATAAGGATTTCGATCATTTTGAAGTTGTTTCATACCTTATGCTAGTTGTAACAGCACGCTTCACAAAATAAAACCCCTTCATCATACTTACTGGAACGTAAACAAACCGTTACATACACAGTTCAGCTCCATTTTAGAACAACCCACAACGTTATGACCCGTTATGCCGGTAAGTCCAAAAAAAAAATCCTCCCTTCAAGGATCCTTTGCTGACGAAGGCAAGGTAGATAATTTTCACTGTCATGATCCACCACCTCTACAGTGTGTATATATACCGGTTGGACGGTAAGTAACTTGAGCATCATCGTGCACCGAAGCCCGGAATCAACCGAAAACCAATTATCACGCTCACTCGCACTGGACTGGTGAAGGTTGTGGTGAGGTCCTTAGCCTTGCGTCAAGGATGCAATCCTACTGCTTGGCACGAATGTTTACACGGTACCCATCGATTTGCCAGAAGTGCGCCACTCGAGCTGTAGTAAGTGAGCATTAAATTTATGTAAAATGCCTTCATGATGAGGGATTCAACAGAGTGGGGGGATGCTCTTAATGTAAAGAGCCAACATAGGAAGACAGTGATGAAATGAGAAGAAAACATTTTGAAGAATCCGGAAGGTTGTTTTCGGTATATGTGGAACATTAAATATTTTCCTGTTAGTATGGAAATTAAACAAGAGAAAATGATGATTGAACAAAAAAACATATATTAAATTAAGTACATTTATTAAGCACTTGGTAAACAAATATTTTTATATTTTAATTACAAATGAGTTATGTTTTAATTAATTCCATTCTAAAAGGCCAAACAAACCAAACAAATAGTCAACACCTGAAGTTGTTGGATAAGGCATTTAAAGAGCTTCTCGCTTACCGCTATCACCTTTGCTGGGTAGGTGAGGCATCCTTAAATGACAAACAAACTACTTAAGCTGTGTTCAAAGCAAAAAGGAAATGGAACAAAACCGAAACACATGTCACTCGTTTTGGGGGTCGAATGTGATCTAATTCGCGTTCGGAATGGAGAATTCCTCCATTCAACAAGTATTAGTACGGTTGGGGAGTAATCGCTCCACTCCGTTAGTATTAGTATGCGCATGCTTCGGTGCTACTCGGTTCAGACTTCGGTTTGTTGCTCTGTTTAAAGATTTAAGGGGAAATGTATCTAAATTCCTACAAATGGCTGTTCAGTCGCTCGACATTCGTAGATCGAAGAGGTTGTTCTTTCGCCGAGAAGGACGATGTACTGATGTAGCGTAGTGGTTTGATAAAATGACGTTGTTGTGTTGATTGTTTAAAAAATGCGATAAGGTTATGAGTTATGCTTGAATACATTATCTACTTCAAAATTAGTTTTTATTAGTTATAAACTTTCACGCCTTTTGTAGTTTTGTAGCTTTATATTTTTTATTCTTGAAAGTAATCCTTTACGAAACTTGACTTAAATTTTATTTTTCTAAAAATCTATTAACCGCTTTTATTGTCTTCTTCTCTCTAATCCTTTGACCTTATTTCTACACATCTTTTGTTTTGATTCAAACTTTTCTTCACCGATGAAGCAGACAAATGACTTTGCTTGATTTGCTGACAGGATCAGCTCTGTTGGAAGAGCACAATGTATCCAATAAAACACTTTATCAAAATTAAAAGAACGACGCTCTATTTTCCTTTCAATGCATCAAGAATGCTCCCAGCTTTCATAAGCATTGCTTAGGAGTATTATTTGCATGAATGGAGCAAATAGAAAAAAGAGGAAGGCAGATTGCATTCTTTTGCTCAAAAAAGCTGACAGCCATGACAGGGCATTTTATCGGTTTGAAATAAAAGAAGCTGAGTAAAGTGCTTACGATAGAATAAAGATCTTTTTTTTTTTGTTTAGAATTTTTTGATGTCAGAAAGGTGGATAAAAGTTTAGTTTACAAACAGAATACTTCCCAAATAACAAATAATCAAACTTTTTTGGTTGTAGAAAAAAGTAGGTTCTCTTTAAGTATATTAAATATTAAACTAAATGTATTATTAAGATCAATTTCCACTTCATTTCGCGTGTTCAGAAAAACATAAATCTTCAAATCGAGACATAGCCCTTTTTAACGGAACCAGCCTTAAGCCAACCGCAATGCAGTGTTGCGAATGCGTTTGAACGAATTTCCCAGCCACAACGGACCGTCGTTGGCTGGCCATTTATTATGCATTATCGTAGAATGGACATCTAAAGTGTCATAATGGTACAGTAATGTACATTAAGTACATTTTGTGCAAGGTTATTGTATATGTTTTACTCAATACTACATGAAGAAATTGAAATGATCTTATTTCATTGTAAAAATAAAACTGGAGAAATAAAATAATTTAATATAATCAAAAAAGCATAAAATTTAAGTTAATTTACTAAGCTTTTTTTGGCTTAGCTTATTTAGTTATTTAAGCTTATTTAAGCTTATTAACAAAGCGTATTTTCAAGGAGTTAATTGTTTTCTTTCGTTCTGCTGTAGTTGCAATACCAAGAACGGCAAACGAGAGAGAGAAAAAAACAAAGACATAGCCACAATCAACACACTGCCAAAGGGCAACTAATTCAAAACCACCGCTAACTGTACGTTGGTCACTTCTCGTTTGCAACTGGGTCGGTAACATATGTCCTAACATGTTACTCTCGCATTTTTTCCACACTTCCGTACAGTTTAGTTTTGCACTACTGTTGCATTGTTCTGTTGTGGCTTTTTTTACTTCTACGGTTCATAGAACAATTAAGATAGAAAGCAATTGAAACAGATGGCGCCGGATTGGGATGGGGATCATTTTGCACAATTATTAAATTTCTTTCATGTACCATTTGTGTGATAAAAATAAACAAGCATACGTTACCACTAATGTCAATGATTGCTGCACAACATTTATGCCGCAATTGGTTTTATGCGAATGAAAAATTATTGTTGTAATTGCAAAGGAACCAGTTTTTTTTACAAAATTAATAAATTGCTTATCAAAAGGCACTTTCACTTCTTTGTTTAAATAAACTTTATTTTCTTTTATTAACTCTTTAGCCATTTCAAAAAATAAATTCAAATAACATAAAGAAAATTTTGATAATCGTAATTGTAACCAATTATTTTGTATTTATTTGTTCAACATCGTTACCACAACAATTTCATTAATAATGATCGTAAAAATTCATTCCAATCCAACGTAAAACGTGTTGGTAATGTTGGTAAAGATATAAAATAATAATGATTGTACCATATGGTGACCAAATTGTTTGCTTCACTAGACGTTTAATGATATTAGCTTTACTTGACGAGACTCATTTTTATTAAGTACAATTCTTTTTTTTGCTCATCGTTTTGTCCATGTCCATGATAAAATATATTTTATTATTGGCTATTTGATTTTAAACACAATGACGTTAACAGAATGGTCCAACAAAACGACGCCGAACATGTGTTGTTTGTAAGATTCAATTAATGGTGCTGAAAAATCAACTGACTTGTAGTGTAACTAATTTCATCTTGAAAAACTTGTAGTCATTAAGACAAACTGGTATTAATCTTTTTATTGGAAGTAGGTATATTATAAAGAACCACTACAACTACAAGCTGTCTCAATTCCTATTGAATATTTTGCTTTAAAATAGCATTTTAACACACTTAACAGAATTCGACTAGAAATACAACAGCTTTAGCCAAATGTCTGTAAATTTAGATGTTCCACAGATATTCCTTTCAACAACTGCTCATGTTTGCAATTCCACGCTTAAAATGCTTCCGGTCCCAGTAGCAGAAAGAACGAAAAATGCTAAAATTTCCATCCGAAGACCCATCCCCTCTAGCCCTGCCCGAACAACATATCGGTGACCGAAACAATAACCAACACAATACCATCTCATTGAAAATCTGTACCATAGTACGAGGAGTCGTGAAAAGTGGG
>STHA01000005.1:35909369-35988951 GCA_016170025.1 Anopheles vaneedeni
GCTTAAGGGTCTGAACGTGTTCCGACTTGTCTTTGTTTATGCGTATCGGGCCATGACCTGCTTTACCTTGCTTATGATTACTTAAAGTTCTCACATGCTCTTTCTATGATAATATGTCGTGTTCGCAACACCAACGATTGAAATAAACTTTTGCTATGTTTACGTTGTTTGTGTTAACTGAATGATTTCGCTTGATTTGAAATGTCGATCTCCATCTGCCAGAATTTCACAGAGCGATTTCACGTTCACTTTCGCTCGATCACTAAATGGACCTTTACAGGTCACGCCGGCCATTTCTGGCTTACTAGACTTCTTTTTACCACATAGCCGGATAGTCAGTCCTTGCTACGGGGGGTCGGTCCAGATGGGATCCAGGGGCGGCCCGGTGGTGCATGTGATAAACGGCACCAGTCCACACGGCAGGACCGGGTTCAAACGATATTATGCACTGCAAAATACCGTCTAGTCTGTTAGAGGATACCATTGTATTAGTTAACCGTGCAAATAGACGTAGAGAGACATTTCTCGCGCGACATTTCTCAAAAGTAGCTCAATTCTGCAAACAAAGCAAATCGCTCGGCGAGACATTTCTGTGGCTACTTCGTTGGAATATGTCTATGTGTTTCTATGGAAATGACGTTTCGATGCTGTTTTTTATATATGGACTTTTCATCGCATTTCATCGAATATTGACGAGAAATGTCGCGGCGAGAAATGTCGCTCTACGTCTATTTGCACGGTAAGAAAAAGTTCATAAATTCAACAGGATTAACTTCGTTTAGGCCAATTACGTTGCTGAATGTTGACTATAAAATATTTAGTAGAATTATGAGAATCCGCATAGAAAACGTGATTAGTACCCATAATGTCATTGACCCTATTCAAAAATGCAATAACAAAAATAACAACATATTTCAAGCAATAATTTCGGTAAAAGACAAAATAACTACATTAAAGCAAAACAAAATTTCAGAAAAACTAATTTCATTTGACTTGAATCAAGCATTTGACAGAGTAAACCGCAGCTTTCTTTTTAAAACTCTCAATGAAATTGGATTAAATAAAAATATTATCAACATACTGAAAATTGTAGGAGAAAGCCAAGAGTCCTCCATAATACTAATTAATGGAACGCTATCCAACGCATTCCAAATTCAAAGGTCTGGGCGACAAGGTGACCCATTATCCATGCTTCTCTTCGTAATGTACCTTAATCCGCTTGTAAAAGAACTTAGAAAAATGTGAGATGGAGAAAACGATTGTATTACGGTATATGCCGATGACATATCAGTAATACGGTCCTCTCCTAGCAAACTTAACAAAATCAAGGAAACAATAATGAAATTCGGAGAGGTGGCAGGAGCGAAACTAAATATTGGAAAATGTACAGGTATAGATGTAGGATACACATCCGCTCGAACCAAAATCAATGTAAAATGGCTAAAAACAGCACATAAGATCAAAGTACTGGGTGTATCATTCCTTAACGACACTAAACTGATGAACAAAATTAATTGGGATGAAGCAATACAAAGGCTAAAATACCATTCTTGGCTCAACCAAAGTAGGAATTTAAACACAATACAGAAAGTAAGGGTATGCAATGTATACATCCTTCCAAAACTGTGGTACATAGCCACTTTATTCAAACCGCTAAACTCGCAGATAAATCAAGTAAAAGGTATAACTACCAGTTTTGTATGGGGCAGAGGAAAATTAAGAATACCCGCACACACTTTAGCCCTACAAACTAACGATGGTGGCCTTGGCCTTCAGATGCCCGATCTTAAAGGCCAAGCTTTAGTTATAAACAGGTACCTGCGGGAAAAAGAAAGCGCCACAAGTGCAAAAACAGATTTAGACAATATTGACAATCCGCCAAATGTTGCAGCATCGAACGATCCGTGCATAAAATTCGTAATTAAAGAAACGGCATACCTACCAAACGAAATCAGAGAAAACCCATCAAGTAAAAAGATATACCGACATTATTTAGGAATTATAAGCAAACCAAAAATATGTACACAACATCCGTTTAAAAATTGGAATCAAATATGGAAAAAATCCACAAAAGTAAAATGACCAGCAACCAAAAAAATTTATACTACTATCTCATCCATCGAAAACTCAATAGCAACGAAGCGTTGAAAATATGAATATTAGAACTTCCGACAAGTGTCCAAACTGCAGTGAAATCGAAACATTAGAACATAAGTACGTTCCATGTATCAAAATCAAAACGAAATGGGAAACATTCATCGAGCTGACTAAAACTATAAGTAAGAAGAAAAAACTGAGCTGGGAAGGATTTTTATTTCCAGAAGGTATTCAAAGGAATTATGTACGTTTAAAATGTTTCATAAATTACATAAACGAGCTAAACAAGAACTCTGAAATAGATGTAAGCAAAGAACTGTTAGTTATAGACTTCTAGATTAAGTATTAATATTATAAATATACTACTTGTTTAAACATTTGAAAAAAAAAAAAACATTTAAAAGCACGTTTTTACTTCACGGCTCAAGTGCTGATATTTCTAGGTTTGTATGTCTGTGCTTTCAAATATGTTTATCTATCGTTTATACTTGGTCCTTTCGTAAATTGCTGTTAGTGAAAACATTCGGATTGAAATGTAGTTCCTGTTTAACTCCATTAATGCAGAAAACGAGTCGAAGCAGAAACTGCGAACACTTAGGAGGAATCTTCGATATAACTCTAGTCCTCTTGCTTTGACTGAAACAGCGTACGCAAACGATTATTTAATTTGTTGTCGTTTATTAGATACTTGGATATTACATTGCAGATTCGTTGATAAGGATTTCTTTCGGATTTCTAAATCTATTTTTATGGATTTGCTTGATGGTCTCGATTTTTCGATTGATGCGCAAAGAGCACATGGAATTACAAAAGAAGAAAAATTACCAGGAGGTATTATTTTTTTTAGCGAATGGCAGATATCAACATGGTGTTGCAAGATTTTCATATCGCAATGACGCAAATAACTTTTAGTAAGGTATTTCGGAGTACATTACAATCATTGGTTGGGAATTGGATAAACATAGCTATGAACGAACAAGAGAGACAAGAAGCTAAGGATTATTTCCTTTTGAAAAGCGGGATTGAGGACGTAATTATGTGCGTAAATGGAACTCATGTAAAAATTAGGAAACCAAAAGATCGTCCCCTGCTTTACCTAAACAAGAAATCATTTTACAGTATCAACACTATGATTGTAAGTATAAAATAACAAAACTAATATAGCACACGACAGGACCGGGTTCAAATCCCATCCGGACCGTCCCCCCGTAGCAAGGACTGAATATCCGACTACGTGGTAAAATAAGTCTAGTAAGCCAGAACTGGCCAGCGTGACCTCTAAGGTCGCTAAAGCCAAGAGGAGAGAGAGATTTTAAAATTCATTTTAATCATGGACCTTACTTAACATTTTTCCGCCCTTTTCGCTTGCGCAACCAGCAACTCGAGACGATATCGGTCAAATTAGGTCAACATATTACAGGTACTTTTTTAATTCATCCAATCATAATAAGTGTGACGGTGTATGCAGAGTTGTAGTTAACATATTAACCGCTGCGTTTATTTTGCATTGCTGTTCTTTCTGGATGCAGTTTCCGTACATCCACGGCGAGTGAACTGCGCATACACGATCGAACGATGTCATTCCGTAATTTTCGACGATATTTAACTAGATCTACAGCATTGTCACTATAATTACCACTAAACAGAAAAATTCAAGCAATCATCGTTGTAAATACACTTATTCCGGATCGCAACGCAGCTGCTAGCAGCAAGCACAAATGTAAACAACCGTAGATTTGACAGCTAAAAGCCTGCTTGACAAGTCGACCGCGCGTGTCGTCTCGATCGAAATTGTAAAACCGTATGCAATACCAATTTCGAGTCGATTTCGATTTCGATCGACAATTCTGATACTATAGAAATCGAATCGAGTTTTCTTATACGATTCCACCCAATGATGAACAGATATTATACAACAAGCCTTCAGAAAATTCAGAATGTTTTATCAAACACAATTCAAGTAGCGTTAACATCTGATGGATGGACAAACTTTAATAATACAAGTTTCTATGCCCTTACGGCGCAATATATTGATAATAATAACGAGTTTTGCTCAAATTTACTAGAATGTTCCGAATAAGAGGTTCAACATTCAGGAGTCAATATTGCACATCATACCATCATCACATAAAAAAGTAATTCAAGATTACAATTTAAATGACAAAGTAGCTGCAATCTTTACTGACAATGCGGCTAATACGAGGGCTGACAATAAAGTAAGGTCTCCAATTTTTTTTTTCATAGAAAATGACATTTATTTACAAAAAGCGATACACCGTTGGAAAGGCCAAGGTCTTGGCTACTTTTCTACATAATCGCCATTTTTTTCCAACACCTTGCGCATCCGCACGATGAACTTGTCTATGCCGGCAGAATACCACTCTCCGTCCGCCTCGCGCAGCCAGGTGTTGACCTCTTTCTGAACCTCCGCGTCACTTTCAAACTTCTTCCCTCCGAGATGTTTTTTCAGGGCGGGGAACATGTGGTAGTCACTTGGGGCCACGTCGGGACTATAGGGAGGGTGATCGATGATGTCCCAGCCAAATTTCTTGAGCAGGTCAAGGGTAACGTTGGCTGTGTGCGGGCGCGCGTTGTCGTGGTGAAATTTCACTCCTTTGCTCAGCAATCCCGGGCGTTTGTTTTTTATGGCACGACGAAGCTTTTCCAGGGTCTCACAGTACCTTGCTGCATTGATAGTGGTTCCCCTTGGCATGAAATCCACCAACAATACCCCGTGGCGATCCCAAAACACCGTAGCCATCACCTTGCCGGCTGACAGTGTCGCCTTAAACTTTTTGGGTTTCGGAGAATCGCTATGGCNGGAAAAGTTTTAGAAAAGTTACTGAAAAGGCTAAAAAAAAAATTGCTTACCAGTTTAGGGATCTTGGTCAAGGATAATCATTTTTTAAATTTTGTGAAAGACAGCAGAACAATCATAAAAAGGCAGTAGATATGAGAACAAGAAGTAAAGCAAAAAGAGTTAATCTAATAGAAAAACAAGTACGAATGGAGTATGAAAAAAATACGGAAAAGCTCATTAAAAACTGTGGGAAAAAAATCTACAAATTCTAGTGCGAATACTATCGAATCTACCAATCAAATCAAATCAAATCTACCATGAGCTATGGGGGAGTTCTAATTGATCAATTAATTACACGAACCAACAAAAACAAAATCACAAGTTACCCTAAAGTGTGTCTGGGGACCATAAAAGGTTCATTATCTTTAACAAAAACAAATAGATATCACTTAATCTACAATTCCTAACCGTCCAAAACGAAACCCCTCGTAGCTCGTAGTATTTACCTAAAGCATCAATTTAATTTATCTTCCGGAAATTCCACCTCATATGACGAGACTACGCTCACATTAGTCCAGACAAACTCCAAAAATTGGGGAAAATCTTCTGCAAACACAACCAGCAGTGAACGGAAATGAGCCTATAAAAAAAATATATTTACAGCAACAACTTTCACCATCAAAAATGGATCGGATTTTCCGAGGTTTGCATGACTTTCAGCTTCCCATAGCAACCGTCCCACACATGTGTCACCGAGATTTTGGCCTGTGGAAGAAAGGGGGGCGAGATAAAAATGTGAGTACAACTTTCTGGCTTTTTTCCTTCTACTTTCAGGCACAACCCTAAACATTCAAACCCGTTTTGCATTACCACCGTTCGGCGTGGAGCGTTCGGTTATGGACGTAAAGTTTGTGCAACAAAATAATGAAGTTTTTTCGCAACAGATTGTTTCAATCACTTTCCTGGAAAAAAGGGGTTTTACAGTTGAAATTTTGAACCATATCGATTCGGGTTTAATGATGAGATGATGATAATTGAATATTTTTTAATACTGAATAAAGAGCCCGTCATTTTATTGTTTGCAGAAAGAAACCAATTTTTTTTAATGTTTAAAATAATGAGGAATTTACAAAACAAAAAAATTGCAACGACTTCATTTTTATACGGAAAATGAATAACTATCGACACCTTTATGAAGTCTCCTAAATGTTCCACTTTTACAGCTTCGAAACTCATTAAACTTAAAGGAATTCAATAAACGATGGAAAGTTATTTAATACCCAGAAAACTCATATTCAAAACGCACTTAACTAACTTCAAATTTCTAAAGCATCCGTTTCCCCGCATTCATCTCAAAGTATTTAAACATCCGTCAAAAAACCAAGCTCCGGTGTTGCCATGCACACGCAAAAACAGCACCTGGAAGAAAGTTTTTCCCACCACCAGCGCTCCTTCCCTGGACGGTTCCTTTCTTCACTCCCGTACCCGTACGTTAGCACCTTCACCTTTCATTTAGCATAAATCCCAAAGCTTGCTTGCTTTTAAATGTCATGAAGCGTGAAATTAATTGCTATGGCGCACTGGTTTCTTTCATGGTCGGCTTTTGGTGCTGTATAAAATCCTTTTCCTGCTTCTTCTTTCTTTTTTTTGTGTTTCGCTCCCCAAACTCCTTCTGTCGCCTTTTTTGTCACTTTCTTATCGCCTTCTATTTGGAGCTCTTTTCAACGCCATTCGGTGTGCCGGTATCATTGCAATCGTTCCGAGTCTTTTGCAGCTTGGCCAGCGTGTGCTAGCGTTTTGTTGTCGCCCAAGTTTGTATTTTTGTTGCCAATATATTGGCTTACCCGAAAGAAAAGAACGGAAACGGAACTTCTTTCAAACGGACATTGGCCGCTGGGAAGGGACAAATAAAAACGATTGTACTGCGAAGGGTAGATTGGAGATAAATACACACACACCACAGGATACGAACAATGTTCCCAGATACGGCATGAATTTAATATCCATTCTGTCACATACACCGTACTGGACTTCCGGTTGCCGAGTTTAAGACAAATCTTCATCCACTACCACCAGCTGAGTTGTGGCGCAAGAAACCTTTCGATACACCGATGGCATTTTACTCGGACGATGGGTGATGGTACAAAACTTTTTGTCCTCTTGCAACACACCTCCATCACCACCAGTGACCTACGAGTGTTTCGATACAGGAAAATAAATTACTCATGTGTTATCGCACTCACTTCCTGTCCTGTGCGGAACAAATTCCGTTCGATTGAATGTTTGTTTTTCTGCTCAGTGGGTTGGTTATTCTTGGCTCTTCGTATGTACCTGATCCCGGCCCAGCCCGGCGTTTGATTGGAGCGGTTTGAATCATTGGCCGCAAAAACTGTTGCTACAATCGGGATGCAATAATCTCTAGCAAATGGTGCGATCTAAATGCAGGAAAGTGATTACTTGCCTTGTTGGATGGGAATAGAATCTATTCCATTCCGTCCGGACAAATATGTTCCCCGGGTGGGGGAAAAAACTAATGTTTCCTTACAGGTATATTTGCATTTTGATTAAGGTTCTGTACAAATATCAAACGTTTAACTGACAGACATGTAGATCGTTCATGAGAATACGTTAGAACGGTGGTGGTGGAAAATCTAATGAAGACCTAATGAATTAATTTGCAAGAAGGAACATGTAATTAATACATAAAATTCTTCCGTCTTCTGCCTATAAACTTTTGATATCTTCGTGCCAAACAAACTTACCGTGCCGTGGTCTGTCTGTGCCTAGTACAGAGTAATTGTGGCCAAGTATTTTATTATAAAAATTGCTGAAAAGTGAGACTGGTTAGAACATTTTCTTTTCCAGATTTGCTCAGAAGTATGTCTTGAGCCTTCGTTCGTCGGGATCTCTTTCGAATTGGGAAGCTTCGATAATCAGTAACGAAATGCTAAACGTTTGCTCCATATCTAGTTCTATGATTCTTCAATAATACGCTACCATACCAGATTTGACACTACAGATCATTCAACAAATGACAGGCTATTTCTCAAGTTAAGGTCAGCACCAAGGTCTTGAAAAATAAAACTGTTAAAGATTCACTAGCCTGTCAAACACCTGCCTGAACTGTTGTATGGCAATTTTGAAGCTTAAGAAAGGCCTATTGAAGACCTGTTAACAACAAGTGCTTCACGACATTTAAGTCCTGTCTATGGAGAAGCACTTTACCGTGAGTACGTGGATCGAAAATAAATTCTACTCTGACAAGATAGTGCCAACGATGAAGGATGAGATGTCTAACGAATTCATCAGGAATGTCCCAATAACTTGGAAGGATTGGCCTTTGAATTATTCGGGTTCTTCTACCCAGCATCCTTCTTCCAAGGAGTTATTCTGTAAGAGGTGTTGCTGTTTACAGGCTCATCTCCCAGGACATCATTCTTAAAACATTACTAGCCTATTAGAGTCTAAGATACCAACTGAATTCTCCAATTGTAGTGCCGAGACCAATGTCACTGTAATATCAATGTCTCTTCTTCTTTTTCTTCATCTTGGCATGCTCGTCAGTTAAGGGTTGAGAGTTAAACAAGTCGTGAAGACTTGGCCAGGTCTCCACTCTGTTTCTAGGAAATTCGATTATGACTGTAGTCTTATATCCACGGCAGCATCCGATATTCGAAAGGTCAATCGATGTAACTCATAAAACTTCATTGTTCAAATGATCTTATTTAAATTGATATTATTTAAGGACTCGTTTATTCATGATGATGGATAATTAATTGTCACATTTTTATATAGTTTATACAGTTCTGTTTTATGTTGCAAAAACATATTAAATATCTTCTCCTTCTCTTTCGACAGTCAGTAATGTCAATATTCGTGACTTAGAAAATTTTTATTTTATTTTTGTTTTATTATAACTTTCTACCGTACAACAACCGAACGTATCTATCATCGATCAATAAAACACAAAACGATCGCATGATACGCACGACTAAACATCAATAAATGGTCCCATTTTCAAGAAAAGGAAAGCTTTTTCGATACACAAAAAAGCTTCCAAACAAAATTGTTTCCGCATCAATTATTCCTTACTCTATCATAATTTATGATCTCTTGCCCAACTTGTGCAAACCGTTCCGCTAGGAGACACTTTCCAGACCGGCAAAATGAAAGCCAAACAAAACCGGATCAATTAGTTTCTGCAATAGCCCCCCGATTTCCCCGATTCCACAATTCGATGCTGTGGGAACACTTAAAATTTTATTACTTCACCACCGAAAATGGCTTTATGAAACGGGTCATTAATTTAATGAGGGTGTTCTGCACTGCTCAAGTTCATCCGGACTATGGCAAACCGTGGTATGTGTGTTTTCTTTTCCGTGCTCGGTCGTCTGGGGTCAGGATGAGAAGGCGACAAAGATCAAACTGCTTTCGGGGTTTCTTCTGGTGTGGCCAAGAAATGAAATGTGTTTCTTCTTGTTTTCTTCCCTCGGTGAAACGATGAAAAGTGAAAAGTTTTCCCCAAAAGATAGCAAGTCATAAAGTGTTCGGTACATTATTGATGTATACCACTTTGTGCGGTGAGCTGATGCTGCTGTTGATCGTTTTCGATGGTGGTGGAATTGATTTTTTTTTCGGTGATAAAATCAATAAAAAAAACCTTACATTCGTGTACTTTCACACAGAGTACCAAACATAAAGATGGGAAAAGAGAGAAAGAGAGGTTATTCTTTGCAACATTGTACTCCTCATAGCTCCCAAGGAGTCTTTGCTGGCGTGCATATCCCACTGCGAAAACGTCATACAATTATGAAACTCTTTGTGAGCAAGAATGTAGAACGAACATCAATCATTTGCATTTCCCGTACACTGTTGATGGTTAAATCTCACACCAGTGCAAAGAGAATGCTTCCATTCGGTATGATAATGAATAGGAAGAATTTACAACTCCCTTAGTGTAAAATTGTTTGTAAGCAACATTTCAACCCCTAAAAGGACAAACGAATCTCAGCTGGGAATTTTAAACAATGTTTAATGAAATACCTCGTAGCCGAGTCTGCCGAAGGTAGTTTCCATTCCAGTTGGTTTTGTAAAGTGGGTGTTTTGGGGACCAGGTTATCTAGTTTAAAATCAAGCAATGGAAAGTGTTGTGGTAAGGATCGGATAAACAATTCGTAAGCCTGCCACACACTAAAACGTTTCGAATGTTCGACACTGCTTCAAGTTATTAACTTTCAATTAGTTCCCGCAGTGAAGGTGGAACCTACCACAATTTGATACGAAGTGGAAGGAAAAGTAGTCACATTAATGCTGAAAATCTGTTCAATTATGTTGTGGGTTGAAACAATACGCCATAAACTATCGTTAGTTTACTATATTCTTAAACCAAAAATTTAATTTAACATTTTACTTAAATTGTTTTAATTTGATGCGTGCCGTGGACATTTTCTTCCCACATTCCCCAAGCTTTAGATCGACCCCAAACACGTTTAGATATATTGATGCTAACCGTTCTAAAACAATCGTTGGAATGCGTCCCGTTATACCAATCGATCTATTCATTCGATAATAATTTCATGCATTATTTATGACCGTTTATGGCGGATTGGCTAACGAGCTGATTTTATGGTCGAATTGAGCGATGATATTTAATATGAATGCTGACTGACTGAGGACTGAGTAAAATAAAAATGATGAAACAATAAAAAAAAAACACACATCCAAACCGAACAGCACATTTATCATTTCGACCAGCTGTACCGAGGGATTGGAAATAATTGACAAACTAATTTTATTGACAGTCGTTTATTTACACATTTGTGCGCTTTGGACGCTTGTTCAGACTATTGGAAAATTATTGAATAATTGCATATTTAATCTTTGCTAATGTATGCGCTTATGTAAATGAACCATCCAGGACAATAAAAGAGCATGATAAATAGTGTATTTGGATAGATGTAAGAATACTGATAATCATTTGTCCAAGACTACACATTACTAAGCGATTTTACAGGGTTTTTCAATTCAGTTTAGACTAGCCGCACACTTTTTCCTGCTCTGCGCACTTGATTTTTGACGCGGGTAGGTAAAAACACATGCAGCTGGCTAAAAACTAAGTGCGCCGAGTAGGAAAAAATGTGCGGCTAGTCTAAACTGAATAGAAAAACCCTGTATTGGACGGCTTAAGTGTTGGATAGTCTGGTGACATTCTAATGACATGACTAGCACATTGTTAATCTTTCTTCAGCTAAATAAGCACATTTTTATAATGAATTCTCTCCATTGTTCTTCTAAGTTGACAGAATCAAAGGTTAGTTTTTCTTGCAACTTAGGCTAACTAATGAAAATTCCAAAATTTATTAAACTCTTACTAAAGTATAGCGAACTGATGAGCAAAGACCGGATTTTTCGATGTTTTGTTTCATGTACAAGAAAAAAGATATGAAAAAAATCAGCAACTTCAGGAATAATTATTAAGGTTTAATATGCTGCCTTCAAAATATTATATTTAACAGTGCATAACCGCCTTCTACCCCTCGAAATAGTTGATATCACTTATTTAATAATCAACCATAAGTTGTAGATCAAATCATAAGTTGAAGAACTTTATATTCTTTCATATTCTTATTAATGCACTTATAATCTATATCTATATATATCGGGCCGATTCGCGCCGATTCCACACGACTGGACCGGATATCGAATCTCATCCGCACTGTCCCACCGTAGCAAAGAATTACCATCTGGCTACATTTCAAAAATAATATCTTGAAAGCCAGTAATGGCCGGCATGAGCTTAAAGGTCGTTCAGTGGGGAAGAAGAAGAAGAAGAAGCTATATTTTACGTTTTATTAATTTTTTGTCTTTTTCACCTTATACAAATAGCATCAAAAAGTGCGCTTGACAAAACATCCAGAAAACGTAGTTCACAAAGTTTTGAATTTCTCTAAATTGTTTAAATGACCATAAAGAATCTTAGGGTTTACAAACAAAAATTATCCTTCGGGCCAAGATAAGTCGGAAAGGAAGGGAGAAGTCGGAAGGAAGTAAAATTCAACTGTTGTATGGACTTCAAGAAAGATTCAAGAGCGTGTTACTTAAGTGTAAACAAGTACACACACAACATATAAAAATTATTCCTCAATTATCCAACCTTAACCTCACCCAAGCCAGATAATAATCGATGTTCTCGTGCTTCCTTCGCGGGCCGGATTCAAAGTATTTGCGGGCCGGACCCGGAACGAGGGCCGTATGTTTGACATGTCTGATCTATAGCATCATAATCGACTATTTTGGCCAATCATTAGCAACTTAAACGATGTATTAAACAACCGGAT
Organism: Anopheles vaneedeni; assembly: GCA_016170025.1. Taxonomy (NCBI): domain Eukaryota; kingdom Metazoa; phylum Arthropoda; class Insecta; order Diptera; family Culicidae; genus Anopheles; species Anopheles vaneedeni. Next base: position 35,921,604 of record STHA01000005.1, read on the forward strand.
AAGAAATCATTCATTAACCGCATTAAAAATCAGTTGACCTACCACAAAAAAAACACACACGAGTGCAATAAAGTTGCCAACATGTTTCACACGAAGTTCATTGCGCTGCTGCACCACGACACAAAAAAACGCCAAGATGTGTCGAGATGATTGAAATTTAGAACAACATTCCTGTGTGCAACCGCACCCGTGAGACACGTGAGTGGACAAATAGTGAGACGAGATAATAAAAAAAAAGTGAACCACGAACGATTTGCCGCGAGTGCATAGAGAACATTATCGTTCATGGATGACACCGAGCGGTGCAAAAGACTCGCCCGTCCTAACCTAATTGAATTTATGCACACTTCTTCTATGCCGTACCGTTTCATGCAAGGCGAAAGCTGTACCTTACCTCTAGCGTGTGCACGAGCTTCGTTTTTACCACGCGGAAGCGAAAAAAAAAGTACGCGTGGCGTAGCGAAAGCTCCATAAATCTTGCCCACATGCACATTACTCCCAGTGCTCCCATTTCCAACCGGTCCGTACGGTCGTTAGGATGCAAAATATGCTTATCTTTGGGTTCGTTTTTTTTGTTTGCTTCCCTTCGCTATTTCTCTTTCAAAAACACACAGTTTGATCCTGGGTAGCATTCTTGCACTTCGATATGTGATGGGGATGGTACGTATCGCACCATGTCTAGGTGGGAAACAAATCAACCTCTATATTGAGACAGCAAAGCAGACATTTTTATAATATTATAACCCCAATTCCCGTGCCGATACTTCGCGGAACTACGATGGTATCGATAGTTCGTGTATCGTGGGCAAACATTAAACCGTGGGCTTATGTGCATGTGATGGGTAAAGCGCATCTTTTTGCAAATCGGAAATTAATAAAATGCAAAATATGCAAATAAACCGAGTTGCATATTAAAACCCCAAAATTAATTTAAAACTCATCAAACCGTGGAAGAGTGGAAGAAAAATAAATCGTTGATTCAACTTATTTAACGATATTATTGCAAAAGAAATGCAGAATTTAAACGAAATGAAGTATTGATCATATAATTTTTATTTAGTTTTTTATTTTATTCTTTTTTGATTATTTTTTTATCAGGCGTGAATACCGCTTCGTTGTCTTGTCATGCTGCAGAAGTCCTCTAACCCGCTCACGGTCAAGCGCCGTCGTCTGTCAATCCCTTTCCCAGCATTTCTGGTGGACGCATCTATCCATCTCAGTTTTTACCAAATACGCCTCCTCTGTACATGTGAACGACCTAAGAGGACTTCACGAGCTAGGTCGTCCGGTGCCTTTCACATGGCATGCAGGCGAATCTAATTCGCGATAGTGACTTCATCGTACAGCTCATAGAGCTTGTCGTTACAGCGACTCCTTCCTATTTTCCTTCCACACATATGGGGTCAAAAATCCTTCTCAATATCTTCTTCTCGAACTTGGCTGAGAGAGTCCATGTCTCACAGGCATATGTGAGTACTGGAAACACCCTGGGCCTTTTCTCAACCTCGATGATTTTGTCCGTGTTGACATTCCATTCAAGATAGAAGAAGTTTCGGACGACTTGAAAAGTCCGGACTTTTATCCATATGTCAGCCCATCACGTCAGTCAGAATTTTATAGCAGAGCCACTGATGTCCCCATCATTCAATCCGCTGTTTTCTGCTGTTGATCCTTTAATAAGCCGGACGCTACACAGGAGAGCCGGAAACCAATGATTTTTATGTCATCAGCGTACGTCAGAATCAGAATTGGCCTATAGAAAATGGTCTCTAAAGTTTCAACCTCTGTGTCGTGGATGACCTTCTCTAACGAAAAGTAGACCACCCATCTCCTTGACAGTATTGGACATTCTCTTATCTGTCTTAACATGATAGGTCCGATAACTTGCTTTGCATTTTCCACTGTTTTACTTTTTTGTTTTAACAGATGGACATTTTTTACTATTCTGCTTGTTATTTTAACTTAGCCTTCTCTAAGGCATTTAAGAATGATGGTGTGATCTTTCACTAATATTTAATACACAAACTTACACTAAGAAGGAAAATTGACAATAAAATATCTTCTGAAATAATTTGAATCGCGATTCGATTAATACACAACATTACTTATAATTCGTTCAATTACTCAATTCTTTAGTAAATTCCAAATAATCTTTTCAATCACCCTTAAGTTTACCCCTTTTCTTATACTAAACTAGGTACATGAGCAGCTAATCAATAGTGATGGAAGATGCAATCACACTCCTTAACCGTGTCAATTTATCTCTCCGAAGAACCAAACCATAGCATCGAGCGTATGTGTTGTACATGCGAAGCGGTGGTAATTCAATAAAGGATACAAATTGTGTATTATATTGATGCGATTTATCTACAGCTACAGCAAAGCGTGCACTACCGCGTGTGATGAATATGCCATTTGTTAGAATTTACTAGCTGAGGAAAGTGAATGATAAATAAACGAGTTGCCAGAAGCTTTGAGCTAACCAAACAAAATTGAAGCTAAAAACCTTTATTCACGTACGACATTAGTGAGAATATAAAAGCGATTGAAAAGCGTAAAACTATTTATTTTGTATGGTTTGAGCGAGAGTTCTGTGCAAATTTTTAACCCAAGATACACTCAACCATTCAACGGCAAATTGATTTCGGTTCATGGTCCAAAAACTGCATTTTTTTTTGTTAGGGTTTTTACCGAATTCAGTTATCTTCATCGGTACTGCACACCGACTGTCGATGTGATTGACACGTTGAAAACAATCTCCTCGTGTGTCTCACACTTCATAGAAAGGCGTTGTTTTTTTTTCTTTTCGGAAAAGCGTTATCGAATTTCCGGGCCACTGCCCAAAAACCCCGTCACAAATGCTCCGTTGCATACATGCCAGTGTGGTTGCAGCTTGTGATTCAATGCAGCTTGTGTCGTGCAATGAAATTGAAATTTCCACATCACGCCTTCTGCATTGCTGAACCTGGTACACCGGCACGCTACCTGTGCGATTACGATCGATAGCTGGTAAAGGGCATTCCCGCACTGGTTGTAGTCAGCAGCAGAGAGACTGAATGCAAGCGAATCGGTTCGTAGGCAACACTTTCAAAGCAATTATACTGCTAATGGATCGATCATTCATTCTGCTGCTGATGATGGTGCTGAAAGTGGGATTTTTGTAGTGCATTCAGACAGTATTGTTGTTGAAATTGTTTGCATTCATTACACCCTCGTGACCGGTGTATTAGAAATATTAGTCACTTAAACTGATTTCTCTTTTACGATTGGAATTTTTTTTGTCAAAACATTAAAAAAACAGTAAAGAACAAATAAATAGATAAGGAATGAATAAATAAATAAATAAGTAAATAAATAATTTTATGTTTCGAATGTTAAAAAGCAAAAAATAAATTATTAAATGCATAAGAACAAAGACGGATTAATAAACTGATTAATTCATGATAATTTAATTAATTATTTTATACTAAAATATGTACGAAAATCTGAATAGATGATACTTTTTTATATTTTGTTTAAAATATAAGAAAGCTGATAAATTAAGTACTCTGCACCAGCTGGCGCCACAAGAAACAACGCGAAGAATACTTCTTTCTCTATTTTAATTTATTTTCACATTTATAGCTTTAATATTGTTCTTTATTGCTGCAATGCTAACTTCAAAAGAAGTAATTTATTTCATAGCTCAAATAAGTTTTTGAAAAGCCTTTGCAAATTCTGTTCTCTGCTTGTCAACTCACTCACACCAAGCTTGTGTTTTAGAACTTTCACCTACACGCCAAATAAATCGCTTTACAATGTTAGGCATCCAGATTAATGTCCGAATTCGATACATATTCCGTATAATAATTATCCTCACCATCTGCAAGCTTATCTCTGCTACGAAACAAACCCCACTCAATGCCCAACCATAGCAGAGGAAGAAAAACACCGGCACCAGATCGGGAAACATTAGCACCGTCGATGAATTCGCCTTTAACGCTCTGTTCGCAAATCTCCAAGCATCGTTGGTCAGTTTGATAAAGATTCCGGTTTCGTACAGCCTCTCCAGACATTCCTTAAACTTCACTATAAACTTTGACCACATACCGAACAGATAGCACACGCCAAACTCATACAGCGGTTCCTCCATGATGTAGAAATAGGTTGCATTGAACATTGATTCGTAGGAAAAGGCATTCTTCATCGCATCCGATGCATACTCGGTGACGATATATGCAAAGCCTGGCTCATACCCAGCCCACTCCTTAAATGGCGAATCTTTACGAAGCTTTTCCATAAGTTCGGTCGATAGATTGGTTGGCAAATGGTTCAGAAATTGTTTCATTATCTGCGGCGCATTCAGCAAGATGCTAGAATCGAAAAATTGCTCCAACGTTTGTGGATTCTCTTGATAGCGCAGCCGTATCATAAACGATGTCACTTGTCCAAGGTAAGCTTCAATTAGGATAAATTTAAGAAATTGTATCACCACCACCAGAATAGCTGTCAGTTTGCCCATTTTACGACTGTATCCGAAAACGATCACCATCACAACGTTTACCGACATACGCTTCCAAAAGAACCAATTCAAGGTACATGCGATTATCAGCAGTAACAGCAAGAGATACCAAACTTCCTGTTTGTATGGTTTAAGAAATTGAAGATTGAAGTTGATCCTGTCCATCTTTGGCATCATAAGTCTCACGGTGAATCGGTCCTGTAGATGAAGCTGTGGAAATGTTAGTGCAGGATTATAACCCCGCCGCGTCAGGTAAATATCCATTTTCTGATTGTATAAAAGATTTTGAATTTCCAAAATGTTCCAAGCTTCCATTTGCGTCACAGATAAACCAACACCCATCATGTGGGCTATTATTTGGGCTATTTCAATATCTAACCCGACCAATTGCTCTCCATATGATCGGTACGAGTAAGGTATACTCTCGGTAACGATTGCCCGTAGTGTACGATCCTTCAGCTGTACCTTTAAGATGGATTCAAAGTCAACGGTTTGGTTGACGAGTATGAATTTGTTTTCCTTCAAATATCCAATCTCAAACACTGTGCCCTGCTCTTTAGAATGTATCACTACAAGATACTGCATAATAAGCACATGTTCAAAGTAATAGTTAATGTCCATCAATGCGCGTTCCATCCCGTGATCATAATTCAATAGAATCACAAACTTTGCCAAGTAATGATTCATTGCGCCAATAAATGCTGCGTTCAAAATGTTAAATAAGTCTTGCTGGAAGAAGAAAAATAAAGTTCCAAGCTCAATGGAAGAAAATATTGTACAGATATCTTACTTACTTCCTCATTTGTGTGTAGTTCCATTATAACGAGATAATTCTCCTGAAGCAATCGTCCAAAACCCGAGCTGCGATCGAGAACTATTTTGGGGTACGGAGTAGTGTTTATAATGTGCGCTGCATTTCCTTTTAAATCCCAAAATAAAATAGTGTCGACATGTTCCACGAATGCACGATCAGCAATACATTGAATCACTTCCACAGTCGACTGTGCCTCCACTTGGTGTAAGCAGAGAACAACGGCAAAGAGTGCTACACCTGTTTGCCACATCTTGCAAACGTTACAGCGAATAATGGCTAGTGAGTTGTTCCTCAACATTTTATAGGTTTTTTAGGTGTATTGTAGAAATTACTGCACAAACATCTAAATGTATTTGATTGCAGTTACTGTTTGTCTGAGTTGTCAGTGTTACATTATAATCATCCACAACCTTAGTTTACTGAACAATTCAATTGATGCAATTGATAGCAAAAATAAACTATAGCAATACCTTTATTCTAAATCCCTTGATATTGTTCCAAACATAGTACAAGATCGAGGTATTATTTTGTAACATTGCGAGATATACAGCCCCCTGCAGTACAGTAAGTATACATTATACTTAAACGTGCTTCATTGAGAGAGACTACTAATACTTTTTTGTTGTAATCTTCTTGTCTTTTAGATCGATATTTGAAAAAAATAAAATTCATGTGAGATTTTAACATCTAACACGTTTTATTAATGAAATGTTGAAGGACTTTGAATTGTTTTGTACACCCTGCACCCTTTCATTCCTAATCTCCAAATGCTGCACACGGACATTTTAACGTTGTGGAGAGGTCGATCTTCAAGAGATATGTCGTAGACATGAAATTTAAAACTTAATGACAAAAATTATAGTGTCCAGAGTTGAGCAATACGTCAATGCATGTTCTAAATTAATTATCTGCCAAATAAGGTTTTTTAGAAAATTATTTTTTTTCATAAGCCTAGCACATATTTCTTCACAACCCGTACACAGCTTTAGAGATGTTGGTTTTACGTTACTATTTAAGATATCTTGAAATTTTGGCTCAGAAGTAAAGTATCAAAACATCTACCATTGAGTTTTCATCTTTCGCGCGTAGGATGGACTTTCTACTCAGCATATGTTCTTGATCTCAGAGTTACCGATACATTTTTTGCATTGTATCAAAATCTCAACAAAGTCTCACTACTAGAGCTTACTAGACGCATTTTACTAATTAGCAGGATAGTCAATTCTTACATCCATGAGGTACGGTCCGGATTGGATTCGATACACGGCCATATATCATATACGATTGTCTTGAAACACAAAATGCTGCATGTACTAACTCGGGATTTAGACAAAGACTATTGCAGGGCTTCATATAACATTTAATAGGAATTTAGTAGACAGTGTTTTATAAATCATTGAATATGTTGAATTATAAAACATTTAAATGTTTAAAAAAACTTAGAGAAAAACCTCCAATTGTATAACAACGTATACAAATTACACAACCGATAGAATTCACGTAAATTTTTGTAGTAGCTAACTACAAACTGTACAATTCTGCAATAAAGTACAGCTTAAAACATAAACATGACTATAAAAGCACATGTAAACAGTTTAAACAATAGAACCTTCAGCACAACGTTCGTGCATTGTACAATAAAGACAGGAAGCAACAGAAGGGCTACGGTTCAAAAAAGATAATCGAAAAATGGTTGAATTATTGCTCCAACAACATCCGCTTCGATTGCAGTGAAAATAAACGGTACAAACACGAACAAGAATGAATGATCGGGATCGAATGCAACGAGGATGGGAATCATGCAAATCAGTGCACTGGTCAAAGTGCCACGGTATGTGTGGGTGTGCCAACTGCAGCAATTTGTTTGATCTAAACAGCCGCATGTGGTTAAACCGTGCACCTCAACCCGAAACAACCTTTGCTGTACACAAACACACCTACCGCCCAGTTTGTGGAACCGATTGTAGAAGTCAACGGCGTAGCGTTCGAGCTGTTGTTCAGAGGTGACCGTATATCGATCCATCGGTAGAAACACGGTTGCAGGATGCTTCCCAATCGGTAGGCCAGCGTTTGAGTTGAAACGGTGACATAATTCGTACCAGTAGCCACCTGATGATGCATGCCGGCAGCCGAGACCGAACCGGGTGTTTGTCAAACACAAACGCAACCCGGAACCCAGAACCCGGAACGTTCCGTTTCATATTCAAATTATGTGCAATGTTGCAAACCGTTGAGCATGTTTGGTGCGCTTTTGTGTGCGCTGAGCTATGGGGCGCCTCCATCCGTTGCTCACGATACGGTGCTTTTATGGGACGACCGAGACAAATCGGTCCAATATTTGAATGGGCAAACAAATGTATACAATTACTCGCGCAATGGTGGAGTTTGCCTTCCAAAGGCGGCTTGCAAGTGCAATGCTAAATGGGAAATTCTAAAGCCAATGGTTAAATTGTTGTTGGGGGGATAAAGAAAAATAGGAATAGAATTAACATAAGTGAATTATCGGTCCCTTCTAATACACCTCGCAAAACGTTGCATTTTAAACTGGCCACAGTGACTCTCCCATATTCATCGGGATATCTAATGAAAGACGTTCCGTTTGATTCATTTCATTGAATCGATAGATCATTTCTAGAGAAATTTAAACACCTGTAAAAACATTACTCCGCTCCGGATGCGATTTGAACTATTTCATCGGAAAAGCCTGCAGTTTGAGGCAAAGAAACTAAATGAGAACAAAACCCAACCGTTTCAACTGCTCAGCAATATCGTAGAAGCGCATTCTCATTTCTAACTGATTCAATGGAATCCATTTATTTAAATAGACATCTATCTGAACGTACTGACAGTAGCGCAGTACAAGAATTCATTTATTCTTCTTCCTTTTTTCCCACTTCCACTTCTTCTTTTTCTTGTTCAAATGGCAGAACATCCTTTGCACCTTGCTCTGTTAACTTTTTTTTTATCTGCACTTGAATATTCGAAGTCCTGAGGGCGAAGATAAATTCGGAGATTTGATAACGGTCGAGTGAAAGACCATCATCACTCCATCCTCAAGGCTTTATCAAGGCACCATCTCTATTAAATGCTATAATGTTGAAGCGGAAATGAAGAATCTCATTTATTGGAACTATAATATGGGAACCAAGAATTCTGGATGCGAATAATAATGAGTCCCACCTCTTACTTAAATAAGGGCTTGAAAGGATCGAGTTTACCTCAAGGATATTGTTAAAATTTCAAAAAAATTCTAATTCAAAATTGTAACCCCCCAACATAGGCTTTATTTCAACAGCATTCTTGTCAGAGACTGGTAATACAGTTTTTGACGACATTTCCAAGTTAAACCAACATCAATGCTAAAACTACGAGTTCCGGATGCAAAGGTAGCCGTGGAGTCACCTTCCATAAACTGGCGATTGGTCTGGAAGAACATCAACATACTGGTATATGTTGTCGATCCAGAGATCCACATTGTACATGCTAGTGAACAACGAGATGGCACACGGACTGCTGATACAGAGGATCGATCGAATATCTTCGTCATGCACATTATGTTCCCATATAGAGACCCAGGAGCACAAGTTTGCAAAAGTGCCCTAGGGTATCTTATCACTTTGTGCTGTATAAAATTTTATACTTGATATACTCAAGAAATTCTTTTATTTCGCTCGTGAGACCCAAATTATTGTCAAAACATTCTTCATTTGCTCTTTATTCTAACTACGAAAGTAGTTACCAACATTCGAATTTTAACGACAGAGCAATGTGGCGAATGGAAAGGAAGTTATACTACTTACAACAAATTTTCTACAACTAGACTTAATGTACTTTTAAACTATTCATGAATGATGTAATCACTATAATACCTTTGAGTTCTTGGAAAAATAAATATCCGAGCTTGTTTCCAGCATTTCAACACTTTTTCCAGCTTTTTTCACTACTTCTCTTTCTGCCTTCCGTTCCCGACAGTCTTCTTCAACCCTTCTTGAATGTTTTTCTTCTCATTTTCCATTCTCTCTTGTTAGCTTTAACGACCTCCAAGGTCATACCGGCCATTTCTGGCTTACTTGACTTATTTTTACCGCGTAACCGGAGAGTCGGTCCTTGCTAAGGAGAGGCGGTCCTGATGGGATTTGATCCCCGGTCATGTCGTGTGGACCGGCGCCATTTATCACATATACCACCGCTCCCTTTTCCATTCTATTACCTCTCTCTATCTTTATTATTCTTTGCTTCTTCTATCTTTTTTGTTTCTTTTTTCTTATAATTCTTACTGGTCATGGATTACTAGCGCTCCATCAGTTTATGATAGATTTTATAGTTATTATTAGCATTAGAATGTTCGTTTTACAGCGTATGTAACACAAAATATGTTCGATAAATAATCATAATTTCCTTGCATATGCGGATGTAAATTTCGGAAACGTCAGCTCTAAGGGAGTAAACTGTAGTGAAGATTTTCCTTTAAGTAAACACAATACCAAACTTCTAAGTTACAACCAATTGACTACAATTTATTTACTTTGAATTTAATTCCTCCACTCCATCTTCCAACATTTTCCATCACGTTCGTGCAAAGTAACTCTTCTTACCTTCTAATACTTTCAGCGATGGCTTTCTGTGATAAAACTTTCCTGTAAAACGGAACCGGTTCAACGACATCCTGCCGTTGAAAGAGACCCTTCTCCACCAAAAACCGGGGACGCGGTAATGCCGGTCTCTCGGCAAAATAATCCACCAGATATTTGACCGAGCGCAGGTGCCAGATGTCACGGAACAACCGTTTCAAGCTCATCAAATCGTCCGGAACGTCTGGCCGTTCCACGTCCCATCCGTTCCCATCATCCTGCGTCCAGCCAGTTCGCAACTCCCGTGGAAGTCCTCGGCCAAACGCGATTCGCTTCGTACCACTTTCGGCCAAAATCCGGTCATGGTGCAGCAGCTGAGCGATACGATTTTCCAGCGCCAGATGTGGTACGTTCCATTCTCTCGCTACCTGTTCCGGTACCGCATGGATCTCCTTCGGGGCAATGGTTAGAGCGCGGGACGTTTCGTCAGCGGATTCGATGGAGAACAGCCCCTTCACAACATCCGTCGTTAAGCTGGACCGATCCGCACCGAGCGTATTAAGCCAGTCAACAAAATCCTTCGTCCCGACGTCGATCAGCTGTTCGACCCGTTCTGATGGTGGACGGTCCATGCAGCGTGGTTCCAGCTCGTGCAGCTTCGAACGCCACCGGACACGTTCACGGGTTGGCTTCCGGAGAAAGTTTTCCATCCAATTTTCCACCCTCGGTGGTAGGGCTCGTGGTTTGGAACGAGGATCTATCGTCACCTGCAGCGAGGTTGGTTGGTCTGGCACTGATGGAGTGACCTCTCCCAGTAGGCTAGCAGTTTCATCGACATTTTGGGCGGGAAAGATGGAAGACGGTTGAAATCTGGCAGGGACCGCATTTATGCAACGTTTTGTCCTTGCGTTCAGTGCCGGAGACAACGTGCGGTCCATCGTTCGCTGGAGCTTGTCACGTTTTACCACAGTTTTCATTTTTCGCTCGAACTGCTCTAACAATCGACACGTTTCCTCCCTTTCGGTCGCTGGATCGTTGAACTCGTATCTCGAAGGACATATGCGGAGTTTCCCGGTGGAAGCCATCTTCACTGGATTCGTATTTATTTTTCCCTTTATTTTACCACATTCAACAGGATTTTATTTAGATGTTTAAATATGCTTGCTGTGTTAATAATTCGTTAACAATGATCCACGGAATTACATGTATGTTTACTAAAATATTTTATCCTAATTCAAATTGTACAGGCACTTTTATCTTATCGCAATATTTTTAACTAAATTTTATAAATTTTGTTCTCTTCCTATTTTTGTGTATTTTAATTATTTAATGGTAAAATTTTTCTCACAATTTGATAAGCAATGCAGTGCATTATATAGATCACACACCAAACATTCCATGTGATTTTCCCGACTATCAGCTCAAACGAGGCGTGTATAAAGCGAATAAACCACGCCACCTACAGATAAGGTTTCATTTCGGGAAGAATGTTTTGGCAAGGGATGTTCCGGTTTTTTTTTTGGCTGTTTTACTGTTTTGACGGCACAGCAGACAGCAGAGGACAAAAAAAAAACAAACGATACAACAAACAGCAACGCTGCGGGACCAAAGTAAAAAAATAAGAGAATGATAAATATTTGCATAAAAAATGCCACCGGAAGCACTTTTGAAAGAATACTGACAACAACCGAAAAAACAAAATGGACTACGACCAAACAAAACAGAAAAAACAAGGATTGAAACAAAAACAGAAAGAAAAAAAAGTTTAGTTATGAGTTTTGGCGAGACACTTTGGCCGCTGTGGAAAATGAACAGCCAGACATGGTGGATAACGTGGAAAATGTCAATATATTTTTTTTTCTTGGTTTTGCGATACAAATCACCAAATTGGATAGTGGTTTAAAGGGGCTTAAACGTGGCGTGGTTGATTACTTATTATCATGCACTGATGCTCTTGCTTGACAAACCAGTTTAAAAGTGAATCACATTAAGCTTTGTTTAAATTCAAAATCGCTCAAATATTGATAGTTGAGAAACGGGATTTTATTGTAAAATAGTATTAGATCACAAAAAGTGGTTAAATAGTTTCACTTTTAAAAAAAGAACATTTCATGTTCGAATGTGAATAACTTTTTAGTGATTTCTCACCTTAAAAAGAAACACATCACTTCCCAACTTTTTCGATCATTTTTACCCCCGACCGAACCACTCGTGTCCATGTCACACATGTCGCAGTGTTTCTACCCTTCCGATGTGGGACGACAACTTTATGGAGCACACACACTTTGCCACAAGCGCCCTCAAACATTTTCACAACTTCTCACCTTGCGCAACACATTCGATCGGTTACGGGCGGGATGCCGGAGTAGACAAAGTTTTATCTATATGACCAAAGTTCGTGCCGAATTGGCCACTTACCATCGATTCCATCGCATCCGGAGGCACTTTGACACCTTTTCTTGTATGTTTTTTTTTTTTCTACATTGTGCACAATTTCAGTACAACTTTGCAGCAATAGCACCCGTAGTTTCCATTTCCGTACGCGGCACTTTGTTACTTCAGGAGTGTCCTTCAAAAAAGAACCTCCCCATTTTCATATCCAGCAACAGCTGGAAGGAAAAGAATCGTATTTATGATTACATTTCTGTACTTCAGGACGTTGGGAGTAGGTAATACGAAAAAAAAACTCATAATTTTAATCAAACAAATGTTGCACGCGTCGGAAATGATGGTTTTGTAAAGCTCAGTTTAATTAAGGTTTTTAATTTTGTATCTGTAAATACTGTTATCCAGTATTAGCTATTAATTGTACGCCTATTGTACGCTGTATATAATTGTTTTTGGTTGTAATGATAGAAATCAACTGGAACGTCACAGTTTCAGTCCACACTGTTGAGTTGCCGTTCGTTCAAACAACAACGCCATGAATACAACGGTTCTGTTCCCGCTTTTGCTTTCAGGAATACTTCAAACTGTTTGTGAAAGTCGTGTCGTGTATAAGATTGCGGCAAGATTAGCTAAAGAGGCATATAATTCACAATACCATAGTGTACATCAGATTTACGCCATAGACCTTCCAGATGAAGGATTTATCGAAGAAGATGAGCATGTTCCATGGGTCACTTTGCACCTTCCGTACACTATTGGACGGACAATAGAAAACGGTCTTATCATCTTCAGAATATCTGAGGTAATTATCATAAACTAATGTTTAACTTTAATGCTCTCGATCAAATACGTCCAACAGACTTACACTTTACGTGAGACTGTGCTTTTTCTGTGTTGAAAGACCAAATTCCTTGTACCACATTGATTAGGTTTTCAACATATCGAAAATTATGGAGAACATGATTGCTGATCTTCGATGGAAAACTCCCAGTGTTCTTTATAGTATGAAGGCACCAAAGAAATGAGATTGCGAGATTTTTCTTCAAATTCTCCCTAGAAACGAGCCTCGGCCCAGAGATGATCGAGTTCCGACTCAAAGATAAAAAATAAATAAATAAATAACATCCGATTCATTGACAGTGACAAGAAATCCGTTATAGATTTTTGAACATATTTCTACTCTATCATTGAGTTATTGAATCTCGGATCTGTGGGATCCTAGAGATGTGTGCGTATGGGGTATGAGTGCTAGATGAGTGAGAGCCGAGAGTTAGTTAGGATTGGAACGTGAATAAACGAGGTTGTGCCTCCTTACCTAAAGGGAATGTGTTGGTTAGCTTGGCAGACAGAATATCACATTGGCGATCCTGCCATGACAATTGATACCATGGTAGGGGGTCGGTAAGAAGGAAATAAAATGGCAGATCTGCAGATATGAGAAGAGTCTGAGCCGGATTCGGTCCATGGCCAGCGTAGAAGAAATCACGGAAGCTGAGTCGGGTTTGGCCCATGGCCAGCGTAGAAGAAATCACGGAAGCTGAGTCGGGTTCGGCCCATGGCCAGCGCAAAAGTATTGTTCTTTATGCAATCTAAATGCTGAGTCGGATTCGGTCCATGGCCAGCGTAGAAGAATCACGGTAGCTGAGTCGGATTTGGTCCATGGCCAGAGTAGAAGAAATCGCGGAAGCTGAGTCGGGTTCGGCCCATGGCCAGCGCAAAAGTATTGTTCTTTATGCAATCTAAATGCTGAGTCGGATTCGGTCCATGGCCAGCATAGAAGAAATCGCGAGAGCTGAGTCGGGTACAGCCCATGACCAGCGTAGAAAAGTTCGTGAAAACTGAGCCGGGTTCGGCCCATGGCCAGAGCGAAAGAGTTTATGGGTTAGCATGGAAAGCATTGGCTGAGCCGGGTACGGCCCATGGCCAGTGTCGAAGCTTTTCTTGGTGTGGTCACTGATGTTGAGTCGGGTTTAGCCCATGACCAGCGCAGTGTTGACTATGGTGGAAAAAAGGGAAGTTGCACCGTGTTTTGGAAAAACACGTGTTTTGGAAAAGAAAGATCGGAGAAGTGTTCTGTAACAGTGTTAACAAAGGTGACACATACTCCGGTAGCAACGTGAAAAAGTTTCAGTGTGCGACGAACGGTATTTGTGTGAGTAAGTAGTTATGTGGGTAACGGTGAGTGGTCACGGAGAAAAGGAATGGAAGATTTTATCATGCCGGTGGTGGTAACGAAGATGGCACACCAATCAGCAATGAGCGATGTAACGGTGTGGCAGTGGTGCATTTCGTAAGTACAGTAATAGTAGTGTAAAGCTGATCACCGGTAGTTCAACGCAACAAGGCGTTGCTAGTGATCCGAGATTTGTGAACTGTGAGATAGGATCCTTAGAGTTCAAATTTTTAGTGGATTCGGGAGCTTCAGTGAATACGATTACCAGTGAAGGATGGAAAAGGATTAAAGAAGAATGTAATTCTGTTATCCAGGAGGTGGTATTCCACCCCGAGGAAATTTTAAAGGGATATGCAGCTCAACAGCCGTTAGACGTAATATGCTCATTTAAGGTATATGTGGGAGTGAAAGACAGCAAGCAAGTTAGGGAATTGGTAAAGTTTTTTGTAGTGGACGGTACAGAACTATCACTACTAGGTTTCCAGACTGCAAAGAAAATGAACTTGATTCGGATAGGACACGAAGCACGACAAGAAATAAATTGTGCTGAGGTGATCGGCAAAGGTACCGAATTCCCAAAGATCCGGGGAGAGCCGGTAAAATTCAGGGTAGATAACTCAGTATTGCCGAAACGAATAATCAGATACAATGTTCCGATAGCATTCGAAAGGGCGGTAAATCAAAGACTCGCGGAAATGGAGAGGAAGAAGATTATTGAAAGAGCTGACAATATAAATGACAAGATAACGTTTGTATCGCCCATGGTATTGGTTCCAAAAGGCCCAAAAGATTTTCGGATGGTCATCGATTACCGTGAGGTTAATAAGGCAATTATTCGTGAGCCTTATCCAATGCCATCTCTGGAGAAGATATGGGTAGACATACCAAGTAATGGTGGCAAGTTATTTTTCACTAAGTTGGACATAAAGGATGCGTATTTTCATGTGGAACTTCATGAAGAAGTGCGGCATCTGACAACGTTCATGACTGCCAACGGGTTGATGCGGTTTAGAAGATTGCCTTTTGGACTATCCTGTGCGCCGGAACTGTTTCAGAGCGTCATGGAAAAGTTGTTTGCGAAATGTAGAAATTTGGTGGTATACATGGATGATGTTCTGGTTTATGCGCGATCGCTAGAGCAGTTAAGAGAACTAGTAAAGGAGGTGAAAACGGTGATTATGGAGAATGACTTAACGATCAATGAAGGAAAATCACTATACGACCAAGAAAGGATAGATTTTTTGGGGTTTACAATTGATGGTAGAGGAATACTACCCACAAAAGACAAGATATCNTACAGTGTTGGTGATGCAACAGAGAAAGGAGAAAGCGGACTCTAGGTATAAAAATAATTTTTTTAAGGTAGTCAAATTGACCGGATCAGGGAGAGCCACTGTAAAGGATACGGCAAATGGTAAGGAGTACGAACGAAGCGTGAAACATTTGAAAAAATTTGTGGAAAGGAATGGAAATGGGGAGGATGATCTGGATAAGGAGGAAAAGGGTGCATCGGATATTGGTCAGGGTTCATCTGTACCGGGAACCAGTGTTACGGAGTCGGAAATAAGGATAAGGGGAGTTAGAGATAGGAAACGTCCGTATCGGTTTCGGGATTACGAATAAGCGAATATCTCGTTTTCAGTTAGTATTCGTTGTTCTAGTATGCAGTAAAATTATCCATTTATATATTCATTATACTCGTTTCCTGTAAGGGGAGGATGTGGGATCCTAGAGATGTGTGCGTATGGGGTATGAGTGCTAGATGAGTGAGAGCCGAGAGTTAGTTAGGATTGGAACGTGAATAAACGAGGTTGTGCCTCCTTACCTAAAGGGAATGTGTTGGTTAGCTTGGCAGACAGAATATCACAGGATCCAGACTGCTCCGGAATACTGGAGGAATGTTAACCACTCGAGTGACATCAATATGCCTCACTGTTCTGGATGTTCTCAATTTCACGATGATTATGTATCTTTGGATTTCCTATTAGTGTGAGCTGTCCTGCTCTTGTCTTGACACACAATTATGAAAGATTGTTGGTTTAAAACCCCGTATGCAGGACTGACTATCCTGCTACGGGCAAAAATAAGTTAAGGAGATTCAGAAAAACAAAAGAACAAAAGAAATAGTTTGGTTTAAGACTATCTTTTATAACTGATACTAACCAAAGAATCAAGCAAGTGGTTGAATATCTTGAGATGGAGATTAAAATTGGCAAGTTAAATTAATGATTTTGCTGAGATAGTCAAGCCCACTTTCAAATCCGTTCAAAACTTCATCTGTTTTAGTTCGAATTACCCGAAACAAAAACTAAATTGATATTGCGACGTATAACAATATAATAAGTGCATACACCCCTGAGAAATGGACTCTATCCAAACCTAACGAGAATCTCCTTGCTGTGCTGAGTTGATCTTCAGTGGATCTTCATTGTCATTTGAATGGCACTGGATGACTTAGTTCTTGAAGCATTTTTTGGTCGTCTACACAACGGAAAGATGTTGGAGACACAGGATACAGCATACAGGAACTTGAAGAAATGAAAACGTACAAAATTCCATTAAGTTCCCTGGTAATCAAGTTTAGTAGCGGAACACGTTTTCATTCGTGAAAATACATTTTTGTAAACCACAATCCTATGTTGATTAAATGTCCATGTGACTATCTCCAACTGAATTTAAGGATAAAAGTATCTTACTAACCTAGTCAAGCGATTTATATGTTTCCTGTTTCCATTCTCCTTACAGCTTCTCACACTAACAGCCCTTCAAAACATCCTATCACGTGCTGTAGAAATTGAAAATCTTCTTCTGGTGGTAATAGTGGAAATGAATATCCTATCGAGGGAACAATTCTTCAGTCACTTTGGTCAGATGTTATTTCATCGAGGGCTGTTTCACTATTGTATTATAACACTTAACAGAAGTAGCGATCAGCCTGTACTGTTGAAATACGACGCCATTTCCAACCACACTCAAACGTACGATTTGAATTCTTCAGTTGAAGACATTTTCCCACCATTCCTTCGATCGCTAGCAGGTTACAAACTGAATGCCTTGCTTTCGGACAATTATCCCTACGCGTATGTACTGGCATCCGTCTGGGAAGGGATGGATGCTTATATCTTAACGCTTGCAAAGTATCGCTTCCAGTGTGAAATAAATCTCATCAATCTGGCCATTAACCGAAACAATGCGCTGCATCGTATGGAAACGATCCGCCAGCAGCTGGCAAATGGCACGATCGACATACATATGCCCCGTGCGCATATCGCTAACAAGAACGCAGGTATCGGCATGGCCAGAGCATACGAATGGGAATCCTTAGTGCTGGTGGTACCGAAATCGGATCAGCTAAATCTCACCAACATTATGCTGCAACCATTTTCGATCGAGGTGTGGACGATGTTGTTGTGCTATTTGCTGGTGAAACAATTGTTTAAACTAATGTCCTTTTTGAAGCGACACTGCAAACAATGCCGAGTAGGGCATATAAAGTGTGGATGGTCCGTTTCCGTTAGTAGTGTATCAACGGTCGCTCTGGAGCTAGTATCCTTCCTGCTAATCGAAGCTTATCTCGCGAAAATCACCGAATTTCTGCTCTACAGTCGCTTTCGCAACGATCCACGCACGCTGGATGAATTCTTCGAATCCGACATCTTGGTTCTCATCCCAGAGTATATGGACCCTCTGGTGGACACGTTTGGTTCTAATGTGGCTTCAAATTTTCGAGCTAAATGTGTCCGTCCGGACGCATTTGCCAAGATGCCTACCGGTTGCTGCGCACGTATTCACACACTACCACGTGCGGAGTATATCGTGCGATTGGAAAAATACTTTGACACGCGTCTTGGCCGCAAACAGTTGTACATTCTGCCCGAGCATCTTAAAATTATCCCAATGAGCTATCTGCTAGGGAAAAATTTTGCCTTCAAGAACTCATTCGAGCTGTTCCTATTGCATGTGTACGAGAGTGGATTAATACAGCAGTACGTGAGTTCGCACCGGAACGAAATGGCAATGATGGAACGTAACTTCTTCTCGAAAGGTTGGCTTACTTTGGATGACCTTTTGCCACTTTTTGTACTGCTCGCGAGTGGTTGGTGCTGTAGTTTTGTGGTTTTTTTGTTTGAGATTGTTAAGGTGCAATATAATCGTTATGTCGGACGGAATATTGTCAAACCATTCAGCCAGTAGCATATCAGTTGATCCGTGAAGAATTTCCTAAAGTATCGCCCAACAACTCAAACTAAATTTGAACATCATCGGCAGAGTGGTTCTGGAGAAAATGTAACGCATCTAGACCAACCATCTCAGTGGACAAAGGCAAATCTATTAGCATGTGAAAAAAATAATTTTATAAAAAGCATTATATAGGGTCAGCATGAGCTTTTGATAAGTTGTTAAGTTAAGGGTTAAGTTGTTAAGTATAGCTTTTCCCTTGCGATTCTCAATAAAAACTGTAACACTTAAGAATAAATCGACGATACCTTGGCTAGCAGAGTTTGTATAAATTAGTCGAAAACCAACGTTTTACTTTATTGCTTATTTTTGTTTGACGTGGAGAAAATGTAACACCTCCCTAAAGCACATCTATGAATTAAAAAAAAAACACTTTTACACTAGTCATGAAATATATGTCATAAAATAGAATTCAACTAGTTACGAATAATGTTGTTTCCTCTTTCGAACACTTCGTCTTTCGCTCGCTAATCGTAAGCATAACAAAAAACCGAAACAAAAAATATAAAACCAACCTTGGTATACTTGGTTTCATTTTCAAACCTACACGCTATACTTAAAGATAAGGGATCAATTTTCCGGTTCCCAACTAAACAAAAAAACCGCAATAGATTATTGTTCTTGCACACCGAGTGTTGTGCCCGGAATGGGAAAGGGAAGGGAGGATGGTTCAGTATGAGCATTTTAGCATCACGTGCTTTCACACGTGCAGTGATCGTATTGTGCGTACGTTTCTTAACCGTGCTTTCGCAGTCGCGCTCAGCTGCGGACAGTTAAGCGCATTAAGCCACACCAAGCTGCGACAGTGCCGCACGATATGTTCCACCGACAGGTCGGTAATCGCTTTACAGCTTTCCAGATTCAGCAACCGTAGATTGCGCAAATCCCGGCACAGGTACAGCACGGCTGTATCACAGATACGCTTGCAGGCGTCCACCAGCACGTACTCGAGCTGCGGACAGTCACGCACGAGCGTCGCAATGCCCGCCTCGGTTATGTACAACCCCCGCAGATCGATCTTCTTTAGCAGTGGAAACCGTAACGCCATCAACGCCTGATCGGACAGATCTCGACAGTGGCTCAGATTTAGATAGCACAGCTTGTGCAGGTTCGCGATCGGGTAGAATCGTATCCGCTCGAACGGCATCACAATCGTATCGAACACGTCCCGGTTGAAGAAGCTATCGCCGAGATCGATTGTGCGCTGCAGGTTCAAATATTCCAGCCCTTTCAGATGCGAAAAAGCGATCTGCAGATCGTGAATGTTTTCGTACGTACACTGGTACAGCGTTAGGCTGCGTATGTTTGGGCAGCGTTCGAAAAACCGTGGCAGTGTGTTGCGCGAAAACATTGCCGCCGAAACGAACAGCTTCTCGAGCGCTGGATTTTCGTACGCACTCAGATCGATGTTACCCTTCATCTGTGTTGCGTCCGTAATCTTGAGATAGTTTAGCTGCGGCATGTTGGCTAAAAACGACCGGTGCAGGTTGGTGATGCGTGCCACCCGAAGCTTGATGCGCTTCATCTGCGGCAGAAAGGCACTGAGGGCTTGCAGAAACTGTTCGCTGGCGGAGAACAGATTGTCCAGATTAAGGTGCACTATCGTTGGCTGCAAGCGTGCCAGCAGCAGTATATCGTTTTCCTTGATTGCAAAGCACGATTTGAGCGAAACCTTCCGTAACCGTAGATTCTTGATCCTTCCGATTTGCTGCAGCATCGCACCGGTCGCTTTTGTGTAGCTAAGTGTAATTGCTTCGAGGGTCGCACTTAACGTGGCCACAAAGCTCACCAACTGTTCGCCCCATCGTTCGTACGAAGAAAACGTCAGCTTTACCGCCTTCAGGTTGGGACAGATGCGTTTCAACAGGTTCAAAAATCCATCGTACAGAAAGGAGGATCGGATCGTGAGCGAGTGCAACCGTTCCAGACGGAAATCGATTGGTGCGTTGTAGATTTGTGGACCATCGAACTTGATCGATTTAATTGTAAGTGAGCGTAAGTTGTCCCGTGTGGACTGTAGCACTCCCACCAACGTTTCGCCACTGATTGTGCACTCGTTCAGCGTTAGTTCCACCGTATGACTACCGATGGATCGCCAAAGCATTGGGGCGGAAGTGATGAAGCAGGATTTTAGGCATACTTTTTCGAATGTGCTGCGAGTACTTTCCAGTACCGGACACGGTTCGACACCTTCCTCTATCCGAAAGTTCCGCAGGGATAGGACAAACCTATTCATAAGCGCACGGTTGTTGATCACTATTTCGTACCAGTGTCGGCAGGTTTGACGCACCGAGGCCAGATCGGGAACGCGTAGGTTGTGAAAGATTGCGGTCAGCACCTCGGTCGGAAGCGATTGGATGGTGGTGGTGCCTGTGGAAAGGCTCGTTTCGACGGACGGCGACACATCCATCGCACCGAGACGTCTGCAAAGTGTACAGAAAAAATGATTGTTTCGTCCCCATGGGAAAACCTTACACACTTACCCCAGCGACTGTTGAACGCAATATTGTGGCGGAAATGCAGCAAATCTTAAACGGAACTGCAACCGAAATCGCACGATTGAATAATACGAAACAAAGAGACGCAAAAAGGAGAACAAAAGTTTTTGTTGTTTTCAATCGCAATTTTTTCCGTCGTCCAAATCTGTTTACGCACCCGTTTAGAAGGCTTAGTTGAGAAGTGCAATTTTTCATCGGTCGTTCAACAAGTAGGAAAGTGTGATTTAGCGAATGAGGTTATTTGAAATTGATCCGGGTTTGTATGAAACCATAACTCTGAAAAGGCACACCCTACCTTAGCTATGCAGTTGAACTTGTAGCTGTAAACCAGCAAGTCCATGGCCAGCTGATTGTCAACAAACTAACGTCACGAAATTGCCGGAATTAAAATCAAAACAAACGAAAATTACCAACCATTGTACTGCAGGCAAGAGCGTTAAAATTGTTTTTTCCAGCCGTTTTCTCATCATTTTGTTTCGTTTTAGGGCGAAAATATTTATCAGTCATCAAAAGTGGTATTAGAATTTCAACATGTGGCCTCTGATTATGCAATTCCTGCGTTCCAATGCCGCCTACATCACACTCCCCGTGGCAACTTTAGTTGGTGTGATAGGATATAACATCGAGGGCCTCCTTTCGGACAAATACACCCCATATAGCCGTAAGTGAAAGTGAACATCACAATTTGGAACTACAGTTACCTTTATATGAACTTTAATATCACTTTCCAGCTTCCATTCAAGAGAAACGAGCAGAACGTATTACCGAGGACGAGAAACTCAAAGTGGCGGCCGACGTGGAAAAGCTAGTTTACAAAGAGAATGTATTGGGACGAAACCTTTCGCCTTCGCTTGAGAATGGGAAATAGATGTTTGTATTGTTAAGCTTCTGTTGGTAGCATTTCCTAGTGATAACCGAGCAATAAACGCTAGAATGTTGTTTTAAATACGACCATACTCATTTCAAGCGTGCGTTTGTAGATATGAATTATACAATTTTAACAAAAAATAGTTATTCGATTCTACATAGACCATTTGCCAACATTCTATTTGTATGAATCAGCAGCAGAATTTATTAGTCGTTGAACAAATAAGCAAATTCACAAACTGTCCTACCATTGTACTACGAATACACCACGCTTTTTTGACAAACACATTATTGGTCGATAATACACTATAGGGAGAACGTAAAGTTTGCCGGCCATAAAACGCAAAACAACTAAGCTAAGCATGAAAATAAATTTCTGCCTCAACAGCAGAAACGCATTATCCACGAGAGGAACATTTTATTCCGTGTTTTAACTTAATTGTTGGAAATACAAAGCATCAAGCACTACATTTCCATTTACTGCTGAACGAAAGGAAAACCTGTAGAATCAATTAATCGACTACGCTCGAGAAGAACAGCTCCTTCTTTGTACCTGTTCGTTTTGTTAAAAAAAAGAGTGAGATTTAATCGAAAGGCATCTCCTAGGATTATATACATACTGCTGTGTTTTTTGCATCGCAAACTCGTATATCCAACCCAGATTGACATTGCACTTCTTGCACATCACATCACGCACCAGATGGTATCCAGTATTCATTTGGCGGCATTGCACCTCGGAGTACGTAAGATTGACGACACGCCTGAACAAATACGCAGGACCTGAAAATAAATGGTCACCGGGTGTAGTGGAAAACAAGATTCAGTATCTGCTAAACGTGCTTCGTACAACTAAACTGTAACGTACCGGTTGCTCCGTGGAATCTGGTGCTGATGAGTTCCTGCCAGGCAGTCAAATTTGTATTGCAGCCGGCACAGTTGAACAGCTTTTCGCCGTTGATATGTTCGAGGAAAATTTTACCCATGATTGCAAACCAGCAGCAGTATGGTAAAGTCCTGAAATGTAATTATGAACGTAGTATATTTGCTTTCGCCGCACAAGCACTAGTTGAGCCGTTTGAATACAGCTGTCGAATGGCGGCTTTCATGTCAAAGCTGTCACAATGCGATTTTTAAAAAATCTCCCATAAACAAACATAAACAAGCCATGATTTTTCGAGATTGTAGAATTGTTTAGTTGAAAGTGAGTTGATTGGAGAACCAAATTAAGAATTTTTAATTGTAACGAACTTTTGTGTCTTTTACTAAAGCACTCGATGAAGAGGATCAAATTATTAGTTGAAGCTTGCATTGCCATCCTGCTGACTTTGCATCAAAGGAGTTGGGATTGCTCGTCGTGGCGCTAAAGATGTGCCAGATTTGTGCGTGATCGGTTGAGGTGTATTTCCGGAGGAGACCGCATAGCTACACGATAAAAACGGGTTGTTGGTGAGTACCCTAAAGATAACCTCGAATACTAACAGGTGTACACTAATGAAGGTTAAAATGGTGACCTAAATATTGCCAGTCAATGACGCACGGTTGACGGACCAAGTCCGGGGTAATTGGAGTATTCTCAAGCAGTACGGACTTATCTGGAGCACCAGAGTCGACTCAGGATTTTCCCCGGCATCGGATCTGGTTCTTCGCCAGCGAAGTTGAAATAGATGCATGAATCGATTCCGGATTTCCGGTCACTTGTGTCACACAATAAAAAATATAGCTGAAAAGCTGTTTTGTTTGCGTTGGTAAAGTACTATAAAGATACTCAGAAGTACTATGGATTTTTTGAGGATTCCGTAAAGCTAATAATATTTGAAACCTCTTAACCTCCCTCTCAAATTTCAAAGCTTCCATTATTTGAAAAAATAAAATAAAATCCATATGTTCGCATGTGTAGAACCACTCTCGTATAACATCACCCCAGTATTTCTGTTTCATATCTGGGAGGAAGAATGGAAATAGAACGAAATCTCCATGTATAACACCACCACAACCTTTTGTTTTGCCGAAAACGTACTGTTAGCAAATACCACATCTCCTACTACTCTTATTAAAACCGAAAGAAGTTGCCTTTTGGACCACATGTACTTCGACCTTGTCTAATGCATCGCCCATTCTTACTATCCACATGTATCGAACACTCTAGAATTATAAGAGAAAAAAAATTTTCATTTGATAAAAATAAATAAATCATCTACCTAGCCACTACTCAGCGGAAGAATTGTTCCATACATTAGAAATAGCTTTTCCAAGCAAACAGCGTGAAAGATCAATTATCTGACTCAATTAAGTGAGTTGCGAAGTGACGTCAGCCGCTAAGGCTAAACGTAAAGAGATCAAAAAGGAACACACTCTCCAGTACGTGGTTTGATACGTTCCAAAATATAGAGAATCATTCTGTTCAATATTTACGCAAGTATGCAGCAGTTGCTGTGGTGCCGCCTCGTTCCATTCCGGAGGATGCTATCTTTGGTTGAACCAGTTTTTTTGTCTTTGCGCGAACGTTCATTCCGCTTCCTAAAACTTGCCAGCTGGACTTGCACCGCTCGTTCGACAAAGGATTGTGAGGAACGGAACGCAAAACGCCTTGTCGGTCGGTTTTGCTGATGCTTCCCCGTGCCACCCAACCGGTGAAGTGGGGTTTCTACGTCATTATCCTCGCTGCGAATAAGCCGCAGTTTCGCTATCCGAACCGGCGAACCAAGTCACCGTAACGAACGGCCCTTAAGAGTGTAAAGCAGCTAGCATCTCGTAGCAGTGCGAGTCGATCATTCGAGCGCGCAACATCTCAATAGCGGTAGAATATCCGGCAAAATCAGCTGCCGTTACTAAACTCAGTTAGTGCAGAAGGGTGTCCAAAGTTGGTGAAACGGCAGGAAGAACGCATCTTTACCGCAGGATGAGATCCGCCATTTGTATCGGTTTATTGATCCTCGTGATCGTACAGTGCAACCTGGCCAGTCCAGTTCCGCAAGTAAGTTTCGTGGCTATAGATTTGCTTACAGCGTTACGCATGAACTGTTCTGCTCGACATGGTCGACATACATTATGTGTGAGTGCTGAGTGTTCCGTATTACGTTTGNATTGATCCTCGCGATCGTACAGTGCAACCTGGCCAGTCCAGTTCCGCAAGTAAGTTTCGTGGCTATAGATTTGCTTACAGCGTTACGCATGAACTGTTCTGCTCGACATGGTCGACATACATTATGTGTGAGTGCTGAGTGTTTCGTATTACGTTTGAAGTTAGGCATTCTATCTTCTTCCTCGGTTGATATCGTGACGCTAACGTGAGATGCATGATGATGTGAAATTTATTTGCAGACGAAAGCTCGTACACGATCGCAAAAGATCGGTCCATTTCATTACCATACAAAAGCCATACGAGGACAGTGCGAACAGTGTTTTTCCACTGGACGGGTTTGTCCACCAATAGTATGGAAATTTTAAACGGCAAGAGATCAGTGTCGGAGGGCTGTCCTATATCGCACGTTGGCTTGGCTTGAATTAAAATCATTGTTTGAAGTGATGGAATGCTTTCGCAAACAGCAAACAATTTCAGTAGATTGTGTCGTACAGTAGTGATTCATAATGGTGTGATTCTTGCCTTTTTGTGCTGACACAATAATTACACTAGTATGCAGGAGATGTACCCTTTGGCGTACATCGCAGTGATCGTGATCGTGATGTTCATAACTCACCCTTTAATTAAAAAGGTAGCAAGAAAGACACATGCAGGTTGTGTTGCTGAAATAGAAGATTATTTCATTTAAAAGTTAAAGAAAAACTATTGACTTTGAAGACTAATTAAGCTTTTTTTCTAGAGAAGAAATCTCGAGATATAATGGAAACAAAAATGCTTAGTCATAACCACTAGATCGTATGCCTTTGAATCATTCATATTTAATTTATTATTTTCAATCTTCAAACCTCACCCATCGGCAATGTCCATAATTATCTAAAGTTTCCACAACGCGTAAAGTTTTTTTTTGCTAGAAACGTCAACGTCACTAACGACGAAATTTAGTTTCTTATCCAATCAGCGCAAAGGACGCATCAAATACGTTTGCTTCACAGTTCGCTACCCTTTTGGCAGAAGGCAATAGAAAACACAGGTGCAAAATAAGTAAAAAAAAAAATCAAAACAGAGAAAAAAAGATCAAAGAAAATTAATTCCAAAAGAAGTGTTGGAATAATGAAGAATCTCTTCTATTTTGTTCGCTTCTTCCACCGTAAACATCCACGTGGAAGGTTACATTGTTTTTGACTGAGGTGGAATAATCGCTAGTTTTCTAGAAGGTGTGTCAATGCTTTCTGCTAGCGTAAGGTTCTTCACTATCGGCAGGTGTTTTCGTTTCGTACAGAATCCCACTTTCGAAACAAAGCGAAACGCACAGAAAGAAACTAAAATGAAATCAATTCATACCCCTATCCTGAGACACAGTTACACTCACCCTAAACCAGTTTGCTAAATCGTTCTACGTACCACAAAACCGGGCGGGGAGAGAAGACAAACGACAAATGGGGGATATTTAAATTTGTGTGCTAAAAAACACCTTTTTAAGGTCCATTTGCTGTGGGCTGGTTCATGGAAGATCCGATCGTATCGGATCGGATGAATAATGTATGCGATCTAGTGTGTGGAAGAGTCTACGATTGTGTGAAAATAAAATACACAACCCGCAGAACGATGCCCTTTTTTGTGCTCGCGAAAACATAACGAAAGATCTGCACGCGGCACAAAGCGACGAACCCGAATGTGACTGTAGATCGTACGGTGCGCGATAGGCGCATATCAAAACCACCGCAACACCGGTTGCAGTCGGCAGTAGGGACCAAAACTAAAAGTAAAAGTTGCCCGACAGGAAATAGATCATGGTGCATGGCATGATGCGATGCTACACTTGACATTGACCACCAATGTACCGTACGCTTGAATGATGGTGGATCGGTTTTGTTTCGGTGAGTGGATGGATGCATGGACATTTTCTGTGGGATCACTACCGGTGAATCAACACGTCACAATACCATTTGATACGTGTTTTTACACTAATCGAAGTAATTAAATCATTCCGATCTAAAGTTGTAATGTTAACCTTTGTTCCACGAGCCAACGCGCGGTGATCGATTCTAGATGAATCAGTTCTTCATAAGCTTCTGTTTTGATCTTTTGTACGGTCTTGGGTTTTTTGTTGCTTGTAAAAATACATTAGAGAAACAGTTTGAAGCACCTAAACAATAATAAACCATTCTAGAAGGTTATTAAAGGTTAGGTCCTTGTATTTTTTACCTTTATTGCCACCCATTACAACTCACCTTATTGATTAGTTCCAGCAATACGTAGGCAGTGTAATCAACGATACACTCGATTTTCTCGTCATGTTTTTTGTTTGTGCGCGAATAAAAATATAGCAAGTCGTTTAAATGGATGTGCGATGTTGTTGTGGGCTTTTATACAAGCTTGACTGGAAATCGTGACGGTTGACGGAATTTATCAGAGTATATTAAACATTCGATGGTTTTGCAAAAGTGCGTTTCATAGTGGTGTGAGCTTAAGTCCACCGAGCATAGGATGAGAATGGTACGAGTTTCTACGTATGTATAAAACCGTCGTGAATATGTCTGACGTGCGTTGTAAGCTTGAGTTCCGTCAGCTCGTTGGAACAGGTTTGCCAATGATGTTTCCAACGGGAGCAAGAACATGATAAACGTCGACATTCTTAGTATTCTCTCTTGTGAGAGCTGCGCTGCCTTTTTTGCGCGCAATAAAAATGTAATAAAAAACAAGTTACACTAAGGGAAGATCTTCAAATGTGGAATTAAATAAGTAAGAACATAATGTAAAACAAGTTTTATCCGATTAAACATATGTACTTTTTAGTGTATCTTGTATCCCCGCATGATCATTTTCTCTTTTAATTGAATATGATCGTCTGATCGCTATCGCTGCATGTATCTCCTTACAATCGTTTGCTTCGATAGTCTCGTTTGGTTTTTCCTGTGTCACAGAACAAGTTTTCACTCGCATGATGGCGTCATGGCTCAATTGAAGATTCACCTTAAAAATTTGCGATTCGATCGTACGCTCACGCTGCACCCTGACCGCACGTCACCGCCATAAATAATCGGAATCGAGATCGGGCATTCTAACGTCTGGCGCAAAACACTTGATCGACGGACACCGTTGCACTACCGGGTGACGCGTGACAGAATGACGGTTAGAAGAAGAGAAAGATTAATTGTGAAACGATAGGATCAGCCCGACCATCGTCACATGCTTATTAATGATGATTGTGTAATAGCTCCCCAGATAATGTAAATAGAACCGGAGCTCGGGAACTGAAACCCACTTGTGGCTGCTTCGTTACTACAGTGATCGTTTTCGTATTTCCTTCGTCCACAGTTCCTTACCTTCCGCGATGGGAAGTTCGGCGTAAACTTCGGTGGCTACCATGCAGAGGCCGGTTTGGGTGGACTGCTGACGGGCAACAGTGCCCACGGTGGTCTGTCCGCTTCGGCCGGAACACCCCACGGGCAGCAGGCCGGTGCCGGCATTGGCGGTTTGCTCGGTGGCAATGGTAACGGAATATTGGGTGGTTTCTTGGGTGCTTACGCACGGTCGCCAGGATATTACTAAACCTCACTTGCACCGCACTGTGTATCGATGCATGACGATACATAAACCCCACTTAACTGCAATGCATCCGAACATTAATGTTTGTGTTGTTAATAAACTAAAAGTGTTTGCTTTATGTTTAATTGTTTGATCACTAATTGCATGCTTACTGTGTGTTAACTTGCCTTGCACGTGTAAATCGAAACAAACAACTAATCTTCCTAGGTGGTGTTGAGTGGCCTTGGCCGTGTGTTTGGATGCAGACACAGTATTAGTTCAATTTAACAGTTAACAGCTCAACTAAAGCACTATATGTGTATACCGCACCAAGTAACCAAGTAACCGGACAGGGTGGACAACTAACCAAACCCTTCGAAGGTCAATGCTTACCGGAAGAAACCACATTCTCAGAACGCACCGCGGGAGGAGCTTACGCTGGCGCCACAGCTGGGCAAGGTGTTGGAGCTAGTGCAGCCATCGGCGGAGGACTTGATGGAGCGGGCGGTGCAGGCGGTGTTGGTGCCGAATCACATGCCGGAGGAGTGAGCAGAAAGGTCGTCCGACTGGGCCAAACTAACCAAGGAGCACCACCATCGGAGGTAGTCACAAAACAAATTTAGATTGAAAGGAAACTAAATACTAATCCGGATGTTCCATTACCGTTCTGTTAAGGTCGTCATTGCGAAGGAAACGGGTGTAAACTACGGTGGAAACTTTGAACGTATCGATAACCAACATGTGAAGGAAGTGCACACCGAGTTGAGAGCACCGGCACCTCACCCAGCTCCAGCACATACCTTCCAGAAGACGGTGTACAAGAAAAAAGTCATAAGCCATCCGCACAAGGTAAGATCTTTAGTAGGTTACTCGCTTAAAAGGGACCCTCAAAATTTATGTCACCCAATACAACGCACACGTTCACATGGGACATCCGACGAACAATTCTTCAAACCAAAAAAAAAACCTTATCAAAATTCCTCGCAGGTCGCAGTATTTGAAACACATCACACCGGACCCCAGCCTCAGTTGGACATTAATCGGTTCTTCGACTTCCAAACATTCTCCAACTTGGGTGCGCACTATGCTCATCCTGCTCCACCGCCACCACCACCACCAGCACCGATCGTCCAAAAAACGCTGGTGAAACAGGTGTCCTATGAACCTGTACACACACCTACCTACCAGAAAGAGGTACCACTATTGGATTTTGCCCCTTGAAAAATGCGATCTTCATTTGGATCTTTTCTTTAATTCATCTTAGCTTTCGCACACACACACACATACACACAAACAGCTACATTTCATTGTGAATATGATCATTTTCTTCATGTGCTTATGTAGTAGATGAGAAATGGAATCACTTTAACGTTATACTTTTCTTCCCAACACAGGTACACACCCGTTTTGATTCATCTAATGGACACAGCGGTGGAGGATCATCCTCGAGCACTCACGTAGTTGCCAGCTCGACTCACAATGCTAACTTCTGGAACGATATCTTCAACGTAAGTTCCGTACATTCTCGCTCTTGGGTTGGAAATGATCTTATAATCGTTTTTACCTACCTCTTTTCCCATAGATTCCCATATCCACACTGACTGCGGTCAATCAGCTTCTGAACAATAAGGCCGGAAGTGGTAGTGTGCACGTCGAGAAGCACGTAGAAGTTCATTAAATGCTCTCTTGAAGGATATTCAAGTGAATATCACAGTGAATCGGCAAACGTGGGCAACTTGTGTCAAGTAAAACGATTTAAATTAAACATATCTATTTGGTGAATATGTAACGTATTTATATTGTTCTAATTTTTGTTTCTGGATACTTCGAAATGTGAAAGAAATTATAAATGGTATAAAATGTAGAAGGAAAGAATGTTGGGAGTAGACTCACTTGAATCTGATGGGTTACGTCACGTCATTAGAAAGATACCATACGACTCAATCTTTGCAGTCGTCTTTTAAGCCTATTACTTGGATATTCGATTGCCAGACGACGCTTGATGCAGGATGAAACATTTTCACCCCGATGTCCTGTTTAGCTGGCAGATCCTCAAAATTTTCAGATACACCCGTTTGTAATCCGAAAAGAATAATATGACTTTTTTGAAAATGTTTTTGATGGAATTGGCAGAGGAGTTCTGGTATCTAAATATAATCTTAGAATATGAACTTCGAACAACAACCTAACCATAGAAATCTGAAGGTAATAGTGCTACAGTATTAACTGTGTGTTCCACAATTCTCATGCTTCACAAAACTTGAACGAGAAATTCAAAATATATCGTTCACAGATACGTCTGGTAGTTCAAAAGAGAATAATCAGCTCCAGCAGCTAAAAAGTCTCTGTACACGACCACGTACCAAGCAATCATAGTCAGAACTACGATTTGATATATGATGAAGATCAGATTCACGATCGGATTGATCTGATGTGATCAGAACAACATTAGCATTAGCTTTATCGGAGATCATCAGTTGGATCAAAATTTGAATGTGATCTCAAAAGGGAATCAAAATAAAATATCTTGTCGAAACATGAAGGTATTACGTCCTGGGAACATTCTTCTGGAAGATTTACTTATGTTACAACATTAGAAATTACACTCGAACTTCCTTCTCTGTACACAAAGGTTAACAAACTGGCCATTCGAAAGGTTATTTACGGGTAATTTAATTCAAATTCTCCGCCTGTGCACTGTGCAGCTGAAACCGACTTCAGCTCGACCCCCGAACCGGACGCTGTAAACATCCAGCACCAGCTGTCACATCGACCAATATTTGCAGACTGGCTCTGTTTACCATTGTTTTTGCGTTAGTGGGGCGCCTTTTATCGTTTTTATCCCGTGCGTACGCGCTGTCGTCGTTTGCCATCGTTGTCACCGTGATACGGGAAACGCAATAGTGTAATCATCAGTCGTACGGGATAACATTTTCTCTGTGCGTGCAAGAACCGTGCGTGAGGTGCGCAAGAATTGCGACGAAAGAGAAACCTTTCCACGGAGGCACGTACACACACACAGATGCACGCACACACGTAGGTGGTGTGGGTTTTTCGTGAAGAAGGGTGGCTTGGCTGTGATAGGTGTCCGAAGGGAGGGGGCGATAGGGCTGATGTTGGTGGCATGGTGAAAGAAGTGCGTTCGGATAAGGAATTTTTACGATAAGAGGTCTTGTGAGAATAATTCGGCGGAGCATAGAATTGTGTTTGTGTGCTTGCGGGTGATGCGCGGATGTGTGTGCGGTAAAGGTTTCATCACTTCCTGTGTCGGGGGATGGCTCCCGTAGGCTCCCGTAACCGTATCGATAAAAAAGTGGAATGAATAACACGGTGCCAGAAACGTGAAGAGAAAGAAGAAACCTGATTGCTGTGTGGGCTCTTTGGAGTTCCCTTCCTGTTGCGTGTGTGTGCGTACGTGTGCTCAACCGTGTGGCCACGGTTTGTTGTGTGCGTGTGTATGTGTATGTTTCTTTTCTATTTGTTCGTTCGCTTCTCACCCTTTCTCTGCCCTGCTGCCCACCGTTTGCCCGCACATCGTCGCACATTGTGAATGAAGTGGTTTGACAGCAGAGAAACGACGCATCGATTGCTGCGTTAAACATGACCGAAAGATGCTGCCTTTGGTCCTTTTTTTTGTACGGGTAGTGAATAGGAGACGAAATGTCACCTCAGTGTTGTTGTTAGGGCAGTGTTTTTAACCAAAAAAGGATTACCACAGTTAGTTCATTTTTGGGGCCATGTACATGTTCCCCTGCCCCCAGGGTTGGTTCCTGTTTGCCCGTGGAAAAAACGTTCGCCGGAAAGGAATGTTCTCGCACCAGGCACGAGTGTTTAATCGCCGTATCTGCCAAGGTTGAAGCATCGATTGGATGGGACTGATTTGATTAAAATGCGAATTCATTTGCCTGCCTGTCAGCCGCTTGTGCGGGAAGACCAATCAAGCGACAAAATTGTTCGGCTTTTCCGCAATCGTAATGGGGCCCCGGTGGTCTTTCGGCTGAGGTTCCTCCCCATTCAGCAGAACCAGTTTCATCCCAATTTGTTGCTGCGTGTGTAGTTGTCCCCATCGTACCAACATCGTCGTCGTCGTCGTTGTCATCGCCGTGGACGTCGTCACATTGTTCGTGTTTGTAAAAATCGCGATCGATCGGATTGACCACGTCCCGTTGCCATCGTTGCCATCATTTCATTTAACACAAGAGGATGACGGTGATGATCACGTATGATAGAGTGATAAAATAACGCTGACAGCGTAACGACGTACGACGACGACGACGTACTTTGATACTTGTCTCCCGCGGAAGACGCATCTTTGGGGGTGGGGGTAGGGTATCGAGAAGGGAATGACGAGGTGCGATGCTACCGCCTAATCTATGCGTTCAATTGTTATTTTATCATTCTGTTTGCTACCACATTTCTAACGACCACATGTATATGTAGGCCGCAGTGTCCGAAAAGCGAAAAAAAGTGTTTGATCGACGTCAACTTCCCAATGGACGCGACGATGTGTTGGTGATAAAATCGTAAACGAACCCTGTACCGATAAACGTGTTTGGTTGGGGTTGCTAGATGATTGTGATTTGTGTGACGGAAGAGCCAACAAAAAAAAAACACACGTGTGAAATAACACGCCGCGAGAAGGCGCGAATTCGAGCAGTTTTTGTGAAGACCGGCGGGAGTTGTTTTTCAACTTTACACACAGTCCCAACGGAGTGAACGGAAACGTGCTAGTGTAACGATTAAAGTAGACGCGAGAAAAAAAAATACGCCCAAAATCGTTTTGTGTCAGTCAGATGATGAAGACCGTCATACAGGTAGTGTGGCCATCCCTGCAGATGGAACTGCCGTAAGCTTGTGCGTAAGCTTCTCCCACAAAATAAAACCATCGTAATTGAAGCATACAAATGTGGCTTAACACTGGGACCACCGGCACTCCACCTGCAACAGCTGATCGACGTCGTCGGATGCACTTTAGCCGCTTGGTAGTAGTGGATGCGGTTCCAGGTGTGCGCACAGCCGGGAACCCGGTAACAACGTTGCTTACCGTCTGAGAATTGCACACAGAAATCTGAGAAATGACCGAATCATTTTCACCGGCCTTCGGCGGCATTGGTATGGCCGCCATTAAGCAACAGCAACTGCAACAGCAACAACAACAACAACAACAACAGCAGCAACAACAACAACATCTTCATCATCATCCGCACCAAGGCGCGATGTCGATCGAGAAGCTGGTGCGCGTTGGATATTACGAGCTGGAGAAGACGATCGGCAAAGGTAACTTTGCCGTGGTGAAGCTGGCATCCAATGTCATCACAAACTCGAAGGTATGTCCTATCCTGACAAAGGGTGAAATTATAATATAATAATTAATCATTGTGCGCAATTTGAATGCTTTGAGCAAACTCGTCGGATGTATGATAAATGAATGGTTGAAGATTAGCCGGCGAATTCATAGATCACTCTCCAACGATTAGGGTATACTCTGGGAGTTGGTCTCCTAAAGATGGGGAAGACCTTTAAATTCAACGTTATATAGTTGTTGCTCAATTCCGATTAATTTCCCTGAAGGAAAAAAGCAAGTTAAACATTTAGTGCTGTATGCTGGATGAAGCAGTTAAATAGTCAATTATGATTCTTTAAGAAAGATTTCACAGAGTAAATTTGTTTGTTTGTTGTTCAATCATCATTCCTAGACCTTCAGGTTGTTTACCAATCGTCTGGCTTGGATGGGATGGTGTTCAAAAACAACTATTTAATTGTGGCTCTAATTGGATCGAAAACAGGTTTATCAATCTTTATCAGATTGCTGTTATACTACACAATTTGAAAATTTGCTTTTGTTTAAATAATTTCAAATTTTTGAGAATGTTGGGTGTCTTATTTCTGGCTTATACTAAATGAGAAAACTGTGATAGCTCTAAATTGCAAGAGACCGATCCGAATGAGATTTGGTACCGGTCCGTTCGTGTGAGGATTAGCGCCATTACCATTAAACCAAAGAGTCAATTGAAGTAATAATTATGTAAAATTGAAGCTGTTATCTTCTCACTTTGTGTTTATGCTTAAAAAAATAATATTTTTACATCTTTTCTGTTGAATAACCTTCTGCAAAGGCTATTTGGTTGAAGAACAGACGCATAGAGGACCATTTCGTTCACAAAACATGTGATTGAAGTCTATTGCGGATTTCTTCTTCTTCTTGGCTTAACGACCTTACAGGTCACGCCGGCCATTTCTGGCTTACTAGACTTATTTTACCACGTAGCCGGATAGTCAGTCCTTGCTACGGGGGAACGGCCCGGATGGGATTTGAACCCGGTCCGGCCGTGTGGACTGGCGCCGTTTATCACATGCACCACCGGACCGCCCTTAATTGCGGATTTATTTTAAATCAATAAAATACTTTTAAATTCATTTTATACTAATTACTTGTTATGGGAAAAGTAGAAGTAGAACCAGTAGATGGTGACATAAAGCGAGACAATACATAATCATGAAACCACACCTCCGTGGTCATCCTTCAACCCGCATGAGGTTAAAGGTCAACATAGGTAATATCGAGCCTTGAAGAGTAAATTTGCCGCTACGCCTAGGGTACTGCTGCTGGCCCAACTGGTTATGCATTGTCAACGTGGCTTAAGAAACGTTGCTTTTGTTGTGTAGAAACCAGTCCTTTAACACCGCTAGCGATAGCATCTTTCGAATCGCTAGATAAATACACTAAATATACAAAGATATTGAAAAAAAACTATAGATTTTGAACCGGGTTTGAGCTATTGTACTGTAATTTGATGAGCCCAGGAAAACTTAGCTTTATCCTCTAAACATTTTCTTATTCGTGATAAAGATTCGCTTGATATTTGTCGTTAAAATCGGGATCTAAAAAGCGTTCAGGCCATGTAATGTGGCCATGGAAAGTACTATTAAAACCTATTCTCATACCTACCGAATATACTAGAATTGGGCTAAATTAATCATTATAAAAGAGCCATTCATAAAAATATTCAGCAAGGCTTCATCCACATCATAAGTCGACTCTTCAAAAAATTCATAAATCTTCAATGTTTCATCTACAAGCAAACATTTCCAAAGATGACCAGAAGAGGCAGGCCAATAACTTGTGTGATTGTAGTGCGAGAAAAGAAGACAAAAATAACCAAAATACTTCAATCATTCGTATGTGAAAAACTGATTTTTTCTTCAGACAACAACATACAAAGATAATGTTGCTGAAAAAGTCTTATTTCTGTAGATAAAAACATAAAAAAATCGTAAAATCATTCTTTGGAATCATCTTCAATTTTTGAGGATTTATTTTTCTTTCAAGATTCATGAATTTATCACAATTATTTTTCTTGAATCTTTAGGATTGAGATAAAGGAATTAATGAATCTTCAGAAAATTGATACAGAGTCATTTATTCATTTCAAAGATGTAATTAGATTCATAAATCCTGAAAGAATGTACAACAAGAACCATTTCATACAAATCGGTGGAGCTATTTCGAAGGAGTTTCTTAACAAAAACCGACACATGAGAATTTTGAATAGATACAGGAAAAATGTACAGATAAAGAGGCAGAGAGATAAGATCACAAGAGGTTAAATAACACAATGTTTCTTAACATTTGAACCAAAGACGTATGAAAGTGGCAAAAGTTAGTTAAATTTACACCCTTAACAACATGTCAACAGTCAGTCCGCTACCGAAAGATATGAACTGATAACGTTTATCCATCTTCCACCAAGATGAAATAAGGGGGAGGTTTGTACCGTTACCCATCCGTTACCTTTTTGCTTACGATAACGCGCGTTATCATTTTGCATCCGATCCGACGCTATCGGCGGGGGCGCACTATTCCACCACATCGTCAAGGGGGTTGTTTTTGTGTTTTTTTTTGCTGTCTGAGCTTTCCGATGATTTGTTACTTTCACGCCGGAAGGTAAAGCAAGAGGAGAAAATTAAACAAAAATAATCACGTGGAGTAGCAAAAGCAAAAGCGCTTCTGTTTCGAAGGTGAATATCAGCTGATGGGCAATGCTAGTGGCAAGAAGTCGTGTTGTGGGACATGTTAATTGTCATCGCAAACAACACTAACATGAAAGGTGGTGTTTTAATGTTAGCATTGGTGTGTTTCTGTTTTTTTTTTGCTTGTGTGTGTCCGGATCCATTGGTGGTCGTTGTTTTGTTATGAAATATTATTAGCCCTTTAGTTGATTACAATATAGAAAGCACAATTATCTGCTAATGTGCAACTATTATTGCTGACCATGCCCATCACCATAATCGATCTTGTTCGTGGATAAGCTTCGTGGCCGAAGCAGCAACGGTATGCTTTAGGACTGATTTCTTTCCTTCCCGATTGCACATTGGATTCGATCCAAATGTTGGCACATGAAAACGGCAGATGAGGGAAACGGGGAACATCGATCGGGAAGGGCGGTGCACCGATGCAAGGTAAAATGACGAACGTTTTCGTACCATATGAACCTCGAAATAATGCACCATTTGTACAAGGGCCGAGGACGAATCGATCAGCAGAATGTGTTATGCCCGCCCGTACTACAAAACACGCGTCACTGCCCGGCCGAAGGATATTTCTTCGGACAAACCCGATGCAATTCCGGTGTCCATTGTGGTCCATTGCGTCCAGGCAGACAGAACTGCCGAAGAGAGAAAGAGAGGGAGAGAGAGAGAGAGAGAGAGAGAGAGAGAGTAAGAAAGAGTCAGTATTATTGTAGGAAATGGTGAACTTTTAATGACCTAAAAATGAAGGAAATCCATCTATTATGGTCAAACCGGGGTGCAGGCCACAAACGCAAAGACACACGTTTGTGTCCTGAAATGGGTGGAAGAAATGAAGTGGACTTTTTTTTTTCTTATTCCTGGGCTATGGTTCC
This sequence comes from Anopheles vaneedeni, assembly GCA_016170025.1. Lineage (NCBI taxonomy): Eukaryota > Metazoa > Arthropoda > Insecta > Diptera > Culicidae > Anopheles > Anopheles vaneedeni. The sequence goes on from STHA01000005.1 coordinate 35,959,168, forward strand.
GAATGCTTTATAAATACAGAACGGAGGCTTGACTTGATGTTTAAAATGGGACCAATCGAAAGCGAGCCTTCGGCTCGGAAATTGTGTAACTGCATGGTAACTTCTGTAACATCGCCGCTGCTACCAGAAAACCTGACCTCCTGGAAGGCAAACTACGTCGCGATCTATGTTGATGACGACAAAAAGGGATCCCGTCGTGTTCCTTGTGAAACCTCCGGCCCTCCCCCAACCCAACCCCTTCCGTATTATGACCCATAAATAGTAGCGACACATTGTTGTACGGAAAGGACATGCTTTGTGCTGTGTTCCCTCCCTCCTCCCCCCCCCGGGGGGTGGTTTGGGGTCTTCGCGGTCGTCCAATTTTATGCCTTGGGACAGTTTAAAATAAGTCCTTTCGCGTGTTCGCCCCCTCCCTTCTGTATGTATGCAAGCTTTTATACCCAGGATGGACATGTGAGAAAGCAGCAAAATTGGTGGGAGGACATTCGAAAAAAAGGGTTTGAAAATATTTGCATTCACAGCTTGTTTGGCCCGATTGGTGACCTCACTTTACCGTAATGAGACGAACCGGGGACGAATCAGATGTTCTGAATAATTTATACAACAGCTCGGGTTAGCTTCATAACCCCCGTTGGATGTCCTCCATAACTATCTTTTCGACTACTTGCTCCTTCCCAACGCACTTGCCATGGTTGAAGTTTTGTGGAGAGAGCTGTTGAGGGGGGATAGAGTAACCGCGCTTTATTGACATAACCCTCTGACAACGCTATCAAAATTTCGTTGGCCCCAGCTCAGAAAAAGGGGAAATATACCTTCCGAGTTCCTCTGCTCTACTCTAAATGTTCGCGAATATCCCCAATGCCCTTTTCCCCAATAAAATACAACAAAACACAAAAACTTTCTTTTCATTTCCTTCCGTGTTTTCTCTTGTGTTTTTTTTTTCTTCCATTTTGTTTTGCACCCGCGACAGGTTGCAATTAAAATAATCGATAAAACCTGTCTGGACGAGGAGAACCTGGCGAAGACGTTCCGCGAAATATCGATACTGAAGATGTTACATCATCCGCACATAACGCGNCAGAGATCGATTACCCTCCATTTTTCAACCAATAATCGAACCGAATGAAGTAGCCGACCGAGATAAGGAGGCAAAAGAAAGAGGTAAAGCATACGCAGATAAACGAAGGAACGCTAAACCTAATCCTATATGCGAGGGAGACGATGTTCTCGTTAAAAGAATGTATAAGTCTAACAAGCTCACTGCAAATTTTGGTCCAAAAGTTTTCAAAGTAGTAAAAAGGAAAGGAGGAGATGTATTAGTATCAGAAAAAGAAACAGGAACGGAATACCGGAGACATGTTTCTCATTTATTGAAAGTCCCTGGGGATAAAAATGTTTCCTGTACATCAAAAGCAGGAGATAACGACAACGCACCTTACAACAACGAAAATAGCACGGTTAGTCCTGCAGGTACATCAATCAAGCAAAAGGTCATAAGTAACTCATCAGAGGCAGATGAACCAAGATGCAAACGAATCCCACAGAAACCTCATTACTTGCAAGACTATGTATCAGCAGTTGGAAATGCGTTAGTCCAAAACAAGTAGAGCGTCATCTTTAAAAAAAAAAAAAGGAAAGTGAATGTAGTGTTGTATCTTAGTTATAGACACCTTGGTATGTTAGTAGGGAATTGACAAACGAGCGAACAATAAATGAGTTAGTTGATTGTGGATCACGAGGCTGACAAGACGTGCTTATTCAAGACACTACAACTGTGTGTTCCACAATTCTCATGCTTCACAAAACTTGAACGAGAAATTCAAAATATATCGTTCACAGATACGTCTGGTAGTTCAAAAGAGAATAATCAGCTCCAGCAGCTAAAAAGTCTCTGTACACGACCACGTACCAAGCAATCATAGTCAGAACTACGATTTGATACATGATGAAGATCAGATTCACGATCGGATTGATCTGATGTGCTCAGAACAACATTAGCATTAGCTTTATCGGAGATCATCAGTTGGATCAAAATTTGAATGTGATCTCAAAAGGGAATCAAAATAAAATATGTTACCGAAACATGAAGGTATTACGTCCTGGGAACATTCTTCTGGAAGATTTACTTATGTTACAACATTAGAAATTACACTCGAACTTCCTTCTCTGTACACAAAGGTTAACAAACTGGCCATTCGAAAGGTTATTTACGGGTAATTTAATTCAAATTCTCCGCCTGTGCACTGTGCAGCTGAAACCGACTTCAGCTCGACCCCCGAACCGGACGCTGTAAACATCCAGCACCAGCTGTCACATCGACCAATATTTGCAGACTGGCTCTGTTTACCATTGTTTTCGCGTTAGTGGGGCGCCTTTTATCGTTTTTATCCCGTGCGTACGCGCTGTCGTCGTTTGCCATCGTTGTCACCGTGATACGGGAAACGCAATAGTGTAATCATCAGTCGTACGGGATAACATTTTCTCTGTGCGTGCAAGAACCGTGCGTGAGGTGCGCAAGAATTGCGACGAAAGAGAAACCTTTCCACGGAGGCACGTACACACACGCACACAGATGCACGCACACACGTAGGTTGTGTGGGTTTCTCGTGAAGAAGGGTGGCTTGGCTGTGATAGGTGTCCGAAGCGAGGGGGCGATAGGGCTGATGTTGGTGGCATGGTGAAAGAAGTGCGTTCGGATAAGGAATTTTTACGATAAGAGGTCTTGTGAGAATAATTCGGCGGAGCATAGAATTGTGTTTGTGTGCTTGCGGGTGGTGCGCGGATGTGTGTGCGGTAAGGGTTTCATCACTTCCTGTGTCGCGGGATGGCTCCCGTAGGCTCCCGTAACCGTATCGATAAAAAAAGTGGAATGAATAGCACGGTGCCAGAAACGTGAAGAGAAAGAAGAAACCTGATTGCTGTGTGGGCTCTTTGGAGTTCCCTTCCTGTTGCGTGTGTGTGCGTACGTGTGCTCAACCGTGTGGCCACGGTTTGTTGTGTGCGTGTGTATGTGTATGTTTCTTTTCTATTTGTTCGTTCGCTTCTCACCCTTTCTCTGCCCTGCTGCCCACCGTTTGCCCGCACATCGTCGCACATTGTGAATGAAGTGGTTTGACAGCAGAGAAACGACGCATCGATTGCTGCGTTAAACATGACCGAAAGATGCTGCCTTTGGTCCTTTTTTTTGTACGGGTAGTGAATAGGAGACGAAATGTCACCTCAGTGTTGTTGTTAGGACAGTGTTTTTAAACAAAAAAGGATTACCACAGTTAGTTCATTTTTGGGGCCATGTACATGTTTCCCTGCCCCCAGGGTTGGTTCCTGTTTGCCCGTGGAAAAAACGTTCGCCGGAAAGGAATGTTCTCGCACCAGGCACGAGTGTTTAATCGCCGTATCTGCCAAGGTTGAAGCATCGATTGGATGGGACTGATTTGATTAAAATGCGAATTCATTTGCCTGCCTGTCAGCCGCTTGTGCGGGAAGACCAATCAAGCGACAAAATTGTTCGGCTTTTCCGCAATCGTAATGGGGCCCCGGTGGTCTTTCGGCTGAGGTTCCTCCCCATTCAGCAGAACCAGTTTCATCCCAATTTGTTGCTGCGTGTGTAGTTGTCCCCATCGTACCAACATCGTCGTCGTCGTTGTCATCGTCGTGGACGTCGTCACATTGTTCGTGTTTGTAAAAATCGCGATCGATCGGATTGACCACGTCCCGTTGCCATCGTTGCCATCATTTCATTTAACACAAGAGGATGACGGTGATGATCACGTATGATAGAGTGATAAAATAACGCTGACAGCGTAACGACGTACGACGACGACGACGACGTACTTTGATACTTGTCTCCCGCGGAAGACGCATCTTTGGGGGTGGGGGTAGGGTATCGAGAAGGGAATGACGAGGTGCGATGCTACCGCCTAATCTATGCGTTCAATTGTTATTTTATCATTCTGTTTGCTACCACATTTCTAACGACCACATGTATATGTAGGCCGCAGTGTCCGAAAAGCGAAAAGAAAAAAAAAGTGTTTGATCGACGTCAACTTCCCAATGGACGCGACGATGTGTTGGTGATAAAATCGTAAACGAACCCTGTACCGATAAACGTGTTTGGTTGGGGTTGCTAGATGATTGTGATTTGTGTGACGGAAGAGCCAACAAAAAAAAAACACACGTGTGAAATAACACGCCGCGAGAAGGCGCGAATTCGAGCAGTTTTTGTGAAGACCGGCGGGAGTTGTTTTTCAACTTTACACACAGTCCCAACGGAGTGAACGGAAACGTGCTAGTGTAACGATTAAAGTAGACGCGAAAAAAATACGCCCAAAATCGTGTTGTGTCAGTCAGATGATGAAGACCGTCATACAGGTAGTGTGGCCATCCCTACAGATGGAACTGTCGTAAGCTTGTGCGTAAGCTTCCCCCACAAAAAAAAACCATCGTAATTGAAGCATACAAATGTGGCTTAACACTGGGACCACCGGCACTCCACCTGCAACAGCTGATCGACGTCGACGGATGCACTTTAGCCGCTTGGTAGTAGTGGATGCGGTTCCAGGTGTGCGCACAGCCGGGAACCCGGTAATAACGTTGCTTACCGTCTGAGAATTGCACACAGAAATCTGAGAAATGACCGAATCATTTTCACCGGCCTTTGGCGGCATTGGTATGGCCGCCATTAAGCAACAGCAACTGCAACAGCAACAACAACAGCAGCAGCAGCAACAACAGCAACAACAACAACATCTTCATCATCATCCGCACCAAGGCGCGATGTCGATCGAGAAGCTGGTGCGCGTTGGATATTACGAGCTGGAGAAGACGATCGGCAAAGGTAACTTTGCCGTGGTGAAGCTGGCATCCAATGTCATCACAAACTCGAAGGTATGTCCTATCCTGACAAAGGGTGAAATTATAATATAATAATTAATCATTGTGCGCAATTTGAATGCTTTGAGCAAACTCGTCGGATGTATGATAAATGAATGGTTGAAGATTAGCCGGCGAATTCGTAGATCACTCTCCAACGATTAGGGTATACTCTGGGAGTTAGTTTCCTCCAGATGGGGAAGACATTTAATTTCAACCTCACGTAGTTGTTGCTCAATTCCGATTAATTCCCCTGAAGGAAAAAGCAAGTTAAACATTTAGTGCTGTATGCTGGATGAAGCAGTTAAATAGTCAATTATGATTCTTTAGGAAAGATTTCACAGAGTAAATTTGTTTGTTTGTTGTTCAATCATCATTCCTAGACCTTCAGGTTGTTTACCAATCGTCTGGCTTGGATGGGATGGTGTTCAAAAACAACTATTTAATTGTGGCTCTAATTGGATCGAAAACAGGTTTATCAATCTTTATCAGATTGCTGTTGTACTAGATAATTTGAAATTTTGCATTTGTTTCAATAACTTCGAAATTTTTGAGAATGTTGGGTGTCTTATTTCTGGCTTATTCTAAATGAGAAAACTGTGATAGCTCTAAATTGCAAGAGACCGATCCGAATGAGATTTGCTACCGGTCCGTTCGTGTGAGGATTAGCGCCATTACCATTAAACCAAAAAGTCAACCGAAGTAATATTTATGTAAAATTGAAGCTGTTATCTTCTCACTTTGTGTTCATGCTTAAAAAAATAATATTTTTACATCTTTTCATATTTTAAAGCAATAAAATACTTTTAAATTCATTTTATACTAATTACTTGTTATGGGAAAAGGCATCATAATTAGCAAAAAAAGGCATCAATAGCTAACACATCGCAGTGGTCGTTGGTGAACCACTAGATGGTGACATAAAGCGAGACAATACATAATCATGAAACCACACCTCCGTGGTCATCCTTCAACCCGCATGAGGTTAAAGGTCAGCATAGGTAATATCGAGCCTTGAAGAGTAAATTTGCCGCTACGCCTAGTGTACTGCTGCTGGCCCAACTGGTTATGCATTGTCAACGTGGCTTAAGAAACGTTGCTTTTGTTGTGTGGAAATCAGTCCTTTAACACCGCTAGCGATAGTATCTTTCGAATCGCTAGAGAAATAGATATACAAAGATATTGAAAAAAAAACTATAGATTTTGAACCGGGTTTGAGCTATTGTACTGTAATTTGATGAGTCCAGGAATACTTAGCTTTATCCTCTAAACATTTTCTTATTCGTGATAAAGATTCGCTTGATATTTGTCGTTAAAATCGGGATCTAAAAAGCGTTCAGGCCATGTAATGGTATGGAAAGTACTATTAAAACCTATTCTCATACCTACCATATATGCTAGAATTGGGATATATTAATCATTAGAAAAGAGTCATTCATAAAAATATTCAGCAAGGCTTCATCCACATCATAAGTCGACTCTCAAAAGATTGATAAATCCTCAAAGATTCATCTTCAAGCAAACATTTCCAAAGACGACCAGAAGAGGCAGGCCAATAACTTGTGTGATTGTAGTGCGAGAAAAGAAGATAAAAATAAAGAAAATACTTCAATCATTCGTATGTGAAAAACTGAATTTTTCTTCAGACAACAATATACAAAGATAATGTTGCTGAAAAAATCTTATTTCTGTAGATAAAAAAAATTAAAAAAATCGTAAAATCATTCTTTGGAATCATCTTCAATTTTTGAGGATTTATTTTTCTTTCAAGATTCATGAATTTATCATAATTATTTTTCTTGAATCTTTAGGATTGAGATAAAGGAATTAATGAATCTTCAGAAAATTGATACAGAGTCATTTATTCATTTCAAAGATTTAATTAGTTACATAAATCCTGAAAGAATGTACAACAAGAACCATTTCATACAAATCGGTGGAGCTATTTCGAAGGAGTTTCTTAACAAAAACCGACACACGAGAATTTTGAATAGATACACGAAAAATGTATAAAGAGAGAGAGAGAGAGAGAGAGAGAGAGAGAGAGAGAGAGAGAGATATAGAGAAAGAGAGAGAGAGAGAGATAAGATCACCAGAGGTTAAATAACACAATATTTATTAACATTTGAACCAAAGATGTATGAAAGTGGCAAAAGTTAGTTAAATTTACACCCTTAACAACATGTCAACAGTCAGTCCGCTACCGAAAGATATGAACTGATAACGTTTATCCATCTTCCACCAAGATGAAATAAGGGGGAGGTTTGTACCGTTACCCATCCGTTACCTTTTTGGTTACGATAACGCGCGTTATCATTTTGCATCCGATCCGACGCTATCGGCGGGGGCGCACTATTCCACCACATCGTCAAGGGGGTTGTTTTTGTGTTTTTTTTTGTTTTGCTGTCTGAGCTTTCCGATGATTTGCTACTTCCACGCCGGAAGGTAAAGCAAGAGGAGAAAATTAAACAAAAATAATCACGTGGAGTAGCAAAAGCAAAAGCGCTTCTGTTTCGAAGGTTAATATCAGCTGATGGGCAATGCTAGTGGCAAGAAGTCGTGTTGTGGGACATGTTAATTGTCATCGCAAACAACACTAACATGAAAGGTGGTGTTTTAATGTTAGCATTGGTGTGTTTCTGTTTTTTTTTTTTGCTTGTGTGTGTCCGGATCCATTGGTGGTCGTTGTTTTGTTATGAAATATTATTAGCCCTTTAGTTGATTACAATATAGAAAGCACAATTATCTGCTAATGTGCAACTATTATTGCTGACCATGCCCATCACCATAATCGATCTTGTTCGTGGATAAGCTTCGTGGCCGAAGCAGCAACGGTATGCTTTAGGACTGATTTCTTTCCTTCCCGATTGCACATTGGATTCGATCCAAATGTTGGCACATGAAAACGGCACATGAGGAAAACGGGGAACATCGATCGGGAAGGGCGGTGCACCGATGCAAGGTAAAATGACGAACGTTTTCGTACCATATGAACCTCGAAATAATGCACCATTTGTACAAGGGCCGAGGACGAATCGATCAGCAGAATGTGTTATGCCCGCCCGTACTACAAAACACGCGTCACTGCCCGGCCGAAGGATATTTCTTCGGACAAACCCGATGCAATTCCGGTGTCCATTGTGGTCCATTGCGTCCAGGCAGACAGAACTGCCAAAGAGAGAAAGAGAGAGAGAGAGAGAGAGAGAGTAAGAAAGAGTCAGTATTATTGTAGGAAATGGTGAACTTTTAATGACCTAAAAATGAAGGAAATCCATCTATTATGGTCAAACCGGGGTGCAGGCCACAAACACAAAGACACACGTTTGTGTCCTGAAATGGGTGGAAGAAATGAAGTGGACTTTTTTTTCTTATTCCTGGGCTATGGTTCCGAATGCTTTATAAATACAGAACGGAGGCTTGACTTGATGTTTAAAATGGGACCAATCGAAAGCGAGCCTTCGGCTCGGAAATTGTGTAACTGCATGGTAACTTCTGTAACATCGCCGCTGCTACCAGAAAACCTGACCTCCTGGAAGGCAAACTACGTCGCGATCTATGTTGATGACGACAAAAAGGGATCCCGTCGTGTTCCTTGTGAAACCTCCGGCCCTCCCCCCACCCAACCCCTTCCGTATTATGACCCATAAATAGTAGCGACACAATGTTGTACGGAAAGGACATGCTTTGTGCTGTGTTCCCTCCCTCCTCCCCCCCCGGGGGGTGGTTTGGGGTCTTCGCGGTCGTCCAATTTTATGCCTTGGGACAGTTTAAAATAAGTCTTTTCGCGTGTTCGTCCCCTCCCTGCTGTATGTATGCAAGCTTTTATACCCAGGATGGACATGTGAGAAAGCAGCAAAATTGGTGGGAGGACATTCGAAAAAAAAGGGTTTGAAAATATTTGCATTCACAGCTTGTTTGGCCCGATTGGTGACCTCACTTTACCGTAATGAGACGAACCGGGGACGAATCAGATGTTCTGAATAATTTATACAACAGCTCGGGTTAGCTGTTACAGCCCCCGTCGGATGTCCTCCATAACTATCTTTTCGACAACTTGCTCCTTCCCAACGCACTTGCCATGGTTGAAGTTGGAGAGAGCTGTTGGGGGGTAGAGTAACCGCGCTTTATTGACATAACCCTCTGACAACGCTATCAAAATTTCGTTGGCCCCAGCTCAGAAAAAGGGGAAAATACCTTCCCAGTTCCTCTACTCTACTCTAAATGTTCGCGAATATCCCCAATGCCCGAATTTCCCCAATAAAATACAACAAAACACAAAAACTTTCTTTTCATTTCCTTCCGTGTTTTCTCTTGTGTTTTTTTTCTTCCATTTTGTTTTGCCCCCGCGACAGGTTGCAATTAAAATAATCGATAAAACCTGTCTGGACGAGGAGAACCTGGCGAAGACGTTCCGCGAAATATCGATACTGAAGATGTTACATCATCCGCACATAACGCGGCTGTACGAGGTCATGGAGTCACGCAACAAAATCTACCTGGTGACGGAACATGCGGCCCAGGGTGAAATATTTGACCATCTCGTAGCGAACGGGCGCATGCGGGAGGAGGAAGCGGCCCGCATCTTTTCGCAGATAGTGGCCGCCGTCGACTACTGCCACCGGAAGGGTATCGTGCACCGCGATCTGAAGGCTGAGAACGTGCTGCTCGACACGGAGATGAACGTGAAGCTGGCCGACTTTGGGTTTAGCAATACGTTTATTGAGGGCCAACCGTTGCGGACGTGGTGCGGTTCGCCACCGTACGCAGCGCCGGAAGTGTTCCAGGGCGTCGAGTACGACGGGCCAAAGTCGGACATCTGGAGCCTGGGTGTGGTGCTGTACGTGCTCGTGTGCGGTGCGCTCCCATTTGACGGTACGACTCTGCACGATCTGCGCAGTGTCGTGGTGGCCGGCAAGTTCCGGATACCGTTCTTCATGTCGCAGGAATGTGAGCAACTGATCCGGCATATGCTGGTGGTGGAACCGGAACGACGCTACACGCTCAAACAGATCGCACACCACCGTTGGCTGGAACAGTACAATTCGATTCCAATGCTGGAAGCTGGAGACTATGGTGGTGCAGTTGGACAACCGCAGCGTGAGGCAGAGATTCTGGACACGGTTGTAATGACGCACATGCTGCAACTGCCCGGACTGACCGCGGACATGATTGCGCAGTCGGTGCACGGTAGCCGATTCGATCATATCTACGCGATCTACAATCTGCTGGTGGATAAGCTGCGCCAGAAGCGAAAGGAAAAGGGCCGGCTACAGCATCACGCCAGCCTTGCGTATTCGCGCTCCCGCAAAACCAGTATTACGACCGGTGTCGTCGATCGCACCGAAGTCATCAAGAACGATTCGCTCGAACGGTTAAGCCCACTGACGAGCGTCGGTTCGACCATACTGAACATATCATCCGGTTTGGCCGGTACGGAGGATCTAGAGAAGTACGATCTGGACGCGGTTACTTCAACCGCTACAACCCCCACAACTGCACCGCCCGGGACGGCCGGTACGGTAAAATCGTCGGAAACGTCCACCACTGGCGATCATTATCTTTTCCCACCCGGCTGTGCTAATGGGACGGTCGGTGCCGGAGGAAATACGCGTCGGCATACGGTCGGTCCGGGTGATGTGGCACACGAGCAGGTGTTGGTCAACCCGAACGTTGTACCGATCAGCTTCAAGATTGGTGGCGGTGTGCACGAACCATCGATTCCACCGACACCGAACGTACCGATCAACATTCCGTCGCTGCAGAATCAACCGATCCACAATCTAACAATTAAGGATCAGCATCTGCTGAAGCCACCGACTGTGATGGGTGCAAGTAAGTTGAAAAAAACACACACACAAACCCCCATTGTGCGGGTCGTTAACATTACCCAGCGATGCTGAATTGTTTGTTTATGTTACTTTTCTTTCCCTCCAAACATTACTAGCGAGCTCCTTTGGACGACGGGCCTCCGATGGTGGAGCAAATCTGCAAATCTACTATCCTTCGTCATCTACTAACTTCCACGATCAACACCATCAGCAGCAGCAGCAACAGCAACAACAGCAACAGCAGCAGCAGCAACAACAGCAAGCAGTTGATGGTTCGGTGCTGGTACCGGCTGGCACTTCCACCCTAGGACCGATTAGCCCCGGTGTAAACAGTTCCACGATCATGATGGACCACGTGATGCTTCAGACACCCAACAGTGAAGGAACAGACGATTCGAACGATGAAATACAGAGGTACGGGTACACAAATCATAAGAGAAACAGAGAAAGAATGAAGAATTTGACCACTTAGGTGGTATTATCCGGTTATGAAACACCGTATGCATGATGTAATGGCGAGATAAAGTATCATTCGTCATTTTTCGCTTATTACTTCTACCTTCACTGATCAAAAATGCGTAAGAGAAGTACCGAATGTGTGTTTTTTTTCTTCTTAGATCCAACCTCGTCAGTTGGATACAATTGTGTGTGCAAAACGAAAAGTGTATCCCCCCCTTTTCGGTAGTCTGTACGCGAGTACGTTTCAAAAATCAAAACACAGAGACTGTTTGCGGACTTTGTTTAGACGGTGCTTCCTATCGGAAGCATTTGTTCGTGACGCGTTGCGTGCGTTTTGTTTGTTTTTGTCTTTCTTTGCCTTTTTGGCTGTACCGTGTCCTAACGGAGGGTTACCGATTTACCATACAGTGGATATATTGTGCGTAAAAGGCGTTATTTTTTTCCTCTCGAGCTGTACTTTATGCTCTATTGCATATTTGCAAGCGAGTTGGGCACGAGTTTAGAAGTGAATAGAACTGGTGTACGTACGCACGTTGTGATAAAGGAAAATGGATCGCTTATCGCATGATAAACCGTTCTCGCTCGCTTATAATAAGACAAGCTCTTATTTAACTAGATTAAAGAGAGATAAAACATTTTAACCGACATAAAACGGTTGTAAATTATGTATTTTCGATCGATCAATGGAGTTTTTTTTTCCTAGCAAAACAAAAAAAAAAAGGTTTTAACAGGATTTACTTAAATGAAGTATTGTCACGTTACTGCATCACATAATCAGAGGTGTAGCACGATGTCAGTATAAGAACGTACCGACGTTTGTAATCCTTCGTGTATTGATGCGTTATGTCACCCTGTGGCACATGTAGGTCGAACATGAATTTCCATTTTCCCGGCATAATAAGCAGAACCGAACGGCACGATGCCCTTTTCGGATGTAAATGATGCACTCCAAACTGTATCGAATAGCGGAATAGATAAAACACCGGAGATGGTATTATAATGAACCTTCCGCGCTAGTAGAATCGATATGGAAATTGTGCAACAAGGCTAAGGCTGCTTTCAAAAGTGTGCCGCTGTGTACCGATTGTTGTTGATTGTCGCGAACTGATAGGCTTACTGATTGTCTTTTTATTCTCTGCTTTTAGATATATGCACGGTCGCGGCTGCACCAAACGTCATACAGTCGGCTGCACCGATGATCTATCTGCGGGGAATGCGTCACCGATGGAACCACCGCAGGCTCACTCACCGGCCCCCACGACGGGAGCCGTTAGCGGCACCGGTGGTGTCAGCGGTGGAGGTAGAACCAGGCGTACCGGTTTGCTAACCGTGATGGAACGTCCGCCCGGTAAGTGGGGTCAAACAGCGCTGTAGTAAAACAAAATTCGAATCAGATTCGAAACACGTGTTGTCAATCGTTCGCTAGTTGTGTTTTTTTTTCTTTGGTACACGTACACGATCGATGTTAGTTTCTTTTTGGCAAAACTGATACGAATAACTTTAGGCATTGTTTTACCGTGTTTTGCATGTGGCATTAAACTATTGCTAGCTGTGAAAACAAATTGTTTAGTAATTATATCTTGTTTTAAATTTTTTTGCACGCGGCTATTGAACCTTGTTTTATCACTTGATGTTTTAATTTCAAATCTATTTATTGTGTAAGTTTTTTTTTCAATTCGTATTTAAATATTTAGTTTCAAATTTTAATTAGCTGTTTCGTGATGCTAGTTTTTAATTTGTTTTACTATTCCATAATTTCGTTTGCGTTTTATTTTTACACCTGTATTATTTTTTCCTTGCCTTTTTTTCCTCCTTTTTTTCTTTCTCTTGTAAATATGTTTTTCTGTTCAAACAAAACGAAAACATGTGCATCAATGTTTGTGCTGTTCGCAAAATATTTTTATAAAAACGTACAAAAAACCCGAATATAAAAAAAACCCACACGCGCTGCTCCTAAACAATACACCTAAAACAAATTGTGGCGCTGCACCATTTCGCTGCTTGACACGGGTCCTCGTAACCGTATTCGGTTTGCTGCGGTGGTATGCGCAGTGATAAGCCCGGATCTAATACGGGAGGTAGAGGCGCGTATGAACCGAGACTATTTGCCACCTTCGCTGTTACCTACCAGCACGGTCAGCTCTTCCGTGACTAAGCACGGTCCGCTTGATGCTGGACCCACTTCCGTACTGTCACCCCCGATACAACCTGCTGTCCCGTACAGTCAGCATCTTCCTGTAGCACACACGAATCTTGCCGGTGTGTTAACCTCGTGTCCACCGGTTCCAACGCCACCGCCCGCTCATCAGCAACTGCAGCAGCAGCAGCAGACGGTACAGTCGCAGATCTGTAACAGACGTTACGCCACCCGCACATGTAAGCTACCGACGGTACAGGAAATTGGTAAGTATGCCCGCCGGCAGCGAGCGATCGTACGCGGGCAAATGGAATCACGGAACAATGATAAGGATGCATCTGAATATTCGCCAATTAACCCAACCATTGCCGAATGTGAACCGATTTGGGAAACAATACAGGAGTTTGTTTTTTTTCGGACAGCAATCACAACATTTGCCTCACATTAACACACATTAAATAAGCGTTTGTTTTCGCCGCTTTTCATGCTCATAATACTTTAAAACATTCGTCACATCATGCCTGTTAAAGTGGCCGTAGCGCTAGATCGTATAGGTGTTTGGTGTAGATAGAATTGTGTTGAACGCTTTCCCGCAACTGCGCTCGTAGTCTGTGTGGTAATAGAACACCTCATCCCATAAACCTAATTTCGCTTACCATTCGTTTTAAACACGCCGTCTATAAGTGTATTAGAAACGAGCGAAGTATTTAACACGCTACCCTTTATGTTGCAGGTCGCTACAGTCCGGTGCGCCGTGCGTCAGAAGGTTCGCGCATAACGTCCCAGTTCCAGGGTCCGTTCCAGGAGTGTCAACAGCTGCAGAAAGGTTTGCACGCCGCAGCAATAGCGGCATCGCAGCAGCGCAACAATCTGCTGATCACGCCCAGCCCACCCCTGGCAGATAACTCCGTCAGCTTGCCTGGGTCGCCGATGCACTGTAAAGCGTTTATGGACGATCGGACAACCTACCCGGACATAACCGTTCCGCACGATGTGCTACTTTCGCTCGTACCGGGGCTAGAGAAGCTGGTGCAAGAGAACCGACTGCAGATCGAAACGGCCAACAGCATTCTGAATACGCGCACAATGCCGTACGAAGTTGGTCACCAGCTCGGGCTGGTCCGGAGCGGAACAACGGGCGGTACGGTGGGAGGTGGTGGTACGGGTGGTACGGGTATTATGGGTGGAACGCTGGATGTGGGTATGAATCTGCTACAGCTTCAACACAGCCAAAGTGTTTCCCCGTTGAATGCGACACTTCGGCATGGTGGTGGTGCCGCCGGGTCCGGTTATCCCGTTCCCGGTCGGCCTACCGCTTTCCCGATGGGTGGTATGCAACCGAGCTACATTGCCGGTGGTGCGGGCGTCGGTACAACCTTTGGTCCATTCGGCAATCCGTACGGATTCCCGAACCTGATGGCACCGGGCGGAATGTCGACGATGAATGCGTCTAGTACGGGAATGTGCCATTTGTCCGGTTTGGAGTATGCGGGTAGCAACAGCAACAGTGGATGTCCTTCGCCGGTTTACTACGCTAGCGGTTGCTCTTCACCGATCCTGCCCGGGCCGCCCGCTTCAATCGTGAGCGGTTGTAGCGGGACGATGGGCGCCGGTAGCACGAGCGCGGGAACGGCCAGTGGTGGTGCCGCATCACCGATGCATCAAATTACTCGTGGCCTCAGCACATTAAATACGGGCGGTGGAGGTGGCAGCAGTAGTGGAGGAATAGCATCCGGAGGAGGAGGAGGAACACCAGGAGGAGCAGTGGGAAGTATCACAATGGCGGGGGGTTCCATCACCCGCGGGACATCCTCCGCGGTGACACCGTTCCCATCCGTCGCCTGTAATGAACCGCTCGATCTAAGCATGGACATCGTGAACAGTGTGGAGATTGATTTTACCGGCCGAATAGTGGCGGGCTGTTACTCGGGCGCTACCACTCCGGTCAACTATTTCGATCCGAAGAATTACGGTCTGTTGCCACCGCCACCACCACAAACCATGCGCATCTCCGCGACACCGCCCACATCGCCCAACAATCTGTGCATCATCCAGGAAGAGCACTCGACGGCGACGACCACGGTTGCGGGTGCACCGTTTAAGAGCCATTCGGCGAACGGTTCGCCGGAAGATCTTAGCTTCCAGCATACGCATCCGCAGATCTGCTTGACCGATGTGCAGGGCAGTGAAATAACGCTGGTCGCGTTGTCCGACTCGAGCCACGGTGATAGTGACGATTCACTCAACTGTCCAACGGGTAGCAGTGCGACGACGAGTGGGTTGGGATTTTCCGGTCTACTCATTACGGAACCGACGAGCGATATGCCTTCGATAACGCGTGGCGTTGGCCGGAAGGCGAGCCTCGACACGGAGAACAATTCTAGCGCAACAACAACCTCGGCCAAGCTCGATACGTCCGACATTAGTGAGTCTTATGTGCGACGTGGTAGCGACAAGTCGCTTGGGTTTAGTGACGATAGTTTGAGTAACGATTCGAACCATTCGAATCTGTCCCCGAGCCAGGAACCGTCCGCTGCAAGCTCGGGTTTCAAGAGTGCGGACTCCAATTCCGAGCAGGACGGTGCTAGACTCAGCCCGGATTCGCTGTGCGATGGTGCGAAAAGTTCGGACGAATGCTACGAACTGCCGCTACCGCAGGAATGTTCATCGCTCGATTCCGCACGCATTCTCGAGATGGTAAAGCGAACGCTCGACTCTACGATGCCACCGAAGGGTTGCGTTTACGGTGTGGCCGGTGGCTACGGGTGCAAAGTGTCCGGTTCCGATCCAACCAGCAGCAGATCGTCGGTAGCGATCGGCATTGGAGGTGATGATCGGTCCGGTTCGGTTACCGGTGCAGATGGGGCGACCGGTTCGGGGCGCAACAACTCCGGAACGGACGGAAGATCTAATCTAAGCTTAGAGTTTTCCGGTGGGTTGCAGATTGAGCTGCAAGTGTACGAAGGACGCAACAGCAAAGACAGCAATACGAGCAAGGGCATTAAGCTGCGACGGATCTCCGGCGATCAGTACGAGTATGGTAAGCTCTGCCAGCAGCTTATCACATCCTTAACGGTGTAAGTGCACATAGCGATGAAGGATTTACGTTGATAGATTTGATTTTTTTGTTGTTAAACATTAGCACTTACCACCGTTTCGTCACGTAGCTCAGTTTGCTACGCTAATCCTAGTGACTTGTTGATAGTGAATTCCTATCAAGCGACGAACCCCATAAAAGGGCGTTGTGTTCGAACGAGTTTGTGTTACTATATATATGTATTGTTTTTAGCTACGTTTCTGTTAAATGCAATCTTTTAGTATAATTGTCCGTTCGACACACACATACACTTTCGCCGAACGTGTCGCGTAATTATTATTGCTGCAATGTCTTTTTAATCTCAGCCCGGTTTCGGTTAGTTCAATGATATATGGCAGAAAGACTAAAATGGATGGACACGAGGCGCCAGCGCCCGAGAGTAGTACGTTTTAATGCGTTAATTTATTAGATTATATCATTTTATTCGATTTCAAAAGGAAATTTCCCCATGTTTTTAATACATATAGCTGGTGCAGAAGCATCCGTTTAGATGAAGCATGTGGCCACAATTCGCTTTGTTAGCGTTATATAATATGCCTTGAGTTTGCCGAAGGAACGAAGAAAAAAACAAAGGATTTCGTCTGCGTCTTTCACCTTCGCTCCCTGCCTCCTCTCAGCAATAGCCAAGTAGGTAGTTTTTATCCTTGTTCGTACATGTATAGTATTGTTAATCAGTAAGTAAATGATAGCGTATCTACCAATGAGAGCGAAAGAGAGCGAGAAAACAAGGAAAGGAACGGAAAGCTGTTTGTGTTGAGTTTTCCCTTTTTTTCCCCTATGAAGTGTATCTAGCAATATTCACTAGATTGTTCACTACATCCCGGGCAAAGCCAAAACGGAACTTAGAGATATGACTCAGTTGAACACCACCTAATTGTTAATATGTCCAAACCGTTTCTCGCTTCACCAACTACAGTTTGGCCGTGTGGGGAAATCCGAAAGCCACTTAACACGGTAGTTTTATCGAACGTTACGAAGAAATTATAGGCGTTTTTTTTTAGTTATTACCTTCCGTATGATTTCAACGAAAAACAAAACCTCCCTTGCCAAGTGGGTTGTTAAAAGTTATCAGTTTCAAACTGTCGTAAAGCTGTCGTTTGCCGATAGACGCGTACACTCACTTAGCGCGGTTCGGCTAATCTCTAAGACTTATTCACAATCGATGGATCATGCTCATGATGTATAGATATGTTGTGTTCAAACTCAATGCACGCGTGGTGTAATACGGCATGTGCTACAAAATCGTTATAAAGAAAACGTTCCAATAATGGTGCAAGTGTCCTACTAACTGTATGTAATGCTATCTGTTTCTGGAAGCTGTCGAACGCTGTGTGTCGACATGATCATTTCGTGCTGCAAGTGATGTTTTTTTTTTAAACTATTTTGGTTTCTTACTGTGTCTGTGAACAGTTTTTGGTAATATAATTTGGAAGAAAACTGCTAAAAGCGATCGATAGAGAATGGGCCAGTGCCAGTTAGAGGAGAAAGCGATACTAAATATTTTATATATATACATTCAGAGACGCAGAGCCAGCAGGATCGGGATGTTGTGTGCAACACCGTGGTAGGATTAAAACGAGAAAACAAATCCATTCTGAAACCTATATGTGATGTCCTGGATCACACACTGAACCAATATGTGCAATTTCTAAGCCGAATACATTCCAAAATGTGTAACTGTCGTCGTTGGTGGTGTGATGCAAACAGAATGAAGCGAGGATCAAGAAACACATCCGTACGTACGAAAGGGAAATATTAATTTATATGAAATATATATATATATATAGAGCTATACATATAGATATATTATGGACAAAACACAAACACGAACGGACATTCCTGAAGATGTGGTAAAAAGCTACCACACAAAAGAAAAGAGGCGCAAACCACAAACCGCTGAATAAAACCGTTTACATCTTCAGTTTGGTGTGTGTGTGTGTGGAATGTGCAACAATGTAAGAGTTAAAAGAGAGTTTATATTTATTGCCCAGTTGCGTCAGGGGCTGGTTTTGTCCAGAGTCGAAACCTTATTCGCCAGAAAGCTAATACACATTTGCCTGTTATCTAGCAAAACAGAACAGCGCATTGGCACAAATCAACTAAAAAAAAAAGAAGTTAAAAACTAACTAAACTAAACAAGAGTGTAGCATTACAATGAACCAATACACAAACGTAAGCAAAACAAAAAACCCCCCGTCTGTCTGTAGCTACCCCAAAATTCCCGTCTTAAACTTTACATAGGGTAGTGTAGAATAGCTAAAAACAAAAAACAAATCGCGTATCAAGAAGCAAAATGGCAACGCAACTCGACTAAAAGTGATCGATGCATACGAGATTGGTCGGAGACAAAAAAAAAACAACAAAAACCAATGTTGACAAAGGCAATGGAACAAGTGCAAATACATGTAAATCGAATTCGGCGGAAGGAGCTGATGATAAACTAATGCAACTGGAGAGCTAGTAAGGAAGTTGTGCTGATATTTCCCCCCAAATGTTCCATCGATGATAGTTTGGCTAACGGTTGATAATGGAACGTGCGTAACGTCTGCGATCGTTACAGTGAAACACGAACAAGCAAAATATGGAACGGGACGAGATCAAACCGATAACAACAACAACAACAAAAAACAAACGGACACGAGCGTCAAAACATTCGAATGTAAGTGATTAGGTTTAGCGCCCTCAACATATTATACACACCATGCATACTACATAGCTCGATAGTGGCTAGTATTTCCATATTGAACCTTCTACTGCGTTTACTATTTTGACTACTACAACTAACAAGCAGAAGAAAAGGAAGAAGCAAAAGACAGCCCCGCAAATGATGGATTTATGGTTAAATTAGTACGTAAAGGAGTGAAGAAAAAAAAGCAAACCACAGGACACACCATTCACCGTACAACCTTACTATAACGCAGGGCAGGATAAAGCAACAGAAACATAAAGAGAAAGAGAGAGAAAATTCAAATTCAATAGAAAGCACTGGAAACACTTGCAGAACGCCAACCAAACTAAAACCAACTCTCCCGCTACTAAAATTGCCCAACAAATAAACAAAAACCTATTCGGGATTTGTTTTCGGGCGAATTGCAAATTGCCCCCAACTATAATCAAGCATAATAGCAACAAACACAAAACAGAAAATAACTACAACAAAAACAAAACTAGAACACAAATCAAACCACAAAACAGTTGAACAAGTTTATCATTAAAAGACTGCTGTGATTTTAACGTAATAATGAATAAAAGATATAGCAAAAATAATGCAATTTTTTTTTCTCGGGGATTTTGGTGTCTGGGGAAGGAAGGAAAATAGGGACAGCAGATAAACCGAACACGAATGCCTTTTCTTTCAGATATGCGACACGTCTTATGCAACGACGCAGGATGTTGGTTGTGTAAGATGAGACCACCGGTAAAGAGCTTTTATTTGCGGAATAAACGTAATTAGCCTTACTTGACTTATTAAAAAAAAGGTTAATGATAAAACCGACACTACGCCCCCAATCCGTTCATCTCAGATCCGATAACGAGAGTTGACGTAAAAATGTACAAACACACCTCCCGCTGGAACCGCAACGCCGTTGATGTTTTTGTGCGTGTTTCTTTTTCCTTCTTCGTCCTCTCATTACTCAATGCGAACGTTATGTCTTCGGTTAATGTTGCGCCGTGAGCACTCTTTGCTGCTAATGCGCAGCAGCATCACGAGCGCTAGCACGTCCGATATCACCAGCATGTAGAAGACGTTACTCCATCCGGATACCATGCCCGCAAGCAGTGGTCCAATGGCGGCCCCGATCGACCCGGTACCATCGATGATGGCCGTTACCGTGGCGAGTGCTTTCGAATTTCCATTCAACGAACTGTGCTGTCCCAGCTCGGCACTGACGGAGGTGGTAATGAGTGCGTACGGTCCATTCACCGTAACGCCCACGATGAACAGCAGCAGAATGTTCACCGAAAGCGATACACTTCCCCAGCACCGATAGATAAGTAGCTGCGGAAATGAGTGAAGTTTCCGTTGATAAGAGTTTAGGTTTGTGCATCGTCGCTTCCTTTCATACATACCAGCGGTGCAGCGATCGCGAGCATTCCGGTGCACGTTGTGGCAGGCATGGAGCTAGCATCGGAAAGCATACCGGCTGCGATCGCACCGACAATGCCACCAATATCGAACACGGTCGATACGTCCGCGGACAGCTTAGCACCCATCGAAGCTGGAAAGGAAAAAAACCATTTAGATTCTGTCACGCCTTTACACGTACTGCTTCAAAAAGGAAAAAAAAACTCACTAGAATGTTGTATGTAGAATGGTAGCCAGAAAAGGAATGTGTAGCTGACGAGCTTGGAAAAGAAGAGACTGAGGGAAAATTCGACCACACCGGGAATGCGCAG
This sequence comes from Anopheles vaneedeni, assembly GCA_016170025.1. Classification (NCBI taxonomy): domain Eukaryota; kingdom Metazoa; phylum Arthropoda; class Insecta; order Diptera; family Culicidae; genus Anopheles; species Anopheles vaneedeni. Next base: position 35,979,956 of record STHA01000005.1, read on the forward strand.
TGCACCGAAGAATCCGATCGCATCCTGATGCGACGGCGCTCGATTGATGCTTCCTATGATCGGGGTACGTTCGTTTATTTCCTGAAAATGGTGCAAAATATTGTAGGTGAATATCAAACATATAAAAACAACAACAAAAAACACACTTAACAGTTAAACATACAAATAATAATTATAGGACTACAACAAATACGACGATCACGATACGATACGGCGAATATACGATCACCGTTAATAATTTAACTGTCACTACAGCCCATGCACTTACAGAATAATAACTGCCACGTAAGCTTCTCGTTGAAGCATTATCCTGCGCAACGGAAGCGACGAAAGAAAGGCAAATTCATACGCAAAACACAAAATGGCCACGAGATAAAAAGCGAGAAAAAATAAAACAAAATGGATTAGTTGTCTAACACGCTACCGGCACATACGGTTAGTTTACAACCGGCTGGATTGAAGATGATTCGTCCACCTACCTGTTCCGTATTTCCGACGTACTCGTCATCACTCACGGATTCGTCTAACCGACGGTTACTCGAACCGGCGGACGATCCACGCTGCTGGTGCGCATAGTCGGCCACCTTCTCCTGACAGTCGACAATTTCTGGCCGCTCGACCAGAAACAGAAACATTACGAATCCACACAAACCCATCAGAAAGCCGGGCACCACGAACGACATCGACCAGTCGCGTTCGACGTAGTGTGCCGCTATCAGCGTACCGAGCACATTCCCGATCGAGGTGTGACTGTTCCAGATGCCAAAGATGAGGCCACGCTTTGATTTGCCAAACCATCGGCCGACGATCGTGACGACACCGGGCCAGCCGGTCGTTTGGAACATTCCTGCCAGTGCCTGGACGGCGATAAAGTACCAGAGCGCGTGTATATCGTACACTTTTGCCATACCGAACAGATAGCAAAACACGCCGGAAAAGGCCATCCCGAGGGCCAGGAAGTAGCGCAACGAAACACGCTCAGCGATAAAACCGGCAAAAAACATGGCAATTGCGTAGCTGAACAGAAACGCCGAATCTAGCGCCCCGAGCAGCGAGTTAAAGTCTGGCTGATCGAACGGCGCATAATCACACCAGGTACCATCGGTTGGAAGTGGGGACGGTGCGGTCGGATCGTTTCCACCCGCCGTGGTCACAAATTCCGGTGGAAGCGTGACTGTCGAACAGTTTCGATGCAGTACCGATTTTACGACCGAGATCGGTTTCCGCGTCATGTGGTAACAGGTGTAAGCGATATAGGTCAACCCAAGGACGGAACATTTGAACCACAGAACACGGTTGACCTGGAAGCGGGGACATAATTTGGCCGACAGGTAGCTTATTACGCGAACACCGATCGGTGCATTCGGGTAGGTCGAACTCATCCTTTGTTGTCGTCCGGTGGACGGTATGCGGGCCCTTTGCATTCAATTGTGTGTACGTAATCAGAAAGAGAGCTGCTCTCTTCCCAAACGACGTCTCGATTAATGTGGTGTGCGCGTACGTGTGCCCTTTTGTGTTTTGCTTTCGTTGGCTACGTGGGCTGATTGATTTTCTGTAAAACACAAAAAACAACAACAAAAATGCACAAACATTTAATCGCAATCACGCAGAACCAAACAGACTTTTGGTTGGTAATGAGCTGATAAGTGAAGCACTGCAGCTGTCCCTGGGTCTATGATGCGTACAATTCTCGACGGATGACTCACGGACCTAGCAGCAGCAATGCCACCAACGCGCTCGTTGCTTTATACCTTTGTTTTTTTAACACTTGGCCACGAAGGATTGTTTGCCGCAATCAGTGTGGAATCAATTCTACATTCTGCGGGAATGCTTGAATTTCTTTTGCACCGAAACACACGCTCGAATATCACCAATCACCAGCGATACATGATGTGGCCGTCGTTGCTAATTGGAAGCCCGCATCAGTAAGTTCTTTATGATGTACACAATGCTGTGGTATTGTTTTCCCTTCCACACTTTCCAGCTGACGATGCGCGATGTTGTTCTAGGAAGAGGTGCAGAATAAAACACACACATACACAAACACACTACGATGCTTGTAAACATGTCAAATTGCATTGACGTTGCGGGGTTTTGAATGCGATACGTTTATACGACCACGATTGAGTTGGCGTCCTACTTTCAATCCAGATTTTCAAGAAACGTGTTTCGTTTGAAAATTTAAGCTTGTTTTCAAAGCGCTTTTACTATGAAACAGTGCAGTGATCATTCTTTGTGGATAATATACGAATTTATTTGTTATAAATAATGTATTACAAAACGTAAAACTAGCCCCTACACTCATTTCATTCATTCGTTTGAACACTTTACCTGGTCGGCCCAGTTGCAAACGTTCAGGTTTGGATCGAACAGCGTACCTGCTGGGCATGTGAATTCAAAGTACGTATCCTCCGTGAGACACATATAGTACCTGTTGCAATGGTTCGGGTTTGGTACGAATCCCACTTGCCCACCGGAACAGGGGCTATCATTTGAAGGTGGTAGCGTTGTGCCTGGATTGCCTCCACCCGGATTGCTGGTGCTTGTCTTAGTGGGTGCAGGCGATGGTGGTTGAGTTGTTGGACTTGGGGTACCGCCATTTAAGAGTGACCGAATTTCATGCATCAGTGGATACTTTCCACCCCCACACAGTCCACGGAAGTCATCCGTCTCAAGAGACCACACCATTGCACCGCCCAATCCAAGATCTTGCAGGTATTTTATCTAAATGAAAGGGAATGAGACAAAAAAAAAGATTCACCTTCATAAATGCTACCATTTCTTTCTAGCTCATCCGATCCTACCTTCAACTGAACCGTACGTAGATCATCATATCCTAACCACTGGTTGTTTCGTACCGCGTACGGTGCTTGCTGCTCTTCGCTCCACCGTAAATCCCACGATTCGGTTTGAAGCTTCTCGCAAAACTCGTTGTATCCCATTACACCTGGCTCGCGTGTATATGGTCCAGCTGTTCCTGCCCCGACAGTAGCTGCACCGATCTGACTGTTGGCAGCGTTGGCCAGCGTAAAGCTTCGTCCGTACAGTGGAATACCCAGCACAAGCTTCTCAGCCGGAGCACCTTGCGATAGCCAGTACTGTATGCTGGAGTTAACGTTAAGCTGTCGCTGCGTTGTCGTCGTATCGGCCAAACCTTGGTATAGCGGTGCGTTGATACCACAGTAACTGTCCCAAGCACCGTGCATATCGTACACCATGACGTTTAGGAAGTGGAAACTCTTCGCTATACGCGGTATGTCGTACGATACGCCGGCAGAAAACTCTACCGATGCAACCGCTGCCGTCAACAGTAATCCGTACTGATCGAATCTAAAACATTTCCGGAAAGATAACCGTAAGCGGCGTTTCCTGGTCTCGGTTGAGTTAAACAAAAAAAAGGAACCACTTACACCAACCGCATTTCTTCCACCAACAGTGCATGATTGTCCTTATCAACGGCTGCATTACCGTCCCGCTGCGCCGGATACTCCCAATCGAGATCGATTCCATCGAACCCGTGCCGCTGGCAGAACGCCACACAATCGTAAATGAAGCGCTTTCGCAGCTCAGCATTGGCAGCCATCAGAGAGAACTTCCGAGAGCCCTCGTTCCAGCCACCGATTGCAGCAAGCGTTTTTAGTGTCGGTGATACATTTTTCAACCCCACGAACCGTTTGATATGACCACGGCCCCAATTCTCCTCGAGATCCAAATATGGATCGATTACCCGAACCGTCGCATCCTCGTTGATGCCGAAAAATCCATACATCAGGTGAGTGCACAGGAACGGATCTATATGCTCGATGTCGAAGCGTCCATTACCGGGCCGATAAACAGCCCAGGTGCCCACATAGCATACCACTTTTTTCCCTACGAATTGGAAACGATACGGTACGGTTAAAACCCGTTCACATAAACACATGCATTTTTTGGTTTTCCGCGCCTTTAAAATTCGCACCTTCTGCACGTGCTGCTGCTTGTTGTGTTTCGTCCGCAAAACCTGCTGCAACTAGTAGTAGCACCAGCAGCACTAAACTTAACACTGTAACCCTTTGCTCCATCGTTGCACTACAGACTAAAACCGTTTTTGTTTGCCGTGCTCTACCCGAGATCACGCTAGAACTGTTACGTGTTCGATAGTCGATGCATCTTTTTTATAGCCCGCGGACAAATCCCGGCCTACCCCGGGTCTGGGTGTAAAGAAGAAGGTCGTTATCGAGAGAGATACTGGGACGTCAAGTGCTTACGGTTCTCAGGCCCCGAGACGTTCAGGCACGCATTTCGTGCATCCAGCGGCCTACGCCATTCGAGTGCTGTTGACTGTTCTTTTCCATTCTGTAACAGTGTACGGACCCGTTTCGACCAAGGGCTAACGAATGCGGGGAAGCGTTTTGCGCGTGCGGAAACATACCAATTGTGTTTTCGAACTGAATGCACTTAATTAGGAGGGATGTACCGAAAAAAAGTGAACCCTTTGTAGACAACACACTTCTACACACGTGAGGGCAACAAACGGAGCACATTTCTCCTGTGTCATTGTGTACAATCAGTACACAAACTGTAAATTGCTTACATTTTCCATTTCTTTGTGTTACATTGTTTTTCGTCATCAATTTCTTTTCCAATTGGCGAGATGTACGATAAACGAAGTCTAGAAATTTATTTTCCAAAAATTGTTCCATTTATTAATTGAACTTGCCTGCATTGGTGATCGGTGCTGTACGATTGAATAACAGAACACAGCTCAAAAGTGTACCACCTTATCACTACTTTACGCTGAATCCTGGTCATTTACAGCTTAAAGTCGCCAGGAAATGGTATAATTGACTATGTTTGAAGTATTGTACGCTCGTCGCTGAAAGGAAACGCTGTAGAAAAAGTTACACAAATGAGTAACTTCCTACTTGAAAACAAATTGTTTACCTTTTCAATTACAATGATTAATTCTATCAACTGTATCCGATATTTATGGGATCTTTCCGATGCCGCCATTAGAATGGTTAGCGTTTTTTTTGTTTATTTTGTATCTTTTGAAGAAAGTTTATCAATCGGAATGAATTAATGGCTTAATGACATCTTCAGTGCAAACGTGTGTTAACAATGCGTATTTTGATTTGTGGTTAGTTGCACTACAATCTACCCAGCTTTACGATCGTTGATTGTATCATTTTTAAACTGCAAATCCAATAATTTTACTTTTTATGTTCTAGTTGAAAGGTTTACCCGATGCATTGTATTTAGGTTTCATTTATCCTTTAGTTTCTTCGCTAACAGAATCATCATCAAAGTGTTTCAAATTGGATCGGATAGCTGCTAAAAATATTTTATTGATTTATACCTCAACAGGGATAATCCGGTTTGTGTGTCGTAGGATTGTGTCGTTATTAATTTACTCCACACGCAAACTTTGTTTTTGGGAAGGCTTATTTATTCTATCCAATAACAGTACAAGCACTACACGAATAAACCTGACCTAATAAACAACGGTTAATCAGCTCCAGATAAGAATATACTACGTTTATTTGCTTAGCAACATGACCGCAAAAAACACGTGTTGCAAGTGTTGCATACTTTACGGCGTAAACGCTTCGCGGGAGGAAATAAACGCTTAGGCACTATTTGAAATCACAAATCATCAAACAAAACAAATTGCTACGACAAAGAAAATTTAATATGATTGAAATGATGTTTATATTCGTTATTTTAAGCTATTTCCGAGGTGTGTTTGGACAAAATAAACCTTTTCCCGCGCATAATCTGGCTTCCATCATCTAAGATTATCGGGCCGTTTTTTAATCATAGCCCTTCCTTCCATTACACACAATCGCCACGAGTTCGTGTTTCCCTATTTGGGGTTGTCATTCCTACGGTTTGCCACACGCTTTATCCGGTTCAACCATAACAAGGTTTCTGTTTGCAAGGATTCGCTCGCATCATTCACGCGATGTTGCGGAAAATCAGACGGTAAAAGAAAGGTCTACCCGGTTCACGGAACCGTGTCCCTGCTTGTGCCCACTGCATTGGGAAGCATTTGTGGTGTTCGTTAAAAAATATGTGCCCTAAAAAGGTGTCTTTTAGCACCGTTCGGAGGAAAGCAAACGGTCGATGTTAACAAAGTAGCAAAAACCTCAATCAAGATATCAGGACGTATGACGTCGTATTTTTGGTAACGTTTCCGGGTAATGTTGAGTCGCTTGGATGGGCGAGAGCGCAACTGTGTGGGATGGTGGCAGAAAAATTTGTCACATGATAGCCGATTTGCTTTTTGTCTTGTTGCTTTTATCAAGGCGTCATTTTAGTTATCCTTCATGGGATACAATTTTTCTTGATAGCATCGGTAATGAGCATTTTATTCGTAGCAGAATTGATGGTTCGGTGTCTTAATACAGGTTGGCGAATTGTTTCGGAAAGGATGTGTAAATGATATACGAAAAAAAGACAAACTTTTACGAGTTCATTGTTTTCAATTTGCTAGAGAGCTTTTCGTACACACAATTTAGTTAGTTTTATGTGTTAATAAACATTTATTTATGCGTCAATCAATACGGCCAGGCCATTCTATATGATTAAAAAAATTATTTATTAATTCGTTTTCAGTACTATTAAAAATAAAATAATAAATTGTAAAAAAAGTTAAACCAATTTAGTGATTAAATATAAAAACGAAACAATAATTGATCCGTTACAGAAACTTACCTTTTATCCCGCTTTCTTTCCACGGCAAACAGAAGAAACACAAACCCTTTCATTAAGACACCGATTCAATATCTATCCTGTGAAACGGTACGATACAAATATATTTCTTCACGCACAGTTGTTTTTTTTTGTTTGTTCTTCTCTTCACGGTTCGTTTTGTTGTTATCATTTCCTTACATGCAATTGTTTCTGGTTTGTTCTATGTAAATACTCTTAAATATCACACAGTTTAGCCTCAGCTGTCGGTTCCATTTCCCTTTCGATAAACTGTACATTCCTGCCATTGAAAAAACACAAACATTACAACATTCCATTCCATTCCCTAGTTATTCTCCCTTTTTCCTAGCTTTCCTGTAATCTGGTCATCATATTTTTTGGTTGGCTGGCAAGTTTATCGTTCTTACCGCCCAATAGCACATTACATACAAATCTGGTGTCCACTAGCAAAGTATCCCCAAGAGTGTACTTTATCAACATATTTAATTTCCCTTCCTTATGCGTTCGTACTACTTTTTTTTTATTTCTTATTTTTCTGGTTTGTTCTTCCGAATCGTTTTATCCAAAACCCAGTCTATCGCCACATACGAGCAATGTGTTAAAATAAAAAAAAATCTAATTTAAACTCTTCTGTGCGTTTCATGTTTGTTGGTAGTTGCTCGTAATTTAAGTGCACCATGTTACCACGTTTGGATGCGGTGTGTTTACCATAGCTTTACCAATTATCCTAACTGCATGTAGTCTCCATAGAAATTAATAGTTCAATTTTTTTTACTTCGCTTTCGATGCAGAGCACTGTTTTAATTTGCTAAGATTGCGTTCCCTTGCGAACGTGAAAGGCGACTATTTCTCTCTCTCTCTCTCTCTCTCTCTTAAAAAGGAGCGAACACGTACAAGAAAAAAAGTGTACGACACCACAAAACGACTGCTGCATTGATTCATTATAAAATAATTGCATTTTTACCTCTGGTTCACGCTGATTGCGCGATTACAATTAACCTCGATCGGAGCATCAAAACCTTTTTGCAAAATCGGGAGGAGTAGGTAGCCAAGGGGTCTGCATAGTCTCTGTTGCATAAGAAGCTCTTCAACCATTCCAGCCAGCCAGCTAGCAGCGGACACATCCGGGCGAATGGTAATTCGATCCACCCGACACCACCAACCATCGTAACGTCTCACGTGCAGCCGGGCAGAATGTGAACCGTAGTCTCGTTTGTTCAGCAGAAAGGAACTGTAAAATCGTGTTACAGCAGCACCTTAGGGTAAGTCCGTAAGATAGCAGACAACAACCAAAAAAAAAAGATGTCACTAGAGAAAGAAATGTTTCGAACTGCAAACAAAACATTAACGAGCTTTCTGTGCACTAATTAATTGCTTCTTCTCGAACCATTCTTCCAGACACTAGAGAGTTGGAGTTGAAGCTACCCCTCTAAGGAAGTGTCATTTATCCTGGCTAGCGATATTCCGCATGCGTCCAAGCATAACCACGCCAGTGCTCTTCTAAAGAACCGTACGAGTCGATCATCTTCATCAGAGCAGTACAGTTACATCAGGCAGGTATCATGGGTAACACTGTCTGAGTGCGAGAAGCACGTTGTATGTCCTTTTTGGCGTTGGCTTTCCGTTGTTTCTGGTGCAAAGTGTGGCCACTTGAGAAATAATTTGCGCTCATTTTGCATACCTTTAGGCGCGGTACGGTACAGCAAGGTAGTAAGAAGCGTTCTTTTAAGAAAGGGACCTTAGTCTGCAGATTTCATTACGTTCCCCTTTTTTGTTAGGTTAGGGCAAAATGTGGCCTTGTGAGAGAAGGAGAGAGAAGGAGAGAGAGAGAGAGAGAGAATGAGAGAGATAAAACCAAAACCAGGTGACAGACACCCGTCGTTTCTTGCAATAATGAAGTGCTTGGGTTGGGTGGCAAGTTGGATGAAGTCGGTAGGAACAAAAGAAATAACATTTAAAAAGGCCGCCATTTTTCGCTGATTCATCCATGCTTTTGCAAACGAGCGTTTTATACGGGGTAGCTGAATGCAAAGAGAGGGAGAGCAAAGGGAGCGAGAGACCAAAGTCTGATTAAGTGGTGTTGCAAAATCTGGTCGATCTTGTACCAAGATACGTAGGTAAATTATGGCTGAATAGAGTTGTGGTCTTATCACCCAGTTTGTCACATGTTGGATAATATGTTGTACAGCAGTGGTATGGAATGGAAAATAATATTGATGAAACGTTCTCTAAAAGAAGGCTTTCAAAGCCATTTGGATGGAACGTCTTGTTAGGATTTTTCTCGGCATGTCCAAATGATTTAC
>STHA01000005.1:35988967-36018517 GCA_016170025.1 Anopheles vaneedeni
GGTGGGTAGTAAACAAGTGTTCGCATTTCAAATAAGTAACAAAAATTCTCATTCCTTTTCATTCCCTAAGTGGGTGGGGAAACATTTTTTGTTTCGCTACCATAATGGTGATGAAATTCTCGACACAAACCACAAAGTGAACCGTCGATCGTGTTTTGTAGCGTTTCAAGTTAATGGCCGAAATTGTGTGAAGACCATTTTATCCTTTTGTTTCTCTTGCCCAAAAGCATCAATCTGTATGCGGCAAGGGACATCGTTGTGTTGTGCGTTGTTGTTTTTTTCTCTCTCCCATTTGTGACGATATGGAATGTTGTTGTGTGGTCATTGATTTTTGTTTTTAACGATTTCAAAGATCCTTCCCAGTTGCTAATGATGCTTCCCCTACAAGGGACGGCGCCATCATTGGTGCGGTCATTGACATTGGGTGTTAAGCGAAATGAGCTTCCTTCATGGGCACACCAAACACCCATTGAGTGGACAAAAACATGGTGAAAACACAAAATCGAAACTATAACGCTTGGAAGAGATGTAAAAATGTTAAGGCGGAAGTGGATCGTAAAAGTTTCTCTCTATGATGTCCTCGAAATTCTCCCCCCTAAGCCACACCATTATAGCCATCGAGCACATGAAACTAGATTGGACTGGTGGTCGTTTTACAATTTCTAAGAATTGTTCTCCATTTTTTTTTTGTCTTTTAAAACGTGCCCTTCTTTTTGTGGGTCCATTTACGACGATTCACATTCTACCGGCGTGTACAGTTTATACGAGGCCTTTTTTTACCGGGAGACGATTTGATTATGCCACAAGTCTTTCGGGTTGCGGATTTTATGCTGTGTCCCAAAATGTTTTTTTTGTTGGTTGCTCCTTTCGAAGCAAGGTTAGTGTTCTGCCTGGTGCTGATTCTCTTGCATGGTGGAACCTTTGACGCTTGGATACAGTTGATTCACGTTCGTCAGCTTCTGCTCGTGCCAGGAAAGCTTATCCTCGCTGTACTCTGTAATTAAGCGAGTTATATAGCAGACATTTAAAACTTTAAAATTAGTTTTTTGATTTTATTATTAATTAAATTAATTAATATAATTTCCCAATATAAAATAGAGATTTTTTTTTAAATATGCTTAGTTTCGCAGTTGAACGTCGATTATCGGTGCTCATCGATGATCAGCTTATCCGGATGACACAGATAATTTGTATTTAGTCTTTTATTAAATTTTCTCTGTGATTTTTATTGCAGAACCAATCTGCTCCATCATATTTTGCAGTAATATTTTTTTATATTGTAGTTCATATGTTAAATTACCTTTGGAAAACTGTTTGACTGACTGTCAGAGACTGTCTGAGATGACTCCCTACGTTATTGAATTTTTTAATTCATTATTTTGAATACCTTCTGGAGTAAATTAATATTTACAAGTGTTCGTAGCTAAGGTGTACCAGAACTTGTAAATAAACGAAACACTATAATAGTGCTCGAAGCGGCTTCGGGCCGACCCGTAAATATAGTATGGTTCAGTAGTTCCGACCCGAACTCGCTCCACCCACGGGTCGGAGTCGCTTATGGCAGCTTGTACCTATCGGAATCGTTGCACCTACTGAACCTACTTGTATCTACGGGTCGGTTGGGTCTCCGACCCGGTAGGTTCGGGTCAACCTAGCCATCACTACCCCGAATGTAGCTAAGAATTAGCTCTAAAGACGTTTACACAAAGACTATTTGGTATAAAACAAAAACGATCAAAACTATCGTTTTCCTTGAAAATACATCAAACATTGAATCCGATTAAAGATGCTCAAGCTAAAGATATTTCTTTTTTGCTTTGGAACTGCAAATAGCCTTACAAATTTATTGTAAAGATTTTTTTTTCAAAACATCCAAAGATTATGTTAACAATGTTCATCTCACTCGTGGTAAGTCCAAAATATACATGGAAGTTCCAAATCCCATTTATACACGGATTATGAAACTTGAATGCTCAGTGTTTTCACTGCACAATTCTAATTATAAAATTGCAAATAATTATAGAATTGATTGAAAATGAACCCTCTAAATTAATTTAATATTTCGATAAGATTTTCTTAAGTTGCTTTCCTTAAAAAAATCTCTTAAAAAAAGAAATACATCAAAAGCAAAGAAGGAAGTTGAAACTCTTACTCAGTCCTTGATACTAAAACTATCAATTTTAAACAAACGGACACCGTGATTCGAGATACGTGTTTTTTTTTAGATTTTTGTGATTTGCTGTGATAGCATGTTTAAACGCTAGAGTGTGTAATCTTATCCCAATTTTTCATATATTCGTAATATTTACTATAATTAAGTGCAATTGCATAACTAAAGGCACAAACACTAATATTTTCTGTCAAATTAGTTAAAACATGTCGGGTTGAAATGTAAAAAACAAAAATCCATTCAACTTTTAATCGACCTAGCTTGTGCAGTTTGTGTGGGCACAATTAATCCCGACACATTTCTTTGAAAAGAAGAGAAAAGTTTAAATTAGGTACCCTAGCAGATTCAAACATAACATTGCATGAATGATTACAAAACGATAATTGAAGGGATTCTTTTCCATTAAAAACTCATAATCTCTTTATGCGAATGGAGTACATTTTGTGTTGTCATATTGCCCACAGAAAACCCCCAAAAACAACTGTAGCGCCCACAACGCTTACCGGGTAGCGCCTCAATCGACACCATCATGTGACCGTTCGGTTTGGTACCGTCCTTGATGATGTTCTCCGGATGAATGATCCCCGTGCAGCAACCCTTCGGCTTATCGCTGGCCGAAAACTTGACGTGCTTTTTCAGCAGCGAGCTTCTGGGTGGACGTACCGTAGGCAATGGTCTTAGCGGGGACGATGCTACACCTGTGAAGGTGGAGATGAAACGAAACCAAAAAACAAAGAAGAACAAAAAAAAACGATACACCGTTAGGAGATTCGACCGAACAGTACCGGATGGTGGGTGGGTTTTAGCATACTTCCCACGAACGTTCCATTGATCTGCGTTTCCTCCGGGATGAGGGTACAGTTGGAGTGGGGACAGATCACCGGGCTGAGTGTTGTCGTTTTGCCCTGCGGTAGACAGGTGGGCGCCGGTGGACTATACTGGATGTTGGTAGGCTGTACCGTTTGCGTGAATTCACAGTGAATTTAGTGTTAAGCAAGAAAGAGGCAAAACAAAACGACCGAATGAAAATCAGATGAAAGGGTTGTATACGGTTTTGATTGTAAAAATGTAAGCTGCAGCAGCCAAACGCTTCCGACGCATAGATTAGGAAAGGGTTTTGCTTTGTGATGTTAAAAAGGACTGCACGGTGAAGCCGTTGGTGGACCCCGGTCTGAGACAGTTTGTTTCTGTTGAATACATTTATGCTAATCATAGTTCCTCGCTTGGCTGAACCGGTGGATGTTGGTTAAAATCAATTAAAATATTATTCACCGGCTAGCGGAAGAATTGTTTAGAATAAGAAGTGGTTTTAGAAAGCAGTAGTTTAATAATTTCTTAATTGAAATTCTACTGTATATGGCAGTAATATTTATTTTTACACTAGAACGAACGAAACGCTTAATTTTTATATAATATTTTTTTGTAGCTAAGATATTCTAAATTAGTTGATGCATTAATTTTACATAATTATTTCCTAGCATGAACTCTATTTTTTTTTCTAAATACAAACCAGCTCGTAGAAATTATCTACAAAGTATCCACCATTAAAAAAAACGCTTTATAGTTCTGGCGTTAATCAAGTTCAAAGAAAACTTTTGATGGAACGTTAAAAAAAAAAGTTTTTATCATTTTTAAACACTGCTATTTGGAATTTGTTTCCAACAACGATGAACTTAACTAACATTCACTCAAACTTGACTTTTGATACTGTGAAGCTTTTAGAAAATGAAATTCAAATACAAGCTTCATTGAATAAAAGAATTCTTAGGTTATATCTTCGAATGCAATTAGCATATAAACAGATATGATATTCACATCTTCATTCCAATTTCTAATGTCATTTTTCTTCTCAATGAATGTTTCCAAGAATAGAGTAATGTGATCCATGCTTTATTGTTTGATTTCGCAAAAGATTACACAGTGTGACGTTTAATTTGTCACCGTCAATCAAACAGGAAATGGCTGCAAAAAGCGCTTCCATGTTCGTTTGGATATTATAATCGGGCGGAAAAAATCTCACTACTCTGTACATTGACTCCCACAAACACAATATACAATCACCGGTGTGAGTATGGCAAAGAAATATGTAATTTTTTTTTTTTTTGCTTCTAAAGCCTCATCAAGCCAATTTTGGATTTTCTATTCGGATAAATCATTCATGGGAAAACGTGGCGGGAGAAGAAAAATGCTTCAAGTTGCCATTTTTCCATCACCCTGGTAGGGAAAAATCGGAACTCCTGCCATATTTCGTTCCGGAAAGATTAAAGCCGCCGGTCAGGCAAGTCAGTTCGGTACTGAAAACCTCAGAATTTATTTGTTCGCATTATGATTAATGGGTCTGAACACTCGGAACACTCCGGTTTTGGGATTGCCGTTGTTACTGCGGAAGTTATGAATTATTGGTCGGGCCGCGGAAGGAAAATGGTTGGGCCCCGTGAGGGTAATATAGTTGGAAGGCCGGAAGGAGGGTAAAGGGTTGCGGGCAAGTGTTTTGCCGTCGCGGGAAGGTGTTTTAAGGTTAGTGAACATACTAAGCACGAATATATGGGAACGTGTTAAATACAGTTTAATCTTGACAAACGTGGCCATTTTGAAAAGAAAGATTTACGCGGACGGTGTAAATAATGTTAACTGGTTTAAAAAAGTCTTCACTAGTGTCGTACTATAAGCATAAGATTTTTTAGCAATATTTTGTCTGGTTTACTTTAAACACAGATAATTTATTTGTTGGGCTCTAGGTTTAAGGCAAGATTAATAAAACAAATTATTGCAATACCATTTTAAACATTTCCTCGGAATCTCGGAACCTCGGAACCAAAAACCTAAGTAGCCGTTATCCGTTGAAGATGTAAAATCAATGTCAAACGGAATAATTAAGCGCTTCTGGGGATGCTGGTTGCTTCGAAATACATGCAAATTAACCATCTCGGTTCAAATCGACGATTAGTATACGATATCAATCGTAGAAGATACTGCGATCTCTCCGCCCCGCTCTTCTTCCCGGTCCCAACCGGAAAGGATTTAGTGGAAAATGCAATTATAAAGACGGTGTGCTGCAGGAAAGATACTTACGCAAGTGTACGAATCGTCATCGGCCTGTCCACGCCCTGCTTTATATTCCTGGTACTGTGATATCACGCACAGCAAACAGTAAATCTGTAAAAGACGCAACATAAGCGGTGCGAGAGTATGAGTAGTTTGTTAAGGGACATATGAAACGGAACGAGATCAGTGAATTGATTTGATTGGTAAGATTTCGAGGCTTTTGGCAGTTGTTTGTACCGGTACAGTTTGATACAGTTTCATTGCTGGACCCGACAGAGTGGTGGGAAAGAAATTAACATTTGCGTACAGGAATCATGCATATGCCTAGCATGTTTTCTTCCCCCCGGAGGATAAGGATGAAATTGAGTTTCTATGAGGAGAAACAGTTGCCATGTGTGGATGGAAATTTGCTTGTGATTGTAGTATTATTTAATAAATTTTGGTTTATGTACTTTAAAATTGAAAATCTTTGAATAATTTCTAACACATGCATGAACCACCTGGCGTCTCCATTCTGGATTCAAATTCACAACAAAGAAATAAAAAAAATGTCTCTATGAAATTAGTTAATTTTAATGATAAATTTACTAACATTAAACATATTTTCACAAATAAATATCAATATGTGCTACTGATTGAACTAATGCAGTAAAGATGATCATATGTTATGGAGACGCCTAGTACTTCACATGTTAACAATAAAATTTCCGAACGAGTCATTTTGACGGATGCGCTTTTTCGTTTTAATTATATCGTAGTTGGTAAATGATTTTTGCAGCTTTAATTCAAAGTTAGAAAAATATTAAATTACAATCCAGCTCTTCGAAATTATGTGTAAAGTCGCCAGAAACAAAAAACGCTTAAAACGCTTGGTAGTTGAAGCGTTGATGAAAATTAACTTAACTAAAAATAATATGCAAAAGTTGTAATCAGTAGGTTTTTTCACAATAACCGTTTTTATACAAAGAGATGGTTTAACAGGTTCATAAAATTTTAAATGACACTTGAATAAATAGTAAAGATACTAGAAACTAGCTATGGAGGCGCCTGGTACATTATACCTTTATGTAAATTTTCAAAGTGTCTAAGAAGCAATTAATCATGAGTGCTTATTTATTATTTTAAATCCTTTCCAGCGTGATATTGGCATACTTACATTAAGACACATGATGAAAAAATCGATGGTAAATAGCATCGCCGTCAGTGGTTCAAATTTAAGCTGCAAAATAAACACGAAACATTAGTATAATGAAAAAAAAAAGTTTTAGTGCTGATATTTAGTATTTGTAGACTAATTTTTCTGCAATTTAGGCAAAACATTTGGTAAAAAAATTCTCTTGTTTGCTACATTATTGCTTGTTTCAATAATTTTAACTACTTCTGGCATTGATCCGTTCAGATTGTGTCATTCAATGGTTTACATGGTCAATTAGTGATGTTGAACGCTACTGTTAAAAAAATCCTTTCTTTGAATATAATTTAAAAAAAATTTTACTGTACCGTTTCTATGGCAATCAGATAGACAAAATGTGCACACTCCACCAGCAGATCCGCTATCATAACCCCAATCCATGGCAACAGCAGGCCGCGGTTGTTCTGTAAACGAGCAGGTAAGGGAAGAGTTAAAAAAACACAGCCAAACCAATCCCTTTAAAGGTTAGACAGCAATAGAACAAACCAAATGTTTAAAAACGAAAACGAAAACATTGAACAGAAGAAAAAGGTGCGCTTGTTGATTCGTACCATTTTTAATCCGATTAAAACGAGCACAGACGAAAGAACTCCCAGGGTGGCGAAGACGAGCAGCAGCACATTAAATTTGACCGTTACTAGAAAGAGCAATAATTTAACAAACGGTTAGAAGGAATTCCTTCATTTAAGTGGAAAGAAGTGGTAAAATATTTTATATAAGTAATTAAAAAAAATATATATTTTGTAAACTAAGTTGCCGTGAGGCACCAACACAAAGCCAAAAGGAGGAACAAAATGCGTAACACAAAGCATAAAAAAACCGTATCGATCAGTAACATTATTCCTCTGTACCGATCGATGATAATGATGAATCCCTGGAAAAGGCAATAAAAAAATATTTTGACAAGCTTTGGAAAAGGCACTTCTCCCTGGTGATGAATAACAAATGAAAGAATAAACATTCCAGCAGCACTAGAGCTTGTTTGTTTAATGGCTGCGTTCGAGGAATTTGGACTGCAAAACAAAAAAAAACAGATCCTTTGTTTGAATAGTTTTCCATTGGAGGGTTTTCTTTGAAATAAATAAAAATCAAATAAACGAGAGAATAGGAAAACCTAAACCCAACTAAATTCAACAGGCTGTCTTTTATTTACTTTTGGCTACTTGAATGTTTCCATACTTCAGGCAATTCCTCCTTTAGACAGTGCCAAACTGAGCGTACGGGTTTTGCAGCTCGTTTTATGGATTTGCTCAATCAACTTGAATAATTACAATAAGCTTTATCAAAATGTTCTTCGATGTGCTTTATTTGCATTTACTGTTTGCAATGTTTTAATCCCCAAGTTGTAAAAAAAAACACACACACACACATAAAGAGTATGTATACGCTTATAATCGATTGCATCAGTGTGAACGCACACAAAAAAAAATAAAAACTGGATTTACTGATGCTTCATTATGAATATTTGAAATCATACGAATTAAAATTGTTTGCAGGTTCTGTATGGGGTTTTCCCTTTTGTTGGTTGTTCTTGGGATGATTTTATCAATCAGTTGATTACAGTTTCAATATTTTTTTGCATGTGGATTATAAGCTTGAAGTGTATCAAAATTCATTAATACTTTTCTCCCGACCAACTGTAGCATAACACAAATTGCTTTGCGTGTAAAAGTGCTCTACAGTTACCTACCTTCATGAAGGAAATGATCTGTAACAATCTTATGTCCGTCCAATGCTGTCGTGCGGTACAATTACAACTTTGTCTGCTGGTACCATATCATGCTACTGCATTAATTATGCAACGGCAATTATCCGTTTGAAGATGGAACTCTCCATTGTAAAAGCTTCGTAACAAGCAAACAAACCTGAATGGGAAATGTGCTGTGCTGAATTTTGATGCAATGCAAAAGGGGGTTTGGTTCCAGCAGTATGGTAATAAAAATAACAGGATGATTGGAAAATTAACAAGGTGCTGATGGGTGCTCTTCCATTTTTCTTGCCACTGCCCACTTATTTGTGAGGACATTTCTGTTCATATTTTTTTTGTTTGGTTCCCGGTGACAGTTGCATTGGCGATTCAATGCATTGGCGATTCTAATTGGCGATTCAATATGGTTTCGAGTTGCACATCATTTGGTGTTCCTGGCTATGTAGCTGTTTCTTTTTTTTAAGATATGGCCTTTTGCGAGCAATGCTGGCGTTCTTCGTGTGAACATAAAAAATATGACCTTGTCGCAGTACTTGAGGTTGTTGTAAGCACCTTTCGTAAGGGTCAGAACCATTGCCAAGCAATCACGATGTTGAAGGTAGACGTGATTGGAAAGATGAAATATGTGAAGATCCGTGCACAAGAAAATGTACTTGCATCTAGCGGAATGTTCATCAATCAAAGACAAACTACATATTTTAGTACAAAAAATTATTTTCGAAAATAAAAAAAAAAACGAAAACGATCTAAAAGTAGGATTGTTACTGATCTTGAATAAGTACAAATGTTTTCTTCTGACGTTGGTGTCTAACTCTAGGACATAATCAAATGTTACAACAGGAAAGATTAAACTGTTTCCTTTAAAGTTCATATGTTTATAACTATTGATTCAATGGTTAAAATATTTACTTTTAAATTGTTGCTTACAAAGTACAGTAGAACGTCGATTATCCGGGGGCGGATTAAGCGGCCGGCGGATTGATCGTGCGCCGAAAATTGACAACTGTTCAACCGTGGTGAACTTTTGTACTGATGTCACTTTGATTAAAATTATTAAAATCGTTACCAAACGATATATTTTATATATACGTTTTTATTTTACGTTCTAGATTTTAATTGTTATTTGATAATAATTTGCTTGATCCAAGATCATTTTTAGCATCAAAAGGACCACCATAGTATAGTACATATTTAGATACTACATAGGCTTTATCTTGATATAGAAATCGCCTTGATATTTAATGGACTATTATCCGTGGAAATCGATTAACCGGCATCAGTCCGGTCCCGAGCAACACGGAAAAGCGACGTTCTACTGTAGTTGTTATTCTGTACGAAAAATTTGGAGTATTTAAAACATGGAACAATAGTTTTAAACATTAAATAAAAAAGTTAAAACGTTCATGTTTTCGCATTATGTGTTTCTACTTCAATTAATATAAATCAATATAATTCAAAATAAATGAAAATAAGGATAAATCCATGCAAATAATAAGTCACAAATATTTTCGGTTAATTAAGAAGAAAATTCAGGATCTGATTCTGAGAGGAAATTGAGGAGAAAATTGCTAATGCAATTCCAAATTACAAATCATAAAAGAGATTTTATTTTCATTTCACTTTCATTTTCACTTAAATTTATCTTGTTTTAAAATTATTTCATGTATGCATTCAACTAAGAAATTAATTAACCTTCATCAGTTAAAAATTGTTGAAATTAAGACAACTAAAATGATTTGTTGATTTAGTTGTTTTAGTTTGCCTAAAACCGGGGCGGCCCGATGGTGCATGTGATAAACGGCGCCAGTTCACACGGCCGGACCGGGTTCAAATCCCATCCGGACCGTCCCCCCCTAGCAAGGACTGACTATCCGGCTACGTAGTAAAATAAGTCTAGTAAGCCAGAAATGGCCGGCGTGACCTGTAAGGTCGTTAAAGCCAAGAAGAAGAAGGAGAAATTAAGTTAAGAATGTTAAGTAAAATTAATGTGTGTGTTGCTTTTTATTTTTAGTGATTTTTTTATATTCTTCTTTAATCCTTATTTTTTAAAATTAATACAGTATTTTTTTTAATATTTTGTTGTACTTTTAATAAGTAATAACATTTTAATTAATTTTTATTTCATCTTTTTCCATGATTCATCATTAAGTTAATATGAAAATTTTACATTTAGAAGTGTTTGTATGTTGTTTATGTGTAAATAAATATAAAATTCGACATAAATAACACAGTACAACTTTTCACAGCGTACCGTGCAATAAAGTAGAACCATTCGAAAAGAAATCAAAGAAATTCCCTTTGATGAACCGTTCTCTCCACCACAGCTTTACCAGTTTATTCATACGCAATTTCTTCGCACGTGTCGCTAAACAACATGGAGGGAAAAACAAAAGAACTTCTACCGGGTGGGATAAAGAAGATAAAAAAAAAACGCAGCTTACAGGGACTGGTAAACCCTGCATAACTTTGCATACATACCGCCCGAGATGGTGTCCCGCTCCAGGAAGCTTTCACCGATCGGTTTGTCCACCTCGCCCCGCAAGTACCGGCGTTCCTCGTGTAAAAACAGCGACATCGTTATGCAGGATATGCTGAAATAGATCTGCAAGTAAAATTCCGAAGAAGAAAAACAAAATATATGCATGAATTTCGTACGGATGTGAGCAGTGTTGGTCTTTTATGGTTGAGCCAAAAAAAAAAAGGCTGAGTGAATTTTTCAAATTTATTAATATATAGCATATAAATAAATCAATTGTTACGTACAGATAATGAAAGGGCGATGAAAACCCGCAGGAATGTAATTAGTTTTTGGAGCGAATTTTAATTGCCTATTTATTTGCAGTCCGTTTTATGTAAGCCTTATCCCTGCTGCGATCCAAACCATGCTTAATCAGTTTCAGTGGAATGGAATGTTCGCTCAAATGATCTTCTCGCAAGTAAATCCCTTGCTGAGTGAAATTATCAAACATCATATCGTAGCGTAGGCACATGGTTGTCTAATCAGCTCCAATTATAAGCCCCATCGCTCGAGGAATGTGTAAGCGAAACAAATATTTATTGGAACTCGCCTGTGGCTTATCAATTTTGTGTCATAAAATTTGTCTGCGAAAATTTTCCCCCAGCGTAAAGGGATATTTAATTTAAGGAGCAAAAAAAAACAAAGCATCTCCCAAGATAATATTGAACTGCCTTTGAAAGACAGCTTGTTTGATGCACGGTGGAAAGTTTTTTGTTTTTTGAGTGCTACGCCTTATCGGAATATTTATTAGCACAATTATTTTCGGGTTCAGGGCTTTTTCTTACGTTCCATCAAAAATGGGGATTAGTTGCGGAAAGGCTTTCTATTGCGAATTTTCATACTTTCATTCCCGAGTGCTTCCGTTAAATCCCAAACGTAATTAAACTTAATTTTAGCGCGTTTTTTTTTTTGTTTGCTGTTTGTTTCACCTTCCGGAACTGGTGCGTAACGGAAAGAATGCTTTTTCGAATTATGTGTTTCCCTGTTTTGCTGTTTGGCTGTGTTTCGCTACACAATGTTACCCTTACCCAAACCACCCTACAAGGTCGCACCGGTGTTTTTTTATGCCTGTGTGTGTGTATAGATTTTAATATCTTCCCAGAAAAAGCTTAACGTTCTGAGTTTCTTTTCAGTTTCTTTTCTTTTATAGCACCATCGGGAAGTTGTCCGAAAGGCCGAAAGACAAACTGGAGCAACTAGATAAGCACATCGTTTAACGGTGTGTACGATGTGTTTCGCGGAAAGGCATTAAGTCAAACAGAACACCGTTGTGACGTACTGCGACCTTCCGGTAACATCAAGCTGATGGGTAACTCTTCTATCTGACCCTTTGTAGCCTTGCCATCTACCATTGAGGGACACCACCAATGTGTTTAGGTCGTTGTGCTGTGTTATGTTTGATGAAGAAGATTTGCTGCTGAATTTCCCAATTATTCTTCATGCCCGATATGCGTCTCCGTGTAGCTTATCTTATCGGGGAACGTATCACACCCGGGGCGGGGGATGCGTCGTAATGATGGGGTTAAGCGCAAGAGGGTATTGTCATCCGTATGCCCTATAGTTTCAGTATCTTATCGTCGGGCATGAAAGTATTTGCATACCTTGCGAATGTGACCAACCGGTCCAAAGCACTATGGGCTTTAACCGTGGCTAGACATAAGGTGCATGCAGCAGCAAATGAGTTCAGGTCAAGTGTAAGGTAAATAGTGACAAAGTTTTTACAATGAAAACAAGAACGGCGAAATGAAACACGACCGTTGATTGATATCTGATAAATTCAACAAGATGCTCTTCAGATTACATTTTATCGTTTCATTCTGAGAATGAAAGGTAAATGGTTGCTTGCCACATGGAATGTTTTTTTTCTTCTCCTGAACTTGAATTGTATGTTGCTAAGCTAGTGTTGCTGAAGGGGGAATAACCTTCGCATTGCTTATTTTGTGTAAAATTTCCTTTAAATTTGTTTCAATCACAAAATATTGTTTACTCCTCTTTAATTAGTTAATTTGTTTCTACATAAAAAATAAAATCTATGACTTCTTTCTCGACTCTCCTACGACTTCTCTGATATGAAAATCTATTCCATAAAATTTGGTTTAATTTATATTTTGAACCAAAATTAAAATTTATTAAAATTTAAAATTATTTTAAATTATCATTAAAATATATACATTTTTAAAGCGTTTAAAGCCCTTTTTATTGGTAAATTATTTCGAAAAGCTGGATTTTATTTTAATGGCTATTGCAGTCCGTAAAATAGAATAGACATAAAAAATGCATAAACTTTCAGTGAAAAAGGCTGGCTTCGTAGTTCTTTAAAAATTTGAAGAAAAAAAAAAACACTTTGCAGCATAGGGAAATTATTATTTATAAATACAATCGGTTGATAAAAGAAAGAGGCAGCAGTATAATTTTCGCAAAATTGCCATCGGGCTTCAACAGTCCATCTGTTCCGATAATAACCTCATACAAAACGGATAAACTGCCCAATAGGTTCAGTAATGCGCGGAATAAAATAATTAAAAACGACAAACAAAAAGACACGAAGCTATCTGTACATACTACAACCAACAGAACAGTATATTTTTAAAAATAATTTTTTAACATTTAAAACTAAAACTACTAAGCGTTTCAAGAGTTTTTAAATTGTTTACTAATTTCAAAAAGTTGAATTTTATTTTTTATACGTAAAAAAATAGATACGTAAAAGTCTTTCATAGCTAATTAAGAACTGTATAACCACAAAAATAAATGTAATGAAAATGAAGCGTTTCACACAAAGAGACTGTTCAGGTAGTTCTAGTGTTAAAGATATTCGCGTTATCGTGAACGAAAAAGGCTTTGACGCTGGAAAAAATAGTTTTAATCCCCTGCAACAAATAACGTCCCAGCGGGAAAAGTCTGAATAAGCTTATGTCCGCAATTATGTTGCATAAATGTAATAACGATGTGCCGCTGTATTCATTTGAGTGGCCAGACGCGAACGAACTGGTAATGGTAATTAGAGTGACACCAAATGGGACTGAAAAGCGATTGTAGAGGATGTTCTTGTTATGCGAATAGAAAGATAGCTTAACTTAAACTAATAGCTATAATTAAATTGAAACATTCATATTTTTAGCTACTGAGAGTACTTACGGACGCTTTGTATAGATCATATTTTAATCTTTTTAACAGTATTTTTAGTTTTCAAACGACTTGGGTATCTATTTAAAATACAAACCTCACCATAAATCTATCTAATGGCCTATGTCGATACCTTCCGTATCGATAATCTTGCCTTCGGTCATTAATAATTTATAGCCCATTGAGGCGCTGGCGAAGAACGGTACTAAGCCCTTCAACTGATCCTTCTATTCTTCAACTCAAGTGTCCTTGTTCTGTGTGTGAAAGCACTTTCACCGAGACCTCGCACCTTGAAGCGGTTCAAAACATTCTGTCCATCAGTCAGCAGGAAACGCATCCAACTGTGCCAAGCATCACATTACAATCTTGACGCGCCAAGACGCGTGTACAGATAAAGTGTAGAGGGGCTTCACCGTTTCCGTTCGCGGCCGATGGACGGCGGGTGAAGCGAGAGATGGCTTTTGATGACTTGCGTCCACTCGAATGGATGGACAAGCGGGTAGCGTGCCGATAAGTGCCACCGCGAATGGTTGCTTCCGCTTAAATAAGCCACCCGTGTGTGGGATGGAAATTAGTCTTCCGGTGGAACTGAACTCTAGACGCATCAACGACAACAACAAAATGGCCCTCGACAGTAGTGTACGGCGTGTGGTGATGGTGTTGCTAGCTTGTCTAGCTGTTACGTCCGGTTTACGCTTTCACCTAAGTGAGCAGAATGACATTCTACCGAACAGTTCCGTGAGACGCCCATTCTACAAGGGGGCACGTATCGTGGGAGGATCAGTAGCCGCGGAAGGACAGTTCCCCCATCAGGTCGCATTGTTGCGTTCGAACGCACTGACCTGTGGAGGATCGCTGATCGATAGCCGCTGGGTACTGACTGCGGCACATTGTGTTTACAATGGTGCAGTTCTGTAAGTGATCGAGTGATCTTTTCCACTAGCGCACTCTTGCTAACTAACCATTTCCGATCGTACAGTGTTCCAGCATCGACGATCGTTGTTTTGGCTGGATCTGTTAGCTTGAATGGCGGGGTAAGGCGTGCGGTGGCTAGAGTGATACCACACGAACGGTACGGTAACTTCCAGAACGATGTGGCATTACTGCAGCTGCAGCAGGCACTGCCCACCTCGGCCTATATCCGACCGATTGCTCTTCGAACGACCAGTGTTCCAGCAGGCAGTGAGATCGTTATCTCGGGCTGGGGTCGTATATATCAGGGTGGTCCAACCTCATCGCTGCTTCGATATAATCGTGCCAACGTAATTCCGGACCAACAGTGCCGTGCAGCTACCGGTATCTCTAGTGGACTGATCTGCTTTACCTCACCGGTTAATAATGGGGCCTGTAATGTAAGTTGTGTTCTCTTCATCGCCTCAAAGAGAGAGTAGAGAAGCTCATCATCTCAAAATCGCCTTTTTCCACTTCTCACGCAGGGTGATTCGGGTGGACCGGCCGTGCTGAACAATCAGCTTGTCGGTGTTGCTAACTTCATCATCAACTACTGCGGCTCTAGCAGCCCCGACGGCTACGCGAAGGTGTCCGACTTTGTACCCTGGATTCAGTCCGCGATGCGCCGCTATTAGTCATGCCGCAGAAGAGTTTTCGCTGTGGTGATTTGCAAAACGAAGCAGAGGAAGAACAAATGTGATGGGAAAATATTTATTCATTTGCCGTGTGACGTCTGTGGGTCTGAATGTGGGTCGAAAGATGAAACGGATGGTTGTTGGCAAGCTGCACACGTGCGGGTATGTTTTGTACACTTCTTGCAATGGAGCTTGGATGATGATTGACATTTTTAGATATGGAATAAGTGAATAAACAAGAGTATGGTTTTGTTTGCATAAAATATGATAAATTCATGAATGAATATGAATTGTCGACTATTACGGCATCGAGATCGTTTATTACGTTACTTTTGGACTATTTATTAGTCGACATCGACTATTACCCCGTCACTACATGCTAAGCAATTGTCGCGTTTGCGAACGCGGTAATGTTATCTCATTTACCCGCGCTCAACCTCCTTTCAGTCACCCTTATGCTCTTGACGACCAGATTGTCAACCGAGTCACGCATGTGAAAGACTTGGGAATCTGGTTGGACAAAAATCTCTCCTTTAATATCCAAATTGATTCCGTGGTTGGGAGGGCCTGGAAGATCCTTGGCTTGATCAAACGTATTGCTCGCGACTTCTCGGACCCCCTTTGCTTGAAGGCTTTGTACTGTTCGCTGGCCAGATCGATTCTGGAATATTGTTCAGTAGTCTGGTCACCACTAGCGAGAACTCATATCGAGCGAATTGAGCGTGTGCAGCGATCGTTCACCAGGATTGTGGTACGCAAATCATTTGGTCGGCTTTCTTCCACCTTGCCTCTCCCTGATTATGAACTCAGGTGTCAGCTGCTTTGTCTTGACTCGCTCGAAGCTCGCCGTTCCCAGGCGCAATCAATCCTCATTGCCTCTCTCCTTCTGTTATTTGTTATCATCAATTCCATTTTACATCCCTTCCCGTGTCCTCCGTAATCGTTCCCCTCTTGCGAGCCCAACTAGAAGGACTTCAGTAGGGCGCAAAGAATTCAATTCCGTGTGCCATGTGTTCGACTTCCACCTTAGTTCAAACTCACTTCCCATTCATCGCCTGGCTCGGAATAATGTTAGGTTTAGGTTTTAGTTAGTAAGCCATTTCTGTTAACCCGCGTGGCAACGGAATAAATAAATAATATTAACAATAATAATATTTAGGGACGGGGTTACATTTTGGAGCGGATTAAATAAAAGAATAATCATATTTTTGGAACAAATTATAGTTACAAACAATAGTGATAATTAGACTTTCTCACTTATCCATTTTATTTCTTTTCTCCTTTTTTAATCGTATATGCTTGATTCGCCGTCAAAAGATTAACGTATGTTTGGGCCTCCAATTTATAATATGCTAGCAAGTAATAAAAAAATTAATCATAGATTGATTGATAAGACTATGACTCAAAAGTAAAATAAAAAAAAAAATAAACACTAAATTTTTCAGAAAAAAAATACTTGGAAACTCACATTCAGGTACACCCAATAAAATAATATGATTTAAATGAATATAAAAATTGGGGCCGCCCGATGGTGCATGTGATAAACGGCGCCAGTTTCACACGACAGGACCGGGGATATCAAATCCCACCCGAACCGTGTCCCCCCGTAGCAAGGAGTGATATCAACTATGATAGGAGTGAGTCCAGCCATGTGATAAAACAAGTATAGTAAGCCAGAAATGGCCCGGCGTGACCTTAGAGGTCGTTAACAACAAGAGAGAAAATCTTTTTCTCAGCTTCCTTAGTGGAATGACACTAAGAAGGGACACGAGAAATAGTTTGATATTTTTATTGAATCAAATTGAATTGAATCAAATTTTGGCTCTCCAGAGTTACAAGAAATATTTAATTATCCAGTATACCAGAAACCATAAAATGATCTTCAAGACGGATCATGAATCCCCAAGAAGAATATTTTTAAAAATAGCTAAAGCTCGCTAGGAACCATTCTTTACCAGTCAAAATTAGATTTTAGATTATAAGCTAAAAAACATTGCAAGTCTCGCACTACATAAAAAAGGAATCTAAAACACTCAGTGCTGCTGTTAATAAAATTGAAATAGACTTCTTTTTAAGAAGCATTTGTTTATTCCACAACCATCAACAAACCAAATTCACTCACCCAAGCTGCTTGATCCATTTACACTTTGTTTGTACTTACAAGAAGTCTTTTTTGGGGCTCAACGATTAGCATCAAAAGCTCTGCCGGTTTTGGGTAGCTGTAGGCAATGCGAGAGTTTTTGCAAACAATGCAAACAGACTGTTCGAAACCGAGTACGAGCACTTTTACCACAAGAGACCACAAGAGCAATATAATAAGCTTACGAGTTAGTACGAGGTACGCTTCATACTGTTGGTACAGCGTGTAGTAACCGTTCACCACAAAGTCACCCTTCACACAGAATGTGATTTCGGTTTACCGAAGGTACGAGGAATGTTCCACACGCACGGAGAAGATTAATTTTGCTTCGTTTGCCACGCTAGATATAATCAAGTTCACATAAACAAATGATAAACAGCCAAACGAACTGTGGAAAAGGAGAACGAAGCAAAAGTGCGAGCGATACTGAGCGCGGTGACGATAAGGACCTGCAGGAAAAAAAAAGATGAATTTGGGTAGCGTCTGCTGTGTGCGTGTATCAGATAGAAGGGAAGCAAAAGTTTATGTGTTGACTTCCTCAAGTAGTCTTTATTTATGGCACTTTCCTTGCATCACTGCTTTACCCGCAGCAGAGCAGATCTTTAATGTTATTGATTCAACTTCACGATCGGTGTACAACGGTTCACTTCCGCTCGTGCTACAAACGCTTCGTTTGCTGTGCTTTAAACAATATCATCATCTTTTGCAGGCGAAAATTCGCACATCCTGCTATCTACTTTTCCAAGCCATCGAATGCTAAACTTGCCACGAATTGTTTCGGTGATTGATGATGAATTATGTAACGTTGATGTGTCTTGCCGTTGAGATGAAGCTTTGCAAATTAAAGAGGAGCTTTTTAGGAAGCTTCCAAAATACATGTGGTTGAGTTTTCGATTGCAGCAAAAAAACTGGCATCGATTTCGAGAATTCGAACACACACTGGTGCTGTATAGAACGAGAAGCGATCATCGAACGGAACCGGTCAAACGATAATGGTGGATAATGGTCTCAATGCGTGTGCGTGCTGTATGTGATAGAGAATGGAAATAACAAACTAACAAAAAACCCGGTTCTAGCTACAGTATGAAAATATCATCAAACACAATTTATTGCTTATGCTGTTATGCTTTACGGATCAGTGCACGAATGAATGAAACTGCCGTAGTGTCTGTTTACTAGGCGTTCACAAATACAAGTGGCCCGGCCCGAGCCGGCCGGTGTGTAGAGCGTTACGAATGGGAAAAATCAACCCGGAACAAGACCCACCAGCTACTATTCGTGCCACACAACATAGAGGACATCAAACGGGCATGACTAACGCCATACACAACTTTGACTGACGGACCGACGCTAGGTCATGCGGGCAGCAAACGCTCACGCTTGGTGCTCACACGGATATGGCTGGTTTCGTATGCAAAAACAGATGACCGTAGGTTGCAGGTATGGGAAAGGTTGCCTTATCGACCAGAGGAGATGGAAGGATTTCTTTTTTTCTACCATGGTTGAACCTTTGTTGACTCAGCTACTCCAATCAATTGGAAGATGATCTTGAGTTATCACCAAAACGAATGGTTGATAAAGTATCGTTTCATAGGGCAAAGCAACTTCAGCTTTCTGGTGAAGTGGGCATTTGGAGGGAACCATTTAATGCATAAAAACTCAAGATGGAATGGTACAATTTAGTATAAGCAATAAATGATATGCTGGCTGAAGCAAGTAAAATGAGTAAATCGCGTTAGCGGAAGTTGTGAAATGATAAGAAAAACAGAGTCGTGCAGCCAGCAGATAATACATTTCCTATCTCTAGAGGCATATACATAAGTTATAAATATACCATTTTGTCTTAGAATGGAATATTATCAACAAGAGTAATGACATGAAAATTTTTCTAAGGAAAGCTCAAAAGTGTAGTTTTTCAAACGAAAGGCAATTTCAATTTCAATTCTTTCATCATTTCCTGTGAATTTCACATTTTGTCCTTCTCTTTCAGTTTTCACCTTCAAAATTCTTTCTTAAGCCGAGATATTCTAGATCTATTTAAATTCGATCAGTAAACAAACTTTTTCTTTCCCCCTCAATTTAAATTACCTTATCGTTTTAAGTTAATTCTTAATTTATAGAATGTATTGTGGCACCCAAAGTTATCCACTAGTTAAAATGTAAATTATAATAAACATATATCGTTGTTTGATAGATGAAAGTATCGCCTTGTGTTATCAAATGAAATGATGAAATAATCATTTCACTGGCTAAGAAGTTTTCACCCATGTTGAAGTTTCGACAATGTCCTTCTCTGAGATGTGAGTAAAAGTATTGAAACTATATTAGTTCTCTATAGCATCTGTTTTGTCTGTTGATATAAGTGGTATGATTGAAAGTTTCTTTCGGATTTGACGGGTAGGATGACGGGTTTGTTACCATCACACTTAAGAGTATCGTGACGATTGGAAAGGTGTTAATACCTAGCGGTAAGTCAGTCCTGTTCATGTTTAATAATCGATAATTGCACTCGGGCCATTATTTTGAGGTTTGCCTTGATAATGTACGCAAAAGTTTTAATACTTTATTGTCCACCTGATGCAAAATATTTTAAATCTTATCACAAGTGTATACCAGGATATGTAAATTTGGTTTGCTCCAGATATTCTCCAAAATACGAAATCTTCGCGGAACTCTCTTCTGGCGCGACTCTGAAAAAAATAGATTCATCTCTCTAACTCAAAGCCTCAAGAATTGTCGAAGTTTAAGCCGGCGAAATCTGATAAACGAGACGAGAATACCCTGTCCAGGATATTCTCTTATATGGCTATGACAAAATAGGTACTGTTGCTCTGCCAACTACTCCAGGAAATACCTCAGAATGTAGAGCTGCTCGGTGGCTCTACATTTTTGATTGTATCTAAAAGACTAATTTCTAGATAAAATATGTCTCAAAACATTTTATTACATAATTATGTATTCAACAGTCGATTTCCTTATCCTACCTAAATGTTTATATACAGAAAGGGAACTGCAATTATCCTCACACTAATAAAACTATTGGCATTACCTCTGAATCCTCTAAACCATTTGCCATGATCGCCATGGTCTTCCAACCCATTATCCCATGATTTATATTGTTCCCTTTCAGTTTTGGCCTACCACGCCTCCTCTGTCCATGTGGAAGACTCAAAAGAACTTTACGGAATGGGTTGTCCATTTCCAACCCACCGGATCTAGTCACTACGAACTGACATGGCAGGTAGCGTGTTAAGGTAGTATTAAAAAACCACCGAAATAAGAAGGTATTTGATATTTATAAACTGTTCCCCGATTGATCCCTTCAAATACTTCATAAAGCTTAATGCAAAGAATATCAAATCTAAGCATCAATTCATAATCAACGCTCATATTTTACAGGGTTGGTAATTCTATTTTAACTTCCAAACATTTTCTCATCACCGATAAAATATGCTAATTCCTCCAAAAACCATTCTCAATTGATATTTACCACAAGTTTCACAAGATTTCACCCCAAACACACCGCAGCACCGTCGCAGTCAAATTCGTTCGGCAACAGTTACGCACTCAAACTAATCCTCGCCTTACACCGTGCTTAACATGTATTTCAATTAACACCCCGGTTTGAACCTTAAGTAGATCCTTAGAATTAAACTATTGAACCTAGCCGTTGAGAATCTCTGCGCCACCGTCAGTCTAGCATTATTTCCGCTTTTGCCAACGCTGGCGTGTTATGAATTTGAGAAGAGATCAGAAGGATACATAATCCTCCGCGGCTCGGTGCGGGAGAAGAAAATCCATCGGCTTAAACTTTTCCTATCTACTTTATGCTAATGGTGCGTATTCGGTGCTGCTATTCTTCGTCCACAAAACCCCGACCAGTTCAAAATATCCACTTTCGATACTTATAACGTAAAGCACAAATAAAGGGAGCGAAACGAATGTCGCATCATTTTGTGACACCGATCTGGGCGCGTTTTTTTTTCTTTACAAAATGTTACCCATTCTCTGTCCCGGCAATGCAGCGTGTGGAAGTAAACAGGCTTCCAACCGGCTTTGTATTATGTTTCCTTTCCGGCTATTCGAACCATGTTCACAGCACTTGAAAGTGTAATGAAGTTAGCGCAAAATCGCGATCGTTTGTTGTTCGGCTGGGTTTGATATTGTTGACCATGTTTGATTGGATGCTTCAAATTGTGCTGTGAGTTTTTGTGGGGAAAAATGAAGGTCCCTTGACTATTAAGTTGTATCTATTTCAACGTATTTGAATAAATTGTTATGCCATTGAAGGTAACATAATATTAGTTAGTAATGATTTAAATTTAATTTAATTTTACTTACGTTAACCTTTGCTTACATGTCAAGTAATGTTCATATTATTCAAAGATATTATTGTGCAGGTGATTTTTTTAAGATTTCAATTTTGTTTCAAAGGACTTTTCACTTGATTATATTCAAGTCTTAAATTGCACCGCTACAACAATCAAACTTTTTTAGCTTAATTACTTTCGTATCTTCATTGCACGGCTGATTACAAGTAGTCAATTAAAAAGACGCAACTATATCAAAAGTGTTTTGTTTTTTTTTTTTATTCCAAGTTCAAGACACACCTCCGTGACACTCCATGCAATCAACAGGTGCAAATGCAACGTTTCTGCAAAACAAAGCAAAAACAGAGCATTCAAACTTTATTCTGTAATTTACCTTTTCCACCCCAGGCGCATAATTATAGCTGCCTGATGAGGGAAAAACAAGAAATAGCAAAAATTGTGAAAACAAACACCTACAAAAGGGGGGAGAGAAAAAAAATCCTCGTAATCGAATAAGTTTGTCGATAGGAAAAACAGGAACTAGTTGCGAAAGGCAGAAAGATTCCCACATTACCATCTTATCGTTGTTGCAATTGATAATGGCGAATCTGCAACTGACATGTGCTTAAGTGGTGCGGCGACAAATGGGGACTTTTCTACATCACAAAAAGCTTTTAGTGAACGAACTGTTTATGATGATTCCGGTGATTTTTGTTTTGTTTATTGCAAAGACAAGACATTTTTCCCCGGTGTTTTTTTTCGGTAACATTTAAGTGATAAAGTACAATTTTTGGAAGTTGAATGACTTGGTTGAATTTGCTGTAAAACAAGAATACGTTTCATGCTAAGATACCTACATCAATTACGTGCCAAACCACTGATCGCTGAGTCGTTGTTATTCAGTCTGTACCCTTCAAGGGAACCCGAAACGATAATCTGGAAGGTATGGCAAGAAGGATTGACAGGTCCATAAATAAATTCAACCTCAATCGAATCAACAATAGAGTTAGCCCGAAGTGCAGTGATTGTAATAATGCCAACACATGTGTGTCGAACCTAAAGGTCCCATTGAAACAATGATTGGCTTTGAAACCATTTTTGTTTTGTTTTATTCCGTTCCAATTTTTTTTCATGATTCCGGAACCAACAAAAGCAGTAAGTGTAGGCTGACAGTGGGGCAATCGAGAAAAGTAGCTGGCTCTTTGAGGAAAGAAGAAAAAGAAAATTTCGCACCAACAAGGGCTCACCCATGGGACGGTGGACAGGTTGAATATGGTTTCAGCAAAAAAGGTACGCTTGATGGAAGCTTATCAGACCCACACGAGTTCTCGAGGCACTGATGATAGGTTGAGTGAATAGGATTGGTACATAAATTTCTTGCTAGATGAGCAAATATATTACAATTGATCTATTGTGTCAGAGAAAGGTTGACGACCTATGCTAGAAAACTGATTTGTACGTTATGATTCACAATAAGCTACTTCTTGGAAATCCCACCAATTGATCAATATTAATTTTTGGAGATTTGAAATCTGACACTCATTATCAATGTCAAGTGTTTATCCATCCGCACAATTTTTGTATAATTGTAATGAATACTTTACAAAATATTAGCAGCAGCTTCTTTTTTGTTTTTGTTTTTCAATGTTTTTCAATTTGAAACAAAATTGAAATGTTTATTGAACCAAAAAGTTTATTTAAAAAAAAAAAGTTTTCTGTCAAAACATTTTATCAAAAGCATAAATGTAGTACAAATAATATTTTAACTTTTGCTTAGTTGTGGAAACAAATATTGTGTATGTATTGTTCTTTATTCAAGGTAAGCACGTCAGATACTAGGCGCCTCCATGGAAACATGACAGATTTTTTCATATTAGAATTATTGCTTTTTTATTGGAAGACAGACTACTGTTGTATGTGGAACGTAGTTGTTTCTTTATTATTGAACAGTAGAATTGTTTAATAAATTGTATCAACATTTTAATGACTAGCTCTTATGAAAATTCCATCAAATACGAGTATTCTTGGATGCATCTCACAGGCCTTTCTTTACATAAATGGCTTCTCCATCATCTGTTGTGGCACTACAACCTCAATAGGTTTTAGCCTGCCGTTTCTTGGTTTTCTTTTGGTCTATTATACTGCCACAAAATATAAATTGTGAAGTTCTGTCACTTTTTACGATGACACCAAACAAGAACAACGGTTTAAACCATATATTTTGAATGCATTAATATTGTTAATATATTAATATTTTAATGGTTTTTAAAGACACATCTGCTGTCCTTAATAATAAAATGAGTGTTAAAGTCAAGTGGTAAAGCAAATATAAACTACAATTGTGATGTACTTGCGCCCTTATTTCGATAGCCTCCCAAATAGTCGTCGTCCCTAAATTAAGACAAATCACAAGAAACTTATTTATGTAGATACATTATGTGAAGGTCATGCGATACTGAGTGTCTTGTCCAGTTTTCGCACACATTGGCCATTCGATACGCCATTACCAATCCGCTTAAATCATTCCATCTGCCCTTCGACTAAGCGACTGTGAGCTATGATTCGAGTCGACAGCTTTATGCTAATCCAATTAGAAATTAGAAAGCTGTTCTCATCATGCACATGCAATGCAAATACATCTGGTCAACTAGCCATCCAGTGTGTACCTTCATTGGACGCTTTTCTTAAGCTATTATTTCCTCCCCATCTGCACGTCTGCACGTTTAATCGAACGTAAAGAAATATTCATTATCGTTCGTGTATCTTACACATACAAATCACATGGGAGCATTGTGGTGTGGTACGGTGTGGTGCAATAAAATGGCACAAAACAACTGCCTCGTGTGCCAGCAAGAGCACCAGTTGTTGAAGGGTTTTTCGATTGAACCAATTAATGATACGAACGATCCGGTGCAACTAATGAGTGAATGCAATTTTGCTGCACCTTTCCGGATGAGTGAATTTTGAAGCAGCATTCTCCAAGACCTATTACACGTACCAGTGTGAATAATGTGTGAAAGCTTTGATGATAAATATTCATACGTTTTGTAGGAAGAAAACATCAAACGAAATTGGCTGCTGGTTGGTGGCTAATACATTAGAATGTCGTTAACAAATGCAAATCAATTGCTTCCACATGGTTTATTGTATTGCATTATAGGAAATTATGTTGCATATCCTACACAAAAGTCATCTTAAAAGTTCATTATTTCGATAAGAAACTATAACGACCAATTACTTGAGGAAGTATTGTAATTCAATTCTGAGTAGAGAAACAAATCTCAAACATTAATTTGCAATATTGAAATAATCACAACAGGACCACAACAGGCCCACCACAACAGGACCACGAGCAAAATATCAAATTTCCAGACAAATTTTGCCAGAAGTCTAATAAAAGTAAAAAGCTTTTGAAAGCAATTAAAACTTAATTGCTAAATGAAAACTTTGGACAATGTAACACTATCCCAAAACGTTATTTCCTTATTCTTGAAGCTCCAATCATGTCGCGATATTGCGAGCCATAATATTTCCAATATTGCAAAGCATCCAGCAAGGACAACGTCTATGACAACCGACTCCGATTGTCCTAATTACCCAACGGCGCAAGTAAACAAACCTAGTTTACTGAGAATTCAGTTTCAAGCAAACACCATACCACCATGCAGCCGTGAGCGCACTGTCATTCGGTTTCCGAAATCATGTGACAGCAACCATCTGCGTCAAGGTGGGCATTCGGGACACTAGTAGGTGGAGCGAGAAATCGAATCGAACTTGAATGCTGCCATTAGTCAACAAGATAAACGACATGGATTCTGTCAACTGTTACTAGCAGTAACACCGTGGCGTTGTTCGTCCATGGCTGTTCACAGCATTTCACGGCCTGTTGGTGGAAATCCAAAGTGGATCGAGAAGGGTCCAATGTCACAGAGACAGATACAGATGGGCATAAGGAAATAACGGTACGAAACCAGATATTCCGGATGTTCGAACCGGAAATAGACATTCGTTCCCAAGATCTTCCGGATGTATCTGTCGGTGGACAGGAAGATGATTGCCTTGCGAGCCTGCGACCGAATTCTCTTACGCGCGCCAGCAAGATATTGTCTTGTTAGGTGCGAGAATTCCGAGAAGTTCCTCACCAGGAACAACGACACTCAACAGGTTGGCTGTGGTCGAGAGGGCATGCTGCCCTGGATTGACCGAACATCCCATTAGGGGAATAATAATTGAGAACGAGGACGTGCTATTGGGATTGACGTGTTTGTGCTTGGGGTGACCTTTTTTTTTGTTTTGGTTAGGACGAGCGTGACCGTACAGATGTACGTATTTATAACCTTATTACGGTTAGGGAATAGGACATATTCATTTATACACGTTTGATGTTAGTTTTTCTTGTCCGAACCAGAAAATAATGAAACGAAAATGTAATGATTTTGAAGAAATTTACTCAGCCTGGTTTGCTTCCTAGCTGTTTTCCCTGATATGCACATTCTACTTATCGGGATAATTATGTTTCCTACTTCAACCATGATCACAACTCTCTAACGGCACTGGTAGAACGTTACCGAGCAAATTCACTCCCGGCGACCGTACCAGACCTGTTGGCTGGAATGTCTCTATCAGCAGCTGCTCGTTATTCTTCGCTCGCATGTCATCCGTACGATTCGCGTAATTAAATCGTTAATCCCTGGGAAGCAATGATGGTTTACTGGGTGCACTTTTCGTGGAACATCAACGCCCGAAACCTCATCTCATTTTGCAACGACTTTGCACCGCTCCACCGTGTCAAGTGGCGTACGATGAACGGCTAAATATGCTGCCCCGGGAAGGGAGAATGCATTCGGGATGGGTAGGATTAGATCAATGCAGCACAACGTACGAAACTGGGCCATTTCGGGAAAGGGATGGGGAAAGTGTTTTGATAGCACTGAACGTCTGTAATCCTGTTGCCGACGAGTCGACGCTGTTTCGGTGCGAATTGAAGTGTCAGTTAGGAATGTATCGTGGCACAGTAAATGCGTTGCAAGTGTTACGGTAGTACATTCTGCCATCGAGAGTGATAGGAAGAATTTGAAGAGATTGTATCAGATGAAATGTGTGCAATACCATTCATGCAATAGTGAAGCATGTGCAGACTCCAAAGAAATTTAGAATGTGCTCTGGAGAAAGTTAAAATTGAAATTGTAACGTCATATATCACGCAGTTAGGAATTGAGTGGCATGGTTTCCTCGATACCGTGATAATTACTACTAGAGATTATGTTTTCACGCTGCAGCCCTAGACGTCGTACCAGCTTTTGTTTCGGGTGCAGTAGACGCTGGAATTGTCGTTTCGAATAGCACCGTAGTTTAGTGGTAGTGGGATCGTCGAGTCGAATTCGAGTGGGATTGAATAAGAAGATCCATGTTTACCGTTGGGTTTCTTCATCCCTATTACCAGATATCAATCGAAACCACAATTTGAAATGCTTAAAGACCGTGACTTACAATACTGCGAAGATGATCATTTTGATCGATCGAGGCAGGATCATTTATAGGTTTTATACACTGAAATGCTCAATGCCTTGTTTGATTTATCATAGCAGGTTCCATGTCTGGTACGAACTCTACCTATCACTGACGAGGTCATTAAAAAGCTCTTAACAATATTAGCAGCTTTTAATCTATGAATCTATGATCTATGAATCTAGGTTAGTGATCAATGTACCGTTACAGCAAAAAAAGCTCTTAAAAAATAGAATAATATCCAAGGATTCCTCCAAGAAATACTTCAATAAATGAAGGGTACATCAATAAATTGATTTATTTCCTTGCTTAAAATATAGATTCATAGAAACCTTGCTGAAGAAGATGGTATACTTGTGGTGGGAACATTGACAAGTAGTATACTATGAGCTACCGAGCAATTTGTTTATTTTTAAAGTTTCATACGCAGTATTTGTGGACTTGGATATTATAACTATACGCATTTTTTACGTTCAAAATTGCAATAAATTGTCTTATTAAAAATAACACAAATGATGAGCTGCACAGCACATGATCTATCAAAAAAAAACGCAACATAAACAGGAATGACCATTTTCAAAAGAAAACCCGCAACTAACAAAGGGGCACACCAAACAAACTCATTCATGCTTGCAAAAAACCACAAACCTACAACCGGCGAGCTTGTCAACTGCACAAGTACACTATTATGAACGCACAATCTGCATTCGTATACAATATATGGGATTAGTTTTCATATTCATCTCCACCCTAACGACAGCATAATGGCAACATTATCCATTGTTAAACATGACCTTCACTGCCTGTCCACTGGCAGTTCGCCGTTCGTCTCCATTCGCCTAGCGAATTCCTTTTGTGAACCGATCCCCATTATTTCCATCTCACCACCATCGGTTGCCTCTTGTGCCCGGGCTTTCGAACGCTCCCTGCACTATTGTGGCAAATGTTTTCGCTCGAAAGCTTCCATTCAAGGAACGATCAGTGAAAGAAATCGTGCCGCATTGTTGGACAGGGCCAGTGAATGGGGCAGGTTTCGAACATTCCTCCGATACGCCGTGGTCCGAAAGAGTGTACCGTCCAGGGTATGAGGTCCATACCTAGCCAGCAATAATAAGGGTACACTCTCGACGTTAACAAAGCATTCCATTACCGAGAGACTTCCTGTTTTTCTTTTTGACGTTATTTTGTAGTTCACAGTAGTTAGTTTTGAAGTATGTGGCGAAGGTGGAGGTGCGAACGGCTCAGTGCTGTAATTTGAATGCCTGGCAGATTTACTCCGAATCTGCTTCTCCTATAACACTTGAAGCGCGCGACCACCTGACAGGGACAGGGTGACCCTTGAACTCCCTTAACAACCTGAACCCTCGTACGGACACAAGGAAAACTCAACAACAACAAAAATTCGACCTACAAACGACAGGACACCGTTGAAATAATGGTAATGCTCTTTCCTATTTGACTAAAACATGCATGGAAAGCCTTCTTATTTTTTTTATCCTCCCTCTTCCAATGGCCAGAGTGTCCTTTTGCGGTGGTTGAAGATCTTTTACGTGTCCGTTTTCCGGTGCTGCAATTTAATCTTTCCGAGAATCCACATACCATGTGTCATACCAGCCCAAAAACCCTGAGAGATACTCACGCTCTATCACTAGCACCACTAACGACAATCTCTCGAGTGGCACAATTTCGACGGACGGATAATAATTACCGCTACGAAGCGCACGACAATCCCCGGACGTCCCGGATTATGGTGGCCACTTAGTTCGCACGGTTTCGGGACGCGGTCGGATGTGTCTCCTAATCCCATTGCTATTGACCTACGGGTGGATGGTAAAATGTAGGTTGCCGGAAAATCAGGTTGCCCCCATAACAGGGCTGAAGGTTAAGGGGGGCGGCAGTTCTATCCGCACCAAGAAGGATGACAACGTTGATACCGGGATAAAATTTTTGTTGGTCTTGACTGGTTTCCACGCGGAATCTGTGCCAATCTGTCCTGTGTCTTCGGAACAAAAAAAACACAAATAAGACACATACGTAAACAAAGCTGCTCGGACTCAATGAGGTCAGCAAAATCCAGTGTTTCCAGTCGGTTACTGCTAAAATTGGTTGACGGAGAAGAAAACCTTCTTGCTTTTGATGAAACGATCAACGGAAATCTAATGATTAATGATTGATTGATTTTTGTGGCGTTTTTTATTCTCCCCCTATTTCTCCTCATCGAAGTCGAACGGTGGTTGACGTAAAGCG